>CM075978.1:141798011-141998481 GCA_038087875.1 Malacoraja senta
CACATATCCCGGGAAAAAGACTATGCATTCACCTTATATGTTCCCCTCGTGGTTTTTACTCACCTCTAAAACTATTTTTGCTTTAATTTGAATTTTCAGCAGCTGAATGTCAAATGGAATCATTAGCACTGCAAAATTTGCCATTTTAAATAGTGTGCGGTGGGCTTAAACCAATCAAATTGTTCGTTATTTACGGGCAACCCGCTGACAGAAAGCTATTCTCATTAGTGAGTGTGGAGGACTGTGAAATTTTGGGCGAATTGAATTTTTCGTGACTTTCTTAATTAAAAAAAAAATTTGAGCGTGAGAAATACTGTGATCAGTGTGAGAGCGTGAGAATCGAGTGAAATGGGTGATTCTCACGCTCAATGCGTGAGAGTTAGCAGCCCTGACCATTGTTCCTTCTGTGCACAGCTCATTCCATTTGCTTTACAGTTTAATGAGAGCTTTGAGAGAGTGGGGGACCTTTGTCTAATTAAAGTGAGGATTACTTTATGCAAAAGATTGATATCATTTAACATGGATCTTTGTAAAATATTGAGCAGGATTAGGTTATAAGTGTAGGACAATTATTTCACCATATGTCTGGAGTTGATATTTAATGTTGTTTTCACCTCTCCTGCGAGATTATGGCACGATGGATATGTGATTATAGCATCATGGATGTGGCATCACCACCAGATCAGGCGATCTGGGTGGCTCAGCGATTTGGACTTTTAACCAAATTGTTATTTTTATGCATAGACATTTTAATAATAGTCTTGCAGAACAAAAATGAAAATCTCTAAATCACTCATCTCAGATGCGTTTTAAAATGATCCTTCTGAAGTGCCTTAGGACATTTCACTGTCTTAAATATACTTTGTACCATTCATTATTCTGCACCTGGGAAGAGAGCTGGCATTGGTCTGAGGCATGTGATTTTATCACTGTACTGCTGTTTTATTGGAGGACTTCCTGTAGATCCTGCTTGAGAAGTTTGTGGAATTGTTTATATATTGTAAACATTTACAATGGATAAAATATGTGCATTTTTTGTATATTTTAAACACTTAAGTGCAGACAACCACCCCTGCTTCTCATCTCTGCTCCCTATTCACAAAGTGGGGATGCCCCAATCTGTAAGTTCAAGAGGGAAGAATAATTTTCATACTGCCATTTGATGCATATTAATTGTACAAAATGGAGCATATTCATACACAATCAGCTACACAATTTTGCATAAATCTAACTGATAGCTTTAAACTGTTAGAGTAAAAAAACAGTCTAATTTTGAGCACAAGAAAACTTTGTTTGCCAAAGCTCTAATTACATGATGAGAGCGAGTCATGTTTGAGTTGCCGCACCTGTTGGAACTGCAGATGCTGGTTTGCCAAGGAAAGGCACAAAATGCTGGAGAAACTCAGTGGGTCAGGCAGCTGAACACCTTTGCTCAGTCCGCCTGGGCCTATGTGATCTCCCGGTTGCCAAACACTAAAGCCCCTGTCCCACTTACGTGTCCTTGGCACGCTAATTACGCGACCTCGTGGTCGCTTGAGGCGCGACGGTCCCACGAAGGTCGCGAGCGACTTCATGCGTCCGCACAGCCGTCTGGAGCACGTGACGTCATTTGAAGATGGACACAAAATGCAGGAGTAACTCAGCGGGTCTCGACCCGAAACGTCACCCATTGCTTCTCTCCAGAGATGCTGCCTGTTCCGCTGAGTTACTCCAGCATTTTGTGTCTACCTTCAATTTTCTTGGCCCCGCTCTGGGAGTAGAAGTGGGGGCGGACCGGATCCGCAACGGCCGTGAGCCCCAGGCTGAGCTCAACGATCGTTTGCCTGCTTCTGCTGCTTTTGGAGGTGAGACGTTGTGTCGCGCCAGGGTCTTGGGCCTGTCCCACTTTGGCTGTCAGTGGCGCGCTAAGATTTTGTTCGCTACAAAATTTCGGAATTTGGTGACTTGTATGAAACTGGAAAATTACTTTCATTTCAACAATTACAAATAAAATATAAACTCGGAAATAATCAATATTTTAAATATTTTCAAATATGCAACTATTTGAAAAAATATACAAAAGATCATTATAATAACCCAGTATTGGACGAGGCAATGCAGATAAAAGCGGAATCAGCAAACTTAATATCATATTTGTATAATATTATCTTAAATGTACAAATACCATCTACGGAGGGTATCAGAAGAGACTGGGAACAAGTTAGCTATTAAAATTTCAAAGGAAAGTTGGAATGAATACATTAAACGTGCATAAATGCTCGATTAATGTAAGACACACTTTAATACAATTTAAAATTTTACATAGATTATATTATTCGAAAACTAAAATTCATAAAATTTTCCCAAATGTATCATCTATTTGTGATAAATGTCAATCCCAAGAAGCGCACTCATTCCTTTTCTGTACAAAAATTCAAAAATTTTGGAATTAAATTTTTGAAATCTTTACAAAGTTATTTAAAACAAGACTGATACCCAAAGCAGAATGGATTATCTTCGGAATAACGGAAGATGGTCCAGAACTAAATGTGTTTCAAAAGAAACTAATGGACTATGGGTTAATAACTGGAAAAAAGCTAATTCTAAAATTTTGGAAGAAGGCTCCAATACCAACTATAAATATGTGGATTTCAAATATGTTTGAAACATTACACCTTGAAGAGATAAGACTCCTCCTAGCAGGTAAACCAGATCACTTCCACCTGACGTGGTCTGCATTTATAGAATTATTACAAATATAGGGTGCAAAAGTACTTTAAAAACAAAAAAAAGTTGAGGTCAGGTAAGGGGGGATGATAGTTGAAGAGTTGGTATGTCCCATTTACGTAATGCTCATAAAAATATTTGTTTCTCTCTTTTTCCTCTTTCTCTTTCTTTTCTAGGGCCTATTTCTTAACTCTTTTTCTTTTGTTTTTAATTTTGCTCTTATAGGGTCTTCGTCCTTTTTTGTTGTCACATTTTCTACACTTTCACTTTTTCCTTCACTTTCTTCTTTCTTTCAATCTTTTCCTTTTCTAGTGCAAAAAATAAATGGAGTACATTAATTGTAAGAAGATATAAATGACGAGTACTCATGTATGCGGTTGTAATGTAATGTACTTCTCAGTGGGACCGCCCCCACGTGGCCACACGATGCCCGTGCGCCTCAACGCGACGACGAGGTTGCGTAATTTGCGTGCCAAGGACACGTAAGTGGGACAGGGCCTTAACTCCCTCTCCCATTCCCATGCTGACCTTTCTGTCCTGGACCTCCTCCATTTTCAGAGTGAGGCTAAACACAGTTGGACTGCACTTCATAGTTTGGGCATCTTACAACCCATCGGTATATTGATTTTTCTAACTTCTAGTAATCCTTCAAGCATCCCCTCTCTCTTCCTCCTTCCCCCACCCAAGGGAGAAAGGACAAAGGACAAGGACAAAGGACATTTATTGTCACATACACCAATTGGTGTAGTGAAATTCGACTTGCCAATGCAGCACATGAATAAAGATAATACACAACATTAAAGAATTTAACAGAATTTAACAATAAACATAAAAACACCCCCCCACAATGGTTCCCACTGACGGGGAAGGCAGCAAAGTCCAGTCCCAAGTCATTGCGCTAGTTTCACTGGCTTCCAGGTGAGTTTCATCGGGTAAAGTACTAAATAACCAAACAAAGTAAATCAGGCTGCTTAATCCGGCTGCTTTGCGAAACTGACCAGATCACCCTGATTGTGAGGTACATTTTCACTCTTCCCCAGTTCTTGACTGAGGGTCTCTTGCACACGGCTCCTCCATTTAAGAATATATTTTGCTTTCCAGCATTTGATCGATGTTCAGATGAGCATTTAAAATTCATTATTAATTAAGAATTATAGTATGTAGATTTTCTTTTGGGAGATCTTGGAGTACAAGTCCATAACTCCCTGAAAATGGCAACACAAGTACGAAGAGAGGTTTAAAAAAAAAAGGGGCGTACTGCATTCTTAGCTTTATTGGTTGCGGCGTTGAGTATAACAGTCATGTTGTAGCTGTATGACGCTTTGGATATAAGTTCATAAGTTATAGGAGCAGAATTAGCTGCATTAATCAGTTATAATTCTAGAGGTTTTACAATTAAAAAAAAGATTTAAGTGGCCAGATCTCTGCAGAGTGAAAGGAAAACAGCAGAGGGTGCTACAATATTTTAATGATGACTTAGCTGAGGAAAAAAAAAATGTATATCATTGATTTAAATTAGTAAAATAAATTCACATTTTTGTGAGAATTCTTGGTTTGGAATAAAGCTAATTTATTGTTTACCTTGTGGAAGCATGTGAGCGCACACATTCTTTTTGAGCTGGCGAGCATACCAGTTGCAATGCAGTTGTATCAGGTTTTTTTCATTCTTAAAGTCAACGCCAAGACTGTTTTGATCTGTAAATTTGTCAAAAACTAAAGAAGCAACACTGGTATATAATTAACTGACCACTAGTAAATGAGGACAAGAATTGATACTTACCCTTGCTATTCTGGATAGTACCCAATGCCCCCTTGTATGTTCCCTGTCAAGCTGTGTTTCTTCCTTTACAATGAGCCTTAATTTTTCATGAGTTAACACCCCACCGATGTGATTCCTAGCTTCTATGCTGCACTTTTAAATGAGGACAAGAATTGATACTTACCCTTGCTATTCTGGATAGTACCCAATGCCCCCTTGTATGTTCCCTGTCAAGCTGTGTTTCTTCCTTTACAATGAGTCTTCATTTTTCATGAGTTAACACCCCACCGATGTGATTCCTAGCTTCTATGCTGCACTTTATAGTGCAAACTTGTTTTATGTGCTTGGAAGCAAAGCTAAGAAAATGCAGACTTCTTTCTGGTCTCCTTCAGAGCCAATTCAATGCTTATCTCATTTCCTGTGCCACGGACAGATAATGGACATCCTGTTTGGCAATTTATTTAATAAAATATTTATCTTCTGATACTATAAAGGAACATGGCAGGAAGTTAAAACAATCCTGTTTTGATTGGTGCAGGTTTGGGTGCCTCTATAATATTGGCAATCTAAGGATAACACCTTGTACAATATTGTTGCCCTGTCTGCTTGCTCTGGATTCCACAAAAATATTGGTCCAAAAATATTTTGCCCCACGTGCCCAATATTCTAAGTCATTTTATCAATTTCTCGAAGATAGACATAAAATGCCGAAGTAACTCAGCGGGACAGGCAGCATCTCTGGAGAGAAGGAATGGGTGACATCTCGGGTCGCCGTTCCTTCTCTCCAGAGCTGCTGCCTGTCCCGCTGAGTTACTCCAGCATTTTTTGTTCTTTCCCACACAATCAATTTCTTGATATTTATATTGCCTATGGCAACTTAACTGACTTGCAATCCTCCAAAAACAACATACATATGTTCATGTGCACATAGGATTGGACATTTCTGTTTTGGTACTGTGGAAAAAAATGTGTGGCTGATCAATTGAGACAAAGGTGCTGAATAGGCCATCCCAGACTGAGGAAGGGTCTCGAGCCGAAACGTCACCCATTCCTTCTCTCCAGAGCTGCTGCCTGTCCTGCTGAGATACTCCAGCATTTTGTGTCTACCTGGTGGGGAATGATGTCTGTTAATGCCAATTGTCTGTTATAACTGAGTAAGCTATTATTGTATTTAGTTGAAACAAAGAACTGCAGATGATGGTTAATACACAAAAGGGGACACAAAGTGCTGGAGTAACTCAGCGAGTCAGGCAGCATCACTGAAGAACATGGATAGGTGATGTTGGGACCCTTCGGACTGATTCAGTCTGCTGAGTTCAGCACTTTTGTGTCATTTCATCTTAAAACGGCGCCGATGCCACTCGTCTGCACTAAGGAGCCCTTCTTCACCAGTTAACACGGCTGTTGTTGCGGCTTACATTGTCGACCTTGGGACAGCGTTTTCTTCAGGCCGCCGCCTCGACAAGATGCATTTGGGCATCGTGGGGCTCCCTCCCCTCTTGCCTGCTGCCGCTTCCAAGGTGGAGTACGTCGCTGACTTCAGGGGGGGTGAAGACATCGGCGAGACCACGCGTAGTCTCGTTGACCATTTCGCGGAATACTTGCGCCTGGTCAGCCATGGCCTGGGGATCTCCTAGTTGCGAATCATTATAACTCCCTTCTCATTCCCATAATGACCTTTCTGTCCTGGGTCTCCTCCATTACCAGAGTGAAGCCACACACAAACGGAAGGAACAGGTCCTCTTATTCTGCTTGGGTAACTTACAACCTAACCGTATGCACATTGAATTCTCCAAAATGTTGGTAACCTTAAACAACCCCCCTCCTCCTCCTCCCCTTTCTTTCTCTCCCCCCCCTGTTTCCCAACAGGACTCGTACCTATTTCTCCCCTCCGCCTCCACCTACATTCCTTTCTCTAGCTTCACAATTCGCAACTCTTCAATCCTTTTGTCTCACACCTGTTTTTTTTTTCATCTCTGGCCTTTGACCAACCATCTGCCTATCAAAACCCTTGCCTCGTCTGTGTTCATCTATTACCTGCCACGCTTTGTCCTAGTCATCCTCTTTTCCAGCTATCTATTTCTGCCCCCACCCCGTCACCTATTCATGTTTTCCAGAAATGCTGCCTGACCCGCTGAATTATTCCAGCACTTTGACCCTTTACAGTTTGCTGGTTTTTTTTTTTGCATAATGTTTGGCCAGGTGTGTGAAAAAAATGACATTTTTTGTTATGTATACTGGGAAATTGATCATAAGCAGAACGTGGACATGTTTGCAGCGTTCAAAGACGAATCCAGAGCTTTCAGAAGAAGGGAACTGAAATATTATTCATAAATTTGCCTGTCTAAGAAGGTTCCACTCAACAATTTACTCAACAAAAATAAATCTTTTCAGATGCTGCAAATCTCACATAAAAACAAAAAAGCTGGAAGTGCTGATATATGGCTGTATATGTGGAAAGAGAAACAGAGCTTCGACCTGAAACATTAAGTTTATTTCTCTTTCAGTGGATAATGCCTGATCTAGTGCAAGTTTCTATCATTTTCTGTTTCAATATATATTTTACGTGTTCATTGTACGTCATGCTTTTAGGGGGTAGAATCTGACTTGACTTGGGGGTAATTTATTCACCACTCACTTGCTATTGTCACAGCTCTGAGATGAAGCAACTCTTCTTTGCAATTGACAGACCTTGATGGCCCACTGACACACTAACTTTCAGGCTATTCAGGACCTGCAACAGCCTGTGCCTTACCTGGATTGGGGGCACTCCAGTACTTTCAGCAGGTGGACTTTTTCTTTGTAAACGGTGCCTATATATGGCAAATGCACATTTGTGGGCTGTGCAAAAGAAATTGACTGAGCTGTGCATACGTGACAATAAAGAACCATTGAACTGTGGAAGATTTCTTTAAAGGCTCCCATGCTTCCTTTGAAGGTAAGGGTTGCCGGGTTCCTGCACTCCCTTTAAACTTACCAGGACTACAGTTCCTTTTCCTTTTCTCTGGAGATGCTGTCTGACCCGCTGAATTACTCCGGCTCTTTGTGTCTATCTCCAGTTGTTGTGTTCCCTTGAAACTCGCCTTGTTCTGTATCCTGCTGTCCTTTATAAACCGCCTGAGCGTTGTTTTCTGAGCATCCTATTAAAAAGGTTTACTGAAAAAAAATAAAAATTCTATTGTAACATCTAAAATAAGTGAATTAAAAGTGGACTGGAGTATTAATAAGGAATAACAGTTGTTCAGAAGGTACATTGACCTTCTTTTTCAGAAATTGAAAGCCAGCAATCTCAATTCAGCATGATCTCGTTCTTGCTAGAAGTTGCTGGGTGATTTACATATTAATAATAGTGTGCATTATTTTTCATTCTGGCTGCTAAATGCAGGCAAATATTTGGATGATGTATTTGATCAAAATTAGGTTACAGTTTGATAATATTTCTACTAATGTTTTTTCAAAAATGATAAATATTTTACAATAGTTTAATGTGTTCCCTGATTCTCAACTTTGTTCTCAACAAGAGGAAAAGATTCAGTACACGGCCAGTTTATACTTGAATACTCCCATAGGATTATAGTTGTTATATTTTGTATTGGGCTTCAAATACATTCTGGATTTATTTTGGTTTGGTTTCCTTGTTAAGGAACTGGAAGATCTAATATTGTATGAAAGTCAAGTCTCAACCACTACTTGTTTTTCTTTTTAAAGTATTTGAAAATGTTCCAAGAAAAAAATTCTGACATGAAAGATGGAGTTACCCAAGACTCCCAAAATGACAAGGGGGCATGCCCTCAAAACCTGCAGAAAAGTAAATCTCCTGCCCTTGGCAGTTACAACTCCTTCAGAAATCTAAATCAACTGCTGCTGGAAACTGCTTTTGGACCCTTTTTTTTTGTTGCAAAAAGTTGGATACAACTACTGTTAAGCAAGCCTGTGCCCCATTTGTGACTTCATTATTATCTATACATAACTAAAAGTCTCATCTTGTATGGTGTGCAGTAGCAAGTTTCGTTCGATTTTACAAAGCATTTCCCTTTATAAACTATCCGCGTGTGCGCATTTGGGAGGGTTGCCGGGCCTTCGCCATTTTGACTAGCGTCATAACGGGGACCCAACGGGTCCACGGGTCGTCTAGTGTGTCATAAATCTTAAAGATGCAGTTTTTGTAACATGCAGGTTTCAGGGCTGCTAACATTGGGTGAGAGTTGAGAGTGAGAAATTGTGAGGGAGTGCAGCGACCGAGAGGGGGGGGGGGGGGGGGGTGTGAGAGGGGGGTGTACTCCTCCCATGGTAGGGAGCTTTTGCATTTTTCAGCTTGAAATTGTGTAATCTGGTGCATACTGTAGCGAGTCTTTTAACTTGAATGCAACATTTATGCTTCAAATTGGATTAGGTGTGAATAAGGTTAGGCTAAATTATATTTCTAATTACATTCTACAGTGGAGCCAGGCTCTGATCAACAGGTGCAGCACATGAATGACCTTAGTATATTCATGTATGGAAGTCAGATTATAATTCATGCTGTTATGCTGTTATATATATATATATATATATATAGAGAAAGAGAGAGAGACACACACAAATTTGGAAACAAGGTTAGAGGAGTAGACTTCCATCACTGTTCTGCACAAATAAATCAATCAACCTTACCCTTTGACTATAGAAACAAGACAAAAATAATGCCACTTATTCAACCGTATATGGTTCAATGAAATTAAGATATATATGTAAAACATATATATGGAAACAGGCCCTTCGGCCCACCAAGTCCACACCGACCAGCAATCTACCATACACCAGTTGTATCCTACACGCCAGGGACAATTTACAGAAGCCAATTAGCCTATAAACCTGCACTTCTTTCGGATGTGGGAGAAACCGGAATATCCAGAGAAAACCATGTGGTCATAAGGAGAATGTACAAATACTGTACAGACAGCACCCGTAGTCAGGATCAAATATGGGTCAGTGGTGCTGCAAGGCAGCAACTCTACCGCTGTGCCATCGTGCCACCCCATTAAATTATTTTTTCTGTAATATATTTATTATGGTGTCACGTCAATAAAGATGAACACATGATTCTGATTTCTGCCCGGGGTTAAAACTCCATGCAGTGTGGACAGAGCGTCCGCCGGACACAGAGCCGGCAGAGGTGAGGGTGGGAGGTGTGAGAGGTGCCTCAGGGGTCGGTGCTGGGACTACCGCCATGTCTCACCTATCACACCATCTGCACGGGAATGTTAATGCGGGTAAGGAGCAGTGGACAAAAATGCTGGAGAAATGCTTGAGTCTGAAGAAGGGTCAAACTCAGACATAGATGCTGCCTCACCCGCTGAATTTCTCCAGCATTTTTGTCTACATTGCCATTTTAAATAGTGTGCGATGGGCTTAAGCTTGTCCTCACAGAAGGATCTGGATGCTCTCTGTGAGTGGGGTAAAACCTGGCAGATGTCATTCAATACAACCAAATGTCATACCATGCATATCTAACACAAGATTAAACCACTTTTATCGGAATACAACATGGGTAACCATACATTGCTTGCTGTCGACCATCACCCATATCTAGGAGTCGAATTAAGCAAAGATTTAAGTTCGGCGACGCATATTGTAAGTAAGTAAGTAATCTCTTTATTGTCATTGCACTATTGTACAACAAAATTTAAAAGTCAATCCCATGGTACGATTCACAAGAGCAATTTTAAATATATAATAAAAGGTAAAAATATATACATATAAAGAGAAAAATTACAGATAAATAACAATAGCTGCTGAGGTAGAACCATTCAGTTGAATATGAGTGTTATTTCTTATTTTGCATTGTTAAGTTCACGTATGGCTATGGGGTAGAAGCTGTCTCTGAATCTGTTTGTGCGCGTTTTGAAAGACCTGTACCGTCTGCCAGAGGGCAGCAGGTGGAACAGGTTGTGTCCAGGCTGGGAAGGGTCCTTCAGGATGTTGGCTGCCCAGCCAAGGCAGCGAGAGCTGAAGATGTCCTTCAGGGAGGGCAGTGGGCAGCCAGTGATTTTTTGTGCGGTGTTGATGACCCTTTGAAGGGCTCTCCTGTCCGCTGCAGAGCAGATGGCATACCATGTGGTTATACAGTACGCCAGCACACTCTCGATGGAGCAGCGGTAGAAGGACACCAGCAGCTTCTCCTCCAGATTGTTTTTCCTGAGGATCCTCAGAAAGTAGAGTCGCTGCTGGGCCTTCTTGACTGCTGTGGTGGTGTTTGTAGTCCAGGAGAGATCCTCCGTAATTTGTGTGCCCAGGAATCTGAAGTCTGAGACCCTTTCCACACAGTCCCCATTGATGAATAGGGGTTTGAGGGCTGCACTGTTCTTACGGAAGTCTATGATAATTTCCTTTGTTTTTGTGGTGTTTAGGATGAGGTTGTTGTCTGAACACCATGCTGCCAGTCTTTGGACTTCCTCCCTGTAGGCTGTCTCATCTCCTCCTGAGATACGTCCAACCACAGTCGTGTCGTCCGCGAACTTGACGATGGTGTTAGTGGAGTGGGCGGGGGCACAATTGTGGGTGTAGAGGGCGTAGAGGAGGGGGCTCAACACACAGCCCTGTGGGGAGCCGGTGCTGAGTGTGATTGGGGTGGAGAGGTGATGGCCCAGTCTGACGGTCTGGGGGCGGTTAGACAGAAAGTCCTTGATCCAGAGGCAGATGGGTTGGGAGAGTCCTAAATCCATGAGTTTGGTGACCAGTCTGCTTGGGATGATCGTATTGAAGGCCATGAAAAGCATCCTCACATAGCTCCCCCGGTGTTCGAGGTGGGTCAAGCGTCCAACAAAGCAATATTAGTCAAGCGTCCAACAAAGCAAATAGAACTCTCGGCCTACTCAAAAGAAATTTTCACGCATGTAGTACATCCGTCAATGAGAATGCCTACAAGTCCTTGGTCAGGCCCAAATTGGAGTATTGTGGACCGTATGGGATCCTTTCAACAACAACAGCAAGATCACCCTGGAGAAAGTACAAAGCCGAGCAGCCCGCTTTGTATGTAATGACTACAAGCGCAAATCAAGCACGAATAATATGCTGACTTCTCTCGGATGGGATACCCTGGAGCTCCGCAGAATCAGGCTAAGACTTATTGCAATTTACAAGGAGATTCACAAAATCATGCCATCAAATCTCCTGTCATCCCAGAGCACCAACTGCCATGAAACAAGACAAAATAACGGTCCCTACATCATCAATTTCAATAAACGTTGCTACCAATATTCCCTTTACCCAAGGACGATAAGGGAATGGAATATGTTACCACCCAACACACGTGCTGCTCCCGATGTTAAGTCATTTAAAAAGGGGATTGAGCAACAAGATCTCAACTTAGGCCCACTTCAAAATTTAATCACTACTGTACTCACTCCGACCTGCGCGAGATAACCACTGATGAGGTGTTTCCGCAGTAATCAACCAGAATCAACCAGAACCACATTGCTCGTTCTTTACGGGAAACCTGCCGACAAAACTATTCTCATAGGTTTGTGTGGAGGAGTGTGACTTTGTTTATTTATTTATATATTTCTAAAAATATTTTTTTGAGCGTGAGAACTTCCTTCATTAGCGTGAGAGCGTGAGACTTTAGCAAAATGTGCGAGTCTCACGCTCAATGCGTGAGAGTTGGCAGCCCTGAGGTTTTTTAAGGTTAACCAGGTTTTGAACTTTAGTGTGCATAAAGTACAGGTGATTGATTTTGAGAGGATAAGGATTGGCTGTGATGTCTCTTGCAATCAAACAACATATAGGGTATAGCAAGTAAATTTTACTGGGGAATAATTATTTTGATGAGATACTGAATATTACCGCAACTTTGGAATTAAGTTGAAGGTTTGTTTTAAACAAAATAGGCTAACTGTTAGAACAGAAGATTGAGAACCACTGTTCGAAGTTTACTGTGGTCTATTAATGATCTTGTTGCAACTGCCATGTATAGATTGGGTATGATATTTCAGCTAGTGTGCATGCTTTCAATATTTGACATAATGACTTTTATAGGAAGATTATGCATGGAATCATAACTCAGCAGTATGATATAACTAAAATATACTGTCACAAAAATATATATGCCAGTCATGCCTTCTGAGCTAGCTAAATTAGAAACAATTGATTTTAATTCATGATTTGCTTTTGCGAAAGGGTCAAAGTTTCATTGAATTGTACAGAAACAGTCAAGACGCAGCTTAGTACTGCTGTCAGCAGCTGTCTAGAGACTTTTAGTCTGTGCATCTGGGTTGAGCTTGACCTCTGGTTGCAGGGTTGAAATATGCATCAGGGCCCCAGGGTACTTGTTTCAAAATTACATTTTATCTGCATTATTGCAGGAGCTAATGTAAAAAAAATAGGTCTGTCAAAGTTTTTTTTAAATTGGTTGTTGAATTAATGCCTTAAAGAAGTGAAGTACATTTCCCTCCTTCATGTTTGTTTCCAACTCATCCATGCTGATTAAAGAGTCGTATTCCTTTTGCTATTTCTGCTTAAAATTGAAAGCACTTGTTTCAAGTGCTGTCTTTCAATAGCACAGCAAATTCAGCAAGTGACTTTCAAATTCAATCTTAACTTTGTCAGAAAGTTAGTCTTGAAATAAGTAATTACGCATTTCCTATATAAATTATAAAGGCAAAAACAGTTTAAAATAAAATAATGGATACTGTGAACTGAAAATGATTACGTATTTCTGTACATCTCACTAGTTGAAAATATAGAGATTTTACAGATTTATTTTCAAAGTTTTGGAATCTGTAAGCATTTTCAGGGCTCTAATAATTAATCTCTTTCAATTTTATTTTTAAACTTAATATGGTTAAGAAAGCAGTTCCTTTCGTGTATTTTCCCCTGTAATGATTCCTAACAGCCTAAACACATTGAATAATTTTTTTCACAGATTGTTTTCTGTACCTTTTGGAATTGCCGTGACATTTCACTACCCAAAGTCACACTCATTTGCTTTGGGAGGCTGCTTCGAAAAGAATGAACACATGTTGCATTCATTAGATCTCCCTTGGCCCTTGCAGTGTATAATGAAGGCACTGAGAAAGTTTGCAATTCCAAGTGTATCCCAGGGGAATGCTGGCGCAGTAAAGGATTTGCATTTAGCCAGGATAGAAATCCTACAACGTATTTCGGAACTTGTGACTGAAGTTCACAGGTAGCAAAGGTTGTGGTGTGCTATGTTTAGGATTTTTTTTGCAATTGGATCCTCGCTATTCTAGTGTCCAATGTGCTGTCTGCTCCCTTCCCGCTTGCTCTTTAGGTTTTGTTGTGCCCGAGAAGGAAGAGAAACTGGTGGATGTTTTGTAGAGTTTCATTTTGTACCAATACTGAAGTACTTTGTCATCTGAGCTGGGAGGATAGTACAGTGGAACAGTGCTTATGAAATCACTGGAAAGGAGAGTGGACGGCTCAGATTGGTGTATTTGTTATAGCAAGGCAAGCATGGGAGACGATCTCTCTGATGTCACCTCAGTGTTTGAAGCCTCAACTTTGCTCAACTTCTGCACTGGTAATTCATCAAACATTTAAAAAAAATCAAAGTTTTGTTTTACATTCTCAAACACATGTAATTGCCTAATTACTGCTAATCATTTTTAAACATGAAATGACATTATGTTTTGTGCATTGATCCAAATTATGTCTAGCAAAGGAGTTTATGTGAAATATTAATTAAACTGCTTTGTGTAAAATAAAATAGGTAGAAATAGTAATCTGAATGAAATCTATAGGGCAAACTAAAAATTACTTATCTAATTTATCGTTCTTATTTCTAATATACCTCTGCCTTTATCTGGAGAGCTTATTCATTTTTATGCATCTTAAGTTTCTCTTTTCCTCACTGCCCACGAAACCTAGTAATGTTGAGGTACATCTCTGGACCTCATTTTAACCTTAGTTTTCCTTGTTTCGGCATGAATAATATTAAATTGGTTATGAATATTTCCCATTTAATCTTCCCCTTAAATATAGTTATGGTATTACTTTGCAATTAAGACCATATATTATGGTTTCTAGATTTGATTAGGCATAGGGATCAAATTGTTTTGAATAGAATTTAAGCAGTGGGGAATTTGAGTTGATGAAAGGAATATGATTTTTTAAAAATAATTATTAAATTCTGAAATGATTATATGAAAATGGCAAATGCCATTTGAGATTTTTTTTCACCCTACTTAAATACCACAATTTCAGAAACAAACTTAAGATTGAGCTTGGAAGAAGACAATTCAATATCAGAAAAAAATTGAAAATAGTTATTTCCTCATTTGCTGCTTGGATACATTTGAATTTTATTTCTAACATTGGAATGTTTTACTTCATTACTTGTAGATTTCTAGGAGTGTTGATGCTATTCTAAGAGGATTTCTATCAGTTTGCTGATTCATATCTCTTGGAGTACTTGGCTCTTAAATGGCTGTCCAACTGTCAGATGTCCTCTACGTACGCTCATAAGATAATTTGTTTGCATAGTCAAAGTTAAAACAATCGGAACAATTTGCATTTGCACCCCTTGCATCTGATTTACAAATTTATAAAAACAAGTGCAAAAAATAGAGAATGCTGCATATACTGGGACTTTCTAAAAAAAATTGCATTTCACGTACATGTACTTCTATAGAATTGATATGTAAGCAATTCCTTTGTATTTTCCCTTCTGAAAGGTGTGCCTACTTTTCAGCTTTTGGTCTTGAGGAAAGATCTACTTCTGAATTTGTATTCACTGTTTGCACTATCAGCATGTGCAAACATTTGACCAAATACCGGGGGAGATTTGATATTTCTGGTTTTATTAATTATTCAGCGCAGGGGACTATTTGGTTTACAACCCCCATGCCTGATAGAAAAAGTGATTATAGTTGTACAGATGCCCACACAAGATGCTCATCCAAGTATTCAGTGATGAGCAATCCTGACTCGTTAAACCTCTTTGGCTGTAAATTCCAGATCATCTTTGCTACGTAAAAGTGCTTTCTTCAACACCCACCCGCAATCAAAGGGATCTACAGGAATTGCTGCCTAAAAATAGTAGTACTTTGATAATATATTATGAAATGCATATTCCACCCAGGGCAAGCTTTCATTGTGCTGCTACCATCGAGATGAAGATACAGGAGCCTGAAAACCTTGACCTCCAGGGCAAGAAACGCTGCTTCCCTGCACTCATCAGGTTCTTCAGGACTCTCACTTAACTTTTTTTCTCTGCTGCTAGCCGGGCAACCTAGGCAGCTTTTTAGGTTGCCAAATTACAGTTTTAGGTGGTCATTTAAGACGACTTGCATGATGCGTGCGATAATGTGCTCGGACGAAGTGTGTAGTTACCAGTCGGAATTATGCTCAATGAAGCATTCACATATTATTTCTGCTTCAAATAAAGTCACAAACTAAACATATTCATCAATCAAGACATGATATATATACCACAATGACATGCAGCAAAATGACAATACAGTATCTCAACTCTTTTTACACGTTGCAATGAATGCAATTTCTATTATTTCTTTCCACTTTCAAACAAAAATGTGGTTGGATTATTCAGCGTATGATCAACCTCGGTGAGACCAAGCGCAGGCTTGGCGATTGCTTCGCACAACACCTCCACTCAGTTTGCAATAACCAACCTGATCTCCCGGTGGCTCAGCACTTCAACTCACCCTCCCATTCCAAATCCGACCTTTCTGTTCTGAGCCTCCTCCATGGTCAGAGTGAGGCACACCGCAGATTGGAGGAACAGCACCTCATATTTTGCTTGGGTAGTATACACACCAGTGGTATGAACATTGGCTTCTACAATTTCAGATAGTCCTTGCTTTCTCCCTCCTTCCCCTCCCATTCCCAGCTCTCCCACAGCCTACTGTCTCCGCCTCTTCCTTTCTTTTTCCCGCCCCCCTCCCCCTGACATCAGTCTGAAGAAAGGTCTCGACCCGAAACGTTGCATATTCCTTCGCTCCATAGATGCTGCCTCACCCACTGATTTTCTCCAACTTTTTTTGTCTACCACCCATTCACACAAGTTCTGTTATCCCACTTTCCTCACCCTCTCCCTACATATTAGGGGCAATTTTACAGAGACAAGTTAACCTACAAAGCCAATGCTTCTTTGGGATGTGGGAGGAAACCCACACGCTTGCAGGGAGAGTGTGCAAATTCAACACAGACAGTGCTCGAGGACAGGATCGAACACAGATCTCTGGCGTGTGAGGCAGCAAGTCTACCAGCTGTGCCACTATATTTTGTTTTCCAACACACAAAAAATTATACGTTGATAACTTTAGTTACTAAAAAAATAATAAACTATCCATTTTCAGTCTTAAATCTCTAAGTCACAAAAATGTCCCCCTTTACAGCTACCGTATATGTTAATTCAGTTCAAGTCTATGGGGCAGTACATTGACCATAAAGTTGCTGCCTAAAAGTGCCAGAGACCCGGAATTGATCCTGAATATGGGTGCTGTTTGTATTGAGTTTGCTCCTTTTCTCTTTGATCGCATGGGTTTTCTCTGGGTGCTCATGTTTCCTTCCACATTCCAAAGGTGTGCAGGAACCTTTTTCTGACCCAACCCAAAACGTAATCTTTTCCTTTTGTCCAGAGATTCTGTCTGACCTGTTGAGTTACTCCAGCTTCTGCAGTTCCTTCCTACACACACGATACTATACGATAGAACTTGATTAATCCCAGGATGGAAATTGTGTGTGTGTGGGTATCTCTCTCTCTCTCTCACACGCACGCACGCGCACACACACGTATGTGTATATATGTGTGTGTGTATATATATATATGTGTATATGTACATATGTGTATGTGTGTGTGTATGTGTATGTATATATATATATATATATATATATATACACTGTTTTGTTTTCTCGTTTATAACATTGTTTACAGAGTACTATGTTTACATATTCTGTTGTGCTGCTGCAAGTAAGGATTTCATTGTTCTAACTGGGATGTGAAAGAATAAAAGACTCTTGACTCTTGACTTACGTCGCTAATGTGTGGGATAGAACTAGTGTACGGGTGATCGATGGTCGGCGTGGACTCGGTGGGCCGAAGAGCCTGTTTCCGCGCTGTATCTTTAAATTAAACTAAAAACACTAAAACCAGTGGGAGTCTAAAGAAGGGTCTCTACCCGAAACGTCACCCAATTTCTTCTATCCAGAGTTGCTGGCAGCTCCATGGAGTTCCCCCGTACAATTTAAGCATGGAATAGCCTTCACCCTGCCATAGTTACTCAACCAGACGCAACTAAATTTAAGGTAGACAAAAATGTTGGAGAAACTCAGCGGGGAGGCAGCATCTATGGAGCGAAGGAAATAGGCGACGGGAGATCAGGTCGGGTATTGCGAACTGAGCGGAGGTGTTGGGCGAAGCGATCGCCAAGACTACGCTTGGTCTCACAGATGTAGAGCAGCTGACACCTAGAGCAGCGGATGCAATAGATGAGGTTCGAGCAGGTGCAGGTGAACCTCTGCCACACCTGGAAAGACTGCTTGGGTCCTTGGATGGAGTCAAGGGGGGAGGTAAAGCGACAAGTGTAGCATTTCCTGCGGTTGCAAGGGACAGTGCCAGGAGAGGGGGTGGTTTTGGGTGTGAAGGAACGAATTGACCAGGGAGTTACGGAGGGAGCGGTCTCTGCGGAAGGCAGAAAGGGGAGGAGATGGGACGATGTGGCCAGTGATGGGATCCCATTGGAGGTGGTGAAAATGTCGGAGGATTATCTGTTTTGGTAGACAAAAAAGCTGGAGAAACTGAGCGGGTGAGGCAGCATCTATGGAGCGAAGGGATAGGTGACGTTGCGGGTCAAGTCCTGCAGACAAGGATAAAAGTCAGGGATTGGATAAGTAAATAACCTCTACTAGGAAAAGTGAAAGAAGTCGTTTTCTGTGGTAATTAAAACCCACTGTTGCCATGCACTAAATCCTTATTCTTCCATTATTTTCTCAGTTTAAATATTTTATTTTTAAATTCCACAACAACTGATACTGGACTACAGAGTCCAATTGCGGTTACACCCATCAATTAAAATCTACCCTGATTCAAGAACAGTAGAGAGCTGTGCTCCAAGCTAGAGATTAGTAAGATTAAACGAGAACTTACCTAAGTTTGAAGTTTGATCTTTATTTTATGAGGAGTTACGTAGGTGATTACGTGAAGAACCCCGCCAGTGCGCCTGCGCATCAATCTTCAAAGCAGCGGTGTGAAATCACAAAAAACAACAACCGAAGTAATATAGTCTCATAATAAAACGAGTAATACAAGAACTTCCATCTGACCTTTATGATAGAGGGTAGGGTCGTGGTGGGCACGTAATCACCTATGTAACTCCTCATAAAATAAAGATCAAACTTCAAACTTAGGTAAGTTCTCGTTTAATCTTACTATTTTACTTCGGAGTCACGTGAGTGACTACGTGAAGATTTTAAAGCTTTGTGATTTCATGCCGTGGATCAATCCCGGCTTCTCACTGCATAGATCGACTCAGAACGAAAATAATCAATCATGCATTCATTATAACATTTGTACCACAAATGCAGTAATTCATTTCAATAATGAAATGAATCAGATCCCCTTTAAACCAGAGGAATTTACACAGAACTTAAAATAGCTTCTGCAAACAACCCCGCATTAACAATAGGCCGATGGTAAAAATGTTGAAACATCAACTCATTGGACCACCCGGCGGCTGCGAGGATATGGTCGACGGGGACGTCTTTTGCCCTGGCCGCCGACGTTTCTGCTGCCCTAGTCGAGTGAGACGTAAAAACATAAGTGTTAATACCAGCAGCTGTTAAGACTTCTTTTATCCATCTGGAAATAGTCTGTATTGAAACTCTCTTGTGTGGTTTCTTGTGTGTGATCAACAACCCAGTTTCCGTATTCTCAAATTCTTTGTGACCTCAATGTATTGTAATAAATATGTCTTAATACAGAGACATTGATCATTTGGATACGCTGCTAGCATAATTTTAAATCCTGTCACACCTGGCCTAATTTACTTTAGTAGGTCATAGATATAGAATGTAACCTTGTCTTCAGTTACTTCCATACTGTCTATTTGTAATTTTCCAAGTGTTTGCACTCGTTGTGCTGTCACTCATGCCATAAGCATGAATACTTTCATACTGAGCTTGACCAAAGGTAAAGACACACTTGATAACCATTCACGAAGTAGTTTCAGTACCACACTTACATCCCAGATTGTCACGTACCTAGGTTTCGGTGGTTTGGAATTAAAGATTCCTTTCATTAGTCTGGAAACAATTGGGTGTGACCCAATTGAGTTTCTTTCTGAATCCAGAACCAAATATGAGGACAATGCACTTCTGGCTGAATTAATTGCACTACAACTCAGACCTTCATCATAATAAAGTTTTGACAGAAATTCTAAACATTTGAAATATCTGCAGTACTTTATTGCACATTCTTTTGTACACAGAACTCTTCCCATTTCTTAATATAAGAAAGGTACTGTTTTTGAGTGCTCTTCCTCCCGGCTGCCGTAAGCATGTCCACAGTATGCTCAGACAGTCCTCGTCCCAGAAAAGGCATTCTTAAAACCTGCAAATCAACAAATCCAAACGATGATATAATGGATGTTGTTACCCTGTTACAGGGTGCAGCAATAAATTACTCCTTTTTGGGACTTTCATCAACATTTGTGTTGTTAATTCTAATATCAACAGATACCATGGCTGTATAGGCCAATCTGGTACTACCAATACCCTTGAAGCAGCATCTTGCCTGATTTTAAGCAAACATTGGCTTATGAGGCAGAAAGGTGGAAATATATATGAAAACATACCACCCCAATGTAGCGAGAAAGCATCAATCGCCACTGCTCCTGGATCTGGTTTCCATGAGACATATCTCGATAGCTGATGATTCAAGTCGATGTCGGTCATTCCAAATCTGATTACTATATCATTGAATACCTCTTGATTCAACATCCATTCTTTATTATCATGGAACTTTTCGTGACCAGGTGTCTGCTATTGTGTTCATTCTACCTGGTAGATAGATAGCTGAAAACCAAATGTTCTTTTCAATACACCAAGACCCAAGTTGATTTAACCATTTTGTCACATGACACCGACTTAATTCCACCCATATCATTAATATAGGCAACTACTGTTGTGTTTATTAATTTGAACTTGAACTTTCCTTTTAGTTGTGTTAGAACCATAAGCTTGGAGTCCATAGAAACCTCCTAAAAGCTCCAAATAGGTAATTCCCCATGTCTGCAATAACACTAACTTTTCCTGATTCCATCTGCCTCCGCAGCTCCATGTTAAGTCAGTTGCACCCCATCCTAGTGCACTGGCATCAGTTTGTAATATCATGAAAGGTTGTTCAATCAGCACTTTGCCTGAACTGCTTGAGACATGTAGAATCCACCACTGCAGCTTAGAAACAGCATTTGTTGTTACTTGCATGGTTCTATCAAAATGACCAGCATTTACTCTCAGTGCCTGTTCTTTAATTCTCTGCAGCTGTTGATAATGTAATGGTCCATACTGGATTGCTGGGAATCTACTAATTTTCCCAGTACTCGAGCCACCTGTCTGATTAGAGGTTTTTGCTCGTTTAACAGATTACTGTAATCTTTAATCAACTCCACCCTTTTTTCACTGGGCAAAGTAATTTGGATTTGGGCTAAATAAATTGTGAACCCCAAATAATTAATCGAGGTACATGCCCCTGGCTCTCAGCAACCCCAGAATTGATTTTTATAAATATTCTGGAAGGGAACGTTAACCCTTTAGGCAGAGCTTTGAACTGCCCTAATTAGTTCATCCATGTCAATTTAAAATACTTCATATCTTGCAAGTGAACAAACACTGAACAAAAGGATTCAGACTTGTCAAGTCTATAATAATCCTACATCCTCCATCCTTTTTTGATCGAGGGAATATATTTGACCCAAATTGGTGAATTTGGTAGACTGATTCTTTAATAACACCTTTTATATATAGGGTTTTGAAGCGCAACTTGAACCTCCATTACTTCGCAAAGTGGAGAGTTCTGCTAGGAACATGCTGGACAGGCAAATCATAATTTGGATTGAATTCAATTCGAAATCCTTGTATATTATTCAGAATTACCACATCTGAAGTAATCTTCTTCCAATGTTTATAGAAGAGACGTAATCTGCCTCCAACTTTTGGACTTAATCCAGTTAGTATGTTTCCCTGAGAACCAGGTCCACCTACCTCTTGAGTCATTTGAGTATTCTGAGATCCCTGGATTCTCCCGGAAGCACAACCACTGGTCCTTACTCCCGCTGCAGGCCGCCAGCTACGTCCCTGCGTTGATGAGCGACTTGGTCCTGGTCTAGGATCCGTATGACGTCTGAAAAGATACTTCCTCTTTACAGACTTTGCAACCATTGATGTATTTATCAATCCTGTTTTCGCTTCATCTTCCAACTCTTTAATACGTCTCCCGAGATCCTCTCCAAAGAGTAAGTTGGGTAATTGTATATTACTTGGTTTGCAGAGTGCTGCGAATTTCGGATTCATAGTAGGCCGTATAGCACTTTCCTCAGATAATTGATCTCGAAGTGGGTGCTGCATAGCAACCCCGGTGCTTGCTGATGCAACTTCGTCATCTTTTGGTTGTTACCTGCTATTCTGGTAAAAGCAGTTATTCCAGAACCCAGCAGCTTTAATATTCTCTGCAACTGATTCCAGATAATTTGGTTCACTGCTGCTGCTTTCAGCAACCCACAGTTACTTCTTGCAGTCTCATCCATTTCCTGCTGTTCCAGCTAATGGTAAACCAAGTAATTTATTAAGGAGGCCAGTTCTTCTCCTAATGGCTCTCCTGACCCTGACGGGGCAGCGAATCCTACTGCCAGGGGTGGAACATCTGGCAGCTGCCGTTCATCGCCTTGTACAGCCTCACCGTCAGAGTCGGGGTCTGAAATCTCATGACCCGTAGCACGCTCCTCATTCCTGAGGGTGCATTCCATCAGCCCTGAACCAGGTGCTGTTAAGCTGCTCCTGCAGCTTGGATTACAGTACACTCCTTCCTGAGTGAACTTTGCTCCAACAGCCTATGAAAAAGGCTTTCTATTTGGGCAATACGCTCGAAAGCAGTATCTAGCCCTGTACCAGGAGCTGTTTGAGCTGTTTCCAGCAGCTTGGCTTTCAGTACACTCCTCCCTGAGTGAACTTTGCTCCAACAGCCTGTGTAAAAGGCTTTCTATTTGGGCAATACGCTCGAAAGCAGTATCTAGCCCTGGAGCTACTTCCATTGCCTGGGACTCCCTCCGTGGGCCGTTGGGATTTAAACTTTGTCCCGACAGGCGCTGACAGTGTTTTCACCAGCCCCAGGTCCACAGTCGCTATGCTCACCGCTGGCGACTGTACCGGGGTTTAGAGGCGGTTGGTCTCTAACCGCGGACTCCCGACTTTCCCGACTTTCTGTCGGCTGTGTCGCTCGCCTCTTCCCCCTGTCCGTTTTTTCCATGGCGTCTGTGGAAAAAATCCCCATAGACCCACAGTAAACGGACCTGGAAAACATGAAAAAAGTTTTTACTTACCTTGTAGTTGAAAAACTACAAACCACTGTAGGAGCTCTGCTCCTCACGTCCGTTTGCGTCAAGGCGTCTGACGTAATGATGCGCAGGCGCACTGGCAGGGTTCTTCACGTAGTCACTCACGTGACTCCGAAGTAAAATTATTCCTATCACAGAATGTTGGGATAATACCAGAATAACAGGTTAATATCCAGAAGGTAGACACAAAAAGCTGGAGTAATTCAGCGGGACAGGCAGCATCTCGAGAGAGAAGGAATGGGTGACGTTTCAGACTGGTCTGAGGAGCGGTCCTGACCTAAAACGTCACCCATTCCTTCTCTCCCGAGATGCTGCTTGTCCCGCTGAATTACTCCAGCTTTTTGTGTCTATCTTCGGTTCAAACCAGCATTTGCAGTTCCTCCCAACAGGTTAATAGCCAGTGCTTTATAAAGTGTTGAATTTAGCCAAAGACAAAACTGGTTAATTAATCCTGACCAATATTAAACCCACGATACGACCACAAATTAAAAAGATCACACTGCAAAAGCCCACCATGGCAGTATTTTCGCCACCGATTTTAGTAAAGCAGTTTCATACATTGGACAATTTGAATAAATGGGCTGCTGCAACAAATTGTTTGAATGTTAGAACCAATACACTAATGGATAATCTTGAGCACGTGCTCATTTATAAAGTATATAAAGCTGCAGATCATGGATATAAATTAATATCAAACAGAGCCAGCTCCATCTGAATGCAGGATCCGTATTGCTGATCTCATACAATGAACAATGCAATTGATTCAACATATAAACCTTACAATGCAGTACCCGGACGTGGCGCCGACAGACAAGTAGCCGAAGCAAATAAGTCGAAGCCAAAGAACCGAATGGAAACGAGGCCGAAACGACAATGAACCGAAAGAGTCCGAAGACGAAATGCCTACTAACTGAAAGGATGGGACGCCTAAATGCAAACTAACCGAAAAGGCGGGACGCCTAAAATCCAACGAACCGAAAAGCTGCGTTGCCTAAAAGCAAACTTACCGAATGGCCGCTCTGTCGAAATGCCACCTACCTGAAAGGCGGTGTCGCCTACAGGCCAAAGGACCGACTGCCCCTCAACAGAAAAGTCCAATAATGGACTTGACGTTGCCGGGGGGTGGGACTTGTCAGCGATTGGTCCAGACTCCCGCGTCCATCACATCACTGTGAAGACAGGAACATTGTCCCAAACCTCCGCTCCACCCGACCCGCAGCCCGCGGAGGGTGGCCATGGGAGAGTGGGGGCTGTCCATAGGGATGTACACATAGGGATGTTTCAGACGCACTCTGAAGAATGGTCTCGGCACGAAAAGCCACCCATTCCTTCTCTCCAGAGATGCTGCCTGTTTTGTGCGTGGGAGCTTGGGTGCGTTCCGCAAGCACCGAGACGGTAATAAATTAAACGTCTGTTCCCGCAGTGGGGGTGAATCACCCTGGTGTGGGGGTTGAGGTCCGATGGCGGTGCATCGTGGTCAGTGACTGTGGGACGCTCCTGCGGGTGGATACGGAGGAGAGAGAAGGGAAGAGAGAGAAGAGGGGAGAGAGAAGGTGGAGAGAGAGAAGAGGGGAGAGAGACGGGGGAGACGGGAGCATGGGGTTCATTTTCCCACACAAGCCATAGGTGACTGGGCAATTTGAACCCAACCACCAAATTGAAAGCGGCCGAAGGTGTGCATCCCATGGACAGCCCCCACTCTCCCACGGCCATCCTCCGCGGGCTGCGGGTCGGGTGGAGTGGAGGTTTGGGACAATGTTCATGCCTTCACAGTGATGTGATTGACGCGGGGGTCTGGACCAAGTCCCGCCCCCCGCCAACGTCATGTCCGTTATTGGACTTTTCTGTTGAGCGGCAGTCGGTCCTTTGGCCTGTAGGCGACGACGCCTTTCGGGTAGGTGGCTTTTCCACAGAGCGGCCATTCGGTAAGTTTGCTTTTGGCGACGCAGCTTTTCGGTTCGTTGGCTTTTAGGTGTCTCAGCCCTTTCGGTTAGTTTGCATTTAGGCGTCCCATCCTTTCGGTTAGTAGGTGTTCGTCTTCGGACTCTTTCGGTTTATTGGTGTTTCAGCCTCGTTTCCATTCGGTTCTTTGGCTTCGACTTCTTTGCTTCGGCCTCGTCTGTCGGCGCCATGTCCGCACACGTTACAATGCATGATCCACATGAGTTACACTTGGCAGTCGCTGATCATACCACAAAGTTTCCGGCACCTTCTCAAATCTGGACAAAATTATAAGAGTGCCCTTAACATCCCACCCAGCTGTCCCCCCCAAAAAAATGTGGCGCGTAGGCGGGTCTTTACCTCATCGGGACTTCTGCAGCCAATTGGCGGGTGGAATTTGCCCCCCTGCGGTCGGGGCTCTGGATGATGTGCAGGCCGTGGCAGTGCGCATGTGCAAGGCGGCCGGCCGTGCCGGCGGATGAGGAGCGGCTGGAGAGGTTAAACTCGGCGGCCCGGACACGGATGGCAGGCGGAGACGGAGAGTGACAGAGAGAGATAGAGAGAAAGGGGCCAAGCCGGGCAAAATGGCACAGCTTTTAGGTTGCCCGGCAGGACTTTTGGTGGTTATTAGCACCCGGGCAACCGTTAATTTCGAGCCCTGCTCTTGAACTGCACTGCACAACCTGAACCACAATCGTACCTCTGCAACAATCTACCATGGAGTTGTTTTGGTTACACTGCATATTTTATTTTTTGCATTATTATGGCCTGTTTACTCAGTATATACAGATTATTAATTTATTTTATAATTGATTATTGTATATTTGTGTTATATTGTGTCAATGAACCTGTAAAAGCTGTAACAAATAAGAATTTAATTGATCTGTTCAATTTCATCTGCATATATGACAATTAAACACCTTTGACTCGAGACTTGCCTTTAATCTTTTTGCCAATTACCTTAAATCTGCATCCTTTACGACAGATTGCTAAGGGAAATGGTTATTTCCTGTTCACCCTATCTTGGCTCTTCAATTTTGTTTTGCATATCAGTTATAGCTTTCTCCTAGCCTCCTTTGTTCCAAAGAAAACAATCTTAACTTGGTTGATCTTTCTTAAGTAAAATTCTTTATCTCTTGCAATGTCCTTGTTAATTTCCATTGCAACCCCTTCAGTCCTATTGCATCCAGTAATGTGATTACCGGAAGTGCATGCAAGACTCTGGCTGAGAATTAGCTAGTGCGTCATACAGTCCTGGTAAGACACCTTGGCTACCTCATTTTATACCTCGGTCAATAAATGGAAGGCAGAAAACTGGTTGGGTTACAGGTGGATATCCAGAGGCTTCACAAATGAGGAATTTAACTTGTATTGTTAATGGTGATCTTTATTGTCAGCAATATCTTCTGCTTCATTAACATTCTTTAGAGTAGGAAGTCCAAAATCCTTTTCCAGTCTGGACTATATTGACTCCACGAACGCATACATGACTTTGTTCTGAAATGACTTGCCATGCCACATAAAGGGGAATTTTGGGATGGGCACCCATGTGCCATGAGCAATCAAATAATGAAAAATAATGTGGTGCAGTAGAGCTGCTGCCTCACAGCACTAGATACCAGGCTTGATCCTGACCTTGGGTGGTGTGTGTGGAGCTTACATGCTCTCTCTGTGACCCAGTGGATTTTCGTCGGGTGCTCCGGTTTCCACCCACATTCCAAAGATGCGTGGACTTGTAGATGAATTGACCTCTGTAAATTGCCCCTAGTGTGCAGTGAGTGGATGCAAAAGTGAGATAACACAGAACCAATATGAACGTGCGCTCAGTGATCGACGTGGTCTTGATTGGCCTAAGGGCCTGTTTTCATGCTCTATCTTTCAATCAATCAATAAAGTTTCTGTTTGTTCTAATGTTGCCTGCTGACCTATGTGTGAGGTATTGCATTTTGGGACGTCAAACCATGGCAGGACATCAACAGTGATGCTTTGTTCCTTCAAATTATTGTGAATCTGACTATTTAATGTCTTCATTACCCTAGCAAAAAAATTATTTAATACTACTTATGATTGGATTTGTTTTTCACGTATCAATATCAATGGACTGATCAGCTGGGAAAAATATCTTGCAGTGTACAGATTTCCCACTATTAACCACATGGCCAATCCCAGCAAGGTGATGTAACGCTCTGTATCCTTCCTGATATGATAACAAATTTAAAATACAAATTGCAAAGGAAAATAACTTTATTTCTGCATTGACTCTTATATCCTCACAATAGCCTGAAATACGTCACTTCAAATGAAGATAGTTTAATTTTAATCAACGCAAAGGAATATTGGAAGACAGCATATCTGACTTATGTTTGAGTCTTACCAGTGAACCAAGTTCTCACAAGTACCTGTATTAAATAAACCTACATAGGTCGGTGGGGGCACTGCCAGCAGTGTGTTCGCTATTTCTACTTTTTTTGGTTTTTTCTAGTGTGTCCAAGTGTTTGTTTAGATGTCTCTCGGTATGTCTTATGTGAGGGGTGGTGGGGAGGGGAAAGGGGGAAACCGTTTTAGGTCGCCTACTCCACGGAGAGGCGACTTTTTCCATGTCGCCTCCCTCGCGGTCTAACAGCATGGATTGGAGCTCAGCAGCGGGCGCAGCGTGGACTTCTCCATCGCGGAGTGGGCTAACCCTTGCCGGGGGTCGCCAGAGAAGAGTGTTCCGATCGCTGGCCTAGTGACTTTGACATCATGAGGCTGGTCTGCGGAGCTTCTAGCCGCGGGCATGGCATGCACTTACTATCCGGAGCCTGGGATCCCTTACCAGAGATCGCCGGAGAAGAGCTCCGACCGCCGGCCTGTGGCCTATAACATCCTGAAGCCGTGGTCTCTGGTCGGAAAGTGACGATCCGCGACCTCCAAGCCGCGAGTGTGTTCGACTGTCCCGTCGTCGGAGTTTCAATCATCCTGACGAGAGGGCCTGTACATTCGGCCGTCCGTAGCGGCGACTACAGAGGGGTTATGGCCCCGACCACGGGTGAACAAGGAGGAGGACTGGCTGAACTTTGTTGCCTTCCACCACATTGAAGAATGCTGTGGTGGATGTTTGTGTTAAATTTTATTGTGTATTTTGTGTTATTTTTAAGTGTATCGCTGCTGGCAAATTCATTTCACTGCACCTTTGGGTGTATGCAACGAATAAAATTGACTTTGACTTTGATATGAAACAGAAATGCTGGAAATCTGTATGTCAAAATGCCTGTTAAATATTGTTATTTTCCCTGTCTCAACTACATCCTCTAGCAATTTGTTCCCTGTACCCGCTGTGTGAAAATGTTGACCCTTTGGCTTACATTAAATCTTTCCTTTCTCACCTTAAGCTTATGCACTCTAGTTCTTAATTCACCTGCCCCATGAAATAGACTGTGTATTCACCCCATCTATGCCCCTCATAATTCTATACCTCTGTAAGATCACCCCTCAGTCTCCTGTGCTTCAAGGAATAAAGTCCTAGCCTGCCTAACCTCTCCCTAAATCTCAGACAATTGATTCCAGGCAATGTTTTTGTAAATCTTCACGGCACTCTTTCCTGCTTCATGGCATCTTTCCTATAACAGGGTGACTAATACTGAACACAATACTCCAAGCACACCCTCACCAACATCTTGTACAACTATTATATTGTCTCAACTTTTATACTCAATTGCCTGACTGATGAAGGCCAGTGTACCAAAAGCTGCCTTCATCACTATGTAACTGTGACTCCAGTTTTGGGGAACTATGTACTGTTCTCCTAGATCCCCCTGCTCTACAATACTCTCCATGGCCTGACTATTCACCGTTGATGTCCTGCCATGGTTTGACATCTCAAAATGCAAAGCCTCACACTTATCTGAATTAAATTCTTTGCTATTCCTCGGCCCACTTACGCAGCTGATCAAGATCCCGCTGTATTCCTGATAACCATCTTCACTATCTATGATACCATCAATGTTTGTGTAATTTTCAAACTTACTTATCATACTTTGCTGTTTATTATTTCCTTCAATGATTTGGATGAGAATGTACAAAGGGCCCAGCACCAACCCCCAAGGCACACCACAGGCATCCAGTCTGAAAAATAACATTCTACCACCACCCTCTGCTTCCTACCATGAAGTCAATGCTGTACCCAGTTAGCTAACTCTTCCTGGATCATATTAGATCTAATCTTCCAGAGCAGCCTTCCATGCGGAACCTAATCAAAGGCCGTTGAAGTCCGTGTGTGGGAGGTGAAACCCAAGGCCCTTTAATATTCAAATTCCCCATTCTCAGAATGTAGGATGTCCTCAGAACCTGTGTTAATAAGATTGAAGTGACTGGTTCTTTTACATTGTTTTTGTTTGTGGCTGGAACTTAATCTAGCACCCTTTGTGAAGTTTGGAAATATTTTACCATGGTATTTCTAAGATCTGTGTTTATAATCATTTTAGATGAAAATTACAAGTTTTAACCTACAACCAGATAATTCTGTTCTCTGAGGCAGTTGGCATGATTATTTTCTTGCAGGTATGCCTTTGAAGGTTTTTATTGCCACTGGTATTATCAACCCATAACATGACCTTTAAGAAGCAAGACAGATTCAAGATGCAGGAGTGTTCAAACATGAAAAGTTAAGATAGAATTTTAGTGAAAATGCTGTTCAAGTCGGGATCAGTTTAAACATGGATTCTATTAGATTTTAAATAGTTTTAGAAAAGGATTGTACAGGTATTCAAGTTAAGTCCTCGATTGGTGCAAAGCCAATTAGACAAGAACTTTCAGAAGTTAATTGGGGAGGCAGTTTGCAGCCAAATGGATGTCTGGTTATTGAGAGGTTTTTAAACACGAGAGGAAAAATTGGTGTCAGCATATTCCTGTGAGAGTGAAGGGTAAGGCTGGCATTAGTAGGAAATCCTGGATGACAAGAGATATTGATGTTCCGGTCAGGAAAAAGGAGGCATGTATCGGGTAAAGGCAACTGGGATCAAGTGGATTCCTTGAGGAGTATAGGGGTTGGAGAAATAAACATGGGAAAAGGCAAAAAGGGGATACGAGATGTCGTCGGTGGTGAATTTTAAGGAGAATTTGAAGAGATTAAAGATATTTAAGGGAAAAGGAGAACTAGAGAGAGAATGGGGCACCTCAAAGACAAAATGGGCATCTATATTTGGAGGCGTCAGAGATGGGCAAGGTCCTTGCTGAATATTTCCCTATTTTTAAATTCCCCAAAAAGATAAAATTTGAGGTAGCCCAAGCATTTTACCCCCTCAGTCCTATTGCAGAATCTTGACCAAGAAAGTCCACAGTCTTCTTTTGGCTTCATAGATGCTGCTTGCCCCTCTGAGTTCTTCCAGTGTTTGGTTTATTGTTCCAGGTTACAACATTGCAGTCTCTCTTGTCCCTAAGTATTTTACTTAGTCTTTTTTCCATGTTATAAGATTCAGAAAAGTGGTCAGTGAATGCCATTGGAATTTTACTGAATTTATTAAAAGGTAAAGTGTTTGTGTTTTGGATGATTATACATTTCAGAAGAACCTTGATTGATTCATCTTCTAAGGAGAACACTCCTTTGTGTTTTTCCTCACATTTTGTTCAAATACATCAGTGACAAAGACAGTAACCTTGGCTGTAATAAAAATGCACAAAGGCCATAGCTTCTTTCCCTCTGTGAATGTAAAATTAGTTGATCTACAAAGAATTTAGCAAAAGGTTAATGTTGACCGCCAAGCTTCGAAACTGTACCAAATCATACAGTTAAGTTGGAAGCAAAGCTTCTGGATCTGTTTCATGGACAGAAGAAAATAATTAAATTAAAAAATTAATATCAATTTTGTAGGCAACACAATCCTGCATCCTCTCAGGACGTGAACAGTGCCAGCAGTATAGTTGACCAAGTTTTAATTGTGACTAGACCAAGTGCAGACCCGTTGGGTCTGTTCCCGCAACGCGCGGTTGCAAGGGGAGGGGGCGGCCTGATGTCATCGCGCAACGCCACTCACTGGGCGTACGCCGTCAAGACGCTGCGTACGTCGTCAAGACGCTGCGTACAATGTCAAGACGCTGCGTAAGCCCGTCGAGACGCTGCGTACACCCGCAATGCGCCTGCGGGCCGACAGGCCGTTGACGCGCGGGATTTTCGGACAGTGCAAGCCAGCGAGGACGGCGAAAAGCAGCTGGGGGGAGCAGGCGATCTTTGTCTTCGGCCAGCGTGACAGAGCCGGGCCGGGGGGGGGGGGGGGAAGTGGAGGAAGTAAAATCGCTAGCGAAATGGGAAAAATGTCGGCGTTTTTGGAGGAGAGCCGGGCGGCAGCAGCCGTTATGGTCGCTGGCCAGCAGGAGGCAAAAAAATGAGTGAGTGGGGGGAAGGATTTTATTAAAAATGTGTACTGAAAAAGGACTAAATTTAATGAGGAGTGGATGAGCGAATGTAAAAGTGAAATGGCTAGCGAAATGGTAAAAATCTCGGCTTTTTTGCGTGTGGTTTTGGCGGAGTAACGAATCAAAGGCCAAAAAAATGACATACACCCACACACACACAGAGTTTTAAAAGTATACTAGACCAAGAACAGACCCGTTGGGTCTGGACCCCGAACGTGCTTCAGACCCCGGGGCGAAAATCGCTAGCGAGAGATGGCGCCGTTTTTGGAGCAGAGCCGGTCGGCAGCAGCCGTTATGGTGGCTGGCCAGCAGGAGGAGACAAAATGAGTGAGTTGGGGGGGGGGGGGGGGATGGATTTTATTTAAAAATGTGTACATAAAAATGTCTAAACCTAATAAGGAGTGTGTTAGGGTATGTAAAAGTGTAATGTCTAGCGAAATGGAAAAAATCGCGGAGTTTTCGCGTGTGGTTTTGGCGGAGCAAGGAATCAAAGGCCAAATGTTACACCCACAAAAAAACACATCCACACACACACAGTTTTAATAGTATTTAGATAGATAGATACATTTTATGTTGGTGTACTGAATCATCATCTTAAATAATCTTTCTGGGCAATGAGACCTACTACATTATATCTTGATTTAGAAAAAATGGCATGCACATGTGAGAATGTATGAATGGATGAGCTGTTACTTTAACTCAGCGTGCCAGGCAGTGAATAGTTGTGATCAACAGCTGAAAACCCTGTTCAGCAAACCATGAACATTTTGATGTTTTACAAGTGATCAGTTGGTTCTGGTGCTTAGGTTATCATCTCATAGGCTGAAAGATAAAAAGCGGCTCAAGTACTGTTAAAATCTTTGTCAGTAGCCAAGCGATTAAGTAGTTCTAAGCTTAAAGTGGCATTTATTTAGTGTTTTAAAAAAATGCTTGTGTGCAAATTAAAATGATTTCACTTACTGTATGCAGCGATTCTGAGAAAATAATTTCCATGTTTCTCAAGCACATTAATACCATCAATATTTTTGCCAAACGTTGACATAAGAAAAGTGCTCACTGAGTTGCTATTTGCAACTTTACTGACTCATAATGGAATCAAAATATTTCAGGAATCATGTCATTTAAATCACTTTTATCTTTAATTGTGTAAATGGCCCTGATGTTGTGCTCACTGGGGAGATATCTTCAAACCTCAGCCTTTGAAGGAGCTGAGGTGCGTACCTCTCTTTTCCAATCTGGGTTGCTGTTTGGAATCAGTTCAAAACAAACTGCTGCCTGACAATAATAACGTTATTGGTTTCACCAAGCAACCAGTCACATTGAAGGATTCCTGACCGGGATAGAAAAAGTAAAATAAATTAGCTATTATTTTTAAATATTACAGAGAATGGGATAAAAAAACATTTTTAAGATTTGAATATTTAAAAAGAACAAATGCAATATCTAATCAAATACTAGAATCAAGAACCTTTTATACAGGCTTAAAATTGCGCCTCTGCTGCGGCAGAACTTTCAAAAGCCCCTCCATGCTACCGAGTCAACCCTCAGCACCCACCGCGTCGACTGGAAAATAATGAACGTCTATAGCGAAGCAGCGCTATAACACGAGGTATACCTGTACTCTAAGGGGCATTGAGGATCTTTTGATACCGTGGAAACATTGTATGCAAATATCCAGCTCTTGAGGAGCAGAAATGGTCAAACCAGTGTTTGCAAGGTAGCATTTCAATGTGTTTTTCTATCTTTTCTGAACTTTGGCACAAATTAATTCATAAGCATGGAAATGTCAGCACAGTGGGAAAGCTTTGACTTGACCCTGTAATATGTGATAGTGTCAAGGACCTTCAACTGAACAAGATCTTTGAATTTGAATTTTATTATGTTTCAGCATCCTAATTCCAAAAACAAATTCCTGTTTATGTGGGTTAAGGTTTCCATTAGTAATCCCAAGTAAGCTATCTTTAGTGGCAATGCTGAAGTGTCTTTAATAACAGCCAACAGGCCAATCTCATTATTTTGTATCTCATTATTTTGAAATGTATGAAATAGTATGGCTTAAATGACATGGTTTATTAATATCATCTTGAATCCTCTTCAGCACATTTTCAAAGATTACCTGAATATAATATTTATATAATAATAATAATAATAATGAGATTCCAGGTGACACTGCTGCTGAGAGTGAATTTTAAATTATGTAATTGAAATTGTTAATAATTGTTCCAGAATTTAGTTTTGCTGAGATGAATTCAGTTAAGAAATAAATCCGTATCTACACCATGCAAAGTGGAAAGTGACATTCTAATTCTAGATTAGCACCAATGGTCAGGAATGCTTTGCTTTTCAAAGCAAAATAATTTTGAATCAGAACACTGGAACATTTAATGTTCAGCTTTTGGTCAAAATTATTCCTGCACGTGTTTAGTTTTGTATCTATATTGTAGGACTACTTTGCTGTAGTGGGTCACTGGGTACCTGGGCATGAACATATGGACATCTTTAAGTACCGTAATTTCTTAAAACAAGGGAGTTTAAGTAAAATATGCAGGAAAAGTCATAAACTTGTTTGTACCTGCCTAAAAAATGATTTGTGAAGTTCAACAATCTTAAACTACAGTTATAATTGCATAAGATATCCGGAAAGAGTATATATCGTAGCACTGATCTCTGAACCAGGACCAATACAAGTAGAGCTGCAAAGTTGATCTCAATGTGCCAAATTAGGCTGTGGTTTAGAACTTTTGTTTCTGCTACAATTTTGATATTGGGTTATATAAATTTCCTATCGTATTTACGAGTGGTACCTTGAGCAGTTTCATTGGAATGCCTGTGAATAGATTTTATAATTAAAATACATTTTTTATCTGTGCCTTTCCTTACTGTTATTAGCCTGATATTAAATCCCTAAATTTAGTGAAAATAATAATAAATAATTAACTGGCTTTATTAGTATACATCAGACACTTTCTTAGTAAGTTTTTAAATATATAAACTTTTGAAAATGTACATATTAGTACATGTGCTTAATTTGAAGCTGGGAGCCAACATTGACTCAATGAGCCATACGGACTACTCCTGTGTCTTGATTAGTAGGTTATTCACTGTGTTAAAGAGTCAGTTCTACGGGCTTAAAAATTACATACATTTGTTGTGCTCTATTTCCTGTCAAAATCAAGCAATCAAAAATAGCCATTGGACTGGATCTTGCTCAGTCTGGCCTACAGCCAGCTCAGTCAGCCTGTGTCACAGGAGTTTAAAGGGAAGAGATTTCATTGGGACATGGAAAGTTCTGAAAGATTGCTTGATAATGTAAATAGTTAGACATTTCCCCTTCTGGGGAAGCTACTTCTTGCATGCATAATTTCAGAATAAGATCACTCAGGTAGATTTTCTTATTAGGGCAGTGCATCTTTGGTACCTGAATATTTTGTGATAGATAAGGGAGAATAAGATTGTGAGGATCAAGTAGGAATTAAGAGCTGTGATCAGATCAGGTCAGCCATGATCAGCCAAAGTTTGAACAGCTTTGCGGGTAATTTGGCCTTCTCCTGCTCTTATTTCTCAAAGTTCTATGACAGTCATGGATATCTGTTCATCAAGGCACAAATATGACACCAAGGTCACTAAGAGCAAGTCATTGATGATTGAATTTCAAAAATATGTTATGGCACATGGTAAAGATTTTGAGGTGGTTGATAAAAGCTGTGAAATCCACTGAATACAGAATTGATAGCACTATGATAAACATTTATTTTTGGGAACAATACAACAGCAGCATGACATAAACCCTGTGAGATGTCTTGTGCTGGAGGAGTTCCACTTGAAAAATCAAGATTCCTAACCTGAACTGCCTCTTTGTGAGCAAAAATAGATTTTGTCAGTCATCAAATAACTTCCTGCAAAAAAATAAGATGATATTCCATCTAGCTTTGGTTGGTGAATTTCAACACTTCACACTAGCTGTGTGCATGTGGGATTCCCAATCAACGCCAGTTTGCTTACGTCAATGGTGTAGACTAATCCTTTCTTTCCATTTTATGGTAATTCATGAATTTAGGTCTTTATACTATTTTCACTGTTACTAAAAAGGAATCTCAGTCACCGTTGGAGGGGGAGGGATACATTTGCAACAATATAAATTCCTGCAGTGTCCACAATCAATTTGAATAGTACCAGAGCTATTATTAAGGAAAGGGTAGTCCCCTCTATTTTATTGGCAACAACACTCGGGAAGAAATGGTTATTCAAGGCAGAAATAGATTGTAAGGGAGAGAAACTGAAAAGTGGGATGAACTCATAGTTGTCAAAGAAAGAATACAGAAAGTACATTATAAGTAAACTGGTGGATAGAGAGTAGGGAAAGATGAATGGAGGTGTGTGGGGAGAAGAAATGCTCATGGTAAATAAATATAGAGAAGATTGCTTAAAAAACCAAAAAGAAAACCAGGAGAGCAGAGAACCTGGTGAGCATAAGGAAAATAACTTTATCCCAAGCTTTTGTTGTGGAACAAAGACCATTCATAAATCAGTGGAGTTCAAGCACTGTAAAGTAAATTAACCTACAAACCTGTACGCCTTTGGTGTGTGGGAGGAAACCAGCACACCCGGAGAAAGCCCATGCAGTCACACGGAGAATATACAAACTGTACAAACAGCGCCCTTAGTCAGGATCAATATCTGGGTCTCTGGCTGTACAGAAGCAACGCTACCTCTTCGCCACTGACCCGCCCCTAACTGTGGATCTAATTCTTGTAGATATCATGTTTCTTGCCTTTTTCTCATAACCTTAATACTTATTAATAACTGAAGGAGAAATAATTTGTTTCACAATATTCTTTAACATAAAATTATCTTTTGTTTTAGGGCAATGCACCACCGGATATGGCCAATGGTGCATGCTTATGTTTTCACCTAGAGCATTTATCTTCCAATCTGCAGTTAATTGTGCTTTTCTTCTTCTCTCATTGTGGTCATGGAATGTGGCCACATTTGCAGTTTGAATATCTCAACAAAAAGCAGCAGGGTACAAAGTGTAACACAGGCAAACAGATAAATGCTCAGCAGTACTGTAGCAATGTTACAACATTTTGAGATTTAAAAAATCAAGCCTGCAATTTATCCCACCAGATAAAGCATAAAAAGAAGTTTAATTTGACACCTAATTCACTTTCTTATCTTCAGTATTAAAAAAGTTATGGCCATTTTCATAGTTGGAAATTAGCATCTTGTTCCCTATTGCTTTTCCATTGACTTAATATAGGTATGTTACAAAACTTACCTTCAGTCGCGCTGTAATTCTGCCACTGGCCGTGTGCGCGATTTTGGCGCCTTTAAGGGGGGGCGGGGTTAAAACACGGGTTTCTCATCCCTTGTCCTGGTTAATATTTTGTTGAAGTACACGCGTTGGCTGAAAAATCGTTCCTAGGGGCGATTTGTGTATTTTTTATTTTTATTAAATCGTCAATGTCAACGCTAGAGTGATTTTAAAAGCAGCTCCTGAAGCGTCAACGCCGATAACGGGGACGGATTTCACACACGGGACAGGTAAACGAAACTGGTTTCTTTAAATGTATAAAAGTGCTTCTTAAGAAGCCTTTAATTCAAATTTTTTCATGCGACACGGTGATTTTATTCCCCGAACTAACGGCAGTATTTTTCATGCCAATACGGGGTTAAATTCACCGCAAATGAACGTTCCAAAATATCGCGTTCCAGAAATCCTCACTCACAAGATGATTTAAAAACCCATTAATTTACAGGTATTAAACATTCAATTCCTTCCATTTGGCCTGTAAATTCATGAAAATGAGATTTAAAAATTATGTTATATTGTGAATTATTGTGTGAGAGTTAATTGGACACTTAGGCTATTTAAAAATGTTAATCTATTCTTAAGAAATTGATAGATGTTTAGATCTAGTAATTGCATTTTGTAATTAGCTACAATTAGGTAACTAACTAATTATATGCTTTACTTTTATGTCTTCTAAGTAAGATTGTTTCATATTTGTTTCAGAATGCTTCCATCTATAATAACTGAAAATTTCTTTCAGTTATCTTAATTTTTAAGAAAGTTATGGGCTTTTAACTGTCCTCGATCACAGCTTTTGTGTTAAGTCAATGGAAAAGCAATAGGGAACAAGATGCTAATTTCCGAGTATGAAAATGGCCATAACTTCTTTAATACTGAAGATATGAAAGTGAATTAGGTGTCAAATTAAACTTCTTTTTATGCTTTATCTGATGGGATAAATTGCAGACTTTATTTTTAAAATCTCAAAATTTTGTAACATTGCTACTTAATACAAAAGCTGTGATCAAGGACAGTCAAAAGCCCATAACTTTCTTAAAAATTAAGAGAACTTATTGACATTTTCAGTTATTATAGATTGAAGCATTCTGAAACAAATATGAAACAATCTTACTTGGATGACCTGAAATTAAAGCATATAATTAGTTAGTTACCCAATTGTAGCTAATTACAAAAGAAGTAAAGCTGCTGCATCACAGCGTCAGAGACCTGTGTTCAATCTTGACCTTGAGTGCTGTCTGTGTGGAGTTTGCACATTCTGCCTGTGATCGCGTGGGTTTCCTCTGGGTGTTCTGGTTTGCTCACACATCCAAAAGATGTGGGTGTATGTAGGTTAATTGACCTTTTTAAATGCCCCTAGTGTGTGAGAAGTAGATGAGAAAGTGGCATAACATGTAACTAGTGTGTAACTAGGGTGATCAATGTTTTTTATTGTGGACTCGGTCAGTCGAAGGGTTTGTTTCCATGCTGTACCTCTAAACTAAACTATATCAAACTGATTTTATGGGCAAGTGATCAGAAATGAAGAAACAGATTTCTCTATTATTTTCAAGCCAGAAGAGTTTACAGAGTATGGCAGGAGTCAGGGTGTGGAAAAATATAGAAAAAAGGCTAAGAGTATTAAAATTGACATACTCGTGGAATGTTGGGTGAGAAAAGATAAGGATGATAGATAAATGGTGACTCTGGTAGTTTTGAATTAGTTCAAGGGAAATTTGAAACTCGTGAGAAGAACACTAAAATAATTGTCTTCAGTGAAAAAACAGGGCTGATGTTTTCTGTAATAGATGACCAGAGGCATGAAGAGAGATTGGCTATGTTACGAAAGTGGAAGTAGGTGGGGATGCATCTGATGGCATTGTTATGTGTTCAGAAGCTTATCTTGGGGTCAAAAATGTATGACAAGGTTATGAATATCTGGTTCAATTTGTATAATAACCAGGAAGTTGGATGTTTTTATTGGCTTGGAACAGGTTTTGCGAGGATACATTTGATACTGTGGGGGAGTGGGGGGTGAGATTGCAATATTTAACATATATTTGATGAGAATTTCTGCTTACCTGGTACTGGATGCCAGACAAACATCTTGACAAATCAGTGAGAGTGAAAAGATTGAGAAAAGGTAGTGGAGGCGCTGGTGCATATGTGGAATCTGACATGTTTTATGGTGTTGGCAGTGAGAATATGGTTGAGTGGGGAGTGCAGGAATATGGATAGATATAATTTTCCTCAGTAAATTATTACATATCTTTAAAAACCTTTTCCAGATACTTTTTAAACAGGTTTATATAACTTTAACCAACACAAACCCTATGCTTTTTACAAGTTTTAATATCTGTTCCACATTGCTATTTTTGTACTTTTCAAAACTTAATTTGTCTGATTTTGATGTGTCTCTGATGCCAAGCTCAACCTTCTAAAGCTTACGAAATGAATGAACATTTATTTAAAACATTTTCTTGCAGTTTATATTTACAAGTCTATGTAAGATTTGTAGCCTAAAACAGAGTATTTGATTTAATGACATCTACAATGCATTTTGTATTTTTCTTTAGATGACAGCATCTCGGGTGCAAGTACATCTGATGTCCAAGACCGTCTTTCTTCCCTTGAGTTAAGGGTCCAACAGCAGGAGGACGAGATCACAGTTCTGAAAGCAGCCCTGGCAGATGTACTGAGGCGCTTAGCTCTCTCTGAAGATCAGACTGCTTCCCTGAGGAAAACATCACCTGGTAAAGGTGAGATACATACTTAAACCTCCTCGTACGTAATTAAGCCATATTATAGCAAAAGAAAAATCCTTACTTTGTGTTGATTTAATCCTTTAAGAAAAAAAGTCAATCAGTTTTATAGTAGCATTTTATTCTTGGGAAGCTAAATAGAGATGGAATTGACAAAATGTATGCCAATATTTTGGCTGCTTACAATTCTGTGGCAATGGAGCATTAATTTTCCTCTTGCATAATTGACTGCAGATGTAGGTGGTATTTTGCACTTTTTTTTTATGTGAATATCTTTATGGCCGTTCAAATTTAGTGATCTTTAGTCAATTCTGAATAACAAAAAAGTATATAAATTGAGATCTGAATCAAAAACAGAAATTCCAGAAGCTTGCGTGCAGTAAGTGGGCACAATGTCTCTTAAATACTCTCTCATTACCATCTCCCCTTTCCACTTGCTCAGGATTGTTTGATAAAATTGTTCAATAATGATCCCTCTATCATAAGTTTCTACTCTGCACTCATGAATTGCAAGGATTCTTTACATTCTGTATACTTTTTCAGCAACTTAATCATGCAATTCAGGTCTTTTTTCCTTAAAGTCTTTTTATTTTTGAATTTCATAAACTTGCCAACATTAACATTTTTCTTCCACCCATGACTGTTTAGGGGCCCATTGCACATTCCTGGTGCTGCATTTCTCTCTTTTTGGCTTTGTTCCGTTCATAAGGCCTCAGTGAATTTTGTATAGTAATTTATCTCTTCCAACATTTGGATTGTTTACCTTTTAAACCCATCTTCTTCCTGTGTATGGCGTGCACAGCCTAACGTTGTAGGTCAACTTGTTCTATTTGATCTATTTGTTTATGCACGTCAGGTTGATTGCATTGGTCGAAACATGGTGGACCACGTGAAGGTTGCAATCTCCCACCCTTTTAAACCCATGATTCAACGGTATCATTTATCTAAATATGCCCTCACTTCATTGACTCTTCTTGGATTAAAGCTCAGTACTGCAAAAATATTTGCTTTTTTAATTCCAGTCTTTGTTTCCATTCCTTTACAATACAATAATGTTTTATTATTAATGTTTAATGTTTTATGTATCATTCCTAACTGTCACTGTATTTCATGTTGTCACTTGCGGGCGGAGCACCAATGCATTTCCTTGTATGTGAATACTTGGCCAATAAACTTATTCATTCATTCATTCTAAGCTCGTGCCTCTGCTTTCCAGCCTTGTTTTTGAAACCCTCAAATTTTGCACCCAGTTTGGCCTCTCTCCATTGTGAAACTGTGTATGGTTTCTCATCAGTATTGCAAATAATGACAGGGCCAATAAAGGTCTCCCCAAGGATATTTGTCCCGGAACTGTTGAAATACAACCTACCTTCCTTACCCTAAAACTGGTCTCAATCTAAAACCATCTTCTCCCCTACACCATCAGTTCAGCTGTTCATCCATTTGCACTATATTTCTGTTTTTGTATATACTGGCACATGGCACTGGTTCCATGTGTCTCTGCATTACGGCAGTTCAGGTAATGAAAATTTGCCCTTACAGAATTCACAAATTATTATCAAAAGGTTTGAAATAGGGAATAAAAATTCACTCTTATGGAATTTATATGGAAAAGCCACACCGTTATTTTTTACGGAGAATTGAACAAATTTACAAACAACAATGTTCACAGCAGGAGGACAAATAAAGAGATTTGCTTTGTAAACTGACAAACTAATATCTTCTATTACTAAAAAAAGACACAAAAGTCCTGTAGTAGCTCAGCGGGTCAGGCAGCATCTTGGAGAATATGGACGGTTGAAGTTTCAGAGCCTTCAGACTTCATCTCTCCATCTCCATCTCCTTTTGCTGCTCGTACAATGATACTTTATCAAACAATTTAACTTCCATTTTTAACTAATTAAAACAACAGCCCTTTCTCTTCCCCTACAATACATTTAGAAACCCTTTGCCTATTGGCTATGGATCTGTGGGGTTATTGTTTTGTGATTGCATCGAGGCATGCTTGACATTGTCACCAAAGAGACAACAAAAAATCCTGAGGAGCTCTCAATGCCTCAGTTTACAAGAATAAAAACTAAAAGATACAGCTTACCTATATTGCTATTTAATACCTGGTTATGTTAAGAGTTTATTGGATTATTATCTCCTTGATTTAACCCTCTTAACTTATTTTTTATCATTCACAAAATGGGCCGAATCATGTCCGAGCTAGCCCACTTACCATTTTTCCCTCTTAATTAAATTTATTTTACTAAAAGTATAAACCCTGCTATTAAAGCACTTTACAAGCATTTTAAGCTACATTTTGTGCGAAGGTTCTATTTGAACTTTAACAACATTTTCGGAACTGCTTAATCTTCTTTCAATCTATACATTTGAATTTAATATTTATGATTGCACTGTAAAGATTCCCGTTTAGCCAGTGCAATTGCTTTTATTTCATGGTTGTCAGAATGATGAAGGAATCCAGAACAGAATTGTGTTTTTATTTCTTTGAACTTTGACAACTTGTCCGAGTCACTATTACCAAAGTTTATTTTATTGATCTTTGAATACAGCTGCTTACTTTTTATGAAAATTAAAGTTAAATGCCTAGTTTGCCTGACATTCAGGTGATTTGTGATGTTAGTTGACATGATGTGGCTTGTTGGCTTCAATGATGAGAATAACCATTTGGAAGAAACATTTTCAGTTGATCCACGGCCTTTCGCCTATATAACCTTCACGTGGACTTAGAGTTAAGAAGATTATTTGTGACTATTTTAAGCTTTTTAAAAATGTATTTGTATGTTTGCTGGAAGGGCGAAGAGAGAATTATATTTTGTTGTTGTGATGACTGTTCACATTGAAGAATTGATGAGTCTAGAAAAAATATGTTCATAATGTTCAAAAATAAAGGGATTGAGGTGTTGGGATGGAAATGTGATGGGCTGGGCCACATTTGATCTGGTCCACTGTTCCCACTGCTGCACATTTTTGTGGCCTTATGGATTGAAACATCCTCCAGGTCTCATTCCCACCACTTGTAACTGCAACTGAGGGAATAGATATGATCTACATCTGACCCTCAGCACAGAATGTGAATGCTTTGCCCTCAGACTCACAATCAGACTCACTTACATAATCTAGCCCAGAAGTATTGTTGTGTCACGAAGATATAATTAACACATATTTACTATTGGGAAGAAAAATACTGAGAATTGTTTTTCCTTTAGAAAAGCGTTTTAAACACTATGATGCTCAACCTAAAAGGTATTGAAGTGTCGACAAGTGAAGTATGAAGAAGGGTTTCTGCCCGAAACATTGCCTATTTCCTTCGCTCCATAGGTGCTGCTGCACCCGCTGAGTTTCTCCAGCATTTTTGTGTACTGTCTACAAGTGAATATTGCCTGCAAAATGTTGAGCCAATATCTTCTCAGTGCACAATATACCAAGAACATGAGCGGTACAGTGGCACAGCAGTAGAGTTGTTCCCTTACGGGGCCAGAGATCCTGATTACGGATGCTGTCTGTATGGAGTTTGTACATTCTACCTTTGACCGCCGAGGGTTTTCTCCGGTGCTCTGGTTCCCTCCCACTTTCCAAAGATGTGCAGGTTTGTCAGTTAATTGGCTTCTGTAAATTATCCTTAGTATGTAGGATAGAACTAGTCTACGGGTGATTGCCGGTCAGCGTGGACTCTGAACTGAAGGGGCTGTTTCAACATTGTATCTCTAAATTAGAGAAGTTAACTTCTTGTGAAAACCTATGTGTAATACATAGAAACATAGAAACATAGAAAGTAGGTGCGAGAGTAGACCACCAGGCCCATCGAGCCCGCACCGCCATTCGCTCATGGCTGAACACTAAACAGACACCCTTACCCACAAACAGTAGACACAAGACACAGAACACAAGACACTACCCTCCCCTTTATACCGCTATCACCCCTCTCCACCCCAAGAACCGCGTGATCTCCTGGGGGAGGCAAAAAACCGGATAAAAACCCAGGTCCAATTCGGGAAAAAAATCCGGGAAATTCCTCTCCGACCCCAATCCAGGCGATCGACACTTGTCCAGGAGATCACTCAGGTCTTACTATACTAACCATACCTAGGTCCATATCCCTGCCCTCTCCCCGTAGCCCCTTATCCCCTTGGCAGCTAAAAACCCATCTATTTTAGACTTAAATATATTTAATGTTTCTGCTTCCACTGCTCCCTGGGGCAGTGAATTCCATAAATTAACCACCCTCTGGGTGAAGAAGTTCTTCCTCATCTCAGTTTTAAAAGAGCCCCCCCTTATTCTACAACTATGTCCCCTAGTTCTAGTTTCCCCGATCATTGGGAACATCCTCGGTGCATCCACCCGATCAAGGCCCCTCACGATCTTATATGTTTCAATGAGATCGCCTCTCATTCTTCTAAACTCCAAAGAGTAGAGTTCCAGCCTACTTAACCTTTCCTCATATGTCAATCCCCTCATTGCAGGAATTAATCTTGTAAACCTTCGCTGCACTGCCTCCAGGGCCAGTACATCCTTTCTTAAGTATGGACCCCAGAACTGTACACAGTATTCCAAATGTGGTCTCACTAATACTGTGTACAGCTGCAGCAAGACCTCCGTGTTTTTATACTCAATCCCCCTAGCAATAAGGGCCAAAACTCCATTGGCCTTCCTGATTGCTTGATGCACCTGCATACTAACTTTTAGTGATTCATGTACTACTACCCCTAGATCCCTTTGCGTTGCATTACAACGCAGCTCCACCTCATTTAGAAAATAACTTGCCCTATCATTTTTTTCCCCAAAGTGAATGACTTCACATTTATTAGTATTAAATTTCATCTGCCAAGTTGTTGCCCACTCACCTAGCTTATCTATATCCTTTTGCAGACTCTTCCTATCCTCCTCATCCCCTACTTTTCCTCCCATTTTTGTATCGTCCGCAAATTTTGATATATTACACTTGGTTCCCTCCTCCAAATCATTTATATAAATTGTGAACAACTGGGGTCCCAACATTTAAGTCTCTTAACTTTAGCCTAGCGCAATTAAAATAAATAGGTTATTAATGCATTGCAATCATCGGCACCCCTTCCCACTTTTGGCCATTTAATAAGTATGGCAGGTCTGATAGTAACTAAAGATTTTATATCAACTCTTTTTAAACGGGGACTCATTTTTTAAACCATGACCCCTTAGTTCTAGATTCTATCTCAACCAAGTCCTCCCAAGCAAGACCCTTCAGGACCATGTATGATTGAATGATGTCAACTCCCACTTTAAACTCAGCAGATACAAGCTCAGACTAGCAAATCTTTCTCAACGTGACCGCCTGTCCATTCCAGATTTCAGTCTGGCAAACCTACTCTGAGCTGCGCCCGTAGCATTAACATGGGTCATAAAGTCATACAGGGTGGTAACGGAGCCTTTCTCCCGACTCGTACATGCCGACCAAGATACATAGATACATAGATACATAGAAAATAGGTGCAGGAGTAGGCCATTCGGCCCTTCGAGCCTGCACCGCCATTCAATATGATCATGGCTGATCATCCAACTCAGTATCCCGTACCTGCCTTCTCTCCATACCCCCTGATCCCCTTAGCCACAAGGGCCACATCTAACTCCCTCTTAAATATAGCCAATGAACTGGCCTCAACTACCCTCTGTGGCAGAGAGTTCCAGAGATTCACCACTCTCTGTGTGAAAAAGTTTTTCCTCATCTCGGTCTTAAAGGATTTCCCCCTTATCCTTAAGCTGTGACCCCTTGTCCTGGACTTCCCCAACATCGGGAAAAATCTTCCTGCATCTAGCCTGTCCAACCCCATAAGAATTTTGTACGTTTCTATAAGATCCCCTCTCAATCTCCTAAATTCTAGCGAGTATAAGCCAAGTCTATCCAGTCTTTCTTCATATGAAAGTCCTGACATCCCAGGAATCAGTCTGGTGAACCTTCTCTGCACTCCCTCTATGGCTATAATGTCCTTCCTCAGATTTGGAGACCAAAACTGTACGCAATACTCCAGGTGTGGTCTCACCAAGACCCTGTACAACTGCAGTAGAACCTCCCTGCTCCTATACTCAAATCCTCTTGCTATGAAGGCCAACATACCATTCGCTTTCTTCACTGCCTGCTGCACCTGCATGCCTACTTTCAATGACTGGTGTACCATGACACCCAGGTCTCGCTGCATCTCCCCATTTCCTAATCGGCCACCATTTAGATAATAGTCTGCCTTCCCGTTTTTGCCACCAAAGTGGATAACCTCACATTTATCCACATTATACTGCATCTACCAAACATTTGCCCACTCACCCAGCCTATCCAAGTCACCTTGCAGTCTCCTAGCATCCTCCTCACAGCTAACACTGCCCCCCAGCTTAGTGTCATCCGCAAACTTGGCGATGTTGCTTTCAAGTTGCCCCATCTAAGTTGCCCCATCTAAGCGAGTCAAATTCTTGTTCGAATTTGGCCAGAATCCCTTTAAACCTTTCCTACCCATGTACCTGTCCAGATGTCTTTTAAAAGCTGTCATGGTATCTGTGTTTACTAACTCCTCTGGCAAGCTTGTTTCATATACCCATAACCCTCTGAGTGAAAAGCTCCCTCAGGTATGTATTACATTTTGCCCCTCTCACCTTTTTTAAAATTCCATTACCGTGGGTAAAATACTGTAACTTTTACCCTGGGTAAAATGTCCTTCAATAAAATGACAAACAGTATTCATTGAGCTCCAGATACGGTCACACCATACATTACAAGATCATACCTTTGTATTATTTTCCCTTGGCGAAAAATACAAGTTCTTCAAGTACAAATACAAATACAAATAAGTTCTTCAAATCACTTGCTGTTCCCACATGCTAGTCTTTTGTGAATCATGATCCGGAACGTCTCCCATTATCCTTCCTTTCTTTATCCCGTTTTCCATCTGCTTCTTTTCCCTTTGTCTTATTTTGGTTCAGGGAACTCCATCACTGTTTAACCCCGATTCTGTGAAAAGCTACCTTGATTGTGATTTTCTCTGTAGTGCAAAGGATATTTTGGCAGAAAAACAAAATTTGAAAATACTGAAATACGTTCAAGTTTAGGCAGTTATCAGGAGTAAGAAAATAGATGTTGGAGTATTGCCACATTCTTAAACAAAAACTCATGACTTGGTTCAGGCTGGGTTTAGTGGCCACAGTTTCCCTTTGATTCGCGACGTAGCTCAAGCTGCACGCCAGAGATGGAAGCAAATAACTTAATCCAACAGAAAATATGAATTAATGCTGCTTGATCACAGGTTTCAGTTGAAACTTTAAACCAGCGCCAAAATGCCAACAGCGCCTTAAATATTTCTCTGAAACTATTCAAAGTAGAGGAGGATAATTTTTTTATCTTGTACATTTATTTGAACAACATCAATGAAGCAGATTATCTGGTGCCATATTTGTTTCTGGTTAAGGGACTTGTTGCATTCAAATACTTTCCTGTTTTTCCATGCATTATGGGAATAACTTATACTTGATTGGTTGTGACACCCTGCAGAATCTTGAAATCGTAAAAGGCATTATAAATAAAAAATATTTATTGCCAATGAAGGAGAGTTGGGGGTGTATGATCCAAATTGTCAACTCAGAAGAGAGAAAGAAACTGAAAAAACAGCACTTTCTCTTGATGAGAGAGGCAACTTTATTCAGAAACGTGCAGTGTGGGGGAAAGTAACATATAAGTGAATAACCAAGTGACATGAAATCAATCTTAATCACTTACAGCAATGTGGATAGCAAGATTTGATTGAGAGGAATTAACAAATCTTCTTCTGTACGGCTGTTATATTATAATACAAATCATTTTAAATATTAGGATAACAAAGATTGTCCTGGTATTTGATGCAGTACAAACTACTGTACAAACTACTGAAGTCGCATGCTAGTTTGCCAATGTATGCTTTTGGTAATTAGAAATTGTGTGATCTAATTCTTTGAATTGAGTGTAAATAGCTTTATGTTTTGTTCTTAACCTCTATTATGTCATTTGCCACTTTGAATTAAGAACGGTGAACTGTCAGCTAAATTTCTACAAGATAATATAATAGAGGACGGGTAGGGCAGGGCAAAGCCTGACAGGTAATAGGTTGTTGGGGGGGGGTTGATGCAGATGGTGGACAAAGGCCAGACATGGAAAGACAGAGATGTGAAACAAAAGGATTGAAGAGTTGTAAATTGTGAAACTGGTGGTAGGAGACGGGGAAGGGAGAAACGGGTGCATTCAGTTGAGGCACAGGGTTGTCGGGGGAGGGGAGGGGTAGGGGGAAGAAGGGAGAGGGGGAGGAATTTGTAGTTTCCTGAAATTGGAGAATTCAATGTTCACACCATTAGTTGTAAGCTACTCAAGCAGTGTATGAGATGTTGTTCCTCCAGTTTGTGTGGGCCTCATTCTGGCAAGGGTTGAGTCCCAGGACAGAAAGGTCTGAATGGGAAGTGGAGTTAAAATGGTTAGCGACCAGGATTCCTTGACGGATCGAAGGCAAGTATTCGGTTAAATGGTCTCAGAGTCTACTCTTGGTCTAGCTCATGTATAGGTGACCACATCAGGAACACTGAATGTAGCAGATGAGGTTAGACGTGAACCTGTGTCTCACCTGGAAGGATTACCAGGGTCGCTGGAGGGATGGGAGAGAGGAAGTGTAGGCACAGGTGTTACATCTCTTGTGGTTGTAGGGGAAAGTACATGTAAAGGGGGGGTTACTTGGGTGGGTAGAGATGAGTGACCAAGAAGTTGCAGAGGGAGTGGTATCTGCCGAAGGCAGAAAAGGGTGGGGAACGGAAGCTGTGCCTAATGGTGGGATCACATTGGAGTGATGGAAATGTCGGGCGATGATGTGGGGACTGGTGGGGTGAAAGATGAGGACCAGGGGAACTATCTTTGTTCTGTCCTGGGGGGGATGTGAGAGCAGAACTATGGGACATGGGGATTGCAGGTGACGGATTTGTGTATGACAGTGGGTGGGGGAAACTGCATTTATTAAAGAACGAGGACCTAACGTCTGGACATAAGAACTGTTCCCCACTGCTATCATTCTCCTCGCCTTTTCCCAGAGGTGCTGCCTCACACTCATTTAGTTATTTAATTATTGCATATTCGTAAATATTTGGGTCAGCAAGCATTTGTGGATTCCAAGTGAATATTTTGTATTCATTTGGTTACCACAGATGGTTCCTCGCATTTTCTAGAATGCTCTAGCCGTGTCATAAAAATAAACTGCCTGAAAGCAGGCTCTCTGCTCCATTGAGTCCATGTCAACAATCAATCAGCATTTTTACACTCATCTAATGCTAACCCAATTTTTTCCCTACACATTCTTTCTCCATATTGCACTTCATATCTACACTCTAAGGACTATTTAAACTAACCAGCACAGATTTGGGATGAGGAAGGAAACTGGAGCATCCTGAAGAAACTCTCAGGGAGTCTCTGGGAGAAGATGCAAACTTCAAACACATAACACCCGAGGTCAGGATTGAACCTGGGTCTGGAGCTGTGAGGCAGCAACTCTCCCACCTGTGCCACTGTGCTGCCTACCATTTGTTGTGCACCATCACTCTGTTTTGCCATATTCTTTGTTTTATAATACTGTTTAACTCATTATACCTATCTTATTTATACTTTTATTTATACTTTTTTGGTGTCACCATTTTATTTTTACTACTCTAGCTTTGCCACTTGCTGTTTCTCCACCTTAATGCACTAAAGTCTCTTTACTGTTTTAATTGTGTTTTTTTAATTTTCTACCTGAGCGCCAGGCACACCAGTAGGATGGGCTGAACAATTTGTTCCCTTTTAAATATTGTTGATCTATAGCATCCTCTTGTTTTGGATAAAGTTTGAAATGTGAAAATATTAACCGATCATTTTACTGCCTTATCTTAACTGCAGCAAGTTGATTCCTTTAATAAACAATGTAATAGTCTTTTGAACATGTGATTCAAAGACTGCCATTGAATTAATACTTCCAAAGATGAAATTCCTAGCAATAATATTTTTTAACCATGTAAAATTTTGCACTCATAGTTTTTACACGATGAACACAAGAATCCTTAAATAACAAATGTAACAGGAAATCTTAACAGTTTGATTTTGTAGGTTGTAAAATGATGTCCTTGTCTTATTTCAGGACAGCCAGTCTTGCGTGAAGCCTATTCTCTGTCATGTATAACCAATGGGAGTTCAATGACTAGAAAACCAATGCACAGTTCAGCTCTATCTGTTGCCAGAAAGGAGACACTTGCCTTTGCTGCAAAAAGGTACAGATATTTTCCTGTTGAAATGAAAATTGCAACAACAAAAAAGCATTTCTGTGGCATAAAATTGTAAAAGTTCTATCCCTTCACATTTATCTGCATTCTTTAGGCGAATTAACATGTTTTACACTGTTGATGAGTCTTGTCTTTGGATTCAGAGATACTACTGAAAATGTTGTTGGGCAAACCATATAATTGCAGACTCAGTTCCAAATCATGTACTGAGGGTAAATTTGCTTTTGGCCGATTGGAATGAAAGAATACTACCCCTCGTTCTTGTGAATAACCTTAGTCACAATTAAGATATATTTATCAAATTGACACTAAAACTGGCTCACCAATATTGCCTAACAGGAACTTCTCAGCAACCTGATTAAAATTAGTCCTAATAGCTCCCATGATTACATTATCAAATAATGTTGATCTTTTGCACAATAATATAGCAAATATTGAAAGAAAAGATTAACATTTTTTTCTAACTCCAAAGAGTTCACTAGACACTAGAGATACTGTACCAAATTAATTTACTAAACTTTCCCTTGTTTCGTTCAGAGCTATTAAAGTAAGTGGCTACTATGACTTTTCTGGAATTGATTAGGCTGGAATTAAACAGTTTTGCCTCCCTTCACCTTTACCTCCAGAGACTATAATGGCAACTCATTAGCCTTTGATAAGGTTTCTGGAAGTATGGTGGTCTGCTCCAGAATGTTGGATCATATGGAATCCACGTGGTTATCTGGATACAGAATTCGCTTCCTGGTCGGAAAGCCTTTTTTTTCCAGACTGGAGCCGTGTGACTAGTGGTGTGCTTCAGGGTTCAGTGTTGGGCCCATAGCTGTTCATGGGTTATATCAACGATTTAGAGGAGAATGTACAGGGCATGATTATTAAGTTTGCAGATGAACTAAAATAGATGGTATTAGAGAAGTGAAGATGGTAATCAAGATTTGCAGCAAGATCTTGATCTGATGGTCAAGTGAGCTGAGGAATGGCTAATGGAGTTTGATGCAGATACGAATGAGGTGTAAAATTTTCTGTAGTCAAAGCAGGTCCGTATCTTCGCAGTGAACGGTAAGGCCCAGGGGAGTGTTATCGAGCAGAATGATCTAGAAGTACATGTTTATAGTTCCCTGAAAGATACATTGTAAGTAGATAGGGTGATGAAGATGGCTTTTGGCACATTGGCCTAAATCATTCAGAGAATTGAGTGCAGATTATGCTACAGTTGTACAAGATGTTGGCGAGGTCACACTTGGTGCATTGTGTTCAGTTTGATCACCGTGCAATAGGAAAGATGCCAATAAGCTGAAAACAGTGTAGAGAAGAATTAAAACTATATTGCCAGGACTCGAGAGCTTAAGCTATAGGAAGAGGTTGGGCAGGCTATGACTTTTCTGTCGAGTGCAGGAAGCTGAAGGGTATTCATAGAGAGGCATATAAAACCATCAGGAGAATAAACTGTGTGAATGTAGTCCTTTATTCCCTCAGTAGGGAAATCAAGAACTAGAGGGCAGAGACTTCAAGTAAGAGGGGAAAGATTTAATAGGAACCCGAGGGCCAACTTTTTAACTCTGAGGATTGTGGGTATATTGAATGAGCTGCTGAGGAATTAGTTGAGGTGGGTACAATAACAAAATTAAGAAGATCCTTTGGGCAGGTACATGGGCAGGAAAGACGGAGAGATATGGGTTAAACATAGGCAAATAGGATTAGTTTTGATGAGACATGTTAGTCAGCATTGACGACTTAGGCCAAAGCACATGCTATATGACTATGATGTGATCTTCTTCAAGGCCATGGTTATTTTAAGGAACATGTCTTATCTTTTTGTTCAATACACAAATAATGGGTAATTGGAGAGATTCACTGTGACCTAAATCAGTGGTGTTGAATCCTTTAAAATTTTGTAAAGTTGCTTACGTTTCTAATACATGGAAACTAAAAGAATTTTGTTTTTATGATTTGATGTCAATTAAATGTGTTACTATCTACTGTGTACATATTGTCCTGCGTGTTTACATTTCCAAAGGTTTGGTTACCCTCCAGCATTAAGCTATTTATTTAATGTAAATGCATTGAATTCAAAACATTGTTGAGTGTGTGTTGATTCTTGCCAATTATTGGTTACCAGAGAAGAATACCAAAATGCTGACAGTCCATAACTTTGCATGGATAATTGCCAAAAATAATTTAAATCTAGTTCTTCTGATTAATATGCTTAAACTCTCCTTAATTTGTTTAATCATAAAAACAATTAATATATAGAAAGAGGCCAGTTGATCTACTGTGTCCATGCCAGTCTTAAAAGGAGCTTCACTCTTAATCCTTCCTTTCAGTTGATCCGTATTCTTGCAATTCATCGCACGAGCAAGTATGCATCCCTCAGAACATTTGATAGAGGGCCTGGTATCTGCCTCGACCAGCCTTTCAGGCAATGAGTTCCAGAACCATATCACCACTCTTGGGTAAAAAGTCATCTGCCCTCTTAATCTTCCACTTATTGTCGACATGGACTTTAGTAAAGCAATCGACAAGGTTCCTCATTGTAGGCTGACCCAGAAAATTCAGGCACATGGGATCCATGGTGATTTAGTAGATTGGATATAAAATTGGCTTGGCCATTGAAGACAGAGGGTAGTGTTGGAGGGATATTATTGTGACTGGAAGTCTATGGCCAGTGGCGTTCTGCAAGGATCATTGCTGGAACATTTATTAATTTTTATGTAAATGATTTGGATGAAAATGTGGATGGGCTGATTGGTAAGTTTACGGACAACACTAAAATTGGCTGGGTTGTGGATAGTGATAAAGGCTGCCAAAGGATATAACAGGATGTAGATCATTTGGAAATATGGGTGGAGAAATGGCAGATGCTTGTTTAATCAGGACAAGTGTGAGGTGTTGCCCTTTGGGAGCTCAAATGCTAGAGGTAAATATACAGTAAATTGCAGAACCCTTAGGAGCATTGATGTACAGAAGGGTGCAAATGTATTTCTCCCTCAAAGTGGCAACTGGATAAGTTGGTAAAGAAAGCAACACCATGCTGTGATCGGTCAGTGTATTGAGGATAAAAGTCAGTAATTCATGTTGCCGCTGTATAATAATTTGATTAGGCCACATCTGAAGTATTATATCCAGTTATGGTTAGTGCATTACAAAAAAGGATGTGAAGGCTTTGGAGAATTCACCACGATGTTGCCAGGATTAGAGGATATTAGTTATAAGGAAAGATTGGACAAACTTGTCAACACCTTTGGAGGCTGAGGTGCGATCTGACATAGAATTATGAGTGGCACAAATAGGGTAGATAAGCAGAGACTCATTCCCAAGTGGGATTGTCAGATACTTGTGGGTTTAGCTTTAAATTGAGACCGGGATTTAGCTTTAAATTACCTAGCAATTTCTGAGATATTAAGATAGGCACGAACAGACACAAGGAGGGGGGTGGGGGGGGGTGGGGGGGGGGAAGGGGCAGGCCTAAAGGTTTTCGTTTAAAATGGCATAATGGTCAGCATAGATATGATGGGCTTGAAGGCCTGTTTCTGTGCTGTTCTACATTCTCTATTACTTTAAATCTATGCCCCTGGGTTTTGATCCTTTGGCTTAGTCCTTAATCTTTTTTATTTTTTTTATTTTTATTTATTAGAAGTACATTACATTACAACCACATACATTAGTACTCGTCATTTATATCTTCTTACAATTAATGTACTCCATTTATTTTTTACACTAGAAAAGGAAAAGATTGAAAGAAAGAAGTAAGTGAAGGAAAAAGTGAAAGTGTAGGAAATGTGACAACAAAAAAGGACAAAGACCCTATAAGAGCAAAATTAAAAACAAAAGAAAAAGAGTTAAGAAATAGACCCTAGTCCTTAATCTTTACTATATTTATGCCCATCATAATATTATACACCTCAATTAAGTCTCTCCTCAAACTCCCTCCTGTTTGAAAGAAAGCAAGAATACCATTCATCTAATCTTTGCTTGCAGCTAAAGATTTTCTGGTGAAGCAACCATCTTTGTAAATCTTCTCGACATCCCATGCGATGCATTGATATCTTTCCTGTAATGTGGTGATCAGAAATGTTCAAATGTGGATCTGTGGCAATTCAGTATTATTCTTATGTAACTGCTCTGCCTTTATGTTCTATGTCTCAGCTAATAATGTATAACATCCAGTTTGCCATTTTGCTAGTAGCCGTTTGCTTGTTGTCAGGATCTGAGGGTACACACTTAAAAGTAGTTTTATTCCAGACATTTTGATACCATTTAATTTACTGCATGTGTTGTTGCACCTCATGTTTTTATTTCCTTTCATTGATTGTGTTCAATTGAATGAAGGGAGTTGAAATCTGGAAAAAGTTTTGACAAAGAAAAAATGTAATATCCTTTTATATTTCCCTATAGTTTAATACCCTTTAGAGTTTTGTCCTTTTAAAAGTTCTAACAATGGGTAGTTTTTATTTGCTTGAGTGTTTGGTGATGCAAATATATGTACAACCATAAAATAACTTTTTTTTTAAATTCACAGTTATGGGCTGAAAGAGCAAAAAAAGTAAGTTGTTTTGTGTATTATACATTTTAGAATATTACCTAGCATAGTTATGAAACAATGCAAATGCTACCTTGTAGTAAATCTATGCCGGATAAAAATTAAAACTACATTTATTTTTGGAAGAATATACTTAACCATTTGAGTAATGAAAATTATCTGAAGTATCATCTTCAATTTTAATGTTGTTTTAAATTGTAAAGTTCTAAATAATATCTTGTATTATAGGTATTACTTGAAAATTAGTACATGAATGTGGGTAATTATCATGAGTAAATTAAACCATTGTAGTAATAATAATACACCTAACAAAATAAAATTCTGTACCCAAATGGTTAAAACGGCCCATGTATGTGTGGTCTAGGCTGCATGCCATGCATGTTATTTGCTTTTTCGAACCAACAATGACTTGACATATAGCCAAACTGAAAGCTAGAATTTATGTTTGATAATGTACTTCTTAATTCATATTATCTCTTAATACTGTTCATCTTAATTGGAGTCTGTGCTCAGGCTCACTGAAGAGCATCTACATAGTCAGCAATTAATACATGTACTATACAAAGAGAAAATAAACCATTGTTCTTAGAATGTGTTTTATTAATAAGCCAAATTAAACAGTTATATTTTCTGCAGCAAGAATACAGTCAAGGATTATGATGTGGTGTTTTTGTAAATGTGGATCTCCAATCACTTTTACATTTGATTTTCTAGGCTTCTGACAACAGATTTTATTTTCATTTTAGGTTCATAAACTTTCTAAATTCTTGCTGTGAAGCTATTTTGACACAGCTTTGTTTTTCCTTGCCTACAATATACCTCCCTTGAGTGTGATTCAGTTTCCCCCTTGCCTCCCCCTTCCCTCAGATTTCTCAGACCACTGGCCAATATTTCAGTTTGAAATGGTGTCCAAACCAGCTGAAGCTTTGAAGTATTTTTCAGTCAGTTTTTGTTGGAACTCCCACATCCTTCCTTTGCCACTTGATTAGCAACAGTTTCTCAGCATGAGGCTGAAGATTTAACATTTATGCAACATTAGTTGGAAAACAAAAACACAAAATCATCTTAAAAATATAAAGCACTTTTAATGCAGTAATGGCTTTTATAGTTATGCGTCTGCAAAAATATGTGCATGCATGTTTGCGTGTAATAATTCAAAACGTTACGACACACAATTTTAAATATTTACTGCTGAAAACAAATTTGAGTTTATAGGGATTCAGATTTTATGTTTGTGAAAAGTTTATTTTGTATATCTTCTTGCTTTATTTCTGGTAAAACATCATTAGAAGACATTTATAAAACATAAAATAAAATATTAATTTTGTCTATCCCCATCATGTTTTAATCTAACTGCTACAACAATTTTAGCAGATTTTGCATTTAGCGTGATTTTGCTAACTAATCCATATGATTTCTCTTCGTACTTTTGTTATTTGATGCATCTTTCCAGCACTCCGGAGAAAAATGAAAAACACGAGGAAAAAGAAACAAATGGCGAGACTCGGCCTAATCATCAAAATCAAGCACAAATTTGTCAATCCTCTCAATCTCCCCAATCGCAAAGCCACACCCAAGAGAACAAGAACCCTGCTTCAGCCAAAAGGTTTTCAGGATACAGTAATAAAAAATGCAATAGGGTTGTAACGATATGAGAATTGTCATCACCATTAGTAATTAAACAGCCATAAATTAAAATTATGGTTATGGTCACGTGTTAATTTTGAGGAAAATCTTAAGTGTGGTGTAAAGTTGTAGTGGATTCCTTTTGTGCATTAGTTGTCTTTTCCCTTACTGCATTTGTTTCTCAGCCATCTGTTACAGTTGTGGTTAGAACATGTGGTCAGAGCATCTGAGTTTCAATACTTTTTTTTTTCTGCAATACATTTTGGGTTTTGTAATTGAACACATTATTTTGTTTTGCTTTTCTTTCTCTAAAATTATAAGAAAGTAATGTGCATGAGCAAGAAGATGTAAGTGAGGTGCTAAATGAATACTTTTTAATGGTATTCGCAAAGGAAATGGTTGGAGAATGAAATTCTAGAATAAATCTCCATAAGTAAAGCGGAGATGTGTTTTGTCTTAGAAGTTTTGGTGGATAAATCCCCAGGGCCAAATGAAATGTATTCCAGGCTGCTGTAGAAACCAAAGCAAGAGTTTGCTGCAGCTCTAGCTGAGTTTTTATTTTTCTAGCCACGTGTGGTACCAGATGACTGGTGGGCAGCAAAAATGGTCCCCCTTTAAAGAAGCCAGGAAATTACAGACTTGTGGGCCCAACATCAGGAGTAAGGAAGTTATTGGGGAGGAAATGAGTTACAAGATTAACGATCAGTTGAAAAAGCAGGAATTAATCAGAAATGGCTAGCATTGTTTGTCAAGGGCAGATTCTGCCTGACCTATTTAACTGAAATTTTGAAGAAATAACATTGTGTATTGATAGGGCAGTGCAGTAGATGTGGTTTACATGGACTTCCATAAGGCCTGTGACAATGTCTCACGTAGGAAACTGATTCAAAAGGTTAGGATCCCTGAGATGCAGGGCAGGTTGGTTAATTAGATCCATCATTGGCTTAGATATAGGAATCAGTGGGTGGTGGTATAGAATTGTTTGTGATTGGATGCATGTGACTAATGGTGTCTCACCAACATCTGCAATGGAACCCTTGCTGTTTGTAATATATATGTGAATGATTTGGATGTAGATATAGGGGGAATGATCAGTAAGTTTGCAAATGGCATAAAGATTGGTTGAGTTGTTAATGGTGTGGAGAGTAGTCTCTGCTGCAAGGTGATATTGATGTGTTGCTGAAATGGGCTGAAAAATGGCAGTTGGAGTTTAATCCAGATAAATGTGAAATAATGCATTTTGAGAGCACTAATGTGGCGAGGATGTGCACCATGAATGGCAGTACAAGTCAAAAAATCCTTGAGGGTGCCAGTGTAGATCGATTGCATGGTTAAGATACTGGCCTTCATAAGTATGAGCATTGAATATAAGAGCAGGGAGATTGTGCTTCAACTTTCTAAACCATTAATCAGATTTCAGCCGGAACACTATATGCTGTTCTGATCTCCGCACCATAGGAAAGATATGATAGCACTCAAGCGTGTGCAGAGGTGATTTGTCAGGATTTAGCCTGGGATGGAGTCTTTAATTTATGAGAGGAGAATGGAAAGTCTTGGTTGGCTTCCCTTGGAGCAGAGGAGGCTAATGAGGAACACCATGAGGTATATAAAACCATGAGGAATATAGGACAGGTAGAACGCAGGAAATCTTTCCCCATACCAGAAGTAGATAAAACTAGACATACATTTAGGATAAGAGCTAAGAGATTTACAGTTTTTTACCCAATGAGTAGTGAATATCTGGAATTCACCATCGGAGAGAGTGCTAGAAGCAGAGTCGGTGACAGCTTTTAAATTCTGTCTAGACGAGCACTTGAATTGCTCCGGCATGGAGGCAATGGACCAAGTGCTGGAAGATCGGATCAATACGGAGAAGTGACCTTTGGTTGGCATGGGCTGAATGGCCAGTTTTCATGCTGCACAGTTCTAAAGCACATTTTAATTCATGATCACTCAGAATGCTTCTGACGTTGGGTTCAAATTCCTGTTCCACATTTATGGTGAGGTGATTTAGGATAGAGGAAAAAATAGTGTATAGTTCTTGTGAAATCCTACAGTGGAGGCGTTGGAATCTGCTTGGGCTTATTTACCTGCTTGACCATATACTTCAGTGTAAGGAAAAATTAGAGTGCTATTTGCATTTGTTTATAGAAATGTATTTTTTACGTATTAGTACAAAAAAAGAAGCGCATTCTTATTTAGTTGGAGGGACTGCTGTACGTTAGGTTGATTAGCCTAGTATTATTGGATCGTTATCTTGGTACAACATAATTGTTCCTGATTATCGTTACAACCCTACATTCTTAATATTTTTACTGTACCAAATTACTAAAAGCTGACCAGTCTATTGGTCTGGATCAACTCCTAACAATACTATTTTGACAAATGATATTGTGCACTCTGCAGTTTTAGGTTACAATTTTAGACGTTAGGTTCTAGGTTTAAAATCAGAATCTGAAAAGTTTAAAATAAATTATTTAATAACTAGGTCCATTTTGCCAGTAGGAAAATAGAACAAATTAACAATTGAACAAAATAATGGTCATAAATAAGAAGCACTTAGCTTGGAAATTGTATTTCCAAATGCTTAATGTGTTTCTAGTGCAGGAAAGTAGACTTTGCATTAGAATAGGCGAGCATAGATTGTATTTTACACATTTGCACAATGGGCTACAAAGTGGTGCAGCAGTAGAGCTGCTGCCTCTCCAGCGCCAGAGACCTGGGTTCGATCTTGGCCACATGTGCTGCCTATGCGGAGTTTGCACCTTCTCCCTGTGACCACGTGAGTTTTCTCGGGGTGCTCTGCTTTTCTCCCACTTTCTAAAGATGTGCAGGTTTGTAGGTTATTTGCCTTTGTAAATTGACCCTAGTTTGTAGGACCTAGAACTAGTGAATGGGGGATAGATTGTCGGCATGGACTCAGTGGGCTTGTTTTCATGCTGTATCTCTAAACTAAACTATCTCTAAACTAAAATACAATGCGGGAACATTTTCAGACTTCTATTTTGGACTATTTGCTCTTTATTTTTGTGCAATGGGTTAATATGTGATGAACCTGGCCCACAACCTGGGTTTGGTACACAGAAAGCCTTCCTTTCCCAGATAGAGCAGTCTGAACAAACTGACTCTCCGCATTTAAGCGGCTTCTTGTGAGGTGGAGTAGGGTCGGCCTTGGTCATCCGATCCTTAGACCCTGCCCTTAATGTCCCATTCATCGTTAACGAAAGTTTTTTTTTAACCAAATAGATTTAACTTAAAAAAATAAACTTAGTAGAAGTTACATAAAAATTACAAATATCAAAATGAAGTAAAAATAATTAAAACACGCATGCACTTTAGCTATAGTTCTGGTAATCCCACTCGCCGTCTGTATGTCAAATAGCCACATCCAGCCCTTCTCTCTAGCACCTCATTACTTACATGAAAATAGATGTAGCCATCGATTGATAAACAATTGTTAAGACTTGATCCAAAATATTGGCTGTTTTTAAGTTCTTGTTGATTATTAACATTCTAATCAGGGCCTGTTGGCGTTCAGCATGCATGCAAATCTGGATTCACCTTCTCTGAGCTTTTACTTAAAAGCAGACTGCATGTTACAACATTGTTCAAACTGGCAGTGTGTCACTGTTTGCTTATAAATGTGAAACACAAGTCAGGTTTTGCATACCGTGCTTCATTAATATATTTGATGTGTTTGACTTGCATGATTATCTTTTTACAATGTCTTTGTGACCTTAACAGTACTTGGGACAAGGGAAAGGTTTCTTTTGCATTACTGGACTATTCTGTTATTTTCAAAGTAATGCGATTAGAATGGGTTAAGTGGAGGGTAATGTCACGGCAGAAGTGCAGCAAATCCAAATCCATTTAATAGGTTGAGCTTACAGCCCTTTTATTAACCACTAGACAAACGCCATCTTTTATTGTATAAGAAAAACATGAATTAAAATCCAGTTTGGACCAAACGAAAACTAATTTGAAATGTTTGTGCCACCATTACAAAACTGGTATAATGATAAAATCCTAATTCCAAAGGCTGTTCTACCTTAACAGATTTGTTTAAAAGGCAAGCTTCATAATCTATAAACAGACAACGTCTTTAAAGGAAGAATTGAACAATTCATTGTTAGGGGGGAAAAACAAATCCATTTCCTTGACTTAATTTTGTTTTAAAGCAAATGTAAGATTTATTATGGACATCATTAGATTGTTTCTTACAGCCAATGGTGACTGGTAATGTAGCATACTTTTGTTCTGTCAAGTCAATTATCTTCAAGTTACAATGAAGAATTTGGCAATCAAAAGTAATTTCAACCATCGTATTATTCAGTTGCAGACTAAAATGTTCAAAAATGCATTTCATTATGATGGTAATTAACTCACAGTGACAGTCAAAAAGACTACCTCTTCTATTGATAGCCAAAAATGGTTTTTAATCTTTATTGAGAATGATAACCACAAATTAAGCATCTTGCAAATTAAGCATTGACTGTCCTTTAACAGCAGTTCATCAGATAGAAAGGTGTTGCCTAACATTATAAAGAACAATATTTTCCATCAGACTTTAAAGTATTGGCAATTATTCTTTCTTTGCAGATTCCCCTCCATATGTGGTAAATAAACTAATATTAAATGATATATTAATATATGTTGTATAACATTGGCTTTTACCACAGTATCAAAGAACTTGCATATACTGAATTAATATAATCTTAACCATTCTCACTCGGCTTTTGAGCAAGTTATTTTTTTATCATTTGAACATGTAGCCCATTTTGTTTGAAATTATCTAACTTTAGACTCCAAATTAGTTATCATCCAATTCATGAACTTATAATTAACTATTTCCTGTCCTGGTTAATAGATGTTGCAGCATTACTGTTGTGGCTTGTTCTCTTTTTTGGCAATTAACTTAAGATGTAATCTAACTTTTCATTTGTCTAGCTTTGAGGACCTTGCTTCTACTGCTTCCACTCTACTGCTTTACCTATTTGCAGGATAGCATAACCTTCCATGTATTGTGGTAACAAACTTACTTCAATTTTTTCAGTGTAAAACGGAGTTCAACAATTGAACGGTCACAGAGCAGCGGCTGCGAAGGTACCGATGAGAGTCGTAACAAAATGTTGAGAGCACATTCAACGTCTAAATTATTAAAACACAAAAGTACAGATAAGTAAGCACCAAATTTTGTGTGGTTTAAAAAAAAAAATAATAATTAAAAAATATTAGAAATACAAAATCTTTGTTTTGGAGAATTTGATGTATGAAAATTTGAGATTAACCAATGCCAGTGCGTCCACAGAAATAGAAACATTGACATTCAGGGTCCTTTTCAAACCCAATTGGAAAAAGAAACATTAAAAAAATATTTTTCTCTTCACTCTACCTGTGTTCTTCTAAATTGTGTTAATTTGTAGTGGTGGTAGTAATTTTTAAACATGACGGCTTTTTTCAATAGTTTGATTCTAATGTTCACTCTTGCTATAATTTACCTGAACATTGAGTCTGTATCTTACACCAGCACAAGCACTGGGTTGAGATTTAGAATTTGTCAAATGTGTTCTGAAAATATTTTATCCTACAGAAGTTTTGATTGTTTGCTTTAATCACATTTTTAATTGTCAGTGAGACCAGTGAGACAATAGACAATAGATGCAGGAGTAGACCATTCGGCCCTTCGGGCCAGCACCGCCATTCATTGTGATCATAATGCCTGATCATCCCCAATCAGTACCCCGTTCCTGCCTTCTCGTCATATCCCCTGACTCCACTATCTTTAAGAGCCCTATCTAGCTCTCTCTTGAAAGTGTCCAGAGAACCGGCCTCCACCACCCTCTGAGGCAGAGAATTCCACAGACTCACAAGTCTACCTTGACTGTCGTTGCATTTGGCTTATAATTTAGAGTTCAGAATATACTCACACTGTTCACTCAATGTAAATGTAAAATAAATTACTAAATAATGATAGCTGCAGGCAGAAAAAAGTATTGGAAAATTAAATGAAATCCTGCAGTGGAAACAATTTTTTGCTGATGGAAGATTTTGGAGATGAAGGATTTTATTGTTTCACTTTGCAAACATTCTAGTGCATCTAATTCTTTACATAAATTGACAACAATGGCTGATGTGGTTGGATGGAATATTTCTTATTTTGGGAGTGGTTCTGAAATTGAGGCAATTCTTTGGATTGTTAATTGGAATTCAGTTTTATACATAATGATTTGTATATCAACACTGATATCAAAGGAAAGAAAACCTGTATTAAAATTATTGTCACTATGTTAATTTCAGTGTGACAAGAACATAATAACCGTCACAACAAAAACGGGAAATGCTGGAAATACTCAGCAGGTGTGGGTGCGAAATACTCAACATTGATGTGGGTGCGAAATAGAGTCAAAGTTTCAGGTTGAAGACTCTTTGCCAAAGAGTCTCCCTTTCGACACAAAAAGCTTGCAAAGATGCAGTCAAGGTAGAAGAGGGGGATGTCTGATAAGGTAAAATGGGTGCTAGGTTGTAAACCAGGTTATCTTGTCATTGAATGACAGAGTGATGGCACAGTGGTGCAGCTGGTGGAGCTGCTGGCTCACAGTGCCAGTAACCCGGGTTTGATCCTGACCTCGAGTGCTGTCTGTGAGGCATTTGCACGTTCTACCTGTGACTGCATGGATTTCCTCCAGGTGCTACAGTTTCTTCCACTACCCCAAAGACTTGTGGGTTTGTAGGTTAAATTGTTTCTGTAGGGAGTGGATGAGAAAGTCGGATAACATAGAACTAGTGTGAAAGCGTGATCAATGGTTGGTGTGGACTGAAGGGCCTAGTTCTATGCTGTTTCTGTAAACAAAACTGAGTGTGAACCAGTTAGTGAGTGAGAATACAGAGAAGTGGACCGAGACAAAAGAATCTTCTGAGTTAGCATTTCCTCTGTTTCTGTTGTATTTGGTATGATGTTGATACGTTACTTACTCTGCTGGGATAGAAAAGATATTGCGTTCTACTGGCCCTCGCCTTTCATCCCACCAGCCTCTTCATTAAACAAAACATTTTCTGCATTCAATAGATTAATTTCAATAATTTACCCCAGATTCCACCACCAGATACATCTTGCACTTCTTTGCACTTACTTTCATCTCTTCCCTACCCACCATTCAAGGATCCAAACGGTCTTTCCAAGTGACTTACACATTTTCCAACCTGGTGTACTGCATAACAATGTTCACAATGTGATCTCCTCCTACATTGGACAAATCAGACACATCGGGCGATTGTTTTGCAGAATACCTGTATTCAGTCTGCAGGTGTGACTTCTTCCTGTTGCCTGCTGCTTTCATTCCCCATCTCACTCCACTCTGGCCAATCTGTCTGTAGCCTCTTGTAACATCACTGTGAGGCCCAACACAAACTTTAGATCTAGGCACGTTGCAGATTTAGTCACATTGGACAACTGGAAGGAAACAGGCCCTAGAGCCTAAGTCATACATGCCGATCAAGATCCTCCCATTTACTTGCGTTTTGCCAAGATCCCTCTAAACTTCTCCTATCCATGTACCCATCCCAGTATATTTTAAATGCTGTTATAGTACCTTCCTCAACAACCTCCTCTAGCAGTCAAAATGTAGAAACAAAGATCTGAAACCACTGGTTAATACACAAAAGGATACAAACTGCTGGAATAACTCAGCAGGACAGGCAACATCTCTGGCAGCTCGCTCCCTATGCCCACCACACTGAGTGAAAAGGTTCCTATTAAATCTTACCCCTCTCATCTAAAATGTTGTCCTTTGGTTTTTGATTCCCCTATCCTGGGTAGCAGATTCACACTAGGTAGCATTCACACTATCTCATGTATTTTATACACCTCCAATGTTCAATAGCCTGCCCAATCTCTTCCTATTGCTCAGGCCCACAAGTCCTGGCAACTTCCTTGTAAATCTCTGCACTCTTTCCAGCCTTCTAGACTCAGTATTAAATTATACAACTTCAAATAATTTGATTTAACTTTCTATATCAGTCATCCAACGTGATATTGGCTGACCTTTTCCTCTCTGGTAATGGAAGGTAGGCAAATCTGACCTTTTGGGCATATCTTCTTGCAGTGCATTTTACAATACCCACATCTTTATTCTAGTTTATTTGTACCTGATAATCTTGTTTGCAGTCTAATCCCATGGTTACCCTGTTTTTATCCTATCAGAGACTTTCCCGTCCCCTACTATACCTGCATCTTCACGTTTATTTTGTGTTCTTTTCAACATGATGAAGGGTTTCCAACCAGAAATATTGACTCTGTTTCTTTTCCCACAGATGCGGCCTGACCTGCTGAGTATTTCCAGCATTTTCTGGTTTTGTTTTAGATTTCCAACAAATGCAGATATTTATTTTTGACAAAAGAATCATCTATTTTCCCTCATTTATATAGAGATCTATACACAAACTCGGAACTAACAATTCAATGGAATTGTTTATTCATTGAAATGCTTGTTCATAAATTAATGTATAAATAAATATACATAAAAAATGTAATTCCCTCATTGCACAATCAGAGGATCACTAACACTTCTGCATTTCTTTTTTAGTTTAGGTTAGATTATTTCAGCTCAAATGCTAAGATTATTTTGTAATTTTGCAGGTCTCTAAAAATAAGGGTGGAATTCAACCTACAAGAGGGAATGTTTAACTTATCTTTGTTTCCATACTCTTTCATAACACTTAACAACCTCTTAAACCATTGCAAAGTTTTTGTTTCTTTATACTGTTTTGTTTTGTCTATATCCGACATTTATAACTGCTTTGAAGTGAGGCTGATCATTGTGTCTGTTAATTTATTTCTTCTGACTATTTCTGATAGTTTTCTAATCTTTCCAAATAATTTGCACTGATTCTCATTGTGAAAGAATAATCATATATATAAAATCTATGGTTAATAAAAAATGAGCATTTAATTTCTTACCCGACAATTTGTCTTTTTTGACAGATCTAAGGAACCAGCTATCAGTCAAGGTAAAATAAATCCTTTGAACTTGGATAATATTTGCATCTTTCCTGTGTTTTGTACACAGTTTTCCTGATTTTCTTTTGCTCAAGCTGTTAATTAGTGTTTTAAAGTTCATTTTTCCACTTAAATATATATCTGTAGCTTAAATTCATAGAGAAGATTAAAATATTCCAACTGCAAACAAAAAAGTGCTGTTGAAAAGATATTTTTCGTTTAGCACAGCTCTTGAATTCTTTTCTATCAAATATGTAAATTTCCATTTTGCACATGATCTTGCTTTGATAAATTTCTAAAATAACTTTACATATATTTTATCCTGCATTGCCTATTTAAATTACTATCCTTCGATAAAGACATTTGTTGCTCATTTTGAAATATTTGAATATCCTACAGGATTTTTTTTAAAGCCTATATCACAAAAATACTTCATAAATTGGGAAAAGCTTAAAATTGATATGTTTTGGGGGAATGTTTATAAACCAAGATGAGAAATATCAATGGACATGGATGATTTTGCTTAGGTCCGGATGCAGATAATTAAAGAGTATCAAAATTAACTAAACCTTGTGGCCATTGTGGCATTGTAACCCCTGTAGTCGCATATCAATGTCTTAAATTATAATAAAGATAGTGTTTGGAACAGAGGATCCAGCCTGAAAAGTATATTTTGTAGCTGTTGATTAAAAATAATAAATTGTGTAAAATAAATAATTTTGTAATACCTAAACTCTGTGAAAGTACCAGATCAAGAGTATTGCTTAAATTCGAACAATAAGCGAGTTCAGTATTGCTACTGCGCATGTCCAGGTCATAGGTCGCTTGTGATAAACATTCTCGGCATCTGTGCTGCTGTGAGTGTGCAGGTCGGGGTCGGGCCCAGAGTCTCTGGCGCTGCGTGCGCTGTTGGCTTGCTGCTGGGCTATCCCCGTCCCCTCCCAGATTTCCCGTCCCTGTCCGGGGGCGGCCGGAGGTGTCCGAGGTGGCCCTGGACTGGCGGGACGCGGGGGAAGGCGCTGGTTGGCCGGTGGCCTTGAACTGCTGGGACGCCGGCCCGGAGCGTTGACAGCCCCGGGCTTGCAGCCGACGCGGAGGGGGACGCTGGCGCCTCTCGCCTTGTCCAGTGGCTGTCGGTTGGCCCCCTCGGTGCCGGCGGAGATGCACACGGGGTGTTGCGGTGGCTCGACGGGGGGTACGGCTGGCAGTCCCGGCCCATCGGGGAGTGGGTTCCTCGAGAGTTGGAGCGGGGTTGGGCTGGAGTTGGCGCTTCTTTTCCGCGCTGGCTGTGGGCCTGGGGCCGCTGCTGCTCTGGGCCGGTGTCCTGTCGACCGTGGCTGTCGGCCCAGCGGGGCAGGTGGAGTTGAGCTGGGGTTGCCACTTCTCTGCGTTGGCTGTGGCCCTGGGGCCGCTGCTGCTCCGGGCCGGTGTCCCGTCAGTCGGGACGTCTCTGCCCCCCCCCCCCCCCCCCCCCCGGCGGGGAATCGGGGATAGTCCAGTGGCGGCTCGGCAGCGCTTGCGGTGCTGGGGACCCGGTTTTTTCCTGGCTGCGGATGAGGTGCGGGTCTGTGTCCGCGCAGCAGTGCAGCCACCGAAAATGTCCCTCCACCGATCCAGTCTCTCTCCCTGTCTCCCACTCGCATCCGCCTCCCTCTCCCTCTCCCTCTCCCTCCCTCTCCCTCTCCCTCTCCCTCTCCCTCTCTCGCTGTTACACGCCACTCTCCCACTACCTGGCACCCCCTGTTCCTCAGATTAAATATATTTTTACACATAAATTATGAATAAAGATAAGAATTTATGCACAGTTTATACAGTCAGCGCTTCGTTTGCTTTTTCTTTATCGCGAATGACCTTTGACAAATCCCATGATTCCTTGTGTTTTTTAGAATACCAAACTCGCTTATTGGCTTCTGGAAAAGAATATAGGATAAAATAGAAAATGAATAATTGTGAAATGTGTAACATCAGGCTGGGGAGTAACTCAAAAGAGTTCAATGCAGATCAATGCTTGAACTCTTTGTTACATGATTTATATTAATATTTGACAACTTACAATTGAGTGAGAGAATATAGTGGCAGGTATACAGAAAATCTTAGATCGTTAATGCATTAGGCAAATAGTAAATTCTATGTACCTCTGATAAATTCCAATAAAAATGTGTCTCATAACTTTTGTCACAAGTAGGGAGAGCAAGATTTTCACCATGCCAACCTGGACATTGTGTTGAAATATTTTAAAAGTTACAATAATTGTAAGACTTTTTATCTCAGAGGTAAAATAGAATATGCAGAATATGCTGAAGCCCAGCTGAAGCTTTGCTATCTAAGAGCATATTCTTAACTATAAATTTGGACTTGTTACCAAACAACACAAATATTTGTTCATTGGAAAAACCTCTAGAAATGAAAATAATATTTTTTTAAATGTCAGTTTGCTACATTATTAGAAACATATCAGATTTAACATCTATAATTAATAAGGGAAAGATGGGCCTTATCAAGATATACAATTTCAGATTATTTAGATATGGTACATTATTAGAAAAAATATCAGAATCATCATCGATAATTAACAAGGGAATCAAAGTCTGGCCTTATCAAGATGTACAAAGTTTCAGATAATTTAGGTATGGTAAATAAACCTGGGATATGATATTTCAGTAAGATATGGTGTATAAATTCATTGAAATGTTAGTTCAGAAATTCAACCAGAACATATTTTGATAAATTCTGGAATGATTTGCTAATCAGGCGATATTAGATATTTAAAAATGCTGCTTAATCTATGGGGAGTTAACTAGAAGATGTAGATTAATATGAAAGTCTTTTCTTATCTTTGGTTAATGTTAAGTTATGACCATTAATTAATTGTTTGATGTTTTTCATTCATTTTTCTTAAGTTAATTCTTTTTAATTAATTTGAGTTTTATATTTTTCATGTGTTGTGGCCGGTAGTGATTTTTGCTTATGTTATGATTTATTTTAAGTTGTTTTATCTCTGTCTTATGGTCAGCCCAAAGTTCACGCCGTGGAGCGTACAGCCAAGGTAAGTACTGGCCAAGCAGCATCCAATCCGCTTTTTTCTGACTTTGGCTTCTGCTGCCTGTTTGTGCGTTCTGACACGTGGGATCACTCAAGTCGTTAGAGAGCATTCATTATTTAGGAATTAAACATTTTACTGGATGTCCAATGCACATTGATGGACTTTTTACTTTTTTAAATTTGGACCGACTATTGCCCAAGTGGCCACACGTAATGTAACAGAACTAAAGATTATGCAATAATATATCAGGAATATATGTCTAACTAGACCAAGTTGGGTCCCTGTCATACGGGAGGCCTGGTCCATTCAGCCTCCCTCATTTTTAAACTTATAAAAAAATGCATTTGCACTTGCTAGGGCGAGTAGAACTCGGTGTTCTTGGATAGCAACAATGTTGCGAGCAGGGCTAAGCACGGAAAAGCAGTTATTTTTTCCAAGTTTCTGCACATTTGTGAACATTTTCATAAGTAACTCAAGAAATAATTAATCAAATTTTCAGATAAGGCGATTTTTGACATCATGGAGTAAATCTTTATCGGAATATGTAAAATGTCACCGTTAGCGCATCGTGATTTCGAGAGATGTGAGACGCAGACGCACACACACACACACACACACACACACACACACACACACACACAGACACACAGAGACACAGAGACACACACACACACACACACACACACACACACACACACACACACACACACACACACACACACACACACACACACACACACACAAAATCAGAGTTTTATAAATATCTAGATAACCAACCTAAGCCTGTCATACAGCAGAAATAAGATAGGTAATGAATGAATAGAATAGTTACAAACCCTGCCCTACTGACAGGGATTCCCATATGTCTATACAAAAATGTACAGTCTCATCTTATTTTGTATTTTGCAGGGTAGTTTTTGATCTGAGCCTTCTTGAAAAAATAGTGTTTTTAACATTATTGATGGGTTTTCTTGACACACATACAAACACGTATCTAGAATGATTTAACAACATTTTATCTTGAGTGGGTTATTACTGCTGGTGCTTTTTGATATGTAGTTCTTGAAAATGCTGTAAATCTGTTTCTAGATCATAATTATCTTCTAGCCATCGGTTGAACTGTGATGTTAATTGGAGATGCTTCAAATAACTTTCTTAATGTATAGAATGTAGCCATAATATTTTTACTCTTGGATTGTGTTCATCGACCACTCCTGCCCAGACTGAGTGATCCTTTTAGCAGCCATTCCTTTTGCTAGAAACTCTCTTGCTTTTGTCCCACAGCTCACGATATTCTGCAACTCCAATTGCAGCATAATTGTCCCGTTCTTTTTTCCTACGGTTCTCTATGCTCCTCCACAGTACAACAGTGCACAACTAACTGCACATGTTTTTGGTCCTTTACCAAAAAAAGAATAAGCTATTTTTGGAGACAATCCAAAGGAGATTCACCAGGCTTATTCCTGGAATGCAGGGGTTTTCCTATCGAGAGGCTAACAGGTTGGACTTGTTTTTGTTTATATGAATGAGAGGTGACTTTATTGAAACATATATCAAAACAAATATGATTATAAGGGGGCATGACAGGATAGATGTCAAGATGTTTTCACAAGTGGGTGAATATCAAACAAGGGGACATATTTGCAAGATAAGGCTGGTAATTTATTTAAAACCTAGGTAGATGGAATATTTTTCTCAGAGGGTAATGAAGCTCTGGAATTCTCCGCTCCAGCAAGTTGTGGAGGCTAGCTAATTAGAATTATTTGAAGTGGAGGTAGATTTATTTTTTGAAAGATTGGAGTAAAGGATTCTGCAGTGTTGAACAGAAGCCGAGTTGTGATCTGGGTAGGTCAGCCATGATCATATAGGATAGCATGACAGGCTTAAAGGACAGGTGGCCACTCCTGGCCCTATTTTTTTCTTGGCTCTAGTGCTCAGTATGAGTTATTGGTGACAAGCAAATTGGTGTACCACTTCTATCAGCATCATATTCAATCCAGCCTCTAATGCTGCCTGGCCCTTTCTGAGCTATTGCTGCAGTATTTCATGTAAAGGAATATGGTACCATACTAATTTTGTGATGACAGTATTTTTTCATTGATAATTGGATTTGGGATATATCTTTTTAGTGAAATAGTTACAAACACACGGTAAACCCGCATGTTCACACAGCAAAGGGAAATGTTGAGCAGAATACAGATGAAAATGGGCAGACATGATATGAGCAAGGTAAAGGAGCAAACATAAAGGAACTGCGCATGCTGAAAGATAAGATTGTTATAAGAGATCGAACGGATGGATATGAGCAAGGTAAAGGAGCAAACATAAAGGAACTGCGCATGCTGAAAGATAAGATTGTTATAAGAGATTGAACGGATGGAAAAAAGAAAATCGAATACAGCGATATTTATTAAATAATTATTTAAAACACATCACTATGCACTTTGCAAGAATGGTGCTTGTATCAAACTACAGAAGGAGATAATTAGGACTGAGATATTTTAAGAAAAGTAAAAAAGGATGAGCAAGGAAATTATGAAATTTAGGACAAAGGTCACTGAAATGACCATCACAGAGACAAAGCAATTTTACAAATGGGGAAGTGTATATTGTCATAATTGAAGTAGATATCTTAAAAAGTGGAAGGATTTAAACTTTAAAGTTAGAATATTAACAGATCAGGAATCTATTTTTGTTTGTTTTCTGTGATTTGGCATAACTACCTTATTTAACTGCCTTCAAGAAGGAAAAGTATGTTGTTCTTGCGAAGATCCTTCCCTGGTGTTGTTGGGTAATGAGTTTTCGGAATGACATCTGGTAATAATGAATCAACAGACACATTTTTATAATGGGATTGAGTACGACTTGAAGTGGAACCTGCAGGTGGTAGTGGTAGGATTGCTGCCCATGCCCTCTTTGGTGGTAGAAGTTGGGTTTAGAATGTCTTTCTAGGCGTCACCAAAGCAAGTAACTGCTGTTACATTTTGAAGATGGCACCCAATGCAGTCACTGTGTGTTAGTGATGGAAGAAAAGGCCTTCAGTATTTAGGATAGATACAAGTAAAGCAAGTTGTGCTGACCTGAATGGTGTCAAGTTTCTTGATTGGGTTTTGAGCTTTACTAATCCTGGCAAGTGAAGTTTATTCCTTGCGCTTCTAACCTGTGCTTTGTAGAAAGTAACAGGGCTTGCAGCAAGATAGCAATTCCCAATCTACTCGTGTAGCTACCGCACATGCCTTGTGGAGCCTCAGATTAATGGCCAGGATGGTAAAGGTAAAATCTTAGTAATTGTAATGCCGTAGAATATTAAGACCAGGTGGTTGGAGTCTACCTTGTCAGGGATGGTCATTTCCAGACCATCTACATTAAAATTCAACAATCTGCTCTCCACCCATTCAGAAATCCTGATAGTTCAGCATCTGACTCGCCTCAGCTCCCAGTCCCTATGCTCCCAGAGCTCCATGGAAAATGTACAATGCTGCCGCGTTGCATTTTTTTAAATGCGGATCTTATGTGTGTTTCGGTATTAATAGGGATAATGTCCAGTAGTTTGCAAAATATGCTAGTCCAGGACCTTCAGAGTGTTCAGCCTGCCACATTAGCAAAATTTTACTAGAACAGCAAAACTGTTACATGCCTTTAACAACCTGTGCCTGAATGTTGCCCTGTGTTGCAGCTTGTTGGCACTGACAGGTTTACTTGCTGGCGAGTTGCAAATTTAACATGGCACAGTCATCAGTAAACATCCTCGCTTTCAGCCTCACAATGGAAGGACGGCTTTTGATGAGTTAGCTGAAGATTGCATCCAGGAAATGCACTGAGGAATGCCTGGGACTAGGATGATTGACTTCAAAAAGCCATAACCATTTCTTTGAGTCCAAGCGTTGGAGTATTTCTCCCTTGATGCCTTTAATTTTCACTTTTATCAATGCTGCTTGGGCCATATTTAGTCAAGTGCTTGACATGAAGTGAATGACGATCATTCTCACCCCACCTCTGTAATTCCATTCTGTGGTCCATGTCATGATGAGGTTTGGAGCTGAATGATCCTGGCAGGTTGAGTTGGGATTTAGACTGATTTTGTGAACAGAACAGTTGATCAAATCTTTAAATTGGCATCTAGATGCTAATATTGTAACTAAGCTGACATACTTGCGCATAGGCATGTATAATTCAGGAAAATAAGTTTTCAGCTTGAGCCAGGTTGTCATTTAGGTCCCTATCCTTAGCTATATTCTTTGTTGTATGTTCTTGATCATTTCCTGATATCTTGGCTAGCACCCGTAGATGTACTGATGTCTGGAGGAAGTGGGGATGAATCATCTGTCATAAAAATAGAAAATGCTGGAAATTGGCAGCTAGTCAGACTGCTTCTGTGGGAAGAGAAACAGGAATAATGCTCCAGGTCAAAGACCCATCGTCTGAAGTAGGAAGGAGAGAAAATAAACAGGTTAAGACGCAGAGAGAGTGGGGATGTCACTGATAGGATAGAAACAGGGTAAATTGTAGAGACAAATTGTAACTGATTATCTGATCAATGAGGAAATGGGATCAGTTGGAGAGTGAACCTAGACAAAAGAATGTAGGAGTTATACAACACAGAGTAGGAAGACATGCTTGGCAGGTCAGATTGAGCATGTACTCCATTTCCAGAGAAAGAAAAGAGGGGTAAAAAAAACAACCAAGCTGAGCCAATATTACAGATGAATAACTGATAAACTGAGTAATCAAGTTAGCTGAAGTTGTAGAATTCAAAATGGAGTCCAGAAGGCTGTAACTTGCCGAAGAGAAGAGGTGCTATACCTCAACTTGCGTTAGGCCTCACTGAAGGCCACAGACCAATAGCTTAGAGTGGGAATGGGATAGAGAATTAAAGTGGCAGCCATCTGGAAGCTGGGGTCAACCCTGGATTGAACAACGATGAGACAAAGTGTAGAAAGGAGACAGACAGCTCAGTAGCATGGCGACAAGACAGCAACCTCTCCCTTAATGTCAGTGAAACGATGAAGCAAGTCATCAACTTCAAGAAAAAGGGTGGAGTATGTGGCCCTGTCTGCATCAATGATACTGATGTGATGATCAAGGACTTCAAGTTCCCAGGTGTAACTATCACCAACAATTTGTCCTTGTCCATCCATATTGAAGCCATGAGCAAGAAAGCACAACAAATCCTTTGTTTTCTCAGAAGGCAAAGGAAATTCAGTACATTTCCAATGATTCTTACTAATTTCTACAGACACGCCATAGGGAGCATGCTATCAGGATGCCTCGCAGCTTGGCATGGCTACGTACTCTACCCAGAACTGCAATAAATTGTAGAGAGTTGTGAATGCGTCCCTGTCCATCATGTAACCCTCCCTCCCTTGTGCAAATCTTTATGCACAACGCACTCTGTCATCCCAGTTTCTTCCTACACAGTCACTTCCTTGATGGAGTTAACATTTGTCAAATGGATGCAGAGAAACTGGTCTGAAGAAATGGAGATCTTAAACAGAAGAGAAAAAATTTCTTGCACATGGGAGAACCAGAAGACATTGCAACTTGAAACATTTGATCCTTTGATACATATAATAAAGAGGAAATTAAGGTATAGAAAGATTGGAAAGATCACACCAAAGAATAAATGAGTTATGAATCTAACAAAGAACTATTCTTTTATTCTGACCTTTATTCTTTCTCACAAAGGTCTGATGCAAGCCACATTTAACAGCGCCGATTCTAAAAATAATACATTGACCTTTCCCCTCATTCACGCACAGATTTGTGTGCTTTCTTACCCTATCAATTCTTATCATGGCAGTTGGATGACATAAGTAGGTGCCATTGTTCTGTTCTGAATCTGCCTTATTTATACTGCGATGTAAATTTGGTGACCAAGAATCATTTTGATTGTGTGATTTCAAAGCAGCTGTTTCACATGCACTCAGTGCAACTTTGTATTTTGACTTTGCTGGCAACTTTCTCAATGCTGGGAATAATTTATACCAGTCAGTAATCTGCATTTTACTTGCATGTTATGGATGAGTGTGGCTGGCAAGTTCAGCCTTGAATCCCCATAACTATTTGTCTTTGGTGCTAAGTCTGTTTCTAGGCCACTTCAGAGGCCAGTTCAGGAGTCAGCCATGCATGATTGAAGTCACACAAAAGAAGGATGAAGCTGGACAGGGTGCAGTAAAGATTCACAAGGGTGTTGCCCGCATTGCAAGCTTGAGTTATAAGGACAGATTAGATATGCTGTTTTCCCTGAAGTGAAGGAGGCTGAGGGGTGACCTTTATAAAATTATGAAGGGCATAAGGTGGATGGTCGCAGTCTTTTTTCTCAGGGTAGAGGAAACTAAACCTAGAGGGCATAGGTTCAAGGTGAGAAGAGAAAGATTTAAAGACAGTGTATATGTGGTCAAAGTATACACGGGAAATTTGTGCTGGGACTTCACTATTATGTATCAGGTGGCCAGCCACCACTCTATGCTGCTTGCTACCTCTGTACCTTTTTGGAAAAATAAGAAAGTGCCAACCAGGCTGTCATCAAAGTTAATCCAATTTCTCCATGTTTGACCCATATTCCTATAAACCTTTTCTATCTGTATACCTGTCCAAATGTCGTTATTGCACCTGCCTCAACCACTTAGTCTGGTATCTTGTTCCATTTATGCATTGCCCTCTGTGTGAGCAAGTTCATCCAGGTTCCTATTAAATCTTTCCCATCTCTCTTTAAGTCTATGCTCTCTAGTTTGTTTCCATGCTATGTGACTCAATGACAACTCAGAAATGCACCATGTCAAAAGAACTGGCAGGTTTCAAAGGGAAAAAAAAGTTTTTTTGTGGTTGTGTTGAGACTTGTTTTGTGCCACTGGTTAGAAGCTACCTGAAAAGAGTATTGAGGAAACAATGGCATTCGGAAGGTCTCAATTTTGTAAATCAAATGCTGACTGTTTTACAAGATCTGAAATGGTGGTAACTAAGATTGCATAAGTTAGTTTGTAAATGTTCATGTAAATTGTTTATTCACAATATATAACCCAAATTTTATTTTATTTTTAAAATATTTTAATTTTATTAGAAGTAAGTACAATTGTATACAATCATATTTTCATATTTTCATAATAGATTTTATGTACAGCTTCTTCTTTTTTTATTATAATAAAGAAGAAAAAGAAAAAGAAATTAGATAATAAAGTATAGAAAAATGTGCCATATATAGTGTGTGGAAAAGAAAAATAGAAAGTGAACGAAGAAAGTTAAAGAATAGAAAATAGGAAAAAGAGAATAAAAGAGAAAAAAAAGGAAGAAAAAGAAAAAAGATTTTATTTATAATCTTGACCATCCCTCGCCTAGTCACGAGTTAGCTTTTACAATTGTGTTGCACCATATGATTCCAAAAAGACGACAAATGGAGACCAACTCGTTATGAATTGGTCAAATTTATCTATTAGGAGGAATCACATTTCCTCAAGATGTGCGGTGTCCAACATACTTGCAATCCACATTTTGAGCGTTGGTATTGGTGTATTTTTCCAAAACTTAAGTATTCATTTTTTTGCTATTATTAAACCATAATTAAAACATAATTTTTTAGATGGATTCAATTTATTCCCATCTTCCATTACCCCAAATATAATCAATTCATTCCATTAGGTTCCATTTTTATTAGGTTCCATTCCATTAGGTTCCATTTTTATCTTAAATAATTTTGTGAATATTTTGAAAATATCACTCCAAAATCTATAAAGTTTTATACAGGAAACAAAAGAGTGTGTTATAGTTGCATCTTGGGTTAAACATTTATCGCAAGTGGGGGATATATTTGGGTAGAATTTATTTAATCTTGTTTTTGAGTAATATAATCTATGTAAAATTTTAAATTGAATTAGATTATGTCTTGCATTAATCGAACATTTGTGAATGTATGTCAAATACTTTTCCCATGTAACCTTCGTAATTTTTATCATTAATTCCCGTTCCCACTCTTCTCTAAGTACCTCTGTCGCTGGTAAATCTATATTTTAAATACTATTATATAAATATGATATTAATTTTTGTGTATCAGCATTAATATTCATTGCTTCTTCCAATAAATCAGGAGTTATTTTTTGATATCCTTGTATGTATGTCTTCAAGAAATCGCAAATCTGAAGATATTTAAAATAATGATTGTTTTTCAATTTAAATTTTAATTGTAAATGTTGAAATGATAGTAAATCTCCCATTTCATACATATACCCGATCCTTTTAATTCCTAAACTTTCCCATTGATTATATATTTTGTCCATAAGAGATGGTTTAAATAAAGGATTATTCGCTATTGGTGTTAACAATGATAGGTTTCTTAATTTTAAGGATAATTTTATTTGTTTCCATATTCTTATTGTATCCTGTATAATTGGGTTCTTCTTATATATTGTATAGTTCATTTTTTTCGGGGAGAAGAGGATCGTTCCTATATTACAAGGAAAACAATCCTCTTTCTCCATTTTTATCCATTCTGTCTGTTGGGTAGAACTATCCAACCAGTAAATTATATTCTTAATATGTATTGCCCAATAGTAATACAGATATAACCCAAATAATAGTCACTGAATTATTCTTGTGGTAATTCTGAAGACTAGGTGTTAAGCATTGGATGTAAATCCAGACCATAACAAAATTGTCATATTTTAGAGAGCTTTGTTTTGTAGATTGTGCTAAAGCTTGTGACAGATGTGGAACATTTGAGATACAAACATTCCTGAACACTCTTCAGTTTCAAAAAGTAAAACAAATCATTTCCAATGATAAGGTGTTGCCAGATCCCTGCTGCAGGATATCATTTTTCAATAGGTTCTTTCCTGTTTCCTCTTGCAACCAGTCTGGTTTTGTTTAGACAATTCCAGCAGTGTATTTTAATGTATTTTGAACCAGTTAGTTGCCCTGAAAGTGGACCAACAGATTTATCGTGAATTAGTTAACCCCCTAAGACTAAATTTGCACAGGACCATACATATGCGCGCACACACCCACATAGAATCCAATAAAAGATAAGCAGCTTGAATTGCAATGGAAGAACTTGACCCATAGCTGATCTTTTATTTTGTTCTGGCTTTTTTAAATCATGTTGGTTCGTATAAAATGAATCTACAAAATTGCTACAGTGTTATTGGTATCCAAGTTCTAATGATTACAGATCAGCTATATACTCAAGGAGTGAAATGTTCTGTTCATAAGGAAGCAGCTGTTAGAAGTGCACTAAACCATTATTAATGCCTATCTTTTTTGCGGTCCAAATAGTTGATAAAATAGCAGGGTTTTGTATTTATGTTCTCCTTTCATCATGCTGCTGATCCATAAATGGTGCGATGTATTTATGATTTGAAGGAGGTGTTCACTGCTTCAGGACAATCACCTCTGACCTTTTCTTGTTAAGATTATAAGATAAAAAATGTATTGTTTTGCTTGAATGTGGTCCAGATATTGCTGATTATTTGGGTATGTTAAGATAAAGTTATTCTGGGTAACATATATCTTCCACAAGTAATTTCCAAGTCAGATTGTCCAGTCAGTGGGGTTTTGTGCAGCGTATCTAATACATTTGTTTTCTGTGCTACGCAGTGATGTTTTTATTGTTTTCAGGAAGATGACATATCAATAGCATTTTAAATTATTTGTGTCAGTTTTTGAAAGTTTCTGACCTTTGCCTAAAAAATTCCATAATAAATTCTGACGTTTTAATTAGTCATGTCCTGGTCGACATAATGGTATTGTTGATAATATTACAGTTGTACCAGCTAATTCTTTTCTAACCAAAGTAAAGATTAAACTCTTTACCTGTAATAGAACAATATTTTATCTTCTAATTTTATGCAAGTAGTAACCCATGGAAAATTTAAAGATAGATGGCACTATGTTGATGCCCTGACTTTTAACATAATTTCAGTAAACCAGTCTAATTTGTAATTTGGTGAGCTTTGAAGGAACAGTGAAAGTAATAATTTAAGATGAGTTTAAGGATTGTGATGAAATGCTATAAAAAAAATTGTAGAGTACACATATCAAGATTTCCACTGTAAAAGAAAAAAGGTTTTTATTGGAAGTTAATTATTCACATGCAATTTCTATGTAATAAAAATATTTAACTATTCACCTCACACTACAGATTAAAATATGACTTCTTGAAGACTGATTTTACAATGATTCCAATTAGTTCAGAAATAAAAGTTATCTTCCTGTTCATAAGATTGCATTGCCTCAAAAATTATTATATTAATGCTGTTAATCTTCATTACATCCACAATTAAGCAAGGTCATGCTTCTAACAGTTTGTATTAATTGAATGAAATTCATTTTGACAATATTTCAGTACATTTTCTAATTATAATTTGATGTGATGTACCTTTTCATTGGTTTACCAAAAACATCCCCTTACATCGTACTAAACGCCATATCCTTCCAGTTTTTACTGGCTTATTCATAAATGCTACTTTTAAGAAGAGTGCTATCAAATGTAGCTGCTTGATCTTTGTATAGATAGAAAAGGTAAATAGATGTAGGACAGGGTAGAAGCATTTTCTTAATGTCAGCGATGTTTCCTTCATATCCCTTTCTAATTTGCATGATGCTTGGCTAATGTGCCCTAAATAACCAGACAGTCTACTTGATTACTTGGAGGAATGTGAGATAGAAGCCTCTTGGGTCATGACATGTTAAAGAGCAGATTTGTTTCATTCAAATTAAAACGGATAATGAGGGGAAAATGTATTGGTCTAAATTTAAGAGAAAATAAATAGACTTAATTCCCATTTTATGCTTCTTGTATTCCTAATTCCTGTCCTTTAAGTAATCTTCTGCAGTAACTACTCTTCTCTGGTGTCAGGAATCCCCAAAAGTTCCATCTTTAGCTCCATACCTTTGTCTTACTTTACTCATGTTGTTCCTCAGTGATGTTATACTAAAATCATAAATGAAAACAAAGTGCTGAAAATTCTCAGCAGATCAGGCAGCATCGATAGAAGTTGGTTGGTTTATACATTTATGTGACCATGTGCAGCTCTACTTTGCTGTTATCCTGCTGGACTGCACTAATACCCCTCTCACTTACATGGTAAATCTGCCATCTCATTCAAAATAAACCAACGTTTCATCTATCCAAACATTTGCAGGATGGACACCATTTATTTCGATCAGATCAATAAATCTGTTACCTGGTCATTGGTACAGTATCTTTTCCCAGCCAATATCTTGATTTAAATATTTTCATTCATACAGTGACCTCCATAATGTTTGGGACAAAGACCCATCATTTATTTATTTGCCTCTGTACTCCACAATTTGAGATTTGTAATAGAAAAAAATCATATGTGGTTAAAGTGCACATTGTCAGATTTTAATAAAAGGCCATTTTTATACATTTTGGTTTCACCCTGTAGAAATTACAGCAGTGTTTATACATAGTCCCCCCATTTTAGGGCATCATAATGTTTGGGACACAGCAATGTCATGTAAATGAGAGTAGTCATGTTTAGTATTTTGTTGCATATCCTTTGCATGCAATGACTGCTTGAAGTCTGCGATTCATGGACATCACCATTTGATTGGGTGTCTTCTCTGGTGATGCTCTGCCAGGCCTGTATTGCAGCCATCTTTAACTTATGCATGTTTTGGGGGCTAGTCCCCTTCAGTTTTCTCTTCAGCATATAAAAGGCATGTTCAATTGGGTTCAGATCGGGTGATTGACTTGGCTACTCAAGAATTGACCATTATTTAACTTTGAAAAACTCCTTTGTTGCTTTAGCAGTATGTTTGAGATCATTGTCTTGCTGTAGAATGAACCGCCGGCCAATGAGTTTTGAGGCATTTGTTTGAACTTGAGCAGATAGGATGTGTCTATACACTTCAGAATTCATGATGTTACTACCATCAGCAGTTGTATCATCAATGAAGATAAGTGAGCCAGTACCTTCACAGCCATACATGTCCAGGCTATAACACCCCCACCACCGTGTTTCACAGATGAGGTGGTATGCTTTGGATCTTGGGCAGTTCCTTCTCTCCTCCTTACTTTGCTCTTGCCATCACTCTATAAGTTAATCTTTCTCTCATCTGTCCACAAGACCTTTTTTCTCAACTGTGGTTGCTCTTTTAAGTACTTCTTGGCAAACTACAACCTGGCCACCCTATTTTTGCAGCTAACCAGTGGTTTGCATCTTGCAGTGTAGCCTCTGTATTTCTGTTTATGAAGTCTTCTGCGGACAGTGGTCATTGACAAATCCACACTTGACTTCTGAAGCGTGTTTCTGATCTGTCGGACAGGTGTTTGGGAATTTGTCTTTATTATAGAGAGAATTCTTCTGTCATCAGCTGTGGAGGTCTTCCTTGGCCTGCCAGTCCCTTTGTGATTAGTAAGCTCACCAGTGCTGTCTTTCTTCTTAATGATGTTCCAAACAGTTGATTTTGGTAAGCCTAATGAGCCTGTCCAACTTAGGCTATTTTTAGGCGACTGTCATAGGTCGCCGAAAAAACGGCTACTGGACCCCCCTTCGACAAAAATTTGAAATAGAATCATTACTTTAACAACAACAACAAAACGGAAGCCAGCACCGGCAACAACCTACGTTAACCTGGCGACAACTATGACAGCACCTACGTCAGGAGAAGTCAAGCTACCGTCATTGGCGTAAAAACTACAGTCGCCGACTGTCTCTGAAAATTTTTCAACATGTTGAAAATCCAGCGGCGACCAGAAAGACGCTACGACTCTTTGGGCGACTGAGGAGACTACTCACGACCATACAGGTGACACCCCTGCGACCAAGAGTCGTACCTTGTTCTGGTCGCCGCTGGATTTTCAAGATGTTGAAAATTTTCGGCGACCTGCAACGAACTATGATGGGTGCCGGCTGTCGCTGAAAAAGTCGCGCAAATGGGACAGGCCCATAAGTGGGACTGGCCCTTTAGGTTTCGCTGATGTCTCTAACAGTTTAATTCTTGTTTCTCAGTCTCATAATGGCTTATTTGACTTTGGTCCTCATGTTGATAAACAGCAATAAAAGTTTCCAAAGGTGATAGAAAGACTGGAGGAAAGACTAGGTGCTGAGACCTCTCTTATACCTGGATTAAGGAGGCAATTAAACACACCTGAGCAATTACAAACACCTGTGAAGCCATGTGTCCCAAACAGTATGGTCTCCTGAAAGGGTGGGACTATGTATAAACAGAGCTGTAATTTCTAGATGGTGAAACCAAAATGTATAAAAATACCCTTTAATAAAATCTGGCAATGTGCACTTTAATCACATGTGATTTTTTCTATTACAAATCTCAAATTGTGGAGTACGGAGGCAAATAATGGTATATGGACACACTGATAGCTATGTTCCTACTATAATAATAATAATAAATTTTATTAGTCAATGCCTACTATGTTCTGTTGTGCTGAAGCAAAGCAAGAATTTCATTGTCCTATCAGGGACACATGACATAAACACTCTTGAATCTTGAAATAAATAAATGATGGATCTTTGTCCCAAACATTATGGAGGACACTGTACGTTCATGTGCCTCATATCTTCCAAACTCCTGATGTCTTTGGCCCAGACGAACATTACAAACCTTTCAGGTGTCAACTGCTCTACATCGGTGAGACCAAGCGCAGGCTTGGCGATCGCTTCGTCGAACACCTCCGCTCAGTTTGCATTAACCAACCTGATCTCCTGGTGGCTCAGCATTTCAACTCCTCCTCCCATTCCGAATCCGCCCTTTCTGTCCTGGGCCTCCTCCATGGCCAGAGTGAGTCCCACTGCAAATTGGAGGAGCAGCACCTCATATTTTGCTTGGGCAGTTTACACCCCAGCGGCATGAACATTGACTTCTTCAATTTCAGGTAGTTCTTGCTTTCTCCCTCCCTCCCCTTCCCAGCTACTGTATCTGCCTCTTCCTTTCTTCTTCCCACCCCCCACCTCCCACATCAGTCTGAAGAAGGGTCTCAACCCGAAACATCACCTATTCCTTCGTTCCATAGATGCTGCTTCACCCGCTGAGTTTCTCTAACATTTCTGTCTACCTTAGATTTTTCCAGCATCTGCAGTTCTTTCCTAAACAAACCTTTCAGTGCTCAGTATTCTGCCAGCTGTGGTTTCTTGCTCAGTTCTTGGGGACCATGCCTTTAGTCAATCTAAACTAAGCTCTGAGGTTTATGCCTGTAAATGAAAAATGCACTAACCACTGTAATAATGTATAATTATAAAGTCCCATTTTGCAATCCCTAAACAGGTACCTCCTTTTCTCAAATAGCATTTTTGTATATTGACCCATTCTCCACATGTCAATTTAATGAATATTAAACATGACTTTGACATGTACGCAAACATACATATTTTCCAATCTTAATTAATAGCAAAAAAAGTTCTGCATATGATTTTACCTATGTACTTTTAACTCATTTACTTGACGTTCTCTTGGCACCAATTTAAAAAGGTTGTTATCCAATTTCTTGTGCGTGCCTTTGCAAACTAAAGCTAGTTTTCCTGAAATAACGACAAGGGATTTTAGCATTATGGAAATTAGTCCACAGAAGATAATCAGTTTTTTGTGCCTTCTCTGAGTATAGTTCATTTAACATATTATAAATGGCCACTCTATCATTGTTAAACCTTTTCAAGTGTCATGATCCAAGATAGCTTTGCTAAAAGAAAAAAAAGTTCTGAAAAACTATTTGGCTTAATGAGCAGCTATACCCTGTGCATTGCTTACAGCATGAAACTTTTTTTCTTCTCCAATTTAAAAGTAATCAAACAGTTTGAAAGCTAACAGGTTTTCTCTGATATTTCGAGCAGAGGGAGACATGATCAAGATGTTCATGCGTGGGCGTCCAATCACAATGTACATTCCTTCTGATGTAACGAATTATGATGAGATCAAATCAGAACTGCCATCTGAGAAGCTGAAGCTGGAGTGGGTGTATCCTTGTCCTGAGGGCTTGTACAATTAAGAAGATATTGCATGAATGTAGTGGATATATTTTGGGTACCCAAATAATCTTATTATTGTGTGCAAAGACTATATTTTTGTTTAATATGGCCTTAATTGACTGAAAATAGATATGGCTATCGAGGAAGGGACTGTCGTTCTAACATCTATCTCCTCCCAACTGGAGAAGTGGTCTATTTTATTGCATCTATCGTGGTGTTGTACAACATTGAAGAAAGGACTCAAAGGCATTATCTGGGTCATACAGATTGCGTGAAATGGTAAGTTGGTTTATCTCTCAACTAAAATCGAAATACTGCAGATGATGGAAATTGGACCTGAAAATCCTGGGAAATACTCAATGGTTCATCCAGCGTCTGTTATGAGAGAGCAGCAATGAGAGAAGGGTGGCAGAGTGGTGAAACTGCTGCCTCACAGCGCCAGAGTGCCGGGTTAGATCCTGACGTTGGGTGCTGTCAGTAGAATTTACACGTTCTTACTATGACTGTGTGGGTTTCCTCCAGCTTCTCGGATTTCCTCCCATGTCTCAGTGACGTGCAAGTTTGTAGATTAATTGACCTCCGTATATTGCCCCTAGTATGCAGAGAGTGGATTTGAAAGTGGGATAATGTAGAAATAGTGTGAATTTCAGGTCAAGGTCCTTTCATTAGAACAGGGTGTTGTGATCTGCTGTATTCAGCATTTTTTTTAAATCACTTTTTTTTTTACCAGTGGTTAAATGCCCATTGGATGAGAGTAAATTATTAAACATCTGTGTTTGTTTATGATTGAGGTTTGACAGATTTTACATAAAATTATTCAAAAGCTTGGCTGATTTTGTTTTTGTTATCTAAGATGAAAATTAAAATTAATCTCTGAAATAAGCATTTTTGTGCATTTCAAATTTATTGGATGTCATTTAGCAAGACTGTCTGTGGAGAGCATTATGGTTTTGGTTTAATTGGAGGTATTGCCTAATTATATATCCTAAAATGTGATCTGTATTTAAAATTTGTTAACATATTTTAATACTGTTTTGGTCATTTTGTTGCAGCCTTGCCATTCATCCAGACAAAATCAAGATCGCAACAGGACAGATAGCTGGTGTAGACAAGGATGGAAGAGTAAGTTATAAAATACTTCAAAACTATTGTATCAAATGTAATACTGTAAAGCCTTGAGTATCGTAAGGATTTTGAAGTATAATGCAAATGATCAAAACAAGTTAACATTTGAATTTAAGAAATATAAGCAGTGGTAGACCATAAGGCTATTAATCCTGTTGGCCATTTAGTAAGGTCATGGCAAATGTAATGTAAATGCGTAGTACACCTGTAATGCAAATGTAATGTAAATGTGTAGTACACCTACATCTACACTTTCCATGTTTTTTTTTCTGCTGCAATCCAAAGAACTGGGGGAAATCTTCTCACAGCATCTACCCTATCAGGTCCTCACATATTATTTTAAGTTTTGATAAAATCAATCCTCAATCTTCTCATCTCATTATTTAGTTCTCATGTTTTGGTCCTTTCTTCTTCTTCTTCTTCTGAGGCTGTGCTCTCTGGTCCTAGACTCTCCCCTAGTGATAACTGATGAACTAATCAGTTTTGATGCAGACGGAAGGTGCCAGTCTAAATTATGATTATTTATTTTGTTGTTCTAGGGATTAAAGAAATTATAGGATTATAGGACTAAATATTATGGGAATTCAAACTTTCCATTTACTCAACATGTCATGCCTCTACTCTAATCACAGTTCCACTTATACTAGAACTGTTATTTATGATGCCTGGCAAGTCTATTGCCCCTGTTTCTTAACTTACCTTTAATGCAATCTATTGCATTTGCAGCATGAAAATTGGTAAAACAGGATCTGCCATGTTGTATAGGGCTCTGGTGAGACCACATCTGGAGTATTGTGTACAGTTATGGTCTCCTTATCTGAGGAAGGACATCCTTGTGATTGAGGCAGTGCAGCGTAGGTTCATGAGATTGATCCCTGGGATGGCGGGACTGTCATATGAAGAAAGATTGAAAAGACTAGGCTTGTATTCACTGGGGTTTAGAAGGATGAAGGGAGATCTTATAGAAACATATAACATTATAAAAGGACTGGACAAGCTAGATGCAGGAAAAATGTTTCCAATGTTGGGCGAGTCCAGAACCAGGGGCCACAGTCTTAGAATAAAGGGAAGCCATTTATTAAGACTGAGGTGAGAAAAAAAAATTTCACCCAGAGAGTTGTGAATTTGTGGAATTCCCTGCCACAGAGGGCAGTGGAGGCCAAGTCACTGGATGGATTTAAGAGTGTTAGATGGAGCTCTAGGGGCTAGTGGAATCAAGAAATATGGGGAGAAGGCAGGCACGGGTTATTGATTGGGGACAATCAGCCATGATCACAATGAATGGCGGTGCTGGCTCGAAGGGCCAAAAGGCCTCCTCCTGCACCTATTTTCTATGTTTCTATGTCTTATTAATTTGGTTCTTAAATGTACCCTCATTGTGTGTACGTTTCTCAGAAAAATAACTGCAACTCTCCTTTTCTAATAGCATCTCTAAACGTTTCCATTTTTTTTCACCAGGCCGATTAATTTTAGTTTTGGAAACATTAGAGAGCTACAGCACGGAAGTAAACACTTCAGTCCTTTGAGCCTAAGATGACCATCAAAGATCCAATTACACTAGACCTACAGCAGCCCATTTTATTCTCCTCATGTTCTAACCATCTATTCCCTCCACCACTCAACCAAATGTTACCACTCAAATAAACATAAGGACAAGTTATAATGGCCAAAAGGCCCACCAGTCAGGGTGGTGGTAGAAACCAGAGGGCCTGGAGGAAACCCTAATGATCACACAGAGAAGAAGCCACACAACTGAGCAGCAAAAGCTCCATTATGCTAACGTGCCACCCTTTGTTGCATCCATTCTGTTACTTCTCCATCCAACGGTCAAGATTGCATGTCATAATTTAGTATTAAAAAAGATCTCTGAAATTGGTTTTATAGCCCCTGAGCAATCATGTCCAAAATCACCTAACTCACATTCAGGGATTGAATTTGTATATGATTCATCTACTCACTGGATAGACTTGCTGAGCTATTAGAGGAGCAACATAATATTTTTAAGAGATTATTTCTGGGATTCACGCAACTAAAAAGTATGGTGGGTTTGGAGTGTTTTCAAATATATATATATTATCAAAGCAATTGTTTATGTAATGCTCTTCCTTTCAAAACACAAGCATAATTATTTAAATTCAGCCCTTACAGCCTCATGTACGTGTATGGGACTCAGTTAGCCTTGCAACACTACAGATAATTGGTCTAGGAACTTTTGAACGAGGAGTTGGTTCATTGGCCTTCTCAAAAGTTGTAAGTATGAAAGCAAAGTTACTCTTTTAATAAATTACTGCAGCATGTTACCATTGTCAATTGCTCTGAATTTAAATTGCTTTTGCTTTGAATATTTGCTGATTAGAATGTAAGAACATAAGAAAATAGCAGGAATAGGTCACTTGGCCTCTTAAGCCTACTTGCATTAAATATGATCATGCCGGCACAGTAGAGTTGCTGCCTTACAGCACCAGAGACCCGGGTTTGATCCTAACTATAGGTGCTGTCTGTCTGTTTGTATGTTCTCTCTGTGAGCTCGTGAGTTTTCTACGGGTGCCCCGGTTTCCTCTCACACTCCAAAGATGTACAAGTTTGTAGGTTAATTGGCCTCTGTAAAGTTGTAAATCGCTGGTTGGTGCGGAGTCAGTGGGCCGAAGGGCCTGTTTATGTGCTGTATCTTGAAAGTATAAATGCCTTATCTGCCCAGGCCGCATCTCCACTTCTATGCCGGTTCTCCACAGCCCTCAATTCCCTGAACTTTCCAAAAATGATCTGCTTCCTCTTTAAATAACCCCACTAATCTAGCCTCTAAACCCCTCTGGAATAGAGAATTCCAGATTCACCACCTCTGAGAATTAACCATGTTGCTCAGTTATTTTTCTTAATATGCTTAATCTTGTCATGATTGTCATATCTCATAAGATGATAATCTTGTCAATCTTGTCATAATCTTGTCTCACGAGAATCTTATGCTAGTAGAAATATCTCGCCACTTAACCTGGGATAAAAGAAATGTTTGAATCTATCCGAAATTAAAAACATTGTATCAATCAAAATGTACGACTGTATAACCTGGAGTTAGCTGAACGAATATCTTTTGAACTGCCACCATTTGATTTCAGTTTCATTTCAGAACGCCAATTCAAGCATTGTAACTTTTCTTGGCTGACATTACAGAAGTTGTTACTTTATAAAATATGATGACTTGTATCTCATGATGAATGCACATTTTTGTTTCCCGTGATTTGAAATTTTGGTTACTTTGGCTTTGAATTAGGTTGTGGAAAATTTGAAACTGTGAGTTTTGCCAGTGATTTACACTTCATAAAGGTTGCTCTGCATTTTCAGAAAATGTAGACTAAAGGCTCTGTCCCACGGGTTTGCGGTCGTTGGCGGTGAAGCGCGGCGTCGCCGGAAGAGGGGACCACACGGCAACCACGAGAGCGCCGCATGGATGCTGCGCGGGGGGCCAAGTACAGCCGGTTCCACGAGCTTGCTGTTTCGGCTTTCAGATCGCGGGGCTGTGGCTGCGGCCATGCCGCACATGTGCCTCACTGGCGGCGGTCATGCCGCACTGGCGGTGGCTGTGGCGGCGGCCGTGCCGTACACGTGCCTCACTGGCGGCGGTCCTGCCTCACTGGCGGCGGCCGTGCCGCACACGCGCCTCACTTGCGGCGGCTGTGGCGGCGGCCATGCCGCACACGTGCCTCACTGGCGGAGGCTGTGGCGGTGCAAGTTCGACGCACGGCGCTCATGCCGCACTGGCGGCGCTGTGGCGGCGGCCGTGCTGCACTCGTGCCTCACTGGCGGCGGCTGTGCGGTAGGAACATATTTTTGAACAGTGTTGGTTTTATTTTAGCACCGTGCAGTGTTGGGAACAACGCCGCATGGCCCCGGAATTGTGCGTTTGACCGAGTGCGCGGTCTATGGCGGCCCAGGAGCGGTAGATTCTTCCTGTTTCGCCGCCAATGACCGCAGACTCGTGAGACAGGCCTTTAAGATTTGCAAAAAGTTTAAAAACTGATCCAGCTTTTTCTGCATCACTAATACTTATTTGTTTATGCTCGGGAGCCAGATTTGAAATTGCTTCAGTATGTTCGGAAACCGAAATTTTGTTGCTCTAATTCCTTTCCCTGCTTGAGATCACTCTATGTAGTCACATGAGAGAGCACGAAATAAAGCCCATGGGTTCAATGGATGTTGAGCCCTACGGAGCAGTCTGATCTGGCGTTTTGATTCTGGATCTATGCTGCCATGGCAGCTTCTGACTTTAGGAATGGAGATATCTACATGTAATCTTCAGTTATTGAAGGAGAAAAACAGCCAAACTTCTGATGGTGATGCAGTGACCCTCCTCCCCACACCCAGCTGATAATTATGCATTTATTGTCAACCATCCTCACAAATTTAAATTTGAAAAAAGGGTTAATCTAAATCAGAATATTTTGGAATTGACAATAAGAATCTATTGTCAAGGCCTGTCACCTGCAGACATGGATAGCATCAATGTACTGTATGTCGCAGATGATCTAGATTAGATAGATAGATAGCCCTTTATTGTCATTCAGACCGAAGTCTGAACGAAATTGCAACAGTCATACATAAAACAACAATAAACACATATTAACATCCACCACAGTGAGTCCACCCAACATCTCCTCACTGTGATGGAGGCAAAAGTCCCAAGTCTGCAGTCTCTTCCCTCCTCTTCTCCCTCTGCGCTGAGGCGATACCCCCCGGGCGATGTTTCCCGTGGCTCAAACACCGCGGCCCGGGGTGGTCGAAGCTGCCGCCCACCAGTCCACCACCGTCAGAACACCGTCCCAGCCACTCTCACGTGAGTACCGTGCCGCCTTCAGCCTCGGGCTGGGCCGCCCCGACATGGGCGCCGAACCTCCCCCGGGCCAGGCCGCTCCGAGATGGGCGTCGCTTCTCCCTCCGGCCGGGCTGCCCCGACATGGGCGTCGCTTCTCCCTCCGGCCGGGCTGCCCCGACATGGGCGTCGCTTCTCCCTCCAGGCGGGCTGCCCCGACATGGGCGTCGCTTCTCCCCCTGGCCGGGCTGCCCCGACATGAGCGTCGCTTCTCCCTCCAGCCGGGCTGCCCCGACATGGGCGTCGCTTCTCCCCCGGGCCGGGACGCCCCGACTTGGGCGTCACTTCTTCCCCGGGCCGGGCCGCCCGGACTTGGGCGTCGCTTCTCCCTCGGGCCGGGCCGCCCCGACTTGGGCGCTCACGGGAGCACTGTTCCAGCCCTGAGCCGGACCACCCTCACGGGAGCGAGCTTAGGGCGAGTCCTGACGGGCTCTGCCTCCGGAGCCTCGAGGTCGCCACCTCCATTAGGCCTCAGCGCAGACGGAGGCAGAGAAGGGGAATACGACAAAAAGTCGCATTCCCCCGCAGGGAGAGATTGCAAACCTCGTTACAACCCCCCACCCCCCCAAAACACAAACTAAAAACCAAAAACTAGACTAACCAATAAGAAATAAACAACACAAAAAACACAAACAAGCAGGACTGCCGATGAGCCGCTGCAGCCAGTGCCGCGCCGCCCAAGCGACGCGGCGCCCATCTAGAAGTTTTTATCATTTCGAATGAGCTACACTATAAAGTAATTTGAAAATGGCTTCAAAGAGTTGAAGGATGCTGAATTGCACAATTTATATAAGCACAGTGGATATTGTTGACAGTAACAGCATGAAGACGGTTTGAGATCAAGACAGATTAAACTATTGTCTTGAATTTTCACACCATTTCCACATAGATACATAGATACATAGAAAATAGGTGCAGGAGTAGGCCATTCGGCCCTTCGAGCCTGCACCGCCATTCAATATGATCATGGCTGATCATCCAACTCAGTATCCCGTACCTGCCTTCTCTCCATACCCCCTGATCCCCTTAGCCACAAGGGCCACATCTAACTCCCTCTTAAATATAGCCAATGAACTGGCCTCAACTACCCTCTGTGGCAGAGAGTTCCAGAGATTCACCACTCTCTGTGTGAAAAAGTTTTTCCTCATCTCGGTCTTAAAGGATTTCCCCCTTATCCTTAAGCTGTGACCCCTTGTCCTGGACTTCCCCAACATCGGGAACAATCTTCCTGCATCTAGCCTGTCCAACCCCATAAGAATTTTGTACGTTTCTATAAGATCCCCTCTCAATCTCCTAAATTCTAGCGAGTATAAGCCAAGTCTATCCAGTCTTTCTTCATATGAAAGTCCTGACATCCCAGGAATCAGTCTGGTGAACCTTCTCTGCACTCCCTCTATGGCTATAATGTCCTTCCTCAGATTTGGAGACCAAAACTGTACGCAATACTCCAGGTGTGGTCTCACCAAGACCCTGTACAACTGCAGTAGAACCTCCCAGCTCCTATACTCAAATCCTTTTGCTATGAAAGCTAACATACCATTCGCTTTCTTCACTGCCTGCTGCACCTGCATGCCTACTTTCAATGACTGGTGTACCATGACACCCAGGTGTCGCTGCATCTCCCCTTTTCCTAATCAGCCATCATTTAGATAATAGTCTGCTTTCCTGTTTTTGCCACCAAAGTGGATAACCTCACATTTATCCACATTATACTGCATCTGCCAAACATTTGCCCACTCACCCAGCCTATCCAAGTCACCTTGCAGACTCCTAGCATCCTCCTCACAGCTAACACTGCCCCCCAGCTTAGTGTCATCCGCAAACTTGGAGATGTTGCCTTCACATGGCCTTCATTGCTCACTTTAACATATTAAAATATTGCAAGGCTACCAGTCAAAAGTTGACATCAAAGCACATATTTGCAAGCAGAAAATTGGATCAAAGACACAGGTTTGTGACGCATACGTTATATGTAAACATTATATATATTATATATGTGTGTGTACACAACTTGAATGAAGTCAAGTCAAGAGAGTTTATTGTCATGTGTCCCAGATAGGACAATGAGATTCTTGCTTGCTGCAGCATAACAGAATATTGTAAGCATAAATACAGAACTGTTCAGTGTGTCTTATTAGCATAGACCGCACATATACACATAAATAAACAGATAAAGTGCAATAGGTTGTTACAGTTCAGAGTCTGTTTGTTGGTGAGTTTAATAGCCTGATGGCTGTGGGGAAGTAGCTGTTCCTGAACCTGGATGAACTAGATTTCAGCCTCATGTACCTTCTACCCGATGGTAGTGGAGAGATGAGTGCATGGCCAGGAAGGTGTGGGTCTTTGATGATGTTGGCAGCCTTTTTGAGGCAGCGACTGCGATATATCCCTTCGATGGTGGGGACGTCAGAGCCGATGATGGACTGGGCAGTGGTCACAACTTTCTGCATTATTTTCCGCTCCTGGACGCTCAAGGTGCCGAACCAAGCCACGATGCAACCAGTCAGCATGCTCTCTATTGTGCACCTATAGACGTTCGAGAGAGTCCTCTTTGACATACCGACTCTCCGTAATCTTCTCAGGAAGTAGAGGCGCTGATGTGCTTTCTTTATAATTGCATCAGTGTGCTGGGACCAGGAAAGATCTTCGGAAATGTGCACGCCCAGGAATTTGAAGTTCTTGACCCTTTCCACCTTCGTCCCGTTGATATAAACGGGATTGTGGGTCCCTATACTACCCCTTCCAAAGTCCACAATCAGTTCCTTGGTTGTGCTGGTGTTGAGAGCCAGGTTATAGTGCTGGCACCATTTGGTCAATCGGTCGATCTCACTTCTATACTCTGACTCGTCCCCATTAGTGATTCGTCCCACAACAGTGGTGTCGTCGGCGAACTTGATGATGGAGTTTGCACCATGTCCGGCTACGCAGTCATGAGTATAGAGTGAGTAAAGCAGAGGGCTGAGCATGCAGCCTTGAGGTGCTCCCCTGCTGATTGTTATCGAGGATGACACATTTCCACCAATACGGACAGACTGTGGTCTGTGGATGTGGAAGTCGAGGATCCAATTGCAGAGGGATGCATAGAGACCCAGATCTGAGAGCTTGGTAACCAGTTTGGAGGGGATGATTGTATTAAATGCCGAGCTGTAGTCAATGAATAACAGCCTGACATATGAGTTTTTGTTATCCAAGTGGTCCAAAGTGGAGTGGAGAGCCAGTGAGATCGCATCCACCGTTGATGTGTTATGGCGGTAAGCGAACTGCAGTGGGTCGAGGTTCTTGTCGAGGTAGGAGTTGATATGCGCCATAATCAACCTCTCAAAGCACTTCATCACCACAGACGTTAGTGCCACTGGTCGATAGTCATTGAGGCACGTCACCTTGCACTTCTTGGGCATCGGTATTATTGATGCCCTTTTAAAGCAGGTGGGAACCTCAGACCTCAGAAGTGAGAGGTTGAAAATGTCCGTAGAAACTCCAGCCAGTTGGTCCACACAGGTTTTTAGAACACGACCGGGTATACCATCAGGTCCAGGCGCTTTCCGAGGGTTCACCCCCCTGAAGGATCTTCTGACGTCGGCCTCTGTGACTGTGACTGAAATACCATCACGGCGAATGGTGGCTCGGGAAGGCACATCAGTGTTCTCCCTATTAAAGCATGCGTAAAATGCATTGAGCTCGTGGTCTGATTAGTGGTCTGATTAGTAAGTTTGCAAACGATTGTCCAGGGATATAGTGGAGCATAGATCATCTGGAAAAATGGGTGGAGCAGTAGCAGTGGGAATTTAATCCAGACAAGTGTAACGTAATGCGCTTTGGGAACACATATTCTGGTAGGACATGAAGAGTAACTGGCAAAAACTTTAGGATCGTTAATGAATAGCAGGGCTGTAGGATGCAAGGACATAGCTCACTGAATATGGTGACACGTAGATAGGGTAGAAAAAAAGGCATTTGGAATGCTTGCCTTCACATGCTGGGGCATTGAATGTGAGAGCTAGGATACCATGTTGCAGCTGGTTAAATCATATTGGTCATCGCACTCCAGAAAGGATGTGATAACAATAAAGAACATGCAGAAGAAATGCACCAGAATGTTGCGTAAGAATAGAAGTGCAGATATCAGCAGAAAATAGATAAACTGGGTTCATTCTCACTGGAATGTAGGAGGCCGGGGGGAATGACCTTACAGAGGTTTATAAAATGATGAGGCGTATAGATGGGATAGACAGTCAGTCTTTTTAGAATAGCAAGGATGTCTGGAACCTGAGGACACAGGATGAAGGTTAGAAGGGAGAAAGTTAAAATCACATTGGGCATGCATGAGGTGGCTGAAAATGACCCATTTCTGTACAGTACGATTTTCCGAAAAAATATGTGACGAAGACAAAGATAAAATTCACAACAGCATTATTGTGCTTTGAGTTATTTAAAATATTCTGCTCTAAATATACTTTAAAACTTTATTTAACATGGTTTTGAAGGGTGAAATTGATATTCCTTTTTGTTTACTACATTAGGATTCAGGAACTTATTTGTGTGTAGTGGATGATTCTAATGAGCACATGCTAACTGTATGGGAGTGGCAGAAAAAATCCAAAATTGCTGAAATAAAGGTATGTTTTTTATCTGCACAAAGATGAACAATGTATGTTTTCATATTAAAATTTACAAAGTTGTCAGAGTTACTATTCAGGTAGTATCAGTTTGATATCTATGTTAGTTGTAGAAATCAGTGCTACGGTATTGCATTGTCAGAGCGACATTTGAAGCTAAACTAAAAGCATAAAATTCTGTAAACCTCAACAAAAAGTCAGGCAGCAGCTGTGGACTTTTCAAGCCTGAGGCCCATCATCAGAGCAGGGCAGGAGTTGCACAGGGAATGACAGGGCCCTGGGGTGTGTTGTAGAACAGAGGCCTAGGGTGAAAGGTGCTGACAAATAGAGGGAAGGTGCTTTCATTGAATGGGGTTTTAAGAGATGGTAACTCATAAAACAACTATATAGGACATTGGTGAGGCCGCACCTGGAATATTGTGTGCAGTTCTGATCACCATACTATAGGAAGGATGTGATTAAGCTAGAGAGGATGTAGAAGAGATTCACAAGGATGTTGCCTTTGACAGGAGAGCTTAAATTATAGAAAGACTCGATAGGTTGGTACTGTGTTCTCTGGAGTGAAGGAGGTTGAGAGTGCCATGATTGAGGGTTATGATGTGGGTCTAAACCTAGAGGGCAAGGGTTTAAGATGAAACGGGAAAGATTTAAAGGGGGCCTTCTATCACAGAGACAGTCTGCTGGTGGAAGTGAGAGAAACAGATAGATTTATGGCATTTAAAAGACATTTGGACAGGTTCATGGATGGAAAAGGTACAGAGGCATGGTCAAATACATGCAAATTGACCTAACTCAGAAAGGCATGTTGGTCAGCATGGATGAGTACGATTGAAGGGCCTATTTATGTGCTGAGATGCTGCCTGATCTACAGTGTTTCTCAATTATTTGCTATTATTCCCAGCATATGCAGTTTTTTAAAAGTTTGCATTGTTACCTTAATGGCTCATGCCACTTTTAAAGAAAATATTACTCAATTATCAATTCTCCAAAGCTGTCCTTTCCAAAATCATGCCGATTTCTCTACCCTGAAAAGTTAAAATAGTCGTCAAAGTTAGTTTGAAAATTCTAAGTTGTTAGGCAACTCTGAGGAAAGGTATGCTTTATTTGTATTTGATAATTCATAGAATTAATGTAAAACTTTTGTTTTGTTTTGGACAGAGTACCAATGAGTCGGTGCTTTCCGCTGATTTTCATCCAACAGACCCCAACACAATAGTGACATGTGGCAAATCGCATGTCTTTTTCTGGACGTGGAATGGAAATTCCCTTGTAAGAAAGCAGGGGATTTTTGGGGTAAGTTTTCAGATGTCTGAACAGAGCACAAAGGCTAGGTGCCTTATTCCCTCTCCAAGTTTAGAAACAAAAGAACCTTGAAAGGGAAAACGAACAAGAGTCACAGAATATCCCCTCATCATCAAAGATGACTTTCTTCCATGCCAGTTTTGTTATCTAATAATGTGGGAAACGTTGCCTCTTCCAAGTTTGGGCAGGAGGTTCTGATGGGTGGTAGGTGGGTGAGTCTGTGAGGTGATGGTTCATTTGGTTGCTTATGAAAGGTTTTTAGGTGCATCTGATGCATGAATTTGAGCTCAATATCATCTCACATCCACCTTCACTGCTTTTCTTCAGGGATGCCTAGAACCTTTGTCTCTATCCACCTGGTAACCTGCTCACGTGTTAGAGCTTGGAACAGGCTGGAATGCATTGTTGATTACTACAGACTTCCAATTTGGTAGCAAAAACAGGAAGGCAGATTACTATCTAAATTGCGTCAAGTTGTGAAAAGGGAAAGTACAACGGGATCTGGGGGTCCTTGTACACCAGTCTATGAAAGTAAGCATGCAGGTACAGCAGGCAGTGAAGAAAGCGAATGGCATGTTGGCCTTTATAACAAGAGGAATCGAATATAGAAGCAAAGAGGTCCTTCTGCAGTTATACAGAGCCCTAGTGAGACCATACCTGGAGTATTGTGTGCAGTTTTGGACCCCTAATTTGAGGAAGGACATTCTTGCTATTGAGGGAGTGCAGCGTAGGTTTACAAGGTTAATTCCCGGGATGGTGGGACTGTCATATGCTGAGAGAATGGAGCAGCTGGGCTTGTACACTCTGGAGTTTAGGATGAGAGGGGATCTCATTGAAACATATAAGATTGTTAAGGGCTTGGACACGCTAGAGGCAGGAAACATGTTACCGATGTTGGGGGAGTCCAGAACCAGGGGCCACAGTTTAAGAATAAGGAGTAAGCCATTTAGAACGGAGACGAGGAAACACTTTTTCTCACAGAGACTGGTGAGTCTGTGGAATTCTCTGCCTCAGAGGGTGGTGGAGGCAGGTTCTCTGGATGCTTTCAAGAGAGAGCTAGATAGGGCTCTTAAAAATAGCGGAGTCAGGAGATATGGGGAGAAGGCAGGAACGGGGTACTGATTGGGGATGATCAGCCATGATCACATTGAATGGCGGTGTTGGCTCGAAGGGCCAAATGGCCTACTCCTGCACCTATTGTCTATTGTCAATCAGGAAAGCATCCTTCTACCTCTGTCTCCTCTCACTGAACCAAATTTGGATCCAGTTTGCCAGCTTGCCCAGTTTCATTTGCTAAGATACAGTTGAATATTTCCCTGTCTCTTGTAGGACTGTCTACATATGGTCTCAAGAAGTATCTTAGACACACTTAACACATTCCACCTGGTAATCAGCTCACATGATAGAACTTGGAAGTGGCTGGAATCCAACCCGTCTAAGACACTTGGCAAACCCAGTCAGTTTTGGGAAAGTCTAAATCTTCTACAACTATTACATTATTGTTCTTCCACCTTTCTGCTCTTTGCTCATGTATCTTTTCCTTTAACTCCTGCTGACTATTGGAAGATCTGTAGTATAACCATAGCAAAAGGACCGCCTATCCCTTATAATAATAATAATAATAGATTTTATTTTAAGGGCGCCTAATACGGAGGTCTCTAGGACACCTTACAATTTAAGAAACATATAAACATATAATCAGAGTAAAACAAGTTATAAAGACATCACAAATACACAAATTAAAAACAAAAATTCGATCCAAAAAAAGACAACAACAAAATTCAGAAAACACAACATGAAGGGAGAGCAGCGGCAGCCAAACCGCGCCAGCGTACACTCTCCCTTCCGCCCGCCATGTTGGACATAGACTAACACAGACACTTAACACTACACACAAAATCATCCCCCCACAATGGTTACCACTGTGGGGGAAGGCACAATGTCCAGTCCCCAACCCAGTTCTCCCCAGAGTCAGGCCCATCGAGGACGCCACAGTTGCCTCTACGGAGGCCCGATGTTCCTGGCCGTCGGGAGAGTCCTCGCAGCGGCTGGAACGGCCGGTTTCCGAGCGGAGTCGATGGCACCTGAAGCCGACAGGGCCGCGCCGAGTTGGAGCCACGAGGCTCCCGATGTTAAAGTCGGCGCCGCCGCCCGCGGCTGGTCGCTCCGCAGACCCGCAGCCTGGAGGTGTTGATCTCAGCGGTCACCGCATACCGGAGATCCACCGCGTCGACCCAGCGCGGCGACCCAGGCAAGGCATCGCCCGCTTCGCTCCACGATAGCGCTCCAGCGCTGTGTCGCCGACCAAAGCTGAAGGTGCCCGTCAGGAAACGGCGCTCCATGCCCGCTGGTAGGCCACGAGGACGGGTCGACGAGGCAGCCCGGAGAAAAAGCTATGCTAGAATTTATGCTTAAATTCTACCTTTACGAATGTATGATATTATAAATACTACCATTGTGTTAAAGTAAATACAGTTGCACCTACCAGCTCTTCCACTGTCCTTAACTGTCTGTGCTCTACCTGTTGCTTGATATATCCTCAAGTTTTTTTCTCTGCACTTGTTGCATCCTATAATGTTTCCCACCCCCATGCCCAAATTAATTTAAACCCTCCCGAGTAACCAGAGCAAACAGCCCTGCAAACATATTGGTTCTCTTCCAGTTTAGCTGCTACTTGAACAGGTTGCACTATCTAAAAGCAATCTCAGTGATCTAAGTACCTATTGCTCTCCCTCCTGTATCAACTGTTTAACTATGCGTTCATCTGTCCTATCCTCACTAGTACATGGCAATGGGTAGAACCACGAAGATCAGAACCGTAGCGGTCCTGTTTTTTTAAAACATCTGCACAACCCCAAAACACGTTTTGCTTGTCTACATCCCTCTTTGTACCTAGGTTCTTGTACCAATATGTACTATGGCATCTGGCCGTTCTCCACTCCCCCTCGTCAAAAGGTTTTATACCCAAATCCAGACATCCCAATTCCTAACCCTGGTACCAATGAGGCCACACGCCATTTTGAAGTCTTGCTCTCAGCTAGAGAAACAAATGTTACCCTCACTCATGATTCCCCTACCGCTAATGCTCGCCTAAATGTTTCCCTATCCTGTTACAGATAGTCCAGGTATCATAAGCATGTAATACAGAAGGATGTTTGAGATACTTATCTTCAAATGTTCCTTTTCTCAACCAATCAAAGCCTGTGTAGGTGCATTTAAGGCTGTGGTGAATTTTGTCATCAAGGACTGTCTTTGGACAGTGGTTCCAAGATACAGGGAGTGAATCACTTGGCATGAATCCTCATTGTTGGAGCAGGGACAGGTTTGTGGAAGACCTTGGCCATGTACTTGTTGAGTCCAAGGCTGCTTCTCTTGCTTATGTGAACTCATCGACGGTAGCTTGAAGTTCAAAGTAAAATGGAGGAGGGGATGCTGGTGGATGTTAAGGAGATTGTTTCTGTGCCTTTAGCTTGATTTTGAAACAATGATTCCATTTCCAAGAAGTTGACATCCTCTGGTTTCACATCTACACTCTAAATCTGAACTTCCCCATGACTGAAAAATTTACCGTGTTTCTCTCAGCTTTTGAAAATTCATGGGGGAAAGTTGGAATTGCTTAAATTCCTCAGTAGAGCATGCAAAAAAAGGCTGAATATACTTTTAAAATAATGGGAAGAATGATAATAAAGTTGAATATGAGGACAAGATATCTAGCAAGCATAGGTGGATAGATTTTAATTTTGTTTTCAATCTCCAAATCAGAAAGAGGATGGGCTTTCTTGTTTTGCATATCCCTAACCAAATATTTTTAAAGGAAAATGGAAAATGAAAGGAGTTTATGTACTTCAAGAATGATTTTCATAAACTCTGTGATGCAGAAATTTAAAGCAAATTTAACTGAGTTTAACCATCATACAGACGAGCACATTTTCTTTATATGTATCCTAAATACAGTGCCCTCCATAATGTTTGGGACAGACCCATTGTTTATTTATTTGCCTTTGTACACCACAATTTGAGATTTGTAATAGAAAAAATCACATGTGGTTAAAGTGCACATTGTAAGATTTTATTAAAGGCAATTTTTATTCATTTTGGTTTCACCATGTAGAAATTACAGCAGTGTTTATACATAGCCCCCCCCATTTCAGGGCACCGTAATGTTTGGGACACATGGCTTCACAGGTGTTTGTAATTGCTCAGGTGTGTTTAATTGGCTCCTTAATGCAACTACAAAAGAGCTCTCAGCACCTAGTCTTTCCTCCAGTCGTTTCATCACCTTTGGAAACTTTTATTGCTGTTTATCAATACAAGGACCAAAGTTGTGCCAATAAAAGTCAAAGAAGCCATTATGAGACTGAGAAACAAGCATAAAACTGTTAGAGGCATCAGCCAAACCTTAGACTTACCAAAATCAACTGTTTGGAACATCATTAAGAAGAAAGAGAGCACTGGTGAGCTCACTAATCGCAAAGGGACTGGCAGGCCAAGGAATAACTCCACAACTGAAGACAGAAGAATTATCTCCATAATAAAGAAAAATCCCCAAACACCTATCCAACAGATCAGAAACACTCTTCAGGTGTGGATTTGTCAATGGGCACTGTCCGCAGAAGACTTCATGAACAGAAATACAGAGGCTACACTGCAAGATGCAAACCACTGATTAGCGGGAAAATTAGGATGGCCAGGTTAAGGGGCTGTCCCACTGCGGCGACCTAATCCGCGAGTTAAGAAGAGTGTTGAAACCGTGAGCTGGATTGACCACACGCACACGCACACGCGCGCACACGCACGCGCACACGCACACGCACACACACGCACACGCACACGCACACGCACGCACACACACACACACACACGCACACACACGGAAAGCGGGGGAGCGCTGTCTGAAATTCACACCCGCCAAGAATAGGACGGTAAAAGACGGCTGCCACAGTGTACGGTAAGTCCTTTAGAGAGGCCGTGGAAGGGGAGAAAGAGTGGAGACACTTTTAAGAAGTTTAATAAAGTTTAGAGGGCAGTTTACTTGGTTTTCCCTGGTACTGAAAACTCCAATGAGCAATCAAAATGCCCGGTCAGCGGAGATTGCCAACGGCTGTCCTCAACTGCCTGTAACTAAATAGCGACCCACTCCACTGCACTACGAGTTAAAAAGAACCATGCTGACCAAATTTTACTCGCGGAAAATTTTTCAACATGCTGAAAATATTTCCGCAACCTAGCGGAGGCCGCGAGTATGTGGAAACTTCCCTCAAGCATGAAGGAGAGTGTTAGTGACCTCATAGGACCTTGTGTTGACCATGCTGCGAGTTCGAGTCGAGGGCAAACTCGTCTAAACTCGCAGATTTGGTCGCCGCATTGGAACAGCCCCATTACAGTTTGCCAAGAGTACGTAAAAGAACAACCTAGATTCTGAAAAAATGTCTTGTGGACAGATGAGACAAAGATTAACTTATATCAGAGTGATGGCAATAGCAAAGTATGAAGGAGAGAAGGAACTGCCCAAGATCCAAAGCATACCACCTCATCTGAAACATGGTACCTGGACGGGACGTCGAAGGCCGAGAAACCGAAGCGAAGAAGTGTAAGCCAAGATACCGAACGGAAACAAAGCCGAAAAGCCAAATAACGGAATGGACACGACGCCGAAAAGCCATATAACCGAACAGTCATGACGCCTAAAAGTGAAATAACCGAAAGGGCATGACGCCTAAAAGCCAACTAACCAAAAGGGCACGAACCTGAACGGACTCCACGCCGAAAGGACAATACGCAGAACGGACATGATGTTGAAAAGCCGCCGAACGGTCATGACGTCTCCGGGGACGGGATTTGTCCGAGACCTTGTCAGCGATTGGTCCAGACCCTCATGTCCATCACATCACTGGCCGGGGGAGACGGGAGGGTGGAGGGGATTTTTCATTTTCCTTCGCCGCTTTTGGACTCTCCTCAAATTCAGCGGGACAGGCAGGGACACTGGAGAGAAGGAATGGGTGATGTTTCGGGTCGAGACCCTTCTCCACACTGAACTGAACTCTTGTCAGTGAGAGTACTTGTGATTGTCTGAAGAAGGGTCTCTACCCGAAACGTCACCCATTCCTTCTATCCAGAGATGCTGCCTGTCCCGCTGAGTTACTCCAGCTTTTTGTGTCTATCTTCAATCTCAGAGTTAAATAAAAAACACAGAGTGCTGGAGGAACTCAGCGGGCTAGGCGGCATCTGTGGAGGGAATAGATTAGAAGTTGTTTCGGGCCAGGGTTCTTCTACAATAGGAAGGAATTGCAGATGCAGTTTTCTTTGCAAAACACCAAATGTTTCCGGGAATGCCAAGAGAGAGAGAGCGAGTGAACGAGAGAACGGGATTATATTTTATATTCAGGAAAGTCCAAAAGTGGCAAAGGAAAATTAAAAATCCCCCACCTTCCCGTCTCCCCCCCGGCCAGTGATGTGATGGACGCGGGGGTCTAGACCAATCGCTGGCAAGGTGTCGGACAAATCCCGTCTCCGGAGACGTCATGTCCGTTCGGCAGCTTTTCGACGTCATGTCCGTTCTGCGCATTGTCCTTTCGGCGTGGTGTCCGTTCGAGTTCGTATCCTTTCGGCGTCGTGCCCTTTCGGTTATTTGGCTTTTAGGCGTCGTGCCCTTTCGGTTATTTGGCTTTTAGGGGTCGTGCCATTTTGGTTATTTGGCTTTTCGGCGTCGTGTCCGTTCGGTTATTTGGCTTTTAGGCGTCGTGCCTTTCGGTTATTTGGCTTTTTGTCGTTGTGTCCGTTCGGTTATTTGGCTTTTCGGCGTTGTTTCCGTTCGGTATCTTGGCTTCCATTTCTTCGCTTCGGCTTCTCGTCCTTCGACATCCCATCCGCACACGGTGAAACACGGTGGTGGGGGTGTTATGGCCTGGGCATGTATGGCTGCTGAAGGTACTGACTCACTTATCTTCACTGCCGATGGTAGTAGCATAATTAATTCAGAGGTGTATAGACGGGGTGGGAGATTGCAACCTTCACGTGGTCCGCCCTGTTTCAACCAATGCAATCAACCTGGAGTGCACAATCATATAAGATCAAATAGAACAAGTTGTCGTACAACTTTAGGCTGTGCACGCCATACGCAAGAAGAAGAAGAAGAAGGTGTATAGACACATCCTATCTGCTCAAGTTCAAACAAATGCCTCAAAACTCATTGGCCGGTTGTTCATTCTACAGCAAGACAATCATCTCAAACATACTGCTAAAGCAACAAAGGAGTTTTTCAAAGCTAAAAAATGGTCAATTCTTGAGTGGCCAAGTCAATCACCCGATCTGAACCCAATTGAGCAAGTCTTTTATATGCTGAAGAGAAAACTAAAGGGGACTAGCCCCCAAAACAAGCATAAACTAAAGATAGCTGCAATACAGGCCTGGCAGAGCATCAGCTGAGAATCCATGAATCGCAGACTTGAAGCAGTCATTGCATGCAAAGGATATGCAACAAAATACTAAACATGACTACTTTCATTTACATGACATTGCTGTGTCCCAAACATTATGGTGCCCTGAAATGGGGGGGAACTATGTATAAACACTACTGTAATTTCTACATGGTGAAACCAAATTGTATAAAAATGGCCTTTATTAAAATCTGACAATGTGCACTTTAACCACATGTGATTTTTACTATTACAAATCTCAAATTGTGGAGTACAAAGGCAAATAAATAAATGAATGATGGGTCTTTATTCCAAACATTATGGAGGACACTGTATACTCTCATAAATTCAGGAAGCAGCATTTTAGACCAAAGTTTCCAGTGTTCTTAAACTGAAAAAAAGTATAACTTTGTACACATTAAGACAATACTGATAGAGATAGTTCAAAAGAAAATTAACATATCTTGCTGTTAGCCTTGTATTCGTCATGAGGGTGATATATTGGCAAAGGTGAAAGATTAACACGTCAACAGGAAACAGCAAAAAAAAGTTGGGTCACCTTGCGTTTGGCCATCAATAAGTATTCAGGTGCCCTACGAGTTGGTGCTGGGGTTTCTACTGTTTTCACTCCAAATTAATGATTTGTATGAAGGGACCGAGTATGATACTAGATTTGCTGATAGTACATAGATAGCTGAAGGCACAAGGAGCCCGAAAAGGAATACAGATGATGAATTGAATGGAAAAGACGAGGCAGATGGAATGGAATGTGAGAAAATGTGAGGTTAACCCCTTCTGTAGAAAGCAAATCTTTTTTAGTGGAGTGCACTACAAAAATTGTGGTACAACGAGTTCTGAGGATCCTTGTAAATGAACCACAAATTGTTAGCAAGCAAGTGAAGTGAGTATTTTAGAAAGGCAAGTAATTAGAAATTAAAATGGGATGTTGATATTTAATGCAGGGGGTATGAAGTATAAAAGTAGGAATGCTTTGATGCAACTTTTACAGGGTGCCAATGAAACTTGGAGTACTACGTAGTTTTGGTTTGTTGCACTGAAGGTGGTGGAGGTTTCATAGTGGTGAACTGGTTCAATCTAACTTTCCCCTCTTGCCTGCAGTGCCAGAGAGCATCAGTAAGCAGATGTTGAGGTGGTAGCACAGGATAATGGAAGAAAACCAGACACAAGTCATTTTGGAAACTTAAAATTAATAGGATTTAAGTAAGAAATTGGGAGAACTAAAAGGGGTCATAAAATATTTTGGGCAACTAGGAGAATTTGAAGGCATTTTTACATATAGGAGTAAGAGAGTAGATAGGGAAAAGAGATCCATTTACAGCATAAATGAGGAAGGGAGCCAGAAGAAGTGAGTGTTGATATTAAATGGATGCTGTTGAATGCCTTGAAAAAGATTAAAGGGGATAAGTCCTCAGGGCATGATACGAGGTATCCTTAGGTACTGAGAAAGCCAGGAAGGAGTTTGCTGCGGTCTTGACAGAGATCTTTGCATTCTCTTTAGCCATGGCAATGTGTCAGAAGAGTGGAGAAGAGCAACGTTAGTTCCTTTGTTTAAGAAGGGCAACAAGGGAAACTAGAAATGTATTGGCCAGCGAGCCTTACATCTGCAGTAGGAAAATTACTGGAGAAGATTCTTAGCATGGGATTTATTCACATTTGGGAAAGCAAGACCTTATGAGGGATAGTCGGCATGGCTTTGTGAAGGGGTGTCTGTCTCTCAAATTTGAGGAAGTGATGAAAGTGATTGATGAGGGTAAGGTAGTAAATGTTAACTACACGGATCTTAATAAAGAATAAGACAAAGTCTCTCACGGTAGGCTATTCCAGAAGTTTAAGTCACATGGGGTCCATGGTGAGTTAGTAAATTGGATCCAAAATTTTTGTGGATAGTGGTAGAGGAGTATTTTTATAACTCAGTGCTCGGACCTGTTGAATGGAATATATTAATGATTAAGATGAAACTGTGGGTGATCTGATGTTTGCAGATGAAATGAAATTGAAGGAGTTGTGGATAGCGAGGAAAGTCGTCTCAAAGGATACAGCAGGATATAGGTCAATTGGAAATTGGGGAGAAATGACAGATGGAATTTAATCTGGACAATTGTGAGGTGATGCCTTTTTGGAGGTCAAATGCAAGAATTATACAGTAATTAGAGGCATCCTTTGGAGTATTGATGTAGAGAGGAACCGTGGAGTGCAAGCCCAAAGTTCCTAAATAAGTGAACACAGTGGTAAAGAAGGTGTACAGCATACTTGCCTTTGTCAGTTGGGGCTGTTGTGTGCAGTTCTGGTCGCTGCACAATAGCATGGAAGTGGAGGGTTTGAAGAGAGTGCAGAAGAGGTTCTCCAGGATGATGCCGGTATTGGAGTGTATTACGTCTCGGGAGAGGCTGGGCAAACACAGATTGTTTACTCTGGAGTAATGGAGAATGTGGGGTGACTTGTTAGAAGTTTACAAAATTAGTGAGAATTTGTGGCAGGGTGGAAATGTTAAATACTAGAGGGCAGAGCTTTAAGGTGGGGGGGGGGGTGAGGGGGAGTTTAAAGGAGAGTTGTGGGGCAAGTTTTTTTAATGTAGCTGCCTGGAACCCGCTGCCACGGAGGGTGATGGAAGTAGTTACGATTGCAATGTTTAAAAACTTTCAACCAGACACATGAACAAGCATAGAATACAGGGATATACGGATCATGTGCAGGCAGATGGGATTAGTTTAGGTTGACATCATGGTCGATGTGTACATGGTTGGGGCAGGGGCCTGTTCCTGTAGTGTTCTTTATAAGAGTATCTGCAGAATAAAATACAGCATATAGGGTGACCAATATACACCCTAATTTATGTAATAGCTAAAACAGTGCAAGTTATGTTCAATATTCATATATTTAAAATCTCTCAATGCTTATATTTTTCAGAAATATGAAAAGCCAAAGTTTGTACAGTGTTTAGCGTTTTTGGAGAATGGAGACGTGCTAACTGGAGACTCTGGAGGAATTATGCTAATTTGGAATAGAACTACTGTGGAATCTACACAGGGGAAAGCACCCAAAGGTAATTGCAGTTTTTATGAAATCTCAAATTCAAATCAGTGCAAGTATAAGGCAAATTCCTTTCAAAGAAAGTCATGCATCATTAGCTTCATACAGAGAGTATGGCTGCTGTGGACTTTATCATTTAAAATGAAATTAATTGAAAGTGTTAAATACTATATTTTAATTGCAAATTATGTGTACACGATCCTGACATAGAGGTGGGTTTCACCATCAAGATTTATTTTAATATATTTTGACAAGTTTTGAAATTATACAATTTTATCATCTTAGCGTGTTCAAAAACTGAGAGCTTGGAACATTTGTTCACAAACTCTTGGAAGTGACAGTGCAATTTTTTTTTAACTTGTTAATAAAACAAATGGACATATAGTAGCTCACTGGACACAAGGAACAGATAGATGCTGGTTTACTCCAGTATTTTGTCTTTTATTTTTTGTAAACCAGAATCTGTCGTTCCTAATGTTGATATGGAGTTATAGGCTTTACAAATAGACATATGAAATGCAAAAGTCAGAAAGTTATGCTAAAACTATATAAAACATTAGTTCCCAGCAGTAGTTGTGTTGTCCGATATGGACATGACATTTTGGAAAGGGATGAAGGTTTTGGAAAGAATACAAAATAGATTTAAGTGAGTGGTTAAAGTGTAGGAAGCCATCACTTTTAAGGTGATAACAAAGAACTAGAAGCTACTTTAGTTGTTTTTATTGAATTGAAATGAATTGAATAAATTTGATTAGCTATGTGTACATACAAGGAATTTGCCTTGGTGCTTTGCTCGCGAGTAACAACACGATATACAGTAGACAATCCAAAATAAAACATAATTTAAATGTGAAGAATGAAATAAAATACCAGAGCACAAGGAGGCTACAGACTCTTGGCTGTTGAATAGAACTACTGCTCGTGGAAAAAAAGCTGTTTTTGTGTCTGGCTGTGGCGCCTTTGACTGTCCGGAGTCGCCTTCCAGACTGATTCAAAGAGTTTGTGGCCAGGGTGAGAGGGGTCAGAGATGATCTTACCCGCTCTCTTCCTGGCCCTTGCAGTGTACAGTTCGTTGATGGGGGGGAAGGTTGCAGCTAACAACCTTCTCAGCTGATCGAACGATGCGCTGCAGCCTCCGGATGTCATGCTTGGTGGCTGAGCCAAACCAGACCATGATGGAGAAGGTGAGGACAGACTCTGTGATGGCAGTATAAAACGGGACCATCATTGCCTGTGGTAGATTGTGTTTTCTCAGCTGCCGCAGGAAGTACATCCTCTGTTAGGCTTTTTTTACTGTGGAGTCGATGGTGGCCTCCCATTTAAGGTCCCTGGATATGATGGTTCCAAGGAACTTTAAAAACTCCACAGATGTGACTGTGGTGTTGTTGATGGTGAGTGGGGGGAGGGGAGGGGAGGGGGAGCTCCCCTAAAGTCTACAATCAATTCCACCGTCTTAAGAGCATTGAACTCCAGGTTGTTACGAAGGCACCAGGACGCCAGCTGTGTCACTGCCTGTCGGAAGGCAGATTCCTCCCCATCCTGGACCAGTCCAATCAGGGTGGTGTCGTCCGCAAACTTGAGAAGCTTGACAGAGGAGTCTGTGGAAGTGAAGTCGTTGGTGCAGAGAGAGTAAAGGCCTGTCCCACTTGCATGCGATCACATGCGTCTGGCGCGACCAAACGTTGTCGCTTGAGGCATATGGCCACGCGGGGCCGGTCTCACTTAGAATCGCGGAGGCGTATGGCGTTGTGCGGGGCTGGTCTCGACATCGCGCGGGGCTCCGAAAATTTTGCACTGTCTGAAAATTTTGTGTGCCAACGGCCTATCGGCACGCAGGCACATTGCAGTCGTACGCAGCGTCTTGACGGCGTACGCAGCATCTTGACGGCGTACGCAGCGTCTTGATGGCTTACGCCTAGCGCGTGGCGTTAAGCGATGACATCACCACTTGGCGTTGCTTGATGACGTCACAGCCCGACGCCGTGCGACGCCCAAATTCAGTCGGCCCGCCTCCTGCCCAGCTGATTGGTGAGTGACGCAAATGAAGTCACGCGCGAACTTAGCGCGTACTTAGCGCAAACTTCTCGTGAACTCCGCTTCCATTTGGTCACGCCAAACGCATGCAATCGCATGCAAGTGGGACAGGCCCTTAAAGGAGAGGGGAGAGTACGCAGGCTTGCGGTGCTCCTATGCTGAGGGTCAGCGGGTCCGAGATGAGCTTTCCCAGCTGCTTCCTGTCTGTCAGGAAGTTGATGATCCACTGACAGAGGCGTTCAGGCACAGTCAACTTTGAGAGTTTGGAGTGTCTAATGAGTACAGTAGTTACGTTCAGACCTCAGAGGAACTTTGGGGTTACAGGCTAGAACTTCAAAAGATATATGGAATATAATGGAATATAACGGCATATAATGGAAGTGTGAGTGTGTTGATGGGAACCTAACTGGGTTGCAATTCTATGCACCCACGCAGACTTCAAGCATAGAGTGGCTTACCTGTGCAGTGTTATGATAGAACACTCAGAAAGCTATTCATGGGAAATACTTCAGTTATCTTCATTGGCTCAAACTTGGTTCCTCTAAAATAGTCTTCTCTACCTGGTGCATTTTTTTAAAATTTGTACATTAGACTGTTATTAAGATATATGGATAATGAATCATTGAATTTGGCAGCCTTTACTATTCTGTGTGCTTATTATTGCATAACATAGCAATTTTAATTTGTCATTGTTTAGGGGTGTATCAGATCAGCAGGCAAATTAAAGCACATGATGGAAGTGTATTTACTCTCTGCCAAATGAGAAATGGAATGCTGCTAACAGGGGGCGGGAAAGATCGCAAAATCATTCTGTGGGATCACTCCCTCATTGCCGAAAGGGAAATTGAGGTAAATTATTGCTGTGCCTTAATGGAATTATGCAAACTGTTTTCAATTATATGTTTTTTAACAATTGGTATTCTGCATGGATTTCTGTAAAAGATTTTTCTTCAACTTCAATTGGATGGGTAGTCAGATAAGATGTGTTGCCAAATAGCTTATATAGTCATAAAATTGTACAGCATGAAAACAGCCTTTTGGCCCAATATCCATACTAGTGGGCACCTTTCCATATTAAGCCCATCTCCAAACATTTGCGCCATAGCCATCTGCATCCAAGCGATTTAAATGCTCATCTAGCCATTGAAATGCTGTCAGTGAGCCAGCTTCAACCACTTTCTCAGATATTACATTCCAGGTACTTAGCACTTTCTCGGTTAAGATCTCCCTCGTATCTCCTCTAAATCGCTTTCCCCTTTTCCGAAAGCTATGTCCAAGTGAAAAGTTGGATTGCAAGCATTATTTGGGATTATAAGCACTATGAAGTACCAAATCTAAAAAGTAAATCTAAAAGGAAAATAAGTAAGAGATGTTAAGGGAATTTAAGTTTGCAGGGACCTGGAAGTGTTGGGCACAGGTAGACCCAAAATGCTGGAGAAACTGCTTCCTGTCCCGCTGAGTTACTCCAGCATTTTGTGTCTATGTTAGATTCAAACCAGCATCTGTAGTTCTTTCCTACACACAGTGTTGGGCACAAACCTTTTAAGGAATCTGTTCAGGTTAACTGATTTTTTAATACCACATGTGGAACCATGGGATTTATAAAGAAATACAAGATACATTCATTTGAAGATAGTGATGAATACTTCAGGGATTATTGAGAAAGCTTTTGCTGAAAGACCTTTCTTTCAGCCAGTTTTCCACAGCCTAGTGGCCGTGATAACCTACTTTAAATGTGCTTTCCAATTCTGCAACTTATTTGCAGAGACTGATGAGGGCTGAAAGCTTATGGGAGCATCATTGCCTGAGGTATTTAGATATTTCATCGTTGACACAAAATCTTGATATCCAAGAAATGTATATGGTCTCTCTCTGGGAGTAATGTCATCAGACATATCACAGTGGTTTATTAGAAATTCACAAGCACCAATACAAAGCAATAAATAGTAACAAATACATCTTTAGCAATAAGAAGCTTTATTTTACATTTATTTTCCTCTGAGAGAGCATTATATTTTATTTACGAGTGCACATAATTTTGGCCAATATCCCATGGAGAATTGGGGAGTATGAGATGGCACAGTATTCGCTTTTTTATATTAGGAAGGCTGACATTGAATGTATATCAGTCTTCTTCTATAATGTGAGAATTGATTTGTATCCGATTTAAAATGTTACTGTGTTTAATATTGAGTGTCAGTTGTAATTTTTTTTAAACTTGTGTTGGTTTAGGTTCCTGATCAGTTTGGAGCCATTCGAGCTGTAGCAGAAGGAAAAGGAGACCAGTTCCTAATTGGCACCTCACGCAACTTCATTTTAAGAGGAACATTCAATGATGGTTTCCAGGTAGAAGTACAGGTGTGTGACACTCTTGTTTTCAGATGATCCCATTTAAGCAACCAACTACTTGTTTCACGTGAAGAAAGTAAAACTTTCTGCAACAAATGTGCTGCCCAAATGTGCTCTACCATTAATGACATTCCCCAGTGAAAATAAAAATTCCTCAAATTTTTGAACCAACCTTTTTTTCGGTAGACTATAATTCTGTGTCATTTAATACACGGTTGGATAAAAAGCAGTAAAGTGAATAGATTGTGTTCTATTGAATTATTTTCCTACTGAATTTTGTTTAGAAATATCTAATGACACGAGATTCTCAAATTCTGCAACAGAAAAGTTGTATATCAATATGTAATACCTGAAAAAAAAATCTTATATCAGCATGTCAATATACCTGCAGGACGGTTTATGATGAAATAAATCATTCAAAAAGTTTTTTTTTAACATTTTGAATTTCTAATCCTTGCCATGGCACTTAAAGGTAATTTAAGTAACTAAGATTGCACAATTAAATATATTAATTGCATTTTTAATTTCTGTTTTGCAAAATTCCTTAAAATTGTAATTTTAGTATCAATTATGCTTTATGAAGATGATTATTTAAATTGGAAATAGAACATTTTCTGTCTTACATTCTCTGAACAGTAAAGAATTTTAAATAATGACTATATCCATGTTCACTGTAAATTATAGCCTTACATTGTATATATTTAAAAGTTAATAGTTGTAACAGAAAAATATTGATACAGAATTCTGACTAGCTTATTTTAGTGCTTTAAAATATTACTGAAGCCAGTGGTTTTAATTGTTGCAGGGTCATACAGATGAACTCTGGGGTCTAGCCACACATCCTTTCAAGGACCTTTTCCTGACCTGTGCCCAGGATCGACTGGTTTGCTTGTGGAACTCTGTGGATCACACCCTTGAATGGAGTAAAATCTTGGATGTAAATACATGTTTTTTGTTTTTGTTTTTGTTAAAAGATAAGATTACATAAGCTGATTACTTGTTCAGTGAGTTACAGATCCAGAGATGCATTTTTTTCAAACCAAGACCTTTAAAAATTTAATAATTTTACATCAATCAATAAATGAAGTAAAAGTTATTACAGGTTAGGAGATAAAGTAGGAATTGTATATGGTGTGTGGAGGAACTGCAGATGCTGGTTTAAATACAAAATGCTGGAGTAACTCAGTGGAACAGGCAGCATCTCTGGATAGAAGGAATGAGTAACGTTTTGGGTCAAGACCCTTCTCAGGAGTCGGTCTGAAGAAGGGTCTCTACCCAAAACGTCACCCATTCCTTCTATCCTGAGATGCTACCTGGTTACTGAGTTACTCCAGCATTTTGTGTCTATCTTTGGTTTAAACCAGCATCTGCAGTTCCTTCCCACTCACTCTGAAGAAGGGTCTCGACCCGAAACGTCCCCAATTCCTTCTATCCAGAGATGCCGCCTGTCCTACTGAGTTACTCCAGCATTTTGTGTCTATCTTCAGTTTGAACCAGCAAATGCAGTTCCTTCCCACTCAGCCTGAAGAATGGTCTCGACCCGAAACGTCACCCATTCCATCTAACCAGAGATGCTGCCTGTCCCGCTGAGTTACTCCAGCTTTTTGTGCCTATCTTAGGAACTGTATATGGTGATAGGTGTCTATATAGTTAGGAAGAAGCTGAAAGTGATCTGGAGATTGATAGTGAACTATTGTTGAGTGTACTCTTCTTATTCTTAGTCTGTTTTGAATATTACTTCAACTTATACATATTTAATGATACAGAAAGTATAGCATGGCTGCCAATTCTTCACTGCTCCCAGTATCCCATGTAAGAATTAACTTGCTATCCCTAAACCCATGAATCTTTCTCTAGTTCATACCTGTCTCTTACCCCATTTCATTTCTCCTGTCATTATTCCTGTTCATTTATTCACCCTCTATCCTACATCTTGTGATCTCCACAATTCCTTTCTGTCATTTCCCTGCTCCAGGCTTGCCCTGTTCTCCATCACAACCAGATGAACTATTGGGACCAAATTGGCTGCAAATAGTCAGTAAACAAAAAGATGTATGCCTTAAAAACTGTAAAAGTAAATGGTAAAATGTGACGTCTTAGTGGCTTCCAGGTATTCATAATTTTAATTCTCTTAGAGTCAAAAGGTGAGAAGAACAATTTTGCTACGCTGGTGAAGGATCTCTTCAAACAATTCACCATGATTCATTTACATGTTCGCAAATGCATGTCGAAGTTTCTTGAGTTTAGTCATGGCAATATTTATTGCTCTTTTCTTTTTGTCCTGATGAAGGTGATAGTAGAACTTCCTGAACAACAACAGGAAAATTATGCTGGGCCCAGACTTGATCAGCTTGCATTACAATGAGTGGCAGAGCAGGCTGAAGGAGGCAGTGGGCCTTTTCCTGTTCACGTTCTGGTGCTGATGGTGTTAGGTTAAGAATTCCAGCATTTTATCCAGTGATGATTGAGGAGTAGTCGTATAAGTTTTTTAAGATTATACGATTTAAAGATAATGGCAATCCTCTGCCTTTAATGCACTTTCTCTTGACTGGAACAGCTAAAAAACCTTGATTGATAGGCAACATATTAAAATTTCCAAACATAAATGTCATTCCCTTTCTTTAGGAACCAGGTCATTGTGCTGAATTCCACCCCAGCGGTGTTGTGGTTGCTATCGGGACTCATTCGGGCAGGTAAGTCTGATGAAAAACTACTCATAAATCTGGGTCTTCAACTATATGAGTTTGAGGTAGTGTATAATGCTCCTTTACATTAAAGACAAACTGGCCTTTCTGTCCTGGGCCACCTCCATTGCCAGAGTGAGGCCACACACAAACTAGAGAAACAGCTTCTCAAATCAGCTTACAAACTAATGGTATGAAAATAAAATTCTCCAATTTTAGGTAACTAGCCTATAAACCCTCCACCCTCTGCCCTTTCTCCCCTCCCTTTTTGTACCCTAACTGCCCTCTTCTTTATGTCTCACTTGAACGTACACCCATTTCTCCCCTCCACCTTCCCTTCCATCTGTATGTCAGCCTTCACAATTCGCACATCTTCTAACCTTATCACGCACCTTTTGCCTTTTCACCTCTGGCCTTTGTCGAACCATCCGCCTATCAAACCACCCACGCCCCTCACCTATATCTATCAATTGCTTACCAGACTGTGTCATGTCCCTCCTCTCTTCCACTTTCCTCACCTTCCTCGCTACCACCACAATCACAGAAGAAGGTTCCCAACCCAAAACGTCACTTATCCATGTATTTCCAGAGATGCTGCCACATCCACTGACTTACTCCAGCACTTTGTCTTATTTGTTGCAAATCAGCATCTGCAGTTCCTTGTGTCTGCACGTCCCCAATTATTGACACTGTGTACTTTCTGTTTCAATCAGTCCAATGTTGTCAGCTGTGTTTTCAACTATCTAGCGTCTAAAGCCCTCTCCTTTAACCTTCATTTATAGTTGTATTTCTAATGACATTGTGGAGGTTGTTTGGCCCATAAATCTGTGTTACCTTTTGGGGCGATCATCTTTCCCTGCAACCCATGCCCTCTAACCAGCTGTTCACCTACACTCTGAACTCAACTTTCTGCCAACTCTGCCTTATGACATTCTGTGAAACTAACTCTTTTACGAGCTTTTGTTCACCAGCCAAAATTCTTCTTACATGGCTCAGAGTCAAATGTTGTTTGATAATTGTCCTATGAAGAGCCATGCAATTTTTTTTACATTATATGAAAGATGCATTTCATTGAAGAGTACGCACTCCAAGTCCAAATGGATCTGACTGTGCATAGCATTTAGATATTTCTGCTCAACCCTACGTTTGGCTCTGTCTGTTGATTCTGGCAGCATATAAAAGGTATAGGTCATAGAGAGAGTGACAAAATGTGAGAGATGTTTGTGAAATAGAGAGAGTATATTTGAGGGGTCTGACAGAAATGCAAGAAGATTGTGATCAAGTGCTGGATGAAGAAGAGCAGAAGAACTTGGACCTGTACGTGACTGAGTCTAGTCTCCCACGTTGCTCTACTCTTAAGCTACCCTTCATGATACACATGAACGAAACGGCTAAGAAATACAAGGCAGTGTTCTAATACACTAATTCACTTTCTGTTTTTTTTCTCTCAGCAAGTGGAATGCAGAATATTCAGAAAGTAGTTGCAGCAAATATGTGATGTTATCTTAATATGAATTATATGCTTAAATTACTGGTCTGGTCCACTCATTTTGTTCCAAAAAAATCTTTGCAGCATAGACAGGAATTCTGCAGGTGCGGGATGTGTACATGCCAGAAAGACCACACTCAACAGGGCTGGATTCAACATCCTTGAGAGCAGTCTGAAGAAGGGTCTCAATCCTATTCCTTTTCTCCAGAGATGCTGCCTGACTTGCTGAGTTACTCCAGCATTTTGTGTCTGTTCTTGAGAGCAGGTTTGCTACTGTCATTGGAGCTTGGCAAGAGGATGGGAGGCTGAGCATAGAGGGAAATGTGGAAATGAAAGGCAAAAGTGAGTTTGAAAGGCAGAGTAAATAAAGGTTAAAACATCGGCAACAAAATAGTCTGACTGTGCTCAATGGTGTGTATCTGAAAACGTGGAGTTTGGTGAAGAGAGTGCCAATGTGACAAAGACACAGATAGACATATGAAAGGATTTGAACTATAACTGAAACTTGACAAGAGTAGCAACTGACTGTTCCTCGTAATAGTGTTTACAGATGATATAGTGAGGGGCATGAAAAAGGGATTGGGACGGGAGTAGCAATTTTGTTTCAATGATCAAAGCTGATCAAAGGGGATAATATGTTCAGAGATCATTAAACAAGGCTGTATGGTTGAATTGAAAGCAAATTAGTTGAGCGGCACACTAAACACTACACTATAGACTTCCAAACACTCCAAGGGAGCTGCAAATTTATAGTTGAATCTTTGACTTACAGATGCTCAAGGGCAGTAACAGAGGTGGATGGTAGGGGGGAGGCAGGGGTAATGCTCAGTTCCCCAAAAATTAGTTAGAATACATTGAATAATAAAGTTTTAGAGGGCCTGGAATTTCTAAATTGCCTTCAGGAATTGCCTTTAATTGATGTAAATCACCAGTTCAGGTGAAATATTTCTCAGGCTATTTAACAAACAAGAGACGTAATTTTGGAGCTCTGAGAATCCTGCAACTGACCCTGATCATAGAAAAGGTGCTTGAAGACTGGATGATTGCCAATATGCTGATTATAAACTGGATAATCTGGGTGGGTTATGGCGAAATCAATTAATTGCAGATCATTTAATTTAATTTCCAAGGTGGGCAAACAGTGGAATCAATTTTGAGGCTTCTTTCAGAAAAGATTAATCAGGACTATCGTGTATTTGTTAATGGAAGGCTATGTTTAACTGACTAGGTTGAATTATTTGAGGAGTTATCGTGTCAATTAATGAACATGGAACAGTACAGCACCTGAACAGCTCTTCCATGCTGAACATGATGCCAATTTAAACTAATATCCTCTGCCTGCTCGTGATCTATATCCCTCCATTCCCTGCATATCCCTGTATCTATCTAAAAGTCTGTTAAATATTGTTATAGTATTTGCCTCCACCGCCACATTGCGTTCCAGGTATCCACCACTCTGTGTAAAAAAAAAACTTCCCATGCACATCCCTTTAAACTTTGTCTCTCTCACCTTAAAGTCTGACATTTCCACCCTGAATGTCTATGTTATTTATTCCTGAAATGATGCCTGGGTTAGAGAGTATTAGCTATAAAGAGAGGTTGTACAAACTTTGATTGTTTTCCCTGAAGCTTTGGAGGTTGAGGGGAGACCTGCTGGAAGTATATAAATTATGAGGGACATGGATAGGGTAGATGGTCAGAACGTTTTTCCCAGCATGGAAATATTAAAGATCAGGGGGCAGACAAAATTACTAGAGAAACTCAGCGGGTGAGGCAGTATCTATGGAGCGAAGGAATAGGCGACGTTTCGGGTCGAGACCCTTCTTCAGACTAGTCTCGACCTGAAACGTCGCCTATTGCTTCACTCCATAGATGCTGCCTCACCCGCTGAGTTTCTCTAGCAATTTTGTCTGCCCCCTGATCTTTAATATTTCCATGCTGGGAAAAACGTTCTGACCATCTACCCTATCCATGTCCCTCATAATTTATATACTTCCAGCAGATTTTTGCAGCATCTGCAGTTCTTTCTTAAACAAGATCAGGGGGCATAGCTTTAAGGACAAAGGTGGAACGTTTAAAGGAGATGTGTGGAGCAAGTTTATTTACACAGCGATGGGTGCCTGGAATACACTGCCAGGAGTGGTCGTAGAAGCAGATACAATAATGTTGTTTAAAAAGCTTTTAGATAGGCGCATGGATATGCAGGGAATGGAGGCATATGCAGCATGTGCAGGCAGACAAGATTAGTTTAACTTGGCAGCATGTTCAACAGAGACATCATGGGCTGAAGGGCCTGTTCATGTGCTGTACTGTTCTCTGTTCTATGCCTAGGGCCTCCTGGTGCTTCTAGTTGCAAGCAATGTAGTTCCCCTTCCCATTCCTCTACTGAACTTTCTGTCCATGGTCTTCTCCATTGCCAGAGTGAGGTCACATGCAAATAGGATGAACAGCACCTCAAATTCCACATAGGTAGCCTGCAACCTAACGTCATGAACATTCTCCAATTTCAGGTAACACCTTCCTTCCTTCTCATCTACTCAATTTCTCCACAGTCCCACGCACATACCTTTCTTTCTACTCCCCCTACCCCTGTTACTGTTTTCCCTCCTCCATCGATTTATCTTCCACCCCACTCTACTTCGAGTATCCTTTTTGCTCTTCTCCCTCTTTCCTCTCCCCTTCCTTTCCACTCTGTCCGTCCCTCTGGTTCCATGTTTCATTCCTCATCTTCCTTCCATATCACATAATTGAGAGTAGACTTGATGGAAGATGTGATGTTGGTGGTTTCAGGGATCCACCACAGTGGAACAGCGAGGGCGCTGCTGCCTCACTGAGCCAGAGACGGGGTTTGATTTTGATCTCTGGTCCTGTCTGCGTGGAATTTGTATGTTCTACCTGTGTCCATGTAGGTTTCCCTTGTGTGCTACACCTAACTAGCCACTGTGAATTGTCCCTTGTGTGAAGGTGAGTGGTAGAATCTGGCAAAAATTGGTCAGTTCGAAAACCTTTTGACATTTGAGCAATTTTTCATTTTATTAGTGTATGTTCCAGTCTGGTAGTGCTGGGAAAAAACATTATCCATTCTTGTTTTTTTTACTTAGAGTCATAGTGTGGAAACAGGCCCTTCAGCCCAACTCGCCCACACCAGCCAACAATGTCCCAGCTACACTAGTCCCACTTGCCTGCACTTGGTCCATATCCCTCCAAACCTGTCCTATCCATGTACCTATCTAACTGTTTCTTAAACAATGGGATAGTCCCAGCCTCAACTACCTCCTGTGGCAACTTGTTTCATACACCCACCACCCTTTGTGAACTTATTTGAACCTTTCCACTAGGACAGAAAAGAAAGGCCAGTCTTTTCACAGAGAAAACTACTTGGAATATATTGATGAGTAAAATAGACAAACCAGTAATTACTAAATCACATTTTAAACAAAAATAGATTTGTGAACAGAGTTTTGTCTCAACAGTCAAGAAATCCCAGAGAATTTCAAGCACAAAAGTTAGTGTGGTTATACTGTAGTAATTTTGTGGTTTGGCATTTGTGATTATGACAATATAGATTTAAAAATATCTGAATAATGATAAATCAGTGTGGTCTGGACAGAATACAAAAAAATATTGAATAAAAGCTTGGCATTTTCTGAATTTGTGAAAAACTTACAGATCAAAATAATAATTACATTTTTAAAAAGTGTTTATGATTATTGTACAATAATGGTTATTTTATTGATGGTCGAATACATTGGACAAATGACCTTAATGAAAATCAGAGGACTCATTTTGAAATATTTAGCAATTAGCTTGAAATAAGTGAACTTATCATCTGAAGCAAGTCTTAGACTGATATGTTTAGTGCGAACGAGGTTATAAATAAATGGTAATGAAAGTAGGAAACACTGGCAATAATCAGCATCTGAAAGTCATAGATCTGATGAAACATCCTTGGCCTTTCTCCTTCCACAGATGCTGCCTGACATGCTCAGTATGAATAACTGGCTAGTTATTTCAGATTTCCAAGATCTGCAGGATCTTGCTTTTGGATTACAAATATATGCTAATAGTCTCATACCTACGCTGAGCATGTCATACCGCATTAACTATGATTTAGTACTTTATCTCACACAACTGAGCAAGGAAAATCGTTCACAGAATTTTTAATGCAGCTCTGATTTGGAATGTTTATAGTATAACGATCTATTGATCCAGATGTCATCTGTTTAGAATATATTTTGTCTTTGATCTTTCTAAAAGGAGTCTGAAGAATTGCATTCCTAACATGACTAATGCCCAGCCGGACATTTCTAGAATGTTTGCAATATCTGTGGACTCATTCACTCTTCATGCTGTATTTTGATTTGTTTTTATAAATTTTTAAAAGCTTTCTCAGAAGGGAGCAGTTAAGAAGATAAAGTTGAAGTTAGAACAATTGAATGATATAACCATATAACCATAATCTGGAGCAAAGGAAAATGTTTATTGTGCATCAATGAAGTAATTACTGTCTTGTCCTATCAACGCATCCCATGTACAGAGTTTAAAACCTATACTCTAGCTCAAGGAAGTTTCATGGGACATGCAGCAGCAGAACAAATAACTATGTGCAAATTTGTGTTGCACTAAGTCCCACTAAAAGGCCCAAAAAGACACACAGTGCTGGAGTAAGTCAGCAGGTTAGGCAGTATCTCTGGCGAACATGAGTAGGTGACGTTTCAGATCGAGACACTTCTTCAGAAGCTATTCTTGAACCAGATGGTCACAGTTTTCAGATTCTTATACCTTCTTCCCGAGTGAAATGAGAGAATGGCCAGTGTGGTGTGAGTCTTTTGTAATGCTGGCTGCCTTTGTGACGGTGCCTCCAAAAGAGCTCTTTGATGGTGGGGAGGTTAGTGCCTGTAATAGACTGGTGGTGTCCACCACTTTTTGTAATCTTCATTCCTGCGCGTTCAAATTGCCGAACCAGGCCACGATGCAACCAGTCAATATGTTCTCTACCTGTAGAACTTCAAGAGCGTTTTCATCAACAGATCAAATTTCCTCAATCTTCCAAGGAAGTAGAGGTGGTGATTTTTTTTATGACTGCATGAATGTGCTGGACCCAGGACAGTTTTTCAGAGAAATGCATGCCCAGGAACTTGAAGTCGTTGACTGTCTTGAAGACAGGTTCATGGATCCTTGACTTTCCCCTAAAATCAACAATCAGCTTGCTGACATTGAGAGCAAGGGGACACTTCATTACCCATTACACATCCAGCTACTGCTATCATCAGTGAATGACAGAAAGAGACAGCAGGAGAATGGGTTGTCTGAAAAGGGAGAATTCACTGTTTATAGCAATCGGCTGCAGATTACCTAAATAACATGATGTTCCTTGAGTTAATATTTAGCCTCACTTCAATTTGGATTGAAGTAGGTGCATGTGAATCTCTGACATGCTTGCAGGGTTGCAGAGGAAAGAGCCTGGGGATGGGAAGGGATAGGTGGAAAGAGATGAGGGAACCAGGGATTTGAGGAGAGGGTGGTCCCTGCGGAAAGCAGAAAGGGTCTGGAGGGGAGATGTGACTAGTCATGGGATAATGTGTCTGATGGAAATGTCAAAGAATGATCTGGATTCAGAGGCTGATGGGCTGAAGGGTAACGACCAAGGGAAATCTTTTTTTATTCTGTCTGGGGGGAGGTTTGCCTGAGCTTTTTTGTGCTTGTATTTCTTTATTATCTGTTCTCAATAATAATTTGGAAACTTAGATCAAACCTCGGTTTAACAATTTGAATTCCTGAAAAAAAGCTATTTTAGTTTGTGTTAGCACTCCATGTAAGGTAACTCTGAAAGTTCATGTATCCGTCTGGTGAATCTGTGGCGCGTTCTCTCCAAATCTGTAATCAAATCAAGTTGAGTTTATTTTCAAGTACAGTGAGGTATAGGTACAGTGAAAATGTTGTTTGCAGGAGCATCGCAGGCACATTGGCTCAGACAACAAACAAGAAAAAAATTACACATCAATTATATTTAGAATTCTGCCAGACAGTGAAAAGAAAAATATTGCAAACAAAAACAACTCATTAGTGCAAAAAACACAACAAGCAGTGCATGGTAGTGCATGAGGTGGTGCATGGAGTTCTGTTGCCAAGATAGGATTAGGATTTTGCAGGTCGGTTCAAGAACCTGATAGTTCTAGAAATGTAGCTCTCCTGATCCTGGTGCTGCCCTGAGCAACTCTTTTAGAGATGTTCTGTGACTGAGATGATTACCTTTGTGCTACATATGATTCTAACCAGCAAAGGGTTTTTCTATTGATTACTATTGACTCCAGTTTAGCCAGGGCTTGTCTCTTAGCTCCTAATATTTCCCAGACAACATTTCTTACCTACTCTTTCTTTATTGTTAGTAGAGTTGTACAATGTGGAAATAGGGTATTTAGCCCAACTTGTCCATACCAATCAGAATGCCTACCTGACCTAGTCCCATTTGCCTGCGTTTGGCCCATATTCCTCGAAGCCTTTCCTATCCATGTACCTGTCTAATGTCTTTTAATTAATGGAATTTATCTCTTACCTTTAGAGGTTCCTCTGGCAGCTCGTTACATATACACACCACCCTCTTTATGAAAAGTTTCACTATATCCCTTTAAAAAATTTCCTCTATTATCTTAAACCTATGCCTAGTTTTTGGTTCCCCTATCATGGCAAAAATACTTTGGCTATTTACCTTATATCTGCCCCTCATGATTTCATATATCAGCATAAGGACACCCCTCAGTCTCATCCAGGGAAAGATGTCTCTGTCTATCCAGCCTCTCATTGCTCAAACTCTCCAGACTCGGTAACATCCTGTTCCAATCGTGGTCCCTATTATTTAGGTCATCTTTCCCCAATTGATTTGGGCTGTCTTTCAGTGACAGTTGGGGGACAATATATTATTTCAGAGTCTTTGTCTCTCTTTGTCAAGAGGTTCTTTTTGAATGTCCTAATTATTAAATCACTTACATTTAACACAGACTAACACATTCTTCCACCTCTACCTCTGCACTCCTTCAGCTAATTAAAGATGTACCTCTCTAAGTGATCAAGATGTGGGTAAGCTACCTAGTTACTCTTTCCCCTCCGTTGAGTTGTACTACCTCAAACTCACCTCAGTTCAATGCCTTTGAGGAAGAAACAGCTACCGCATAGATGTTTACTTGGGCAGTCTTACAAACCATTGGGAAATGTTTCCAGCCATCCAATTTTCAGACACTGCTTTTATTCTTTCCTTTTTCAAATAAAGATTGAGATTTACATAATCAGAGCCAAGAAAAGCACTGAAATCTGTTACACCAATGCAGGCCTTCTCAATACAATCAGTGGGAAAGTAAGGAATGTCAAAATTATGCTTACACGCAGCTGGCCAATGTAATGAATCACTCATTATAAAACATTTTTGGGCTTGTACCCAGTTGTGCGTAGGATACACAAGAAAACATTTTCTTTTAACAGCTAAAACTTTGCCATTTTTCTTCACCTTTAAACAATGCCTAAATGATACTAAAAAAATATCAGCATGGCGAGACTAAATCAAGGGGGGAAATGTAATTAACCAAGCAAAATGTTTTCTGTTAAAGTATTGAAAAAGACAAGATAAATGCGATGAATGTAAATAATCTACTGAGTTTTTTTTTTTTTAATATCAATTTTATTGTGTGATTAGGTGGTTTGTTCTGGATGCTGAGACAAAAGACCTAGTTTCAATACACACGGATGGAAATGAACAACTATCGGTAATGCGGTATTCTCCAGGTAACTTGTTTTGCTTTTAAGTCCGGTCATTGTAAAACACTGTTAAAGGCACAATGCTGCGAACACTTAGAAAGGTGGCGAGTATAATTGAAAGGAATACAGTCAAGTCCTGATGTAGCATCTCAAACCAAGACTTCAATCATAGCTCTGCCTCCACAGATGCTGCCTAACCCATTAAGTTCTTCCAGCAGTTTGTTTATTCAATGTTCATTTTGGTTAAAAGGTATAATTACAGCCCTGATTTTCCTAGGCATTACTAATGATCAGCTCTGATTTGGCTTGGGTAAATTTACTTTTAAAAGAAACTCGAGTTGTGAAAGAGACATTTAGCATGAACACAGGCCCTTCAGTCCAGCTCGTCCATTGCCCCACCTAAGCTATTACCATTTGCCTATATTTTACCCAGTCCATCTGACTCTTTCCTATCTATGTACCTGCCCAAATGTCTTTTAAATTTTGTTATTGTAACTACCTCAACTACTTCCTCTCGGGTTCGATCTCAGGTTCTAGAAAAATCTTCCCATCTTACCTTTCACCTATGCCCTCTAATTCTTGAATCCCTTACCTTGGAGAAAAAGACTACAGTCTGCTCCCTTCGTGATTTTATATACCTCTACATAAGATCATCCCTCTGCCTCCTGCACTCCTGAAATCCTGGCCTATCCAACTTTTCCCAATAACTCAGGCTCTTGTGTCCTGATAACATCCTTGTAGTTCTTCTCTGCACTCTTTCCAGCTCATTGGCATCATTCCTATTGCAGGGAATAACTGAACACAATACTTCAAATGCAGCCTCTCTAATGTCTTGTATAACTGTAACACAATGTCCAATCTTCTATACTCAATTCCCTGATTGATGAAGGCCAGCATGCCAAATGTGTTTTTTTTCACTATCCTATGTACCTACAATGTCACTTTCAGGGAACTATGTACTTCTAGATTCCTCTGCAACATTCCCCAGGGGGGCCTACCGTTCATTGTGAAGATCCTGCCCTGGTTTGACTTCCCAAAATGCAACATATCATACTTACTTGAATTAAACTCCATTTGCCATTCCTCAGCCCACTTGCCCAGCTGATCAAGGTCCCCTTATAATTCTTGATAACCATCTTCATTGTGTTATTTTCCTATTTTAACGTCATCTGCAAACTTACTAATTGGGCCTTGTATATGCTCGTCCAAATCTTTGATATAGATGATAACACCAACGGGCCAACAATGATCCCGAAAGCACATTACTGGACACAGGTCTCAAGTCCAAAAAAAACATCTATTATCACCACCTTCTACTTCTTAACTTAAGTCAATTCTGTATCCAGATAGCCAATTTTCCCTGAATCTTATGCAATCTAACCTTCCATATCAGCCTATCATGCAGAATCTTATCATAGGCATTGCTAAAGTTCCAATAAACTGTCCACGGCCCTGCCCTCATCAACCACCTTGCTTCTTTCCTCGCAAAACTCAATTAAATTCATGAGACATGATCTCCCATGCACAAAACCCATCCTAACTCTCCCATATCAACCTGTGTCTCTCCAAATGCATGTATATCCTATCCCTCTCTAGTAACTTCTCCTACCACAGATGTTAGGCTTGCTCATCTGTAGTTCCATGGATTTTCTCTGTGGCCCTTCTTAAAAAGAGGCACAATATTAGCCTACCTCTGCTCTTCCGGCCCCTCACCCATGCCTAATGATGATATATCTCAGCCAGGACTCCTGCAATTTTTTATCTTGGTAGCTTCCCACAGTGTCCTTGGAAATATCTTATCTGGCTTCTCAATTCTAAGATAGATTGTCCTTAAGACATCACCATTAACCTTCCAAGTTCCCTAGTCTTCGTATCTCTGCCATAAAATAAGAAGACAACGACATAAGACATTATGACGGTCCCAGTCTATATTGGGAAAGTTAAAGTCTTCTACTATGACACCCCTATTAGTTTTGCAGTTGTCTGTAATCTTCTGAACTATTTGTTCCTGTAATTCCTGTTCACAAGTTGAGTGATTGTAGTACACTTGCAACAGGGTGATCTTTCCCTTTTTATTTCTCAACGCCATCCATGAAGCCGCAAAAAATGTAATCTCAGGCTACTGCCTTGATGTTCACCTAAATCTATAAAGCAACCCCCTCCTCTTTGAACCCCTCCTCTATCTCTCGTGTAGCACTCATACCCTGGAACATTAAGCTGTCAGCCCTGTCCCTCCTGTGGCCAAGTTTCCGTAGTGGCTTTGACATCCCAGTTACATGTACCTATCCACGCCCCGAGTTAATCTGCCATACCTGTCAGGCCTCTGGCATTGAAATAATTGGAATTTAATCCAACTATTTTTCCTCGCTCCCTGCTGTGCACCTGCCTATCCTATCCGCTGAACTTGCAGTCATTGACTTCTGTACCGACTTCCAGCCTTCCACCTGTCTCCTGTTCTCCTGCCACTCTAGTTTAAAGCCTAATTTGTAAACCTGCCTGCCAGGATATTAGTCTCCCTCCAAGAGAAACCTGTCCCTCTTGTACAGGCCACCTCTGCTCCAGAAGAGCTCCTGATCATCCAAAAAGCTGAATCCCTGCCCCATGCACCAACCCCTCAGGCATGCATTCATCCTCCTGCCTTTCTCTTCTTCCCCTCACTAGCACGTGGCACCTGAAGCAATCTGGAGCTTAATACCTTTTAGGCCCGGATTTGAGATCCTGGGACAGCACAGCTGGTAGAGCTGCTGCCTGACAGCGCCAGATACCCAGGTTCAATTCTCACCTCAAGTGCTGTCTGTGTGATGTTTGCATGTTCTCCCTGTGACCGTATGCACATTTCTAGGTTAATTGGCCTTTGTAAAAATTGCCCCTAATGTTTGTAGAGAATGGATGCAAAAGTGGGATAACATAGAACTAGTGTGAACGGGTGATCAATGGTCTGCGTGGACTCAATGGGCCAAAGGGCCTGTTTCCATGCTGTATCATTAAACTAAACCTAACTGCCTATATTCTCTCTGTGATTTGCAGTTGCAGTATTGCAAACTTCATTTTATAATAAGCAAAACAATGTAAACGCTTAAGGTACACAAAAATGCTGGAGAAACTCAGCGGGTGCAGCAGCATCTATGGAGCGAAGGAAATAGGTAACGTTTCGGGCCGAAACCCTTCTTCAGATGTAAACGCTTACAGCCATACTATATTACGAAATTATTTTATTTATAATTGATATTTGGTTGGCTAAGTATTGGTTAAATGTATTCAACTGCAAAACTGTGCTAAGTAGTAAGCTCTGTTTGCCAGCTTCTAGGGAGTACCGAACTTTTTTGTTGTTGGATCATGTCTAATCTCAGTTGTAGCTGCTTCAATAGAATTTCTTGAAAATTTAAATTATTACTGCTTCTCAACACAGCATATGCGCTAATATTGGTGCTTAGCCCCATCTGTCTCTTTAAAAAAAAATTGTATTGTGTTTTCAGTAGCAAACAATTAAATATGAGGGAAATGTCTGCATACTTGTAACAAAGCATACCTATCAGAAATAATAATAATTCCAATGCACCAAGGATATTGTTTAGAAGGATGAAAGGGTTCTTCATTGAAACTTAACAAATAGTGAAAGGCCTGGATAGTGGATGCGGAGAGGATGTTTCCACGTGGGAGATTCTAGGACCAGAGGCCATAGCCTCAGAAGAAAAGGATGTACCTTTAGAAAGATGAGGAGGAATTTCTTTAGTCAGAGTGTGGCGAATATGTAGAATTAATTGCCATTGACGGCTGTGGAGGCCGCCAATGGATATTTTTAAGATGGAGATTGACAGATTCTTGTTTAGTAAAGGTGTCAGTGGTTATGGGCGAAGGCAGGAGAATGGGATTGAGAGGGAAAAATAGATCAGCCATGATTGAATTGATGGGCCTAATTCTGCACCTAGAATTTATTAACTTGCTATAGTATTGCCCATTTAATTTTAAACAAAATAATTTTAACAGTTCTGTCAAACACAAATTTAAAAACTCATGTTTTGTGGATAGAATGTGATTCAAGGGACCTGGGATATAATCAGAATATCTTTACCTATTTATTCTATTTTAGTTGTAAGATCACAAGTATTCTTAGAACAGATATTAATTAAAACCAAAGTCATCTGGTGATTTTTTGTGTGTTTTTGTGTGTTCTTTATCATTGTACCGCTGGTGGCAAATTCATTTCACTTGCACTTTATGTGCAATGTGACGAATAAAACTGATTGATTGATTGATTGATTGATTGATTGATTGGATAAAATAAAACATTGTGTTAAGGACTTTCCCTTCAGATATTGACTGAATGAAAATCTCTACCCAATATTTTGTCAAAAAAAGAAAGTACATTTTACAATATGACTGTTAAAACTAGAACTGAAACAGTGAAGTGAAAATAGTTTATTTTTCTGAATAAAAAAAATTCGAGAGCAAAATCAAGCAGTTCCGAATCAGTGCCAGGAATTATTCATTTTAAACTTGCATTGAAAAGGCTTCGAATTCTGGAGGGTCTGGAAAAGTGTGACATTCCAGCCTAATTTTCTTTCCTTCCCAACTGTCAGTGCTGGCCTACATTTGGGTGGAAAATGAGAGTGGTTATGCTCCAATGTTTGTTCTGTTCCACTGTCATTTTAAATGTTTAGGGAAAACTCTTTTTTGGATTGTTACTGTTGTTTGTGCAGAGCAACCCCAAATGCTGCAACCCTTATAACAATCCCCACCACAGACCAGACCAAGTGTATTCTGTCTGTAAGCTTTGATTATGGCTGCTGGGAGGCTATGTGAGAACAGCAACATACACTCAGTGGGTCCAGTTGCATTTGTGGAGTGAATGGACAGACAATATTTAGGGTTGGAACACTTTTTTGTTTAGAGATACAGCATGAAAGCAGGCCCGTCAGCCCACCGAGTCCGTGCCAGCTAGCGATCACCCATTCGCACTAATTCTATGTTGTCCCATTTTCCCGTCCACTCCCTACACACTTGGGGAAATTTACAGCGGGGAAAATTAACCTAGAAACCCGCTCGTCTTTGGGAGAAAACTGGAACACCCGAAGAAAACCCATGCAGTCACAGGGAGAACATGAAAACTCCCCATAGACAACACCTGAGGTCAGGATTGAACCCGGGTCTCTGGTGCTGTGCCGCCAGTGCACTTCTTCAGACTAACATAAATGTGAGAGCCTGCTTCGTCGTGATTACAGAACACATGTTCCATGTGCCACTAATTTGTGGAGAAAGAAAAAACTAATACCAGCAATTGGAGGATCATTTGCATTCTGGATTATGTGACTATTCATCCGGTTTCTCAAAGCTTGCAAAATGTGTGAATACCAAGTGGAGGGGGGGGGGGGGGGGTGGGAGAGGAGGAGAGGAGGATAAAAGGGAACTGTGGGACAGAAGGGCATACAAAGGAGGTGAAAGAATTAAAGAGCAGGGTGACTGGGGGTGGTAGGAGATGGTGCACCACAGGGTAGGGTGGGGAAGCAAGGGAAACAGCGAGAAGAAGGGGAGAATTATTACTTGAAATTTGAGTTTTCAATGTTCATACATGTTATCTGACATTACTTTGCCTCCTATTCACCTCCACCACCCCCTTACCTGTAACTACCTATCACTTGCCAGGCTTTGTCCCATCCTCTCTTTGCCAGCTTTCATATCTCTACTCCAATGTCTGAAGAAGAGTCCGAACCCAAAACGTCGGCTGTCCATTCCCTCCACAGATGCTGCCCGACCTGCTGAGTTCCTCCAGCTCTTTGCTTCTTCTTCAAATCTCCACACAAATGTGTGCAGTTGGAAACAGCTGGATTATTACTGCTTAGTACAATTTCATTGGAAGTATTAGAATTTCCAAGAAATACAAATTGTAGCATCCTTACAGGAATTATAGGCTACCATTTGGGGCCCATTAGGCTAATCTTCCTGGAGCTCTCACCCATTGCATCATGGATTGTAGTGCTCTAACACACTCTCCAATCTACAATTAATGCTGTTTGTAGATTCTTCTACATGAGTTCCATCTGTGGAACAATCTGATTTAATCTCCTGCTACAACTTCAGCTCCAGTTACAACTTCACAACTGGAACACAGGGCTCTCGATCTCCAAGCTGTGTACTCACGATGCAACACATCTTGGTATTTCAATTAGTAATATCTTTCAAATTATGTACTATTTGTTCCTGCAGTTGTTTGTCTATATATCCTCAAGTGCACGCACACTGGCTGTTTTTCCAACTCTTCCTGGCTGGTTACCCATGAATTGATGCTTGGGCATGATAGATGGTTAACAACTGTGAATGGTGTGAATATTTGCCAGAGATGCAGAGCTTGCCTTTAGTTGGACTGAACTGAGAGAAGTAAGAAGGGTTGAAAACAATTTTCTAAAGAGATTAGTACACATGTTGCTGTATAAAGTGATCTGTATGATGATAGGTAGGAATTTGCTGGCATTGCTTATCATTAGAAGGATACACCAGTTATTGGATAGTCATGCTGTTACAGTTCCCTCAATTACTTTGTGCTTTGTTTAAAAGTGCAAAAGATGAACTTTCTCTCGTTCTTGTAGTGTGCAATATTCAGTTCATAGTCGGGAATGAGCATAACTGGTGAATCCAGCCAGTAATTACACTCCTGCATTGTATTTCTGAACGATTGCAGAAATCTTTTCATGTGATAACTGGGATAGTAAATATAGCTTCCCAAATTTCAGACATCCAACTTCCTTATGAAGTTGAGCATATTCCAGCTCCACATTTGTTCAAACCCTGCAAGAAATACAAGAAAAATTGACCTTTTGCTTATTGGGTAAGCAATTCACATTGTGGAAAGGATGAAAATGGAAATGACAGGAGTACTTAATATGAGTACATTCTTAAAGCGCATGGATCGATCATAATTTGCCCATTCTGATGTGGTAATCGTTTGTTTTAATAAGGGTACATTTTAAATATTGGTTACTGAACAGCCACAAAAAATGTCTTTGGGGTCTTTTACTTCTCTATCCCAGAGATGTCTTGCTCTTCTACTAACCCTGTTACAACTTCATGGATCAAAATATATTAAGTAAAATTTTGGCTAGCATTTAAAGATAATACAAACCTTGGGTTACTCCAGAGACATCCCATTATTGTCCGAATCTCCACCCTTTCCCTCTCTGTCTATGGAGATCCGCACCTCATCTCGCAGTCATCTGACTGGTGAAGCTCATTGAATATCTTCGTGAAGTTGACTTTGGAAATGATGGCTGGGTCAACTCTTAACATAGGCAAGGCATGATTTGCCCCAAATCTGTTGTGCTTGACCCTGATTAGCTAAATCAGTTTTCTGCTGTACATTTAGGATCAATTATGTAAATCACTTCAAACAGTATAAGATTTACACACATCTTTAATCAGCACATTAACTTGGCAGCATTACAAAACGAGGTGTTGTCAGTTCATCCTGGCTGCTTCAACTAATGGTGCTGGGAATGGGCGCTAGTATAAATGTTATAATGGGGTGGAGTTAGTGATGCTGGCTAAGTGTGATTGATTCACATACATCAATCTACATCCTTCCCCCTAAAGATTAAATGTGGAAAGGAAGCGTATTAAACATACTCGCCATACCTGTCTGGTGGTCTACTAACACGGCCCGAGCACGTGCGGACCCAACCATCCCCTCCCTCAACTGAAGGATTAGGCGGAGAGGCTGAAGGTGAAAATCGCACGGGAGAGGATTGTGGTGACCGAGGGGGGAAACATGCGGTGGGTGTAACCCCGTGGTTAGTGGAGACAGAGTGACGTGGGGGGGGTGCCAGGCATGCGGGGACGGGCGGGAGACATTGTGGAAGGCGGCTGGAACTGGAGCGTCGGAGCATAGGGATCAGCAGGCGGTGGTCGGGGCTCCTTCACAGCAAGCAGGTGTTGTCGACTTCTCTGTCAACAAGGTACAATCGCGGCTCATCAGTCGGGCGCACAACAACGCCCAGACGAGAATGTCCAGTTGTAGTTCGTAGACGGACGACCTGGCACGGCAGTAGAGGCTGGAGTGGTCTGCTGGAACTGTCGTATGACCGTTTCTGGATGTCGTGCTTCTCTTGGAGACGTAGCTGGATAGTGGCGGGCTTCAACACCCGAGGAACCAGCCGCTGTTGTGCGATGGGGACCGGAGACCTCGTCTCCCTCGACAGCAGCCGGTGTGCTGGTGACCCCAAGGTTCCGTCTCGTGCGATGTTTCTGAGATTCAGGAGATCGAGATAGACATCTGACTTTGAAATGCGCGCTCCCTCCAGCAAGTGCTTGGCGCTTCTGACAGCGCGTTCAGCGAGTCCATTACTCTGTGGATACTCGGGACTGCTTGTGACGTGCTGGAAGTTCCATCGGTCTGCGAAAAGCTTGAACAAATGGCTGGTGAACTGTGGACCATTGTCGGTTCTCAGAATGACAGGAATGCCATGGGCTGAGAATTGTCTTTTCAGCTTCTTGATGACCATCTCAGACGTGAGGGAGGTCAGTTGGTCAAGTTCAAACCAGTTGGAAAATGAGTCGACCAGAACGAGGTAGTGCTTACCGCTTACCAAGACAGTGCTGGTGGAGGTTGTTGCAGAAGGGGTTGCCGCTGCTGATGAGGTGCAAGATTGTTGCAAGTGGGGCAGGAGGCTACGCGGTCCCGGATGTACGTGGCCATTCCGGGCCAGTAGAACAGATCCCGGGCGCGTGCCAGTGTGGAGTCGGCTCCTGGGTGACCGCTGTGTACCTCTTTGAAGTATTCGTCTTGTAGCGATGCAGGAACCACTACCTTGTGGCCCTTAACGACCACACCATCCTGAACCACCAGTTCATCACGGACCAAGAAGTACGGCTGCACCTCTGTGGGCGTGTTGGATTGTTTGTCTGGCCAGCCTGTTTTGATGAAGGACGAGAGGGCTTGAAGCGTATCATCATTAGCAGTGTGCGCAGCCAGTGTGCGCAGTTGCTTGCTGGAGACTAGACCGACACCGAGAACCGTGAAATTCTCCCGTTCGTGTGGGTGTTATTCGCAAGATGCTCGAGGGGCACGAGAGAGTGTGTCAGCAACATGCATGTCCTTAGCCTTTGTGTCGGTAATAGAGAAGTCGTACCGCTGCAGCTGCATCATCATGCGCTGCAAACGAGCTGGGGCGGCGTGGATAGGCTTGTTCAAGATTGTCACCAGTGGCTGGTGGTCCGTCTCAACCATGAACGTGTTGCCATAGACGAAGTCGTGGAATTTGGAGCAGGCAAAGACGACCGCCAGCAGTTCCTTTTCGATTTGCGCGTAGTGCTGCTCCGTGTCGGTCATGGTGCGAGAGGCATATGCGACAGGTAGTAGGGTGCCATCATCAGACGGTTGCAGGCAGGCTGCGCCGAGCCCGAATTTCGAGGCATCGCAGGTGATCACCACCGGACGTTTCAGGTCGAAAAAAGTCAGGGTCGGTGCACTGGTCAGTTTTGATTTCAGAACATCGAAGGCATCCTGATGTTGCTGGAACCATGACCATGCAGTGTCCTTTTTTGGCAGCTGCCGCAGTGTGGAGCTTAATTCGCTGAGGTTTGGTATGAACTTTCCGAGATAGTTTACCATGCCTAGGAAACGTTGCAGGCCTTTCACATCAGTGGGTGCAGGCATTTCTGTGATGGCAGTAGTTTTCTTCGGATCCGGTTTGAGGCCGTCAGGGGTGAAGATGTGGCCGACATAGGAGACCACTGGAACCCTGAACTTGCACTTGTCAGGATTGAGCTTGAGGTTGATCTTGACAGCACGCTCCAAGATGAGCCTGAGATTGTGGTCATGTTCCGCTGCGTCTTTACCATAGACAAGGATATCATCGACATTAATGGCACAAGGCAGACCCTTGAATAATTGCCCCATAGTTCTTTGGAAGACTTCACTGGCGGAGTTGATCCCGAATGGCATTCTCAGAAACTTATATCTGCCGAATGGGGTGGCAAATGTGGTGAGGTTTGATGACCTCTTGTCCAGCGGTATCTGCCAGAATGAGTTCTTTGCATCTAGGACGGAAAATAGGGTGTCCGTTCCAATCTTTGCTGCAACATCCTCTACTTGTCCACAAACTGCAAGTTTCTTTTGATCCACTGAATGACTTCCCTGGTCTCTTCAACAACAACCTAGGCAAGTTGCCTGTGTCCTACAAGATTATTATTGACCCCGATGTGACACCCGTAGTCCGAAACCCGCACAGATTGTCATTTGCCATGACTGACAGGGTCCACTCTATGCTGAAGGACATGGTCTCCAAAGGCGTAATTGAAGCAGTCAGCGACCCCACTGACTGGGTCTCAACTATGATTGCCACAGTCAAGAAGGGAAAGGATGAAATCTGCCTGTGCATTAATCCCAAAGACCTGAACACTGCCATTAAGCGCCCACACCATCCCACTTCTGACACCATGTAAATCACTTCAAACAGTATAAGATTTACACACATCTTTAATCAGCACATTAACTTGGCAGCATTACAAAACGAGGTGTTGTCAGTTCATCCTGGCTGTTTCAACTAACGGTGCTGGGAATGGGCGTTTGTATAAATGTTATAATGGGGTGGAGTTAGTGATGCTGGCTAAGTGTGATTGATTCACATGCATCATCAATCTACAAATTATATCTCCTACAAGCTAAACAGAACAATATTGATTTAGTTTAGTTTAGAGCTACAGTGTGGAAACAGACTCTTCAGCCCACCGAGTCCGTGCTGCCCCACGATCACCCTAGTCTCTGTCTCTGAGTCTGAAGAAGGGTTCGGCCCGAAACGTTACCTATTTCCTTCGCTCCATAGATGCTGCTGCACCCGCTGAGTTTCTCCAGCATTTTTGTGTACCTAGTTTCTGTTATCCCAGTTTCACATCTTATGCATCTTAATTTACAGAAGTCAATTAACCCACAAACCTATACGTCTTTGGAATGTGGGAGGAAACCGGAGCGCCCAGAGAAAACCCACATAGTCACAGGGAGAAAGTATAAACCTAGTACAGAGAGCACCGTAGTCAGGATCGAACCCAGGTCCCTGGCGCTATAAAGCAGCAACTCTACCACTGCACCACTGTGTCGCCCTAATTTATATGATGTATATTGGAAACAATCCATCATGTCTTGCAACATATTTTGGCAAGCTAGAAAAGTGTGTAAAAACACAGGAAACCTCTTCAATACTCCTCTGGAATGCTGTTTTGAATTTCCCAGAAAATTTAATACATTGAAAATGCATATTTATCATTTGTTAATGGATATATAATTAAATATTATTTTTCTTTACAGATGGCAATTACTTGGCAGTTGGATCCCATGACAATTTTGTTTACATTTACACAGTAGCAGAAAATGGCAGAAAATACAGCAGACAAGGAAAATGTACTGTAAGTAACTAAAAATTATTTAATCTGGTGCAAGATTAATGATGAATGTACTCCATGACTTCCAATTGATTTGTACACATTCAAAGGTGTGCTCTTTAAATGCATCTTTAGAACTTTAGAAATTAAACTGTTCCAGGTTAATTTTTAAAGAAAGGTCTAGAAATTTCACTTTAACTTTTCAGAATGTCGGTCCAGAATATCCACATATGCCGAGATGATTGCATGGATATGTTATCAAATGTAACCTTAGTTTTAAGAAGTCAGAAAATGAATGCCCGTCTTCCTGGCCTGTGTATTATTTCACTCAGCTGCTACTAATATATACCATGGGCCACGTCACGCTGTTGTTCAGCTGGTAGATCCAAGAGAACCGACGGCTAACAGTGTTGCGCAGGTCAGTGCAATGGTGACTCCAACAGCTGCACATTGCAGTGAGGAAGTGCAGAATATGCTGGAGGTCAGACGCTGGTACAGCTGAACTGCCGCTCCACCTCAGGTCTGTAACGCAGTCCAGGGGCAGAGCTCGGCTGTGCTGAATGAAAGGTTCACAAATCTGGATGAAAAAGTGGTTTGTATTTTGGATAAATGCATTAAGTAAATGTTTTAAATAATTTTACTTCTTTTCAACTATTTTTTAATGCGTCTCATGATCAAGACCCTTAGGGACTTACTGGTGGCACTGGTTTTCCTTGCAACCTCCTCTTGTGGTGTTGCTTAACTTCAGTTTGCAGTGCTGTCCTCATACCTCTGGGTATGGGACACACCTGTGCTTCGCCACTTCATCTTTCATGATACTGGCATCTGGATATCGATGAATCTGGGTTGGGAACAAACAGGAATAGGTCATTTATCAGGGCGGCACAGTGGAGCAGCGTTGGAATTACTGCCTTACTGCGCCAGAGTCCTGGGTTCAATCCTGACTACGGGCTCTGTCTGTACAGAGATTGCAAGTTCTCCCTGTGACTGCATGAGTTTTCTCTGGGCACTCCAATTTCCTCCCACACTCCAAAAGTTAATTGTCCCTCGGCATGGACTCAGTGTGCCTATTTCCATGCTGTATTTCTTTAAATTAAACTATAAAAAAAACAATGCTGTTTGTGCCAAACATTATGGCAAATTAAACTAATTCCTTCTACTTGCACATGATTTATCCCTCCATTCCATGCATATTCACTTCATAACCAAAAAAACTGTTAAATGTCACAATCATATTTGCTTCCACTGCCATCCCTGGCAGAACGTTCCAGGCAGCTACCACATTCTGTGTAAACAGAACACCAACTTGCCCTGTTCATCTCCTTTAAATTTTCCCTTTCTGACCTCAAAGCTATTCCCTCTAGTATTTGATAATTCCATGCTGGGGGAAAAGGGTTCTGACTGTCTGCCCTATCTTTTATAATCTTCTGTCATATCTGCCCTATCTTTTATAATCTTCTGTCATATCTGCCTTCGGCTTCTGACTCTCCAAAGAAAACAATCTACGTATGTCCAAACTCTCCGTTTATCCCATGCCCTCTAACCCAGGGACCTCCCAGCTGAATTTCTCTACTTGCAATGCTCCACTAAGATCTGGAAAAATTCATAAATTTAAAATTGATATTTCATAGGTGCATCTTTTCAACATCAATTAAATGTCCTGTGAGGTCTATAAACTTAATTGTTTGTTTTTTAAGGACCTGAGAAAGTAAAAGCTTTCGAATCAAAGTCAAAACTCAAGCTGAGGTGACAAAAGCATGAAAGTTACAAACATTAGTCCTACATAGACATTATAGGAATCAACAGTCATGTGACTTTCGTAATCTTTCCACACTGTACAATGTATTTATGAATATTTTCCAAATTGCATAACTATTTATACTGAAAGGTAAACTAGAACATAGAACAGTGCAGCACAGACCCTTCGCCCACAATATCCATGCAGAACATGATACCAAGATAAACTAATCTCATCTGGCTGCACATGATCTCTATCTCCCCCCCCCCCCCCCCCCCCCCCCCCCACCATTCATGCATTTCCATGGGCCTTTCTAAAAGCCTCTAAATCGCTACTATCGTATCTGCCTCCACCTCCATCCCTGACAGCACATTCCAGGCCCCTACCACCCTCAGTGTTGGGTTAAAAATTTGCCCCACCCATCTCCTTTAAACTTTGTCCCTCTCACCTTAAAGCTATGTACTCTAGCCTTTGAATTTTCCACCTTGCAAAAAAGGATCTACTTCTTCTTGCATTTGGCATGCACAGCCTAAAGTTGTAGGACAACTTGTTCTATTTGATCTTATTTGATTGTGCACGCCGGGTTGATTGAATTCGTCGAAACAGCGTGGACCACGTGAAGGTTGCAATCTTCCACCCCAAAAAAAAGGATCTGACTCACCACCATATCTATGCATCTCATAATTTTATATACTTATATCAGCTCTGACGTTCTAGAGAAGACAATCCAAGTTTGCCCAACCGGATATATTGACTGTAATAATATTGTAGAATGCATTGGATTAAGGTATCACATTCTTTGTGTGGTTATTGTGATAAAATGAAATATGTTGTAGTAATAAATGGAAATTGATTTTCATAGATATTTTTGTTAGTGAGGAGAATACTGCTAAATTATAACCTACGGGAAAGTACATACAGACACGCAAAGTTGCACAACTATCAATCCAAAGCCAGGTTGTATATTTTGGATAGTGATCAGCAGGGAGCACATGCGGTGAACCGTGAAACAATGTGCAGTGTATGGACGAAAGGTATAGCTGAGATTGCATAGTTGGTGCAAGTGTTGTAAGCAGCTGAGAAAGAAATATATTGTCCATGAAGGTTAATGTGTTTGTGATTCATTTCAACATAAAGTGTACATTGAAGAGGACATCGATAATATATGGAATGGACAAGATGAGCTGTGCAGGGATAGAGATCTGTTAATCATGTCCTACACTTCTTAAAGTGGATCCAACCAATATCATTATGTTACTGCAGTCTCTAGTGGTTTCTTGAAAGACAGCTGGTTAGGTTCTCACTGCCTGATACAATTGGGAATGATATCCACAACATATGTTTTACCAATTTGTACAATGAAATTGTATCCAGCTTGCTGCAGCCAGCATATGCTGTTGATTTATAGATTTTTGAGGAGCATGCTGGGATGACATTTACAGTCTTGCCTGAAAATTAAATGGGACATGTAATTGGCCATTTTGAGTTGTCCACTAGATACTCTTTAGATGGCTTCCTGTTTTGGTTGCACAAAAGCATATGATCTGCAGTTGAAAATTGTCCCACACAGGTGAGGATTCCCAGATAATCCGTCCTGGTTCATCCGAACTGTCCCAACTTTATAACTGATTACAGAATTTGGCTGTAATGGTTAGTTTTTCAGTTTAAAAAAAGCCTGTCATAAATTTCACTCGTGTAGAATTATAATCCCTCAACTCCCAGTAATATTCAATTTGCAGTAGTGTTCCAGCTTCACCTTTCCATGATGATAGAACATGGGACAGTACAGGCCCTTCTACCCACAATGTCTGTGCCCAACATGATGCCAAGCTAAGCTTATCTCCTCAGGTGATCTATACCCCTCCATTCCCTGGATATTAATGTGCCAATACAAACGCCTCTTAAAAGCCATTATTATATCTGCTTCCACCATCCACCCATGGCAGTGCATTTCAGGCACCTACCACTCTCTGTAAAAAAATAACTTGGTCCGTATATCTTCGTTAAACTTTTCCCCTCTCAACTTAAAGCTATACTCTCTAGTCTTTGACATTTCCACTCCAGGGAAAAAGGTTCTGAATGTCTACCCTTCCTGTGCCTCTCATAATTTTACATACTTCTATCAGGTTTCTCCAAAGCATCCGACATGCCAAAGAAAACTATCTGAGTTTGTCCAACCTCACCTTATAGCTATGATGTTGCAAACTTCAGTATTCCCACATATCTTAGTGAAGTAACACTGTCTTAAGTCTTCAGTCTTAAGTATTTTTGGAGTAAGTCAGCGGGTCAGGCAGCATCTCCGCAGAAAAGGAATAGATGACGTTTCAGGTCGGAACCCTTCTTCAGACAGTCTGAAGAGGGGTTATAGAAACATAGAAAATAGGTGCAGGAGTAGGCCATTCGGCCCTTCGAGCCTGCACCGCCATTCAATATGATCAAGGCTGATCATCCAACTCAGTATCCTGTACCTGCCTTCTCTCCATACCCCCTGATCCCTTTAGCTACAAGGGCCACATCTAACTCCCTCTTAAATATAGCCAATGAACTGGCCTCAACTACCTTCTGTGGCAGAGAATTCCACAGATTCACCACTCTCTGTGTGAAAAATGTTTTTCTCATCTCGGTCCTAAAAGATTTCCCCTTTATCCTTAAACTGTGACCCCTTGTCCTGGACTTCCCCAACATCGGGAACAATCTTCCTGCATCTAGCCTGTCCAATCCCTTAAGAATTTAGTAAGTTTCTATAAGATCCCCCCTCAATCTTCTAAATTCTAGCGAGTACAAGCCGAGTCTATCCAGTCTTTCTTCATATGAAAGTCCTAACATCCCAGGAATCAGTCTGGTGAACCTTCTCTGTACTCCCTCTATGGCAAGAATGTCTTTCCTCAGATTTGGAGACCAAAACTGTACGCAATACTCCAGGTGTGGTCTCACCAAGACCCTGTACAACTGCAGTAGAACCTCCCTGCTCCTATACTCAAATCCTTTTGCTATGAATGCTAACATACCATTTGCTTTCTTCACTGCCTGCTGCACCTGCATGCCTACTTTCAATGACTGGTGTACCATGACACCCAGGTCTCATTGCATCTCCCCTACCCGAACGTCATCTATTCCTTTTCTCCAGAGATACTGCCTGACCCACAGAGTTGCTCCAGCATTTTGTGTCTATCTTCAATTGTAAATGAGCATCTGCAGTTCCTTCCTACACATTCTAAGTATTATTGTCAGCATTCAAGGTGTATTATAATGAGAGAACTCAAGAGCTTTAAACATGACTTCCTCAGACTTGCAATCTACAAGTTTGTGTTGGAAAGAACTGCAGATGCTGGTTTAAATTGAAGGTAGACACAGTGCTGGAGTAACTCAGCATCTCTAGAGGGAATAAATAGGCAACATTTTGGGTTGGGACCTTTTTTCGGATTTGATTTGGTTTAGTTTATTGTTTGCTGCTCTAAGGCAATTAGCCATGGTCATTAAAGGTTCTATTTTAGGAAAATATGATTTTGGTGTTTATGTGTAACAAAAATCTGGATTTCTCATCAGTAAATCTCAATAATTATGAATTATGTTATTGGATTAACGATTTGTTTCTTCTCTTCCAATGTGTGATTAATTGCAAAAAAATACATCTTTTTTTAAACAAGAATCCACCCTTATGTCACAGCTCTAATGTCATTAAAAGCTATTTTCTACAGTTGTGGGATATCTGGCAAAATGGTAATAAGATGTTTATGTTGATATAAGAATTTATAATTTGCAGAATTTAATATTTTCAAGAATGTTAAACAGATCATAAAATTACCTTAAAAAACTGATTAGTTTTGGTATCTGTGCTATAGCTTGATATCTGTGAATACTAACCACAGGAAAACTTTTAACATGCTGATTTTTTTTTAACCTGCATTAAGCCTATCAATGAATCACAGTTAAGTTTCACAAGGAATATGTTGACCTTTCACAATTGCTGCTGAATATGGCAATCGCATAAGCCATCTCACTGAGCCTATAATTGATGCTGAAGTCCAGAGAAAAATGCTGATGTGCAAGTTAAACTTGTTTCTGGCAATTATGGCAGGCGGAGAATAATCCCCATCGCTCGCGGAGGGGTTGGTTATTTGTCCAAATGTATCTACCATTTATAAGCTTGCCTGAAGCTGGCTTTGCTCTGCTGAATTTGGGTACACTATCCCAACATTTAGGAAACATTTAGACAGGAACATGAATTGGACAGGTTTAGAGGGATATGGGCTAAATGCAGGCAGCTGGGACTAGTGTAGGTGGGACATGTTGGTCGGTGTGGGCAAGTTGGACCAAAGGGCCTGATTCCACACTCTCTGACTATGACTATTGACAGAAGTAAGATATTGATACATTAAACCACAGGTAACCTTCACGAGTAGACTAAACGGTAGGAAACTTATTTCCTTTTCAGATATATTTCCTGGCTTTGTTTGGCAACACAATTCATCAAATGCCTTTTGCTTTCTGTATGTCTTCTCATTATTGCTGACGTCCAAAGTCAGGTACACGCTACCTTCTGATCGCAGTGTGGTGCTGTTTTGCCAGAGTGTCAAAATTTGTGAGCTGAGCTTAAAGGAAGATTTCTATGAATGTAGCTGTTGCTGTTAGCAAATTCATTTTGTTAAATCTTTGAACTGCATTTTCCATTTTTCATATGGCAATATACTGAATACAGGAGTTGGGATGTCATGTTATATCTGTACAGGACGTTGGTGAAGGCACATTTAGAGAATTGTGTGCAGTGCAGGATCGCTGCGTCATCATGTCCTTAATACAATAACAGATCATTAAACTGGAGAGGGTGGAGAGGAGTTTTGCGAACATTTAATTGTCACGTGAATGGGAACCAAAACAAGTAAATCCCTAATTGGAGGAGCAGCACCTCATATTTCGCTTGGGTAGTTTACACCCCAGCGGTATGAAAATTGACTTCTCCAATTTCAGGTAGTCCCTGCTTTCTCCTTCTTTCCCTGCCCCTTCCCAGCTCTCCCACAGCCCACTCTCTCCGCCTCTTCCTTTCTTCTTCCCGCCCCCCAACCCCACATCAGTCTGAAGAAGGGTCTCGACCCGAAACGTCGCCTATTTCCTTCGCTCCATAGATGCCGCCTCACCCGCTGAGTTTCTCCAGCATTTTTGTCTACCTTCGATTTTACAGCATCTGCAGTTCCTTCTTAAACAAATCCCTTCTTATGCAGCTTTACAGGCACATTAAATGCTACAACACAACAAATAATCAAATGATAAATTATCTTTAATTCTAGATAAACCAGATCAAGATATTACAACCCAAATTACATAATGCAACGTCAGAAGTGCAAAGTCCATATTCGTTTGGTGCTGAGATAGGGTTGTGGTTAGGGGTGGGCAGGGTGGTTTAAGTAATTGATAGTTTGTGAGAAGAAGCTGTTCTTGAACCTGGAGGTAATAGTTCTCAGGTTCCTGGACCTTCATTCCAATGATAGCAGCAAGGTGAGATTGCAGCCAAGGTGGTGTTTGTCTTTGATATTAGCTGCCTTCTTGAGGGTGAGCTTCCTGTAAGATCCCTTTGATGGTGGAGAGGTTAATACCCATGATGGACTGGGTCCAGCATTTTCTCTGTTTTGAATTATAAGGGAAGACTTGACAGGCTGGGTCTTTTTCATAGGAGGATGAGGGGTGATCTTATTGAGGTGTATAAAATCATGAGAGGAATAGATCAGGTAGATGCGCAGTCTCTTGCTCATAGTAGGTGAATCGAAGACCATAGAAACATAGAAAATAGGTGCAGGAGTAGGCCATTTGGCCCTTCAAGTCTGCATCGCCATTCAATATGATCATGGCTGATCGTCCAAAATCAATACCCCGTTCCTACTTTCTCCCCATATCGCTTGATTCCATTTGCCCTAAGAGCTATATCTAACTCTCTCTTGAATACATCCAGTGAATTGGCCTCTACTGCCTTCTGTGGCAGAGAATTCCACAGATTCTCAACTCTGGGTGAAAAAGTTTTTCCTCATCTCAGTCCTAAATGACCTGCCCCTTATTCTTAAGCTGTGACTCCTGGTTCTGGATACCCCCAATATCAGGGACATTTTTTGTGCATTCAGCCTGTCCAATCCCTTAAGAATTTTATATGTTTCAATATGATATCCTCTCATCCTTCTAAGTTCCAGTGAATCCAAGCCCAGTCGATCCATTGTTTCATCATATATTAGTCCTGCCACCCTGGGAATTAACCTGGTGAACCTACGCTGCACTCCCTCAATATCAAGAATAGGTTTAAGGCGAAGGGGAAAAGATTTAATAGGACTCTGAGGGGTCACTTTTTCACACAGACTGGTGGGTGTATGGAACAAGCTGCCAGAGGAAGTAGTTGAGGCAGAGACTATCCCAACATTTAAGAAACAGACTGGTACATGGATAGGCCAGGTTTGGAGGGATATGGACCAAACGCAGGCAGGTGGGACGAGTGTAGCTGGGACATGTTGGCCGGTATGGGCAAGTTGGGCCGAAGGTCCTGTTTCGATAATGTATCACCCTACGACACCTGTAGTCAGGATCAAACTGGCAACTCTACTGTTGTGCCACTATTACCTGCTGAGTTACTTCAGCACTTTGTGTTCTTTTGTGTATTAGCCAGCATCTGCAGTTCTTTGTTTCTACATGGGACATATCAATTCTGTGCACAGATAATTGTCTCTGTCTGAAATTTAAAACAAATTGATATGGGAAATGTTAAGATGTTGAAAAACTTCAAAAGGCACATTCGTGTTATTAGTTTTCTTTGCCAAAAACGACAAAAGGAGAACTAAAATGACTGTCAGAAAGTCAAAGGAAAAAACAAATTTAATGAGCCCAGGCAAATAATGTAACTGCTCTGCATACAATCTGCAATTTAATAGCTGTTTATTAGGATGTAGTTTGCGGGAAATGTTTGTAAGATCAGTGACCTCATGGTGCTCTCCTGAATTCAACATTGCCATTATCAGCATCGCAACATGTCTGTGATCAGGTAGAGTATAAGATTCAGGATATAGCTTCCTGTCACTGTCACACTGGGTGCACCTGAGTTTTTCATGTACTCTGCACATATCACATTACTGCAATGTGATTCAATGAAAGCAATTCCCATGGCCATTACTGGATTTTGTCAAATTTTAAAATCTGATTGACGGCATCTTGGCAAAGGGACGTAATCTGATCAACCTGATGTGTTACTCGCATCATGTTGCTGGCCACATGATATACCACATTGTGGTTTGTTAGGCAATTGTACTATCGTTGCCACATCCTGTTTTCCATTCCAAAGAGCACCCTGAATGTTTCCACCAAAAACAATGCTTGCCCAGAGCTCGTCTCGTAAGGGAACACCAAATACACCTCCACATCTCGATCTGCATGCCCACTTTCTGAAAAGCAACAACTTCTTCTTTCAGAAATCTTGGTTGAAACCCATAGCTGGCATCGGGGGAAATAAAAAGGAAATTTAAATAATTAACAAAATGCTCATGGGGACCCAAGTGCCAGAGAGAAAATAGCTACACATTTGGATTTAATTTGCTTTTCCGTTTCCCTTAAATCATACACATTATGACTCTCCAGCAAACCACAGTACCTGTTTTCTATGGACACCTTTGATCAATGTATCTGACATTCTGAATGTAATGAAGTGTGTTCATGTTTAGCTGGGTGCGTCCCATTCTGCTGAGAAGTAATGCTACCGTGCACAGTGGGCACTCATCTGTCTGGGCTCTTATAATTTTCTTATGCCAGATATATGAGCTGCTCTACAGCAGATGACAAATGTATTATGCAACAGCACTTTGGGTTTGTGTTGAATGTTGTTATTTTTTTGATTTTATTAGAATTAGTAACTGAACATATCAGCTACAAATTGGTTTTGTTATCTTTCCCCCTCTCTTTAGGGACATTCCAGTTATATTACACACCTCGACTGGTCACCAGATACCAATTTCATAATGTCTAACTCAGGAGACTATGAAATCCTATATTGTGAGTATTCTAATAATACTTCCAAAAAATGATAATAATATTATTAAAGTGATTTATAATGTTTTGGTTTATTTTTTGTTTTGGTAATCTCTTCAGTCTATGGTAAAACTTTAATGCAAATGTGGCACTTAATGATTGTCTTTCCACCTCAAGTTTATGAATCACCTATTGTTCTTTTTATAATATTTTGTTAGCTTTGCAAATAACCATTTACATAACAGATTATCACTGTATTGGCATCAGTCCGTGACAACCACTTGGAGAGTTTGTCTATTTTGGCCCATTCTTTCATATTTAAAAATACTATAATTGTTATTGCATCATTATTTTTAAAGAAAAAAGCCGCATGTGTGAATTGCAGATGCATTGTTTGGACTGTACAAGTAGCATTATGCTTCTATAAGCTTGAGTTTCGGTTTAGTTTATTATCGTCACATGAAGGTACAGTGAAAAGCTTTGTTTTGCATGCTATACAATCAAATCAGATAATACTATACATAAATATATTCTAGTCGATCTCAAGTACAATAGGTAGAGCAAAGCGAAAGATACAGAGTGCAGAACATAGTTCTCAGCATCATAGTGCACCTGTTCCAGAGGCGACAGCGTTCAAATTTAACAACTATATTATGAGTCACACTAACCAACAAACTGCAAAGAGTACCAGATTGGATGATGATGCACTCAAAAGTTAAAGCAAACACAAAATCAACATTCTATTCCAAATATAGCGTTGTGTAATCCTGTCTGTTGTGTTAATGTCACTTTGCTCAGGCTGTTTGTGCCTGTCATTATGGATGTAAACAATAGTCCTTCCATCATTGCAACATGGCAGATGAAGCTACAGCTTGCCCTCTGTGACAACCTTGAGGTACGCTGGGTTTAGAAGTTCCATCTTTGGACTGCATGTTCTCAGAACGATCAATTGTGTTGTGGGTTGACTGACAGACAATATTGCATTTTCCTGCTGAGAGGAAACAGCAGATTCAGGCTCAGTAAAGTGTCAATCTGCAGCTCAATAAGTCTAGTAGTTTCCACCAGGTGCTCTGGTTTCTCCCCACATCCCAGAGATTGCTGGTTGTACAATTGGATGCTACAAATGATTTCTTAATGTAGGTAAGTGATGAAAGAGCCAGAGCTAAGATTAATGCGCATGTGAGAAGGAAAAAAGACTAGAGGATAAAGGAAGTGTAATGGAATTTCACTACTGGGACTCAACATTGAATCAATGGGATGAATTGCATCTTCCTGCACTGTAAATAAGTAAAAAAATGTCCTATGTTGTCTTAGTGAAGAGAGAAAAAGAATCAGATTTGTTTTAAGTTTCGAACATTGGCTCAAATTTCAAAAGTATTTTGTAGTGAATAGGAGAGGAAATTATTTGCCACTACATGAAAGTGTCCATTTGAAGGTGGAATCTAAAAATGGCATTTAAAAAATACCTACTGCTAAGTTTGATAACTTTGTCAGTAAAATATATTTTGTCTAATCTCAAATAATTTGTGTTTTTAAGGGGATATTCAAAATGGCTGCAAGCTGATCAGAAATCGTTCTGAATGCAGGGATATGGAATGGTATACATATACATGTGTTCTGGGCTTTCATGTATTTGGTAGGTTTATTATATCAGATATTATTGCTATACACTTTCATCATGTAGGTTTTGTTGCATGTTGTATATATGTAAATAGTGCAAAATATGTAAATTAAAAGCTGCAAATTATATTTTTATCTGAACAAAATTGTTTTCTCTTCAAAGGCAATGAATGCAATAATTCCAAATAGAGGAAGTGGCTGACATAGGGCCTGGTTGTGTATAACAGACACAATCAGCTGAACAATTGAAGTGGTGGATAGTTAATTTTTGCTTATACTAATGCATGTAGGTCTTCAATGACTTGCCAGTTAACAGAGTTTACACTTATCATAAAGTTAATGCTTCGACCATTATGAGTGGAACAATGATATCATACTCTTCCTATAAATAGTTTGTTCTTTTTAATTCAATTCTATATTGTAAAATCATTACTCCCCTCGCCTTGAGTAATAACAAGATCTCTGCTTTGTTAATTGCTGAGAAGAATTAGATCAGATAAATGCTACCATTTGCATGTTGCCAGTAAAGATTACACACTTGAGGTAAACTTCACGTACTAGACAGGTAGCATCAATTTTGTCACTTTTATAACTACTTTAAAATCTTTTTTAAAGTAGCTCAAATATAGCTCAAAGTTTAAGTACGTAGACATCACACAAAATAAATTGAAATTATTAAATTTTGATAAATTAATATGTTAAATTCTTAGTTTTTAATATAGCTATTTAGTCAACGATGAAGCTTGACAGTAAAACAACAGCAGACAGCAAGAATTGTAATGTCTGTAAATATTTGCAGACACTATGGTCTTCACACATACCAGAGACCTTGGTCACTGCTGTTAAGCAGCAACTCTACTGCTGTGCCACTGTTGCACCCTATGTACTAATAGACTCGAGGAACAATCTCTGAACATTGTTATTCTAAAGCAATATAAAATATATTCAATTAATTCTTGGTGGCATTTATTTCTAAATTGCGTGTGTTTGACACATCAGATAAGAAAAAGAAATAGTGCAAAATCATTTGCAAAGATGGGTACCCCTTTTTATGAACAGTGCGCTGCCAAAATATAATGAAGTGATGGCTCTCAGTACAATATTTTATATTTATATCAGCTTATTTTCAAATTTTGGACTAACAACATTCGAAATTAAGAGCAGGAGCAGCTGCAATGAAATTTAAATCAGTTTTATAATTTGAGATTAATGGCAGTTCTTTCAAGCAGGTTCAATGCAGCTGGCAGTAGTCTGAAAAGAGAACATGATGGCTTGGTGTGGATGCCCATATCAGCCCGCCATTTTTCATCTCATTGGTCTCTCGTCATGTGAATACCATTGGGTGACTGTGCAGAACATCTTAGCTACGCCTAATATCATTTGACATTTACGTGCATGTATACTATTCAACAAGGATAGCAATGAATAGGAAGGAGTTCTAAATGCATTGTCCCTTGCTCCCTGAGGTTAAGGCCACTTGACCAATAATGTATTTGCTCAGTGCCTAAATGAGTGAGCAGGGATTAAACATCCTTACACATTTAACAAAATAAGGTACAGTGAGTGAATTTTCACCACAATCTTGTTTGCTTGTTGCCATAGTTTTAGTGTGGGTGTTAAATCCAAGAAAATAGCAGAAAAGCCATTTTCTGATTTTCTTGTGACTTTTTTTCCTCATTCATATATTTACCTTGAATTAATATTCCAATAATTTACTTTGCCAACAATGCCCAGAACCACAACAGAACACTGTGTAAATGTCAATTTGTATATATTCTAAATACTTGATTCAGTGATAAAGCTTTAACTTGTAGCATGCTCTCAAGGTTTTGGATATAGATACAAATATATAGAACTAGACTACACTTCTTCCCACCCTGCTTCCTGTACAGACTCTATCAGCTACTCCCTATTCCTCCGTCTACGCTGCATCTGTGCCCAGGATGAGGTTTTCCATACTAGATCATCGGAGATGTCCTCATTCTTTAGGAAACGGGGGCTCCCCTCTTCCATTATAGATGAGGCTCTCACTGGGGTCTCCTCGAGATCCCGCAGCTCTGCTCTTGCTCCCCCTCCCCCCCATTCGCAATAAGGACAGAGTCCCCCTTGTCCTCACCTTCCACCCCATCAGCCGTCGCATACAACATATAATCCTCCAACACTTTCGACACCTCCAACCTCCAGTTTAAATTCTATTTGGAATATTTTGGAGGACCAAGAAACCAAGAACGTGATCCCACTACTCGCCACATCTTCCCATCTCCATTCCTCCTCCAGCATTTTGTGTCCACCTTCCAAATATATAGAATACAGGTCTGAACAAGCTGAATGCATTATTTCTGTAGCTTTATTTTTGATCATTACCAACCTTAGTTATTCTGCTTTGTAGCTCACTTCCCTTGCCCTTTACTATTTTACTTGTTCAGTCAAGTGTCTTAATTATTTTTTTTAAATAATGTCTTTATGGATTCTGCATTAATTACAGTTTTTGGCAGAAAATTACTAATGCCAGCCACCCTCTAATTGGTGCACAAGATAGATAGCAAAGGAAACAAGAATTAAACTAGTCAATCCCCAGTTGGCCATCAAGGAAGGAATTAGCAGCACTTATTGATTTAGTTGAACAGCACTGTATATGTCTGATAAACTAAGCTGTTCAATTCTGTTCACGTAGCTCCTTAGCTCCTTAGCTCCTAGGCTCATCTTGGCTTGCAGCATTGAATTTGTAAACAATGTTTATCACTGCTCATAAAAAAAAATACCCAAAAGTGATTTGGTTCTATTTTCATGCCTTATTGACTTCTGCAATGTGAACATTTTACAATTAAGAACATTTGATCATTCAAGCAAAAAATCGTTAATTCTTTATCGTGTTTATTTTCAGTGTGCCAGGTAACAAGTTAAATGTATTTTTACTTCTTTCTAAAACTACAGCCATTTGTCAAATGGAAACAGCTAGAATAGACATTATTTTTAAATTTAATTTCTTGCAGGAGTATGGCCTGAAGGCTCGGATGGCACCGATATCAATGCACTTTGCAGATCGCACAACAAAAAAGTGGTGGCTGTTGCTGATGATTTCTGCAAAGTTCATATCTTTCTTTACCCCATCTCTAAGCCTAAGGTGATTGAGGTTATATTTGCTATGAATCTTTATAAGCTAAAAGTTACATATACCATTGCAGAATCAAAATCAGAATCCAAATCCATTGACCAAGTATCACAAAGCCATCACCTAAACTGCAGTCTGAACAAGGGTCCTGACCTGAAATGTCACCTCTTTATGTTCGCCAGTGGTGCTGCATTGAGTTAGTCCAGCACTTTGCGTCTTTTTTTTGTTAGCCAGCTTCTGCAGTTTCTAGTGCCTACCTAAACCATATTGCCGCACTGATTTTTTAAATAGGTAGGTTCATAGCATACAGCACGTAAACAGGCCCTATGGCACAACTCATTTATGGTGGCCAAGGTGTCCCATTTAAGCTAGTCCCAATTTTCCACATTTAGCCCACATATCTGTACATGTCCAAATGTGTTTTAAACGTCATTATTATGCCTGCCTCAACCTTTTCCATATACCCACTACCTTCTGTGTGAAATGTTGCCCCTCAGGTTGCTATCAAATCTTGCCTCTCTCATCTTAAAACTACGCCTTGTAGTTCTTGATTCCCCTACCCTAGGAAAAAGACTGTTCATTTATCCCATCTACTCCTGATTTTATACACTTCTATATAATCAGCCCTCAGCCTCTTGCGCTCCAAAGAATTATATCCTAGCCTACCCAACCTCTCCCAAGAACTCAGGCCTTTGATCCAAGGCAACATCCTAAATAAGAAAGTACATCATTTTTTTAAGATCTACATGGGAGACAGCTGTGTTCCCCAGTTGTCAGTATGGAGACCACTTGTTTGCATTTTCATAAATGATTTGCATACTGCAATTGAGAGTAAAACATCTAAATGTTCCAATGAAAACACATTTGGAGATGTAACTAATGGTGAGGGTGATACCACCAGTCAGATCTGACAGATTCTGGGAATCCATACATTTGAATATAGTGGTTAGAAAGGAAAAGATCAAAAGTTTTAAATGATTTGGTTGATTTGTGTGTTAATTTTATAACATGTACTCATCTTTAATTATTTGCAGATAATTTTCATAGTTATTAGAAATCCCAAGATGTAAAAAGCCACATCTTTTGACATTAGTTGCAGCCCCAAACCTAATTTCACCTCCTTCCCAAGCAGCCCATGACAGTCCCAGTTCAGGACCAATGTAGTTAACCACCTTTACGCCTTGCTGGCTGCCTCTTTGGTGACACATCAAATGTCCCTGCACATCTGACCCAGGCTAATTGCAAGTAGGCTGGCACTGTGAATGGCAGGCTACATGCAACACAATTTGACACAATCATAAATTATCAATGTGTTGTCCTATATTTACTAATCCCTTATTTGGATTCTAGAATTGTGCCTCAGTAGGATCCAAGTATAAACCTTACACTTACCGGGACTTTATTGTGTTGTATCTCCAGGCTCCAAGTCATGTTTACAGTGCACACAGTAGTCATGTGACCAACGTTAGCTTCACCTACAACGATGGCCATTTGATTTCGACGGGAGGAAAAGATACTAGCATCATACAATGGAGAGTGTGGAGAGCAGCCGAAAAAGTACCTCTTCCATCAAACGAAAGCAACCCGGAGCAAAGTTGCTCACCACCTCCAGCTGCAAGTCCAACAGAAAATTTGCCAGTGTCTTAAAACTTCAAACCTGTAGGAGATTCTTGGCTTATTTTCGGAGGAATAGTAGCTGGGCATTGTGAATAGGGATGCTGGATTTGTTTAATTCTGGTCTAATCGTCTGTGGAAAGGATGGAATGATTCCCAAGGGCTTCATTTGAAAGTGTCAAGTGAATTTAATGACTGGCCAAAGTTCTTCTTGGGAAGAAATTCCAACAGTTATAATACATTTTAGACACCAGTTAATTATATAAAATCAGAAGTTATTGTAAATACTGGAAAAAAAAAACACTTCTGCGGTTGGGATATGCTGAGTTTGCTTTGTATTATGAAGCATTTTTCTCAAGTTGAATTTAAATGATTGCATAACAAATAACACTAATTGTTAAATTCAGTCAGGATTAACTCATTTTACCAGGTCTGCATGTGGTCAAGAATTATGAATGAGGTTGACTCACACAGAGTCTTCTGATAAACTATGACTGCCAAGATTATGGCACTGCCTTCTTGAATACTGAATATACAATGTCTCTGCATCACTTATGTCTGATGATCATGTGGACATTTTTGTGATCTCTGATTTGAAGTAGGCTTATTTGCATTTGTTTTTCAGATGAATTAAACTATACCTCGTGAAGTGGTCTCAAGTCTACACATATCTTCTAATTCTATTTTTTTAATTTAACATTAATTTCCAGTAGCAGACCTGTGTTAGGAGCAGTCACATCATCTAAACTAAACTCAACCCTTTGAAGTACCTTTTAGATTTTTGTTGAAGTACAAACTGCTTGATTGTTTACTCCTTTCTAGACTGGTTATGTTTGCGAAATTTGTACTTTTTGCTACTTCTTCATGAACTAAACGATCCACCAGTTACCCGCCAGTCATTGTGTATTAATTCTGGCCATGGTCAGTCATTGAACAACATGGCATTTAGCGTATCCTATCAGGATATCAAAGTATAGATTAGTTTTGTGTTTTCTGGGGATTTTTGTTTGTTTTCAGGCCTGCAAAATTGCATTTGAAACATGAGGGGAAAGCAATCACTGACAATATGCAAGGGAACGTGTCCAATTAGATTATTTATAATTTGATTTGCATAGTGTAAACTAAATCTTTTATTACATACGTTGATTCAATGCTTTAGATTTATGGAAAAGTCATAGCTAGTAATTCTAGGTGTTGTTAAGTGTGCTTAAGTCTTAAGTGTGAAATCAAGTGTTTACCAGATCGTGCCATTCCAAAGTGGATCAGAACTGTCATTCCCTTTGAATCTGTACTCAGGATAATCTAATTACCAGGCATTGAGCAATTGCTGATCCAGGGCAAGTGCCTAGATGGGCTCGAAAATATGTAGAAGTCCTTTATTTCATAATAGGTGCTATCTGGGGATGCTTTTGACATGCAAAAAGCCTTACAGCTACCAACTGAAAGTATAACAACAAATTGATGCATCGGTCTGCAATAACTTAGGGAATTTAATATGGAAAATATGTTGCTGTATTAAAACAAAATTGATTGTAAGGGAAATATAAATGACCAAGGATTTTCCAATGTGTTGATATTAGAATTGTTTTCATGCATTCCTGAAAATGGCATAAGAATTGATGAAAAATAAATAAGTGATCAGAGTGAAAATTCACCTGTGTTTGACTTTTCAATGCTATACTATTAAATCAGCTCTTTTTTATTAATGCATTTGTGAGGGAACAATTACCATTCATCCAAATTTAAACATATATGCCAGCAGAGAATCATATTTTCCAACCATGGATGTCAATTTCTTATGTATATTATTATGTAATTTATACCTAGTTGTCCCCCCATTTCAGGGCATCATAATGTTTGGGACACAACAATGTCATATAAATGAAAGTAGTCATGTTTAGTATTTTGTTGCATATCCTTTGCGTGCAATGACTGCTTGAAGTCTGCGATTCATGGACATCACCAGTTGCTGGATGTCTTCTCTGGCAATGCTCTGCCAGACCTGTATTGCAGCCATCTTTAGCTTATACATATTTTGGGGGCTAGTCCCCTTCAGTTTTCTCTTCAGCATATAAAAGGCATGCTCAATTGGATTCAGATCGGGTGATTGACTTGGGCACTCAAGAATTGACCATGTTTTAGCTTTAAAAAACTCCTTTGTTGCTTTAGCAGTACGTTTGGGATCATTGTCTTGCTGTAGAATGAACCGCCGGCCAATGAGTTTTGAGGCATTTGTTTGAACTTGAGCAGAGGGGATATGTCTACACACCTCAGAATTCATTATACAGCAGTTGTATCATCAATGAAGATAAGTGAACCAGTACCTTCAGCAGCCATACATGCCCAGGCCATAACACCCACCACCACCGTGTTTCACAGATGAGGTGATATGCTTTGGATCTTGGGCAGTCCCTTCTCTCCTCCATACTTTGCTCTTGCCATCACTCTGATATAAGTTCATCTTTGTCTCATCTATCCACAGGACCTTTTTTCCAGAACTGTGGTTGCTCTTTTAAGTACTTCTTGGCAAACTGTAACCTGGCCATCCTATTTTTGCGGCTAACCAGTGGTTTGCATTTTGCAGTGTAGCCTCTGTATTTCTGTTCATGATGTTTTCAGCAGCCAGTGGTCATTGACAAATCCACACCTGACTCCTCAAGAGTGTTTCTGATCTGTTGGACGGGTATTTGTGGATCTTTCTTTATTATAGAGAGATTTCTTCTGTCATCAGCTGTGGAGGTCTTCCTTGGCCTGCCTGTCCCTTTGTGAATAGTAGGTTCAACAGTGTTCTCTTCTTAATGATGTTCCAAACAGTTGATTTTGGTAAGCCTAAGGTTTGGCTAATGTCTCTTACAGTTTTATTCTTGTTGTTCAGTCTAATAATGGCTTCTTTGACTTTCATTGCCACAACTTTGGTCCTCATGTTGATAAAGAGCAATAAAAGTTTCCAAAGCTGATGAAAAGACTGGGGGAAAGACTCGGTGCTGAGAGCTCTCTTATACCTGCATTAAGGAGGCATTTAAAGACACCTGAGCAATTACAAACGCCTTTGAAGCCATGTATCCCAAACATTATGGTGCCCTGAAATGGGGGGACCATGTTTAAACACAGCTGTAATTTCTACATGGTGAAACCAAAATATATAAAAATACCCTTTAATAAAATCTGACAGTGTGCACTTTAACCACATGTTTTTTTCTATTACAAATCTCAAATTGTGGAGTACTGAGGCAAATAAATAAATGATGGGTCTTTGTCCCAAACATTATGGAGGGCACTGTAGTAACTCAACACAAATGAAGAAATTGCAGGTATACCTCCGAATACAAATAGTATGTGCATTGGTTTGAACTTAATAACGTTCTCGTGAAATTACCTGCCTAGTAGAAATCAGAACGTTTGTGTTATGGAACTGGTGCTCAGCTGGAGTGCATACATGCTATGGACATCTGAGTGTGGAAGAGCAAGACTAAGTTCAGTATTAAGGTACCAACCAGGAACTGCTCTGTGGGGACGTTAAGCTGCTGTTCGTGGTGACAGCTCCTCATATGAAATGAGTATTTGATCACAATATGCAATAACAGATATTGTAGATCATTTAAGATCCTGGGGATACTCACATTGAAGAGTTACAAGCTTGTATCCTTTTTGATAGGGGTGGTGAAGGTGAGAATCTTCTGAACACTTGAGTCAATGGTGCTGAAAACTTGTAGTGGAGATAAAGTTAAAGCATCCCAGATCAATTCGAAGGTGGGAGAAAATACCTCACCATGTCTCTTGGTTTGGTGGATGCTGTTAGTTATGGAGCCCCACCCTCTGCTACCAGGTTGGTCACCATCATTCTCAACTGGATGGCCTGAGGTTACAACACTTTGTACCAAAACATTGGTTGAACAACTAATAGTCATATAGCTTGGAAACAGGCCCTTTGGCCCAACTTGCCCACACCGACCAACATGTCCCATCTACACTCATTATAGACACAAAAATGCCGGATTAACTCAGTGGGATGGCAGCATCTCCGGAGAGACAGAATGCATGATGTTTCGGGTCGAGACCCTTCTTCAGACTGAAGACATCTACAGTAGTCCCACCTGCCTGCATTTGGCCCATATCCCTCTAAACCCATCCTATCCATGTACCCGTCCAATTATTTCTTAAATGTTGCAATAGTACCTGCCTCAACTACCTCCTCCGGCAGCTCATTCCATAAACCCAACACCCTTTCTTTAAAAAAAAGTTACCCCTCATGTTCCTATTAAATCTTTTCCCCCCTCACCTTAAACCTATGTCCTCTGGTTCTTGATCCCCCAACTCTGGGAAAGAGACTCCATGCGTTTACCTGATCTATTCCTCATGATTCTGTACACCTCTATAAGATCACCCAGGTGCATCAGCAAGGTGTGATTTGCAGAGAAATCCTGCTGCCTAATTCCTACAGATGGTCAAGACACACCTGACAGATCTCTTGTACAAATTCCTTCCAACTGAAATATTTGCAGATAGTAACAAAAGTTAATGCAGTTTATGTAATCCACCCACTGGGCTACAACTGAAGTAATACATCTATTTTCAAGCAGGGTATTTTCAAAAGGATGTCATGGGTTTAAAAAACATCCATTGGAGAAATACCTAAATAATTAGAGGAGTGTGATACCAGAACAGACTAGAATAATTGTGATTGTTTGCCTCTGGAGGTATTTTGATCAGAGGAATTCCAATAGCTTAATAACAAAATGACATGGATTTAAAGGTGAGAGAGCTACATGTGCACTTCTTCCAACCTCGTCTATTACATTTGGTGCTCTCAATGTGGCCTTGTCCACATCAATATGACCAAGCGCATACTAGTCAATGACCTTGCTGTCTGACATGGCATCCTGGCACTCCCAGTAACCAGCCTTTTTAATTCCCACACCTACCTTCCTTATCTTGGCTTCCTCCACTGCCATGTTGTGGCCAAATGCCAATCTGCCTGGGTAGTTGACTATACAATGGTGTGAGGATTAAATTTTCCAATTTATAGTCATAGTCAAACAGCAAGGAAGCAGGCCCATCAGCTTACCTTGCCCATGACAAACAAGATTCTCCATCTAAGCTAGTCCCATTTGACCACGTGTGGCCCATAATCACAAACATTTCCTATCTATGTACCTGTCCAAATGTGTTTTAAATAGTGTTATTGTACCTGCCTCAACTACTACTTCTGGCAGCTTTTCCATATACTCATCATCCTCTGAGTGAAAAAGTTGCCCATTAGGTTTGTATTAAATCTCCCCTGTCACTCCATCTGTTGCGCATAGGTTAAATTATGTCCGCTAGTTCTTGATTCTCCTACCCTACGAAAAATAATCTCTGCTTAGTTTAGAGATACTGTGTGGAAACAGACCCTTCGGCCCACCGAGTCTGCACCAACCAGTGATCACCCGTACACTAGCACCAATACTACACACTAGGGACAATTTACAGAAGCCAAATAACCTACAAACCTGTACGTCTTTGGAATGTATCTCCCAGAGAAAACCCATGCGGTCACGTGGAGAACGTATAAACTCTATACAGACAGCACCCGTAGTCAGGATCGAACTCGGGTCTCTGGTAATGTAGGGCAGCAACTCTACCACTGTGCCACCATGCCTTCTCCTACCTTAGGAAAAAGACGCTGTGCATTCACGCTATTTATTCTTGTGAATTTATAGTCCACTATCAGATCACCATCCTGTATTCTAAGGAATAAAGTCCTAGTCTGACCTATCTCTTCCTATCTCTCCTTTAGCTCAGGCCCTCAAGTCCTGGCAACATCCTCGTAAATCTACTCTACACCCTTTCTAACTTAACAGCAGGTTTTTTTTTGCCCCTTCCTTAGCAACCCCATTTACCCATCTCTGATACACTCCTCCCATTGGGTTCCCTATTCTCACCTCCCACCAACCCTCCCTTATTTGGTTCCATTCATTATTTTTTATTACATTCCATAATATGACACCTATGGCCATCTCCACTTATCGCCTCCCAGCCTCTGTTATTATCTCCATCCTTCCTGTTACATCTAATTCCATTTGCCAATTAACCCTTTTCATCTGGTTCCAGCAATTGCTTACCATTTTTTTCACCCTACCCCTCCCCGTCACCTCTTTCTAATACCTATCTTTCCTCTAATCTCAGTTCAAATGAAGTGCCTCAACTTGAAACCTATGCTGTCCGAGTGTGGACATATGCTGTCCACAGACTCTGCCTAACCTGTTGAGTTCCTCTAGCAGTTAATATTTCTTTTAATTCCAGATTCCAGCATCTGCAGTCTTGTGTCCCTAGATTTAAAGGAATTAGAAATACGTAGGCCCAGATATAAGGAGAATATATTTTGTATGTTATGATCAGGAATAGAGCCCCTAAAAATATAACAGAAACAGATTTAAGAGTGATTTTGTTATTCTTATTCTTTATTACTGTTATTTCAATGGCCAAGAAGAATTAGATGCACATTTAGCAAGGAAAATTTACGAGAAATGGGGGAAAAGCAAGCACTGGGATTCACTGTTCTGACAAAACTAGGCCACAATTATACAATTCTATGTTATGAGATTCAATGAAAGCTCCACTTCTTCATTGTAAGCAAGTATTCTGTGTCAGACAGAGCACTGCTGTGATGACAAAGACTTGCTAAGATCTTGCTAAGGGCGACACGGTGGTGCAACGATAGAGTTTCTGCCTTTCAGCGCCAGAGACCCGGGTTCAATCCTGACTATGGATGCTTGTCTGTACGGAGTTTATACGTTCTCCCCGTGACCTGCGTGGGTTTTCTCCGGTTTCCTTGCACACTCCAAAGACGTACAGGTTTGTAGGTTCATTGGCTCAGTATAATTCTAAATTGACCGTTGTGTGTGTAGGATAGTATAAGTGTGTGGGAATCGCTGGTCAGCACGGACTCGGTGGGCCGAAGGAGACTGTTTACGTGCTGTATTTCTAAAACAAAAAAACAAAATCTAACACTTCCATGTCAATTAGAGCCTATTGAAAATCCCCAGGCCCAATGCTCGGATACACAGGGAATCTTGCAGTTTGCAGATGCCTATTGAAAAGTGATTAACGAACACTTTGAACCAAGAGCTTAATAAGTTGTTGTGGTCATTATCGTGTTCCAGCTTTCCTGAAGTCAAAAGTTTTGAGATACAATATGGAAACAGGCCCTTGGGCCCACTGAGTCCACCGCGACCAGCGATTCCCACTCACTCGCACTATCCTACACAAAAAGGACAATTTACAATTTTTACTGAAACCAAATTAACCTACAAAACTGTACGTCTTTGGAGAGTGGGGGGAAACTGGAGCACTTGGAGAATACCCATGCGGTCACGGGGAGAATGCACAAACTCCGTACAGACAGCACCCCTAGTCGGGAACAAACCTGGGTCTCTGGCACTGTACGGCAGCAACTCTACCATTGCATCACTGTGCCACTCTCAGCAAGATCCACACCCGGGTCTCTGGCACTGTAAGGCAGCAACTCTACCCTGTCGCCCTTCATTGTTATATACACTAGCACGATGAGGTACAGGTCTGATGAGAATCTTGCTCGCAGAAGCATTAAAGGCACATGGACTCAGACCACACAGAAAAACATAAATGATATATAGTCAAGTCAAGTCACATTTATTTATATAGCACATTTAAAAAACAACTCTCGTTGGCCAAAGTGCTTACATTTGTTATAAAAAAACAAATTCTACAATACAATGAAGAGAAAAAGACTGCAAAATAACAAGACAATAGTGCAAAACACAATTAGAAAACAAGTCTGGTAATGGAAGATGTTTTCCGTATTGTTTAATTGCTGAGGTAGATTAGAGTTGTGCAGTTCGGTTCAAGAACCTGATAAATGTAGGATAACAGTTGTTCCTGAACATGGTGGTGTGGGACTTCAGGCTTCTGTACATTTTGCCCAATGTAGTTAGTAGTGAGAAGAAGATATGGCCAAGATGATGGGTATCCGTGATGATAAATATTACCTTCTTATAAATATCAAGCAGCTCATGTAGTTGCTTTCAAAGGTGGTGAGGACTGTTCCCTTTGATGGACTGGGCTGAGCCCACCACTCTCTGCAGTCTCTTGAGTTCCTGTGCACTGGAATTGCCATACCGGGTCATGATGTAACCAGGCAGAATACTTTCTATAGTACATCTGCAGAAGCTTGTTGGAGTATTCGGAGACATGCCAAATGTATTTAAACCTGTGGGAAAGAAGACGCGCTGGCTGCCTTCTTTGTGATTACATCTATGTGCCGAGTCCAGGACAAATCAACCTAGATGTTAATGCCCAGGAATTTGAAGCTGCAACCTCTCTCCACTGCTGACCCACCAATGAAAACTGGAATGTGGTCTCCTGACTTCCCCTTTCTGAAGTCAACGGTTAGTTCTTTGGTTTTGTTGATGTTGAGCGAGAGATTGGTGTGGTGGCACCAGGTGTTCTATCTCTGTCCTGTACGTGATTCGTCGCCACCTGTGATTAGGCCAATGTTTGTACCGGGCCATGATGCAACAAGTCTGGATACTCATAAGGGCAACACTGCTAAGTTGACTTTTTCTATCCTGGATGTCATTCAATGTGTTGAACAACAGATCGCCCCATTAGATTATCTGCAAAATCTCATGTTAAAAACTAATTCAAACATTTCCTAGGACAGGATGACATGTGATGTATTTACTGGCTGTTGCTACTTATCTACGTGGCTCTCCAACACTTGGATTCATCTATATCTGTCAAATTAAATGCTATGTTGCAATGCTCTCTTCCTCCTTCTCCATCTGCCATTTCTACCCATTGAAATAATTGACATTTGAAGGTATAAGTTCAAGCTTGTTTAATTTCTTAATTTTTTTAGTGCAGACATGTTGATTTTAGCTGGAAAAACAAATAATTTACTTGCGGCATTTAATTTATAAGTTGGGTGTTCCAAGACAACGCCTTTATGATTAGAATTGAATATTATTTTTCATGCTGTGATCTTGCATTACCATGAAATGCTGCAGGCTGTTATTTACATATCCAAATGCCTGCACCATTTGGAAAGGACGAAACATTAGGCCATAATTTCTACATTTATGAGTGTACAGTACGTTGAAAGCTGAAGTTAATTTTTCTTTTCACAAAGGTTGTGCAGATCCAGAATATAGCATTAAACAATGCTCCTCCTGGTAGGCTAATTAAAGATTAAAGCACATGGGATCCACAGTTATTGGGTAAATTACATTCAAAATTGGTTTGACCATGGATAGAAGGTAGCTGTGGAGACATGTTTTCCTGACCTGAGACTTTGTGGCCAGTGGTGTGCCATTGGGATCAGTGCTGGGATTTCTGTTTGTGATATACATATATGATTTGGACATAAATGTGGATAGGATGATTGATAAGCTTGCAGTGGGCACAAACATTGGTGAAGTTGTGGATAGTGCATAAGATTGCCAAAGGATGCAGCAAGATATAGATCAGAAATGGCATCTGGATCCAGGCAAACATGTAAGGGATGTCAATGTGACTGGGAAGTATCCTGTAAATGCAAGACCCTAAGAAGCATTGATTTTCTTGGGAACTTGGGATGCAAGTTCATAGTAACCTAATAGTACAAGAAATGCAGACAGAGTGGCAATGGAGTATGGCATGCTTGCCATCATTGGTCAGGGGATTGAGCATAAGAGTCGGGAAGTCATTTGCAGCTGTATAAAACTTTTGTTTGGCCACAGTTGGAATATTGTGTGAATTTCTGTTCACCTCATTAGAGGAAGGATGTTGAGGCTTTGGAGAGGGTGCAGAAGAGGTTCACCAGAATGCTGCCTGCATTTGAGGGTATGGGCTGTGAGGAGGGATTGGACAAACTTAGATTGATGATTAGCCTGAGAATGGTGTATAGCACAGTTTGCTTCATCTGATATACAGTAAATCCTCGTTATAATGGACCCTGGGGAGTGGGGATGGTGTCTGTTATTGCCGATTGATCACTATAATTGAGTAAGGTATTACCATTGTATAAGTAGTAGAAACAAACAAACAACTGCAGTTGCTGATTCATGACTTATGAACTTGAAATCCCTGCTAACCATCAACCACCCACTAATCCCACATGAATTCCAATTTGTACTCCTCACATTTCTTTCAACTTCCCCACTACCAATCACCTGTAGCTGAGGTGCCACTTACCAGTGGCCTACGAACCTCCCAACTCTCACATCCTTGCAGTGTGGAAGGAAACTGGAGAACCCAGGGGCAACCAGCATGGTAATAGAATAGAATAGAATAGAATGCCATTTTATTGTCACTATACACATGTACAATGAGATTAAAAGCAGCTCGTACTCAGTGCAGACATGTAATTTGTTCAAAAACACAAAAACAAAAAACAAAAGTGGGGGGGGGGGGATAAGGTGCACAGTTCTGCGGCGCTATATACATATCTATAAAAAGACAATGGGTGAATAGAGTGAATAAATAGGATTCCTATATACAGTATGGGTTATTGCACATATTAAAAATTACAGTTACAGTACAAATTACAGTAGGTGGATAGATGGAAGTCCGGGGGTTAAGCTGTGAAGTCAGTGCATGTGTGAGTTCAGAGAGGTTATGGCTTTTGGAAAGCAACTGTTCTTGAGTCTAAGGTACACAAAAATGCTGGAGAAACTCAGCGGGTGCAGCAGCATCTATGGAGCGAAGGAAATAGGTAACGTTTCGGGCCGAAACCCTTCTTCAGACTGATAGGGGGTGGGGAGAAGAAAGGAAAAAAGGAAAAAGGCGGAGGAGGAGCCTTTTTCCTTTCTTGAGTCTATTTGTTCTTGAGTCTATTTGTCCTTGTTCTGATGCACCTATAGCGCCTCCCTGAGGGCAGCAGGTCGAACAGGCCAAATGCAGGATGGGAGCTGTCCTTGATGATGTTCTTCGCCCTGCTGAGGCAGTGGGAGGTGTAAATGTCCATCCGGGAGGGGAGAGGGGAGAGAACATGCAAACTCCACACAGGCAGGAGCCGAGGTCAGCAATAAACCTGAATCTCTGTTGCTGTGAAGCAGTAGCTTTACTCGTGGCACCTGTGCTATGCCCTGCATTATCAAATCACCCAGCACATAAAAAAGATAATCATATTGTGCAAGCGTATCCTCTTCACTTTGGCATCTACACAATATATAACACAATGAAATTACAAAAGAAAGCAATTCTAGTGTAACCAATGGAACAGCACATGTTAACAATCTCATTATCAACATGACAATAAAATCTGAAGCAACAGATGTGTGCCTAATGTGCATAACTGTAGAGAATCAGTTAATTTGATTTCCAGTTGTAATTGGTTGCATTTATGAAATGAAAACAGCAGCAAAAAGTCGATACTCAAATTATTTTCTCCTTGTCTGAAGCGCAGCCCGATTCTTGGTCTGTCTTCATTACTTGTGTACCTGAGTTCACATTTTCTCTGACGAGAACATAATTTCCCAATCTAAGTTGTCCAGATGAAGAGCTGGATATCAGAAAAGACAGATAACCATAAATTATGTGGAAAAATATAAGGTTGATTACAGACTATGCCCCTTCATATTTTAGTCAACTGTCAGTTCTGTTAGCAGAAGCTTGCAAGATTTATTGGGCAAGAATAATGTATGGGCAGGCCTTTCAGTCCAACATGATGGTGTGATCACAGTTTGTGTAGTTGGAGCAAAAATCTTTCACGTAACTCTGCTGTGTATGTACAGGTGAAGTTCCAAGCGTTTTAAATCAGGACCAAGTTTTGCCTGCTTCAACGTACCAGAAAGAAAGGCGCTCAGAACAGGACAAAGAATTTACAGCATTGAAACCGGCCCTTCTGACCAATGAAATATGACAGAGTTTTTTAGTATAAATGAGCCTGCAGTGGTGAGATGTGGTGAGATGAATTTTCCTTCATCAAACCCGACCAAAATTCCCTTCAATTTTCTTTTCTCCCTCACTTGCTTATCCAGTTTCCCCTGAAATGCAGCAATGGTATTTCCTCCAGCTACTTAACACATTTCACATTCTAATCCTTTCTGTAAAAAAAATTATCCTGCATTCTTTTTTGCATTTATTACTTGAGGCTGAATTCAAGATCGCTACCTTTGGATGCTTCGTCAAGTTTACTTAGACAAGCCCTTTCATGATGTGTCTATCCAATCACACCTTGCCAGAGTAAAGATTATTAAACTTGCCTATTAGCCATAACTTTACAGGTCAGATATCATTCACGTAAATCTTCTGCACACATTCTCCAACGCCTCTATAATATTTATTTTTCAATATGGTGATCAAAATTATGCATAATCTCTGAACTATAATCTAATAACCAATATTAATTTATTTCCTTTGGAATTCCATTTCTCAAGAAATGTTCCTCATTGATTCAAAGTGAATGCCAGAAATATATTGCATTACTCAATACTTTAGTACACCCTGGGAAGGAAGTTAACTTAAAACTCGGTTGATGAAAGTGGGTAGGTTCTTTTTGTGTGGGTCGTATATGGTGCCAAATTTGTTCATCGTCTTCAGTGTGTATGATGTGTTAATGCACTAAAATCACTAAGGCACCGAGGACATCAGGTTTAGATGTTCTTTGCATATCTGTGCCACCAAACATTCACAGAAACAAGATTTCATAGGACTGTTAAGGCCTGTCTCCGTATTGTTGTGCCCAAAGCACGTATTTTCTTCCAGGTGGGTCTTCCCACCACTGAATCCCAGCATTGATCAATCCTCCTTGACCTCTGCATTTTCTTCAACCTTGCCTCCTCCTGCTTTCGTCCACAACTGCCCACCTAGTCCCAACCTGTCCCCTAACATCCAAAAGCCCCTTCCTCACCAATTCACGTCTGACAGTCATGATCCCATCCCTGGCATCTCTCAAACATCCCCACTCCCACCATGGGCCTTGTGTAATGGAAAGCTGTAGTGAGGAGGTGTGGGGAAACAGTGCACAGGCTGGGCATGTGCACTTGGGCTGGGCTAACATCCCTTTTGACTTTTAAAGTGTGGAAGAATGCATTGGGCTGCCAAGCGACATTTATGAAAATGCAAGTTCCTTTCTCTAATAGGTATAACATATGCCCCTTCTTATATTCTTCTTGTTTTCGATGCCTAATTATTCAAAGGCATTGATTTAACTTTGCAGTTGTGACTGAACTTACTTTTTGTCCAAACTGTGCTGGCTCTAACTTTCATACTTGAAATATGTAAAACCTTTCCAGGAAAATTGATTTTTAGCCTGAAAGACAGCAGGTTCCAAGATGCCATCAAAACGCACCAAATAAATGTCAAAAATCTACATTTTCACGTCAGGGGAGACAGACTCAGCTAGAACATAAATCTGATGCTTGTAATAAAAATGCTTGAATGTTGGGGTCGAACCACAAAAGTTATGGCAGGCTCATGTCCAGCTGCACTTTCAATACTGTGTGCTGGCCTCAGGCCCAAATTCCAGGCTGGTTTTAAGTTCAGCCCCATTGGAGCCTCATCAGTTTAGTTGGTTGTTCTTGGTTGGCACACATGTGCAAGTGTCCCATGGCTCTATTTAAAAAATAGAGTAGTTAATTCCCAACATCCTGGCCAATGTTGCTGCCTGTACCAGTGCCACCGTAATCAGATTAACCGGTCATTCATCTCAGAGTTAATTCCATACCCCTACCATGTACAAACTATTTGCTGTACAAATGAATTTGCTGCAAGTGGCTTGGATCGAGGAGTGACAAGATCAAAACTTATTATTTTCCACTATTCATCTAGTTCAGGTCAAAACCTGCTTATAACCAGAGCCATTAAAAAAAAAAAACTAGCAAACAAAGGTGATATTAGAGCAGGTGATTTAAAAAAAATGTTTAGCCTATATCTCCCTTGATTTCTTGCAAAAGATGAGTACTAGCAAGGATTTTTCAAAGATAGCAAACCACCAACATCGATGTTAGTCCTCAGCCATGTGGAAATGTGCAGTTCACACATTCTGCATGGGATAGAGATGGTGCTCGTTCCAAAATCTTATTGCAGAGGCAACTCCCTGCAATGTCTGCATCATACTTTTGTGTAAGCTACTTCCTGAACTGCAGGAACCGTAGCCTTCTATGCAAGAAAGGCAGGTGCGTGCTTGGCCTTTTTCACTTGTGTTAGTAACGCCAACATGGTGGGGTGGGGGGTGGGGGGTGGAGATGCTTCACAAGTCTGCATTCTGTCAGTGAGTACTGCTAACCGCTCCAACAAAATGCCAAATATTCTTCTGGACAGGAGCATTTAATTTATCTGAACATTGTGTGCTCAAAAATCCAGGGAGCGTCAGAAATATGAAATAGAAGATATTTCCATATTTTGAACCCAGCGTCGATATCAATCAGTGTGCAAAAGAGACTGCATACTTTCTATCTAATCCCCACTGTGGGGTATAACAGCCCTGGTTTCTGAAGTACACATTTCTATTTCACCACAATGATATTATGATTTCCACCAGATGTCATTCTTTAATATTAGGTTCTGGGCAAGTTCATATTGTAGTTTTCTATTTTACTGGGAAACAGGTTAAATCTGCTCAAGTGTTTATGACCCCCAGGGAAGGGAGAGCGAGTTTTTCATCTTGTGAAGCAGTTCTGGATCCAAATCCCCAGATGCGAAAGGACAACAAGTACTTCCCGCAAACATCCATCCTCCAACATTTTTGAACATTTCAAGTCAAACTTACATTGATCTTCAAACACTTGGGACACCACTCACTCCTTTTTATAACTTTATATAGCACATTAAAGGCTTTCGTTTGTCAGATGTCTGTGGGAACAGATGACCACATTTAAGATTTGCAACACTCCATTATAACATACGGATATGAGAATGGTCAGTCCTTTGTTTAATTTATCAGTACATCTACAACTTTATATTGGAGCACAAAACTGTCACACTCGAATGGAGCACAGGTTTGCATTGCAATTGCTTGTACTTGGAGTTCCCATTAAAAAGAATATGAAGCTAAATGTTTGGAATGTAATAAACAGTGAATGCAAAATATACCTATTAGGTCAAAGACATGTGAAGGTTATGTAGAGTCTGTACACAGAATGATTACTTTGTTGGATTGTGACTGACCGATTGCAGTTCAAGGACTCTCTGATCTTAGACATCCACCTCGGGCTGTTCCTTTGCACCTCCTAATGTTAAGTTGTGGAGCAGAAATCCAGAGGCCTTGAATCAAGTTATCTGTACAAGGTACAAGGTACATATATTTGTCACATGTGCCAGTTGGCACAGTGAAATGTGATCACCATACAGCCATACAATAAAATAAAGAACAGAACACACGATAAGAGTTCAACATAAAATATCCCCACACAGCAGAATCAAAAGTTTCCCACTGTGAGGGAAGGCACCAAAGTCAGGCTCTTCCTCTGATGTTCACCCGTGGTTGGGGCCTCCGGAGCCCTCCGCAGTCGCCGCTACGGGCAGCCTGCCGCTCATGCCCGCTCGCCGGGTTGTTGGCTCTCCGACGTCGGAACAGGAGGCCAACCTCAGCGGCTTGGACCTCCAAAATGGCCGCTTCCCACTGGAGTCCGCAGCTCCCGACGTCCCCAGGCCGCGCCGGGTGGAGATTCACACTGGTGGCCCTCGGCAAAGGGCCCCAGGACTCCGCGATGTCAGTCAGCGCCGCCCGCGCTGGGAGCTCCGCGAACCACAGCACAAAGCATGTGCTAATAAATTGCAGAGAGTTGTGGATGTTTTCCAGTCAATCACACAAGCCAGACCCCCCACCATTGACTCCATCTACACCTCATACTGCCTTGCAAAAACAGCCAACACAATCAAAGAATGACCCCAGTCTTTCTTTCTTCTCCCTGCTCGTGTCGGGCAGAAGATACAGATGATACAGAAGTTTGAAAGTACGCACTGCCAGACTCAGGAACAGTTTCTTCCCCTCTGTTACCAGACTTTTGAATGGTCCTTCGATAAGTTAGGGTATTGTCCGCTTCACCACTACCCCTTTGCGGACATTGGACTTTGACTATGGAATTAGTGCGCAATGATGCTGAGAACTATATTCTGCACTCTGTATCTTCCCCTTTGCTCTACCTCTTGTACTTGAGTTTGTCTTGATTGTATTTATGTATAGTAATATCCGATTTGATTGGATATCATGCAAAACAAAGCTTTTCATTATACTTCAGTACACATGTCAATGATAAACTTAAACCCAATAAAGAGGGGGGGAAAATAATCAGCTGTTGGCAAAATCAAAGCTTTTGCTAGAACACCCATTCAGGAACAGGCGGATGTAATGTTGTGCAATTTTTATACATCAACAAAAGCAATGTTATGATGAAAATTAATAGTCCATTAAGTCATTGGAATGTTTCACGATTAGATTTCAGAGCATTCTTGTTTCCATCCAATTTAATGATATTTTTGCAATGAAATCCTGTTCTCAGGGGAATATTCTAATAAATCGAGTTGCCAAGCTAGAAAACTCAGGGGTTGAATAGGTTCAAAAAAGCTGACATTATCACCACAAGACTAGAGTACTCCGAGAGAAAATTAAGTCATAGTCATCATCTTATAGGGCTGCACAGCTGGGAAATGAGTCTTCTAGACCGACCATCAACCATCTTCAAAGTCATGGACTGCGTCATCATGGAAATGGTAAAAGGGGACTTAGAAATTCAGAGTCACCCAGGGCATTGCCTGCAGCCCCCGTGCTGTTCATGGATTACTCTACTTGACGAAGGGGAATCTCCATCCTGCTAGACCTGGTCCACTCCTATCAGTGGGGTTTGCATGTTCTCCCTGCGACTGTGTGCGTCTCCTCCGGGTTATTTCCACATCTCAAAGTCATGCGGGATTGTAGGTTAATTGGCCTCTATGACTTGGCCCAGGTGTAGAAGGAGTTGATGGAAAGTGGGATAACGTAGAATTAGTAAGAATGGGTGAACAATTGTCAGCGTGGACCTTGTGAGCTAAAAGGTCTGTTTCCATGCTGTATCAGTAAACTCAACTCAACTAAACTCAATTAAACTCAACTCAACTAAACTCAGCTAAATTCAACTAAAGTTACTATTAACAGAACTCAAGTCAACTTAGCTAAACACTGTGATCCCTATGAAAACAGACTGACTCCTGGGGGGAGCAGGAACTGCCTGAAATGAATGATGTGATGAGAGTGTCATTTTGTTCATTAGAGCAGAAAATAATGTTGTGAATCATAGAAGGAACAGTCAATGGTGTCATAGGGAAAATGTATGTCAATTTTTCATAAACAGAGGAATGATGGTATAACCACAATGCACTTTAGGCCCTCTACCTATGTAGGAGAAGGGGACCATCATCAAATACCATCCCACAGCGGATCTCCTGCCTATTTCCTCAGTGTCTCGTTGGTAAAGCTGCATTAGTTAATTAGTCAGTTAATTAGCTTTGTTTATTGTCACGTGTACCGAGGTACAGTGAAAAGCTTTTTGTTGCATGCTATCCAGTCAGGGGAAGGACTATACACGATTACAATTGAGCTGCCCATAGTGTAAATAACAATAATACAGGAGAAAGGGAACATCATTTAGTGCAAGATAAAGTCTAGTGAAGACCGATTAAAGATAGTCCGAGGGTCTCCAATGAAGTAGATGGTAGCTCAGGCAGCTTTCTAGTTTTGGTAGGATGGTTCAGTTGCCTAATAGCAGCTGGTAAGAAACTGTCCCTGAATCTAGAGTTGTGCATTTTCACACTTCTGTAACTGTTGCCTAATGGGAGAGGGGAGCGATTAGGGTGAGACTCGTCCTTGATTATGCTGGTGGCCTTCCTGAGGCATTCACAGTTCTCTGCAATTTCTTGCGGTCTTGGATGGAGCTGTTCCCAAACCATGTTGTGATGCATCCTGATAAAATGGTTTCTACGGCACACCTGTTAGATGTTGGTGAGAGCTGTTGGGGGCGACTGCACTTCCGAAGACTTCTAAGGAAAAGGATGCATTGGTGTGCTTTCTTGGTCATTGCTTCAATGTAGATGGTCCAAGATAAGTTGTTGGTGTGAAGCTGAGCATCCTCAGGGTTTACATGTAACCCGATGATGCTACTTCAGGTGATGTGACAGAGATGAGGGAGAAGCTAAAAGAGAAAATGCAAGTAAAATAGAACAACCTTTTTCCTCAGTATTAGAATAGCATAACTGGAGAGACATGGTTATGAGATGTCTTGCTTTTTCAGCTTTATGGAGAACATTTACAATAAAGTAAGAGTAAAGAAGTGCAAGAAATTATGAGTTGGAAGGAACTGCAGATGCTGGTTTAAACCGAAGATAGACACAAAAAGCTGGAGTAACTCAGCGGGACAGGCAGCATCTCTGGAGAGAAGGAATGGGTGATGTTTCAGGTTGAGACCCTTCTTCAGACTGGAGATGGGTCTCAACCCAAAATGGCACCCATTCCTTCTCTCCAGAGATGTTGCTTGTCCCACTGCGTTACTCCAGCTTTTTGTGTCTATCTGCAAGAAATAATGATCTGGCGGAAACCGATCCTTCAATATAAGGTTGCTTGTAGGAAATCTTGACTCTGTCATAGATTATTGACTTGTTTCATTCCAATGAAATGCAGGAAAATGATCCTCGAGAGCACTTGAATGATGTAGATTTGTTTTAAAATATTTCCACATTCATGCCACACACATATACATATGCATGTCAGTAAAACACATTTGGCATTGTACTTAGATCTGACTAAGAGAACACTTGTTAAGGAAACCAGTGAATGCATGCAGCTGTGACGAATTAGGAGACTGTGTTGAAAGCATCACATTACCGTTTAAATCAGCAATGACCTTTAGTATGGCTTGCAAAACTAGAGCTCTATTGTACAATGATGAGAAGGTGCAATTTTGTCCGAAGCAGCTAAAAATATATATTGCTCATAACATAATTTCCTTCGCTCATACAACACACCCATCTCAAAACTTTGATCAATTATTGAGCAAACATAAAAGACAGAATGATTCATTACCAGTCGTGAAAGAGATGGATGTATTACTAAAACACAAAAAGGACACAAAGTGCTGGAGTAACTGAGCAGGTCAGGTACCATATTTGGAGAACATGGATAGGTGATGTTTTGGGTCGAGACCCTTATTCAGACTGATTTTGGGAGAGGGGGTTGGTGGAAAGGTAGAAAAGAGGAGAGGCAGGACAAAGCGTGACAGGTGATAGGTCGACATAGGGGATGGGAGTTCTTTGGATAGGCAAATGGTTGGAACAAAGATGGTAGATAAGAACAGAAGGTGTGTGCCAGGTTTGAAGAGTTGTGGATTGTGAAGCCAGATGGAGGAATGTAGCAGGGCGGGGGATGGTCGGAGGGTGTGGCTTCGCTCTAGCAATGAAGGAGGCCCAGGACAGAAAGGTCAGTGTGGGAATGGGAAGGAGAGTTAAAATGGTTAGCTACTGAGAGATCAAGTAAGCCTTGTCAGACCAAGCACGTGTTCAGCGAAATGGTTGCTGACTCTACGCTTGGTCTCGCCGACGTATTATTAATCCCTTTCACTGTCCCACCATCCATTTACCGTCAAAAGCCAATACAACTAAAGCCAACTAGTTACGTGAAATGTATTTGTCCTGTGAGCCCCTAAACTGATTCAGTGAGATGTACCTTTCCTTTGAAAGTTCCAAAGAAAATGTATCTTTCAAATGCTGATTAAAGTGCTGCAGAATCCAATTTCAGATTCCAAATTTCATTTAGTTTAAAAGTTCAATGTATTTTCAATTCATTACATGGCCACATTCTTTACCTTGTCTAAATTGTGAAGCAGGGAGGGCAGAGAAGTGTGTTTTTTGAGAAACAATGAGAACACCTTGGACTGGGTATGTAACCCCCTTGACTTTCACAACATCTATTCTTCAGGTTTTACAAGGAGAAAAGTTCAACGCGATAGGCAATGGTTTTGGTGTTCGTTACATACCCTAAGCAATGTTGCTTGGAGATTTGGGCGTGATGTATACTGGGTGGGGAAGGAAGACAATCTGTTGTTATCGGATTCTCACAGACACCAACTAAAGTTTCACTTCCACAAGTTTTAGCACCACAAAGGTTTAGAATTTCTATCACCTTAGCAGTATCATACCATGGCATTTTATCAGGAATCCAGTCAATGAAAGCAATCAAGTACTTTGCCTTAACTTTTACAGTCTGAAGAATGGTACCGACCCAAAACATCACCGATCCATGTTCTCCAGAAATGCTGCCTAAGCTACTCCAGTACTCTTTATCTTTTGTTTTTGCAAACCAGCACCTGCAGTTCCTTGTGTTTAAAGTTTGCAAAATTACTTCTGCATTCAAATGATGATTTAATACCTTGATGTGGCTTATGGAATGGGAATTGGGTGTAACAGGCAAATGGTAATAAATCAAATATCTCATCATATGATTGAGGCATATGAGTGAACAATATGTCTAGATCCCATCCCATCGTGGCTGTTTGAGAATTTGAATTCCGTTTCTGGTAAAATACAGGATGGCATAGTGACACAGCAGTAAAGTTGCTGCCTTACACCGCCATAGACCCTGGTTCAATCCTGACGATGGGTGCTGCCTGTACGGAGTTTGTACGTTCTCCTTGTGACCTTTGTGGGTTTCTCCAGGTACTCCGATTTCCTCCCACACTGCAAAGACATACAGGTTTATAGGTCAATTGGCTTCTATATATTGTTCCTAGTGTGTAGGATAGTGCGAGTGCAGGAGTGATCACTGGTCGGCGTGGACTCAGTGGGCTGAAGGGCTGGTTTCCATGCTGTATAAAGTCTAAAGTTTAAAGTAAAGGCATAATAGAAGTGGCCATGCAATTGGTAGATTGTCATACTTCATGTGAGAAATCTACTATTCTCATCCAGTCTGGACTGGAAATAACATCTGCCTTGACACGGAGTCCTTTAACCACCTTCCGAAGTAACCTAGCAACTGGTGTCAGCAGTTCATGTACAGTGCATTCAGAAAGTATTCAGACCCCTTCACTTTTTCCACATGTTGTTACTTTACAGCCTTATTCTAAAATGGATTAAATTCATATTTTTTATCATCAATCTACACACAATACCCCATAATAAAAAAGCAAAAACAGGTGTTTAGAAATTTTTGCAAAGTAATTAAAAAGAAATAACTGAAATATCACATTAACATAAGTATTCAGACCCTTCACTCAGTAATTTGTTGAGGAATCTTTGGCAGCGATTACAGCCTCAAGTCTTCTTGGGTATGGCGCCACAAGCTTGGCACACCTGTATTTGGGTAATTTCTCCCATTCTTCTCTGCAGATCCTCTCAAGCTCTGTCAGGTTGGATGGGGAGCGTCGATGCACAGCTATTCTCAGGTCCCTCCAGAGATGTTCGATCAGGTTCAAGTCCGGGCTCTGGCTGGGCCACTCAAGGACATTCACAGACTTGTCACGAAGCCACTCCTGCCTTATCTTGGCTGTGTACTTAGGGTCATTATCCTGTTGGAAGGTGAACCTCCATCCCAGTCTGAGGTCCAGAATGCTCTAGAGCAGGTTTTCATCAAGGATCTCTCTGTACTTTGCTCCGTTCATCTTTCCCTCAATCCTGACTAGTCTCCCAGTTCCTGCCGTTGAACAACATCCCCACAGTATGATGCTGCCACTACCATGCTTCACCGCAGGTAGGGTATTGGCCAGGTGATGAGTAGTGCCTGGCTTCCTCCAGACGCGATACGTGGCATTCAGGCCAAAGAGTTTAATCTTGGTTTCATCAGACCAGAGAATCTTGTTTCTCATGCCTTTTGGCAAACTCCAAGCGGGCTGTCATGTGTCTTTTACTGAGGAGTGGCTTCCGTCTGGCCACCTTACCATAAAGGCCTGATTGGTGTAGTGCTGCAGATATAGTTGTCCTTCTGGAAGGTTCTCCCATCTCCACAGAGGAACTGGAGCTCTTTCAGAGTGACCATCAGATTCTTGGTCACCTCCCTGACCAAGGCCCCTCTCCCCCCGCTTGCTCAGTTTGGCCGGGCGGCCAGCTCTATGAACAGTCCTGGTAGTTCCAAAGTTCTTCCTTTTAAGAATGACAGAGGCCATTGTGCTCTTCGGGACCTGCAATGCTGCAGAAATTGTTTTATACCCTTCCCCAGATCGGTGTCTCAACACAATCCTGTCTCGGAGATCTACGGACAATTCCTTCATCTTCATGGCTTGGTTTTTGCTCTGACATGCACTGTCCACTGTAGGACCTTATATAGACAGGTGTGTGCCTTTCCAAATCATGTCCAATCAATTTAATTTACCACTGGTGGACTCCAATTTTGCGTGTCATAGCAAAGGGTCTGAATACTTATGTAAATGTGATATTTCAGTTATTTATTTTTGATTACTTTGCAAAAATTTCTAAACACCTGATTTCGCTTCTTCATTCTGGGATATTGTGTGTAGATTGAAGATTAAAACAAAATAATTTAATCCATTTCAAAATAAGGCTGTAACGTAACAAAATGTGGAAAAAGTGAAGTCTGAATACTTTCTGAATGCACTGCAGAAGGAGATGTCCAGAGGGAATGGATAATGAATATAAAATGTATCAGGAGCTAATGGGAAGATGGTCTGATTCATTCTCTGGGGTCTTTTGGAAAATAATTGTCAATTGAAACAATTTTGTAAATGGACCAAAAAAGATAATTGATATCGGCCTTAGATGTGGTTCACTTTACTAGATCTCACTCCAAGCACCTGAAAAATTGAAAATGGATATTGCAGCTGTGTGTCAGTGTGGGTGTGTTGCTGATTGTTCAACTTCATTGGAAAGCTCACAGTGAAGTCTTTGGGCTCGTTAAAAAAGGACCCAATTCAATTATTGGTAAAACAGACCAATAACTCTTCATAATTTTAAGAGATGCCAGTAAATTACCTATCAGCATATAATTTAACTTTCCACAGGTGCAATTAGATTTTGATTTACAGCAATTCCATTTTGTAGCCCTCATTATATTGTTAAGGGCTTTGGGGAGAATTAGACATTACAGTTATGATCAGATTTGGATTGATTATCGTAATAGTAATGATTTGTCTCATATCTCAGGATATGACAACACCTCAGGACACTAGATTCTTGAATGAGTTCCATTTTTGTCACCTGGCAACATGTCGTGTTTCATTCAGTGCAATTTAATCAATCCAAGTTCAGATTGTTGTTGAATTTGTACTCCCTGTCTTCGTCTTCATGATCTTTCTTGAGCTGAGCGCTCTCAGCCCCTTGCCTGTGGTGCCACACTTACCTTCCCTGTCTTTTCCAGCTCCGGATGTGAGATTTCCTCAACATGCTTGTGGGTGTGTTGAGCAACTCTCACAGGTTTAAATGCCCACACCCACACTGTTCAGTTTATTTTATGCAAGTTCATCTATACAAATACATTTGTAATACTGCATAATGTAAGGTTGTTTATGTGAGCAGATTATGACAAACATTAGATAGCTCAGCAAAAGCAAATTAAATTTAAATGTTCATTTTCAATTTTAATGCAGGACTATTGCAATGCCGTATTCCACCAGGGGGAGCCATTGAGCTACACCTACTGCTGTAAAGCCTTCTGACTTTTAATTTTGAGGTGATTACACTTTGAAAAAGGGAGTGATTACCTTTTTCCAACAGGCTACCTACGGTCATTTCCTCAGCCAATCATATAAATAACTATATCTAATTGTTGCTATTTTTTGCTGCTACATGCAATAACATTAATGTACTGTCTGGGAGATTCTGTTTGAAGAAGGGTTTCGACCCGAAATGTCACCTATTCCTTTTCACCAGAAATGCTGCCTGACCCGCTGAGTTACTCCAGCACTTTGCTTTTCTATCTTCACTATCACCTGTTTTGTATCACGGCACAATCTCAAAAATGCAGATATTTTGGTAAACTGCACATCCACACCATTGATGGAGACAGGGGACAGGGGCGTTCCTCTCCTCCTAAAGACCACCATTAACTCCTCCTACCCTTCTACCCTTCCTCATCTAAACCCATCAGTATATCTTTGGAACATGTCCTTCATTAGTATCCTTCTTATTAATTTCCTCAAATAATCTTTGAGCAATACTGTAGTGTTGCGGTTATGTTACTGGACTAGCAGCCAGAGTTCAGAACTATTGATCCAGGGACATGAATTCAAATCCAACCAAAGCAACTCAGTAATTAAATAAACCTTAAAATAGAAAGCTGGTCTCAGTAACCACGACCATGCAACCCAGTTGGTTCACCCTGTCTTTCAGGGTAGGTAAACTGCCATCCTAACTTGGTCTGGCCACTGGGTAACTCCAGATCCACCTCAGCTCAGGAAGAATAGGCACCAACCTCACCAATAGTACGATTAAACGAGAACTTACCAGTTTGAAGTTTGATCTTTATTTAATGAGGAGTTACGTTGAGGGATTACGTGAAGAACCCGCCAGCACGCATGCACGTCAATCTTCAAAGCAGCGATGTGAGATCACAGATAACAGTTGTTGGACTAAACATAGTAAGATTAGAGAAGACTAGAATACCAGCTGATCTTTATGATAGAGGGTTGGGAGCGGAGGGCACGTAATCCCTCAACGTAACTCCTCATAAAATAAAGATCAAACTTCAAACTGGTAAGTTCTCGTTTAATCTTACTATTTTACTTCGGAGTCACGTGTGACTACGTGAAGATTTCAAAGCTCTGTGATTTCATGCTGTGGAAACGAGTCTATGCGTCACACACTGCATCAGTTGACCAATGATGAGTGAATATTAAAAATGCATTCAGACATGACATAGATATAGACATGTTGATGCTTTTAATGAACAAATAATGATAACAGTAACCTCCCTCAACCGGGAGGAAACTATAAAACAGAACCTAACATAGAGTTGGCAAATACTCCTGGTCTGGCAATGGGTTAGTTATAAAATGTTTGGAAAGATCGTTTGTTTGACCATCCTGCAGCCGCTAGGATGTGGTCCTGCGAAACGTCCATAACCCTGCTGCTGATGTTGTTGCAGCCCTGGTGGAGTGAGACTTGAAATGTCAATGTTCACTCCTGTATTAGCCAGAACCATTTTTTACCACCTGGAGATGGTGTGTAGTGATACCTCCTTATGAGGCTTTATGTAATTAACAAACATTGCTGGTTCAGAGCCTCTAAGGCTCTTAGTGACCTAAACATACTGGTGTAGATGTGTGACCACACACAACCGAAGGTCCATGGGATATGCCAACAAATCTAGTTTAAGACCTGATGCCCCTGGTCTATTCTGCTTGACTAAGACATAAACATAAAATGTTATTTTGCCTGCAGATATAATCATCCTGTCCAGTCCCAGCTTATGCAATGACTGGACCCGTTGCACTGGACTCAGCGCCATGAGCATAACCACTTTGTAAGTGAGTTTGACCAAGGACAGGGATGTAGCTGGAGCCCATCGGCGAAGCGGCGTTAGCACAATGTAAACATCCCATATCTCTGCGTACCTGGGCCTGAGAGGTTTCGAGTCGAAGATACTCTTCATAATCTAGATATCAGAGGGTGAGACCCGACAGTGGATTCTGCTCCCCGCAGCCAATATGATGAGAAGGCATGTTCGGCACAGTAAATGGCACTTTAACTTAATAATTGTCAAAACCCCATATAAAATTGAACTTCAAGACGTCAGTCATCCGTGCCGAATTATATGTAATATTAGCATAAAACAAACTTCTTCCCATCTCCTTATGAGGAAAAATCCTGCTTATTTGGTGCTATCCCTGCAATGTGCAGTGAGCATGGCCAGGTTTGGTCTAACAACCCGAGCCACAGGAACGGTCTTCTCAGAGTCTGCAAGTCAATGAATTGATTTTATCATGCAGAGGATGGTTTACCGAGTCACGGCTAAACCGGCACATTTTTTGTGTCTAGAAATAACCATATAAGGTTCTATTATCATTCCCCACATCAGCGGGAACCATGGCTGTAAAGGCCAATCAGGCATTACGAAAAGCCTGAAGTGGGAACTTGCTGAGTTTTTTGCAAGCCCCGTCTGATGAGGCAAAATGGAGGAAGACCTAAACAAACATTTCTCCCCAGTGTAGCGAGAATGCATCCATCGCCACTGATGTGCCATATATTATTTGCAACTGGTGACTGAGCCTGGATGCAAACATCTCGATCTTTTAGTGTGAAGATTTACTGATGAAAAGTTAGTGGAGCAATGCTGAATACTGTTCGTCCACCATGGTGACTTTGATAGTTTCAGCTGGGAATACATAGATACATAGATACATAGAAAATAGGTGCAGGAGTAGGCCATTCGGCCCTTCGAGCCTGCACCGCCATTCAATATGATCATGGCTGATCATCCAACTCAGTATCCCGTACCTGCCTTCTCTCCATACCTTCTGATCCCCTTAGCCACAAGGGCCACATCTAACTCCCTCTTAAATATAGCCAATGAACTGGCCTCAACTACCCTCTGTGGCAGAGAGTTCCAGAGATTCACCATTCTCTGTGTGAAAAAGTTTTTCCTCATCTCGGTCTTAAAGGATTTCCCCCTTATCCTTAAGCTGTGACCCCTTGTCCTGGACTTCCCCAACATCGGGAACAATCTTCCTGCATCTAGCCTGTCCAACCCCATAAGAATTTTGTACGTTTCTATAAGATCCCCTCTCAATCTCCTAAATTCTAGCGAGTATAAGCCAAGTCTATCCAGTCTTTCTTCATATGAAAGTCCTGACATCCCAGGAATCAGTCTGGTGAACCTTCTCTGCACTCCCTCTATGGCTATAATGTCCTTCCTCAGATTTGGAGACCAAAACTGTACGCAATACTCGAGGTGTGGTCTCACCAAGACCCTGTACAACTGCAGTAGAACCTCCCTGCTCCTATACTCAAATCCTCTTGCTATGAAGGCCAACATACCACTCGCTTTCTTCACTGCCTGCTGCACCTGCATGCCTACTTTCAATGACTGGTGTACCATGACACCCAGGTCTCGCTGCATCTCCCCATTTCCTAATCGGCCACCATTTAGATAATAGTCTGCCTTCCCGTTTTTGCCACCAAAGTGGATAACCTCACATTTATCCACATTATACTGCATCTGCCAAACATTAGCCCACTCACCCAGCCTATCCAAGTCACCTTGCAGTCTCCTAGCATCCTCCTCACAGCTAACACTGCCCCCCAGCTTAGTGTCATCCGCAAACTTGGAGATGTTGCTTTCAATTCCCTCATCCAGGTCATTAATATAAATTGTAAATAGCTGGGGTCCCAGCACTGAGCCTTGCGGTACCCCACTAGTCACTGCCTGCCATTGTGAAAAGGACCCGTTTACTCCTACTCTTTGCTTCCTGTTTGCCAGCCAGTTCTCTATCCACATCAATACTGAACCCCCAATACCGTGTGATTTAAGTTTGTATCCTAATCTCTTATGTGGTACCTTGTCGAAAGCCTTCTGAAAGTCCAGATACAACACATCCACTGGTTCTCCCCTATCCACTCTACTAGTTACATCCTCGAAAAATTCTATAAGATTCGTCAGACACGATTTACCTTTCGTAAATCCATGCTGACTTTGTCCAATGATTTCACCACTTTCCAAATGTGCTGCTATCCCATCTTTAATAACTGACTCTAGCAGTTTCCCCACTACCGATGTTAGACTAACTGGTCTGTAATTCCCTGTTTTCTCTCTCCCTCCCTTCTTAAAAAGTGGGGTTACGTTTGCTACCCTCCAATCCTCAGGAACTACTCCAGAATCTAAAGAGTTTTGAAAAATTATCACTAATGCATCCACTATTTCTGGAGCTACTTCCTTAAGTACTCTGGGATGCAGCCTATCTGGCCCTGGTGATTTATCGGCCTTTTATCCATTCAATTTACCCAACACCACTTCCCGACTGACCTGGATTTCACTCAGTTCCTCCATCTCCCTTGACCCGCGGCCCCCTGCTATTTCCGGCAGATTATTTATGTCTTCCTTAGTGAAGACGGAACCAAAGTAGTTATTCAATTGGTCCGCCATATCCTTGTTCCCCATGATCAATTCACCTGTTTCTGACTGCAAGGGACCTACATTTGTTTTAACTAATCTCTTTCTCTTCACATATCTATAAAAACTTTTGCAGTCAGTTTTTATGTTCCCTGCCAGTTTCCTTTCATAATCTATTTTCCCTTTCCTAATTAAGCCCTTTGTCCTCCTCTGCTGGTCTCTGAATTTCTCCCAGTCCTCCGGTATGCTGCTTTTTCTGGCTAATTTGTACGCATCATCCTTTGCTTTGATACTATCCCTGATTTCCTTTGTTATCCACGGATGCACTACCTTCCCTGATTTATTCTTTTGCCAAACTGGGATGAACAATTTTTGTAGTTCATCCATGCAGTCTTTAAATGCCTTCCATTGCATATCCACCGTCAACCCTTTTAGAACGAATTGCCAGTCAATCTTGGCCAATTCACGTCTCATACCCTCAAAGTTACCTTTCTTTAAGTTCAGAACCGTTGTTTCTGAATTAACAATGTCACTCTCCATCCTAATGAAGAACTCAACCATATTATGGTCACTCTTGCCCAAGGGGGCACGCACAACAAGACTGCTAACTAACCCTTCCTCATTACTCAATACCCAGTCTAGAATAGCCTGCTCTCTCGTTGGTTCCTCTACATGTTGGTTTAGATAACTATCCCGCATACATTCCAAGAAATCCTCTTCCTCAGCACCCCTGCCAATTTGATTCACCCAATCTATATGTAGATTGAAGTCACCCATTATAACTGTTTTGCCTTTGTTGCACGCATTTCTAATTTCCTGTTTGATGCCATCCCCAACTTCACTACTACTGCTAGGTGGCCTGTACACAACACCCACCAGCGTTTTCTGCCCCTTAGTGTTTCGCAGCTCTACCCATACCGATTCCACATCCTCCAAGCTAATGTCCTTCCTTTCCACTGCATTAATCTCCTCTCTAACCAGCAACGCTACCCCACCTCCTTTTCCTTTCTCTCTATCCCTCCTGAATATTGAATATCCCTGGATGTTCAGCTCCCAGCCTTGGTCACCCTGGAGCCATGTCTCCGTGATCCCAACCATATCATAATCATTAATTGCTATCAGCACGTTCAACTCATCCACCTTATTACGAATGCTCCTTGCATTGAGACACAAAGCCTTCAGGCTTGTTTTTACAACGCTCTTACCCCTTATACAATTATGTTGAAAAGTGGCCCTTTTTGATTTTTGCCCTGGATTTGTCTGCCTGCCACTTTTACTTTTCACCTTGCTACCTATTGCTTCCGCCCGCATTTTACACCCCTCTGTTTCTCTGCTCACCCATTTAAGAACCCCACCACCTCTTATTCTCTGTTTATTATTGTTTTCTTCTTTCCCCCCTACATGTTGGGTCTGAGTGCTTTCCTTCTCTGCCTCCTGCCTCACACACTGTCTAATAGCATTCTCTATTTGAGTCCCCCCAACCATTCTAGTTTAAAGTCTCCCCAGTAGCCTTTGCAGATCTCCCTGCCAGGATATCGGTCCCCCTCAGGTTCAAGTGCAACCCATCCTTTTTGTACAGGTCGAACCTTCCACAAAAGAGGTCCCAATGATCCAGAAATTTGAATCCCTGCCTTCTGCACCAGTCCTTCAGCCACGCATTTATCCTCCACCTCGCTCCATTCCTACTCTCACTGTCGCTGTGCTATTTGGGCCTTTGCATTATCAGAACTATACAGCGTGCAAAGGAGTAAGCTTTCAAGTACCATGTAGGTCATTGTTACCAGAATAGCATAGGTCTGGTAACAATGACCTACATGGTACTTGAAAGCTTACTCCTTTGCACGCTGTATAGTTCTGATAATGCAAAGGCCCAAATAGCACAGCTGAAAGCCAATATATTGCCAATTACAATAGATGAATAGAAGGCTGCTTGATAACAACCTTCAATTAATTCCAATCTTTTGCCCCAGACAAATTAATAGAATTAAAGGTAAATCCCAATAATCAATAATTTCAGTTGGTATCAACTTAAATGTAACTGGACTGATGAGAACCCCAATTTCTCAAATATAATTTGGTGGCTGATACAGCTAATTTAGCAAAATACAGCGTTTAGAATATCATCCTGTTAGGCCATAACAATTGTTTTTTAGCTCTGAACAGCCGAAGCACTGGTTTTAGTAATTTGATAAATAACCTGGGAGCTGAAGTTAGCCCATTTTGCAATGCTTTTAACTGTATCATTGCCCCATCCAGCTAAATTTCAAATATCTCCGGTGCCCCGTGAATGGAAACTGATCCCATGGAAGTTAAACAGTCATGAAGTTTTCTATTCAGAAATGCCTATACTGCACATGTGAGTTGAACCTGTTGACAATGAACAGGCCACATCTGCCATAATTTCAAGCCTGCCTTGAAAGGCAACTTCAGTCATATTTCCGAGAACTCTGGCCAAATTCTGCGCCTGTCTCGCTTGTATACGGTGCAGTATAAACTAATCTCATGTTATCATTTTAATTTATAAACAGATCTGAATCTTATGTTATCATTGTCATCTGTACAAAAACAAGTGTAAATATTACCAATTGCAAATGGTCCACATACCCCATGTTTCGGAAAGAACCAGACCCACCTACCTTCATGGTTATCGGTGGTTTTGTGGTAAGCCCAAAGGCCCCTGATGAGGGTTCTATTTCCGTCCTTGATTTGGAGAGTAGGACAGCTGGGGTACATGGATCCCATATTTCCCCTTAGGACCAGTTTTGGGCATTGGCCTAAAAGACCTGCGCTCAGCTTTCAACCTGCCACCAGCTTCAGTGAACCGCCTCCTGCTGATGGAGACGTGGGGTGTGTTGTCGCCGACACAATGAAGCTTTGCTCGTCGTTGAACTTTGATTAGTCTGACAGCTTTTGTTTCCTCATCCCGGTCTTACCTGTTTGAACAGGTTTTCCGTGAAGAGTTGATTCGGCGGCTGGACATTACTGGCCTTTCTATGTTCATTTTGAAGTGTGCCTTGCATATCAAGACCAGGCCAGTAATCTTTAAAATTTTGTTGGATTTCCTGGGTTTTCATGCCACCTCCAATATCACCCCAGATAGCGCTGTTCACTGCTGGCACTTTCAGGAACCCTTTCACCTGTTCCTATAATGATGTGATGTGAGGTAGCTGCTGCTCTGCGAGGGGAACTCTGGCCCCTTCGGGTTTTCTGCCAATGGCTGGAAGCAAACTTTTCCAGCAGGAGCTCCTTCGTTTGCGAGGATATCGCAACCCTTGAGGCCATGACAGAAATTTCTGGAACCTCACGCATGTACTCCAGTATGTTCCCCTGACATACTTCTGAGTTTGGAGTCAGTTACCAACTGACCCCTCGCACTCACCTTCACAGATAGGGAGATTTCCATGGACAATATGAGGATGGAGCATTACCTTAATGGGATGAACGCCCTGCAGACGCTATCCAAGCTCCATCTGGGTAAAATCGTCCGAGGACGTACCCATGTCGGAGGGGAACCTTCCTGGCCTGACTACAGTCTAGGCCTCTCAGACTCCGTTTGGCTCTTACCCTCTGCGGGCTGCCGGAGTCTGAAGTCGCCGCCGGCTACCCATACTTCCGCGGTCCGTAGCCGTGTCTTCCCACGGTCCCCGTAGCCGAGGTTCCCTCGAGCCGGGTTACCCGCGGTCTTCCCACGGTCCCCGAAGCCGGGTTCCGCGGTCCCCGCAGCCGGGCTTCCCCTGAGCCCGGTATCCCCGCGGTTGTTGCAGCCGGCATTCCCTCGCGGTCCCTGTAAAAGGAATTCCCCGCAATGTCGGGTTTCCCCCAAGACGGATATCCCCGTAGTTTTCGCAGCGGGGATTCCCTCGCGGTTCCTGAAGAAGGGCTTCCCCGCGATGTCTGTGGTCGGGTTTCCCCCGAGCCGAATATCCCCGCAGATTTCGCAGCTGGGATTCCCCCCCGCGGTCCCTGTAGAAGGGAGCCGGTGGAGCCGGGATTTCGACCCCGGAACGTCTCCAGCAGGAACTCTGTAAAGAGCTTCCTGCAAGGAGAAAACAGACCTGGAAAAAAGTTTAAAACTTACCTTTAGGTTTGACCGCTGGTGGAGCAGCGCGCCCCCAGCCCGTCGTTGCGCAATGCGTTAGACGATATGACGCACATGCGTGCTGGCGGGTTCGTCACGTAGTCATTCACGTGACTCCGAAGTAAAATGACAGCCACATCTTATAGAGTAATATTCATAGACTTAGACTCATACAGTGTGGAAACGGGCCCTTCGGTCCAACTTGCCCACACCGACCAACATCTGCACTAGACCCACCTGCCTGCAGTTGACCCATATCCTTCTAAATCTATCCTATCCATGTACCTGTCTAAATGTTTCTTAAACATTGCAATAATACCTGCCTCAACTACCTTCTCTGGCAGCTCGTTGCATATCCACCACTCTTGATGTAAAAAAATTATCCCTCAGATTCCTATTAAATCTTTCCCCCCTCACCTTGAACCTATGTCGTCTGGTTCTCAATTCCCCAACTATGGGCAAGAGACTCTGTGTGTTTACCTGATCTAATCCTCTCATGATTTTGTACAGCTCCATTAAATCACCCCTCATCCTCCTACACTCCAAGGAATAGAGTCCCAGCCTGCTCAACCTCTCCCTATAGCTCAGGGCCTCGAGGCCTGGCAAAATGCTCGTAAATCTTTTCTGCACCCTTTCCAACTTTTCAGTTCTGTTCTTGCACAAATGAATGCCTTGGCTTTGTTGTTTTAATATTCTTATTTGCCTCATCACTTGTTTAGTGCCATGCATCCAAGCTCTCAATCTCTCAGCTGCGCAACCCCGTGTCAATGCTTATTTCTCAAGCAGCATGTGGCCTCTTTAATCTTTCCTACCAAAATGTGTCACTTCACACATTTATAATGAAGTTCATTTGCCAATGCACATGCATGTCTGACAAAATTTATTCACGTTTTCTTGTATTTAGTTATACCTTCTCACTGCATTAACTTCACTCCCAGTCAGGTGATGTCTTCAAATTTTAGTTACGCACCTGATTCCTATGTCAAAATCTAAAGGTTAAAATATATGGTCCCAGCATCATTTTTTCATGAAACGCTGTTCTCGGTCCTGAGACCCTGCTGACACAATACTTTAAAGCAGTGACAAATCTCAAGATTCAGGATATATTGATGAAACGTCAAGCTGAGAATATTAACTGAACTGCGCATTCTATGCCACATCCAACACAAATTAATGAAGACATGTTAAGGATCCATTTTTAAAATGATGCTTGCCATTGGGTACATTTTGGCACGTTGGGGATATCACTTTCCAACCACGATGTTAACTAATGTTTTAAAAGTGATGCATTGCGCTTGTTTTAATGGCCGCTTCTCCCAGAAGATGAGCATAAATGGAAGGGGAACAAGATCAGCAAAATTACCTTTTTAATGTTTTCAATGTGAAATTCTGAGGTCCCAGCCCTCCCATTAACTACAGAGATATTGAGCAAAATGTCTGTACCAATTTATGAAGCACTAAATTACTTTATGATCCCATTAGTTTTTTTACTAGGTTGTCTGTTATGTAGGCAATGGACTGGCACTTGTCACACCTTTCATGGGTCTGCCTGGTAAATTAAATACTTTTAACAGAGACCACGAGACTGATCGTTCACCTGGTGGGATGGTGCCCACTGGCACAATGTGGATGAGCAACATAGCGAAAGCTTCCACCTGCCAACTCACCGCTCCAATTGTGCAGCTGGTCTTTTAGATTGCCGTAATATGCCCTCACGCACAGTGTTCAGAAACTGCAGCTCTGTAGTCAATTTAATGCAAATGGGTCGCTGCTTCACTTCCTGAATTTTAAATGTGGATCACTCTGCATGTTTATCCTGTAACAAAGGCAGTGAGGGCCAGCTGTGCTCTCCACGTTCAGCAAGTAGCTCCTGAAAACTGAACTCTTTGAATTTTAATGGCAACCAAAAACAAGGATGTAGTCGGTCATAGAGTCAGAGTCGTATAGTGTGCAAACAGGCCCTTCGGCCCAACTTGCTCACACTGGTCAATGTCCCACCTGCCTGCGTTTGGCCCTCATTCCTCTAAAATGGGGAATTATAGACCAGTTAGCCTTACATCGGTAGTGGGGAAGATGCTTGAGTCAATAGTTAGTTAGTAAGTAAGTAAGTAAGTAAGTAAGTAAGTAAGTAAGTAAGAAAGTAAGTAAGTAAGTAAGTAAGTAAGTAAGTAAGTAGGTAAGTAGGTAAGTAGGTTGGTTGGTTGGTTGGTTGGTTGGTTGGTTGGTTGGTTGGTTGGTTGGTTGGTTGGTTGGTTGGTTGGTTGGTTGGTTGGTTGGTTGGTTAGTTGGTGGGTTGGTTGGTTGGTTGGTTGGTTGGTTGGTTTGTTGGTTGGTTTGTTAGTTAGTTTGTTAGTTTGTTTGTTAGTTAGTTTGTTAGTTAGTTTGTTAGTTAGTTTGTTAGTTAGTTTGTTAGTTAGTTTGTTAGTTAGTTTGTTAGTTAGTGTGTTAGTTAGTTTGTTAGTTAGTTTGTTAGTTAGTTTGTTAGTTAGTTTGTTAGTTAGTTTGTTAGTTAGTTTGTTAGTTAGTTTGTTAGTTAGTTTATTGGCCAAGTTTTCATATACAAGGAATTTGCCTTGGTGCTCCGCCCACAAGTAACAACATGACATACAGTGACAGTTACGATTGACTCAGAAAACACTAAGCATTAATAATAATAAAACATTAAAGATAAAACACCATTGATCAAGCATGTGAACCAACAAAATACCAGATCAAAGGGAGGCTACAGATTTTTGGCTGTTCAGTAGAGCAACTACTCGTGGATAAAAAACAGTTTTTATGTCTGGCTGTGGCAGCTTTGACAATCCGGAGTCGCCTTCCAGAGGGAAGTGATTCAAAGAGTTTGTGGCCAGGGTGAGAGGGGTCAGAGATGATCTTGCCCGCTCGCTTCCTGGCCCTTGCAGTGTACAGTTCATCAATGGAGGGAAGGTTGCAGCCAATAATCTTCTCTGCTGATCGGACGATGCGCTGCAGCCTCCAGGTGTTAAAGATGTTATAGCTGTGCATTTGGAAAGAGTGACAGGATCGGTCAGTCAGAATGAATTTATGAAGGGGAAATCAAGCTTGAGTAATCTTCTGGAATCGTTTGAGGATGTAACAAGTAGAATGGATAAGGGAGAGTCAGTCGACGTGCTGTATCTGTACTTTCAAAAAGCCTTTGACAAGGTCCCACACATGAGATTAGTGTGCAAAATTAGAGCACATGATATTGGGGGTAAGGTATTGACATGGATAGAGAACTGGTTGGCAGACAGGAAGCAAAGAGTAGGAATTAACGGGTCCTTTTCAGAATAGCAGGCAGTGACTAGTAGGGTGCCACAAGACTCGGTGCTGGGACCCCAGTTATTTACAATCTATATTAATGATTTGGACGAGGGAATTGAATGCAACATCTCCAAGTTTGCGGATGACACGAAGCTGGGGGGCAGTGTTAGCTGCGATGAGGATGCTATGAGGCTGCAGGGTAACTTGGATAGGTTGGGTGTGGGCAGGTGCATGGCAGATGCAGTATAATGGGGATAAATATGAGGTTATCCACTTTGGTGGCAAGAACAGGAAGGCAGATTATTATCTGAATGGTGTCAGATTAGGAAAAGGGGAGGTGCAACGAGACCTGGGTGTGCTTGTACATCAGTCACTGAAAGTAAGCATGCAGGTATAGCAGGCAGTAAAGAAAGCTAATGGCATGTCAGCCTTAATTGCGAGAGGATTTAAGTTTAGGAGCAAGGAGGTCCTACTGCACTTGTACAGGGCCCTGGTGAGACTGCACCTGGAGTATTTTGTGCAATTTTGGTCTCCTAATTTGAGGAAGGCCATTATTACTATTGAGGGAGTGCAGCGTAGGTTCACCAGGTTAATTCCCGGGATGATGGGACTGACATATGATGAAAGAATGGGTCGACTGGACTTATATTCACTGGAATTTAGGATGAGAGGGGATCTTGTAGAAACATATAAAATTCTTGAAGGATTAGACAGGCTAGATGCATGAAAAATGTTCCCGATGTTGGGGGAGTCTAGAACCAGAGGTCACAGTTTAAGAGTAAGAGGTAGGCCATTTAGGACAGATGAGGAAATACTTCATCACCCAGAGAGTTGTGCATCTGTGGAATTAACTGCCACAGAAGGCAGTGGAGGCCAATTCACTGAATGTTTTCAAGAGAGTTAGATTTAGCTCTTGGGGCTAAAGGAATCAAGGGATATGGGGGAAAATCAGGAATGTGGTACTGATTTTAGATGATCAGTCATGATCATACTGAATGGCTGTACTGGCTCGAATGGCTGAATGGCCTACTCCTGCATCTATTTTTCTATGTTTCTATGTAAACCTCTCCTATCCATGTACCTGTCTAAATGTTTCTTAAATGTTGCGATAGTCCCTGCCTTAACTACCTCCTACCGGCAGCTTGTTCCATACACCCACCACCCTTTGTGTGAAAAAGTTACCCCTCGGGTTCCTATTAAATCTTTCATCCCCTCACCTTAAAGTGATGTCCTCTGGATCTTGATTCCCCTAATCCGGGCAAGAGACTCTGTGCGTCTATCCAATCTACAGAGGCAAAGATATATCAGCCATGATTGAATGGCGGCGTGGACTTGTTGGGTCAAATGGCCTTAATTCTGCTCGTATAACTTATGAATTTATGAACTTATGAAGCAGTTATCTTTAGGAAGCAAAATGCCAGCTTTGTTAGTGATGTCCACATCCTTGCTCACAAAGAGAACCCATTTGCACCTGCATTAAATGCAACGTGATCATGGTTTAAAGTGTCTGTGTCCATTTCTTGTTAAAGCTTCACGCAAGGGGAAATTGCAGCAGGAACTTCTTGTCTGTGTTCACCCAAACACAGGTATAAGTTCCCTACTATAATCTGTGCAAAAGATGACTTTATCAATGTGTGTGGCATCCTTTAATTACTCAATGACTGAAATTGGATCAAGAAATTGTGACTTAAGATCTTCGTTGAGGCCTGACAGTACAAAGGATACAGAATGAAAGCAGTGAACTGTGTCTGGTCCAAGGTGCTTCCCCTGGGACAACTTCCTTAAACAGCTTCCCAGTCATTATGAGGAAATAGTTTCACTGCCAGCGGTTCTGATCACAGATTAATATCCCTTGATCGGTGGCTCCACATTTGCAGCTATTCTGTGGGATTCTCTGGGGTTTGGGGCAACAAAGGCTCAGGACTCACTCGGTCTGCTCCGAACATAGCAACATATGAATTAGGAACAGGATTAGACCACTCAAATTCAGAGTCCAGATCCACCATCTATTAGGACCATGGCTGATCTGACTGTAACATTGACTCCACATATCTGTTTACCAACGTTAACCTTTCACTTCCTTGTCAACCAGGCATTTAATTACTTCAACCTTAACACTATTCAAAGGCAGACCTGCAATCACTCTTTGACGTAGAGAGACCCATAGAATCATGACCTGAAATAAAATGCCACATTTCTGCCTACTCTTCATATCCTTTCATCATATGACAACCGGTCTACTCCAGGCATGAGTATAGTACCGCTTCCAAAGCATTAGCAACATTCTTTAAATAATGGGAAATACTGCTCCTAATATTTGAGATGAGAACCCACCAGTGACTTGTAAGGAGATTCCGGTCATGTTTCAATGCTTCTTATTGAGATTGATTGAAAGATACAGCATGGAAACAGGCCCTTTGGCCCACTGAGTCCATGCTAACCATTAATCGCCCATTCACACTAATTCTATGCTATCCCACTTTTGCAACCAATTCCTACTCACAAGGGGCAATTTACAGAGGCCAATTAGTCAATAGACCCTCAGGCCTTTGGGATGTGGGAGGAAACCAGAGCACCTGTAGGAAACCCACATGGTCACGGGGAGAGCACACAAACCCAACACAGACAGCACCCAAGGTCAGGATTGAACCAAGGACTCGGACACTGATGCAGCAGCTTAACCAGCTATGCCACTCTGTTGCCCACACATATATCCTAAAGGGGATAAATAACATTAAGGATTTTTTAAGGCAAAAATATCTAACTTTGAAATGTTTTTGGATGACATCCAATAAAACCATACAAACATTATTTAATGCAGGAAAAAAGGGCGGAATCCATTTTGTCGTCACTTACACATGATCATATATACATAATATACTACCTTGAGAAATTGTAATTATAGATATTCCTCATTTACTTACGATAATTAGTTTCTTAATGCTCTGTGAAACAATGGTGAGATTGATTGTCTGTATTTGACTGGATTGGTTTTCAATCCCTTCATGAATGTGGACATTATTACGGTCGTTTAATCGAAGAAAGAAGGGAATAATACCTTACAAAACCTCAGCCTGGCCTGAAGATTTACAGCCAGTGGAGCAATTTGAAGTGCAGCTGCTGTTGTAAGGTGGAGAAATGTATTGGTGCATCTCCAGTGTATAGTGCCTCCTTCATGATAGTTGTCAGCAGCTCACAAATCTTCCCTCCTACCTTCCCCAGCACTCTGAGATATACAATACTCACACCCCACAATTTATGCACTGGAGTCCTTTTCCCTGTCTAGCAGTTATATCAAAGCCATTCATTTTATTTTGATGAAAGTTGTTTAATTCAGGGAGGGCATATTAATCACATGTTCCCCGTGAATAATTTGATCAGAATATTTAACATTTGGTGCTCAACTTCAGTTTTGATTTTGTTTGAATTCGTCAAGGTTCAAGAGTCAAGAGTGTTTAATTGTCATATGCATCAAAAACAGCACAATTAAATTCTAACTTGCAGCAGCATAACAGGGCGGCACAGTGGCACAGTGGTAGAGTTGCTGCCTTACAGCGCCACAGACCAGGTTCGATCCTGACAAGTTCTGTCTGCACGGCTTTTGTACATTCTGTTTGTGATCGCGTGGGTTTTCTCCATATGCTCCGGTATCCTCCCATACTCCTAAGCCGTACAGGCTTGTCGGCAATTGTCTTCGGTAAGTTGTAAAAAAATTGTCCCTGGTGTGCGGGATAGTGTTAGTGTATGGGGTGATAGCTGGTCAGCGCGGACTTGGTGGGCAATGGTCTTCTTTCCACGCTGTAACTCTAAAGTCTAGAAACTAAAGTGTAAATGTGTGTACACATAATGAAGAAAACTAATATCAATGAATTAAAAAAACACAATATTAAGGGCCTGTCCCACTTACGTGTCCTTGGCATGCAAATTACGCGACCTCGTGGTTGTGTTGAGGCGCATGGGCATCGTTTGGCCGCGCGGGGCCGGTCCCACTGAGAAACGCGGAGGGCTATGTAGTTGTGCGCGACATCGCACGGGGCTCCGAAATTTTTGTAGCGAACAAAATCTTCACGCGCCAATGGCTTGTCGTGGAACTAACGGCCAAAGTGGGACAGGCCCAAGACCCTGGCGTGACGCAACATCTCACCTCTAACAGCAGCAGAAGCAGGCAAACGATCGCCGAACCCGGCCTGGGGCTCACGGCCGTTGCGGTCCGGATCCGCCCCCACTTCTACTCCCAGAGCGGGGCCAAGAAAATTGAAGATCGATACAAAATGCTGGAGTAACTCAGCGAGACCGGCAGCTTCTCTGGAGAGAAGGAATGGGGATGTTTCGGGTCAAGACCCTTCTTTCAGACTGAAGAAGAGTCTCGACACGAAACGTCACCCATTGCTTCTCTCCAGAGATGCTGCCGGTCCCGCTGAGTTACTCCGGCATTTTGCGTCCATCTTCCAATAACGTCACGCGCTCCAGACGGCTGTGCGGTCGAATGAAGTTGCGCGCGACCATGAGGTCACGTAATTTGCATGCCAAGGGCACGTAAGTGGGACAGGCCCTTTAGTGCAAAACAAAAGCCTGAAGTGCCTAGTGCAACCCAGACAGTTTGTAGTTAAATTGGTATCTGTTTTGTCCAAGAGCCTGATAAATGTTGGGAAGAAACTGATCCTCAACCTGAAAGTCACCATCTTCAGGGATTTTCACTTATCTGACTTTCCTCTTCCTGATTTAAATATTTAGGGAATCTGCCCTGAATAAGTAGAGGATTCTCAGATTAGAGTGTATGACTCGATAGTTAATGTACAGATCACATGTGAAGATAAAGTAACAGATTACATAGTCTATATACAATAAATTTACATTCAAAAACTTAGATTCAGCCACAAACATTGTGCAAATAAAATGAAAACTGGTAGGGATTTAAGAGCCATAAGTTGATAACGTTGGAAGCTTTCCACATTATATGTAGGGTCTGCCTAACATAGAATGCAACCAAATTGCTTCCATTGCTTTAGGTTTAAGTCCTGGTAAAGAGGCACAGAGAATATCCAGCCTTGTTGAAGTGAGATAAGGGAGGCCCCAAGCATTCCAAAGTCATGAGCGAGGTAAGATTAGAGACAAGCAGCTGTGAACAAGAGTCCATGCAAACATGACTGGCAGGGTATGTGCATATGAGTTCACACAGCTTTAAAATCCTGAGCATAAGGCAGATGCCCAGAATCTAGTCTAAGTGTTACAGTCCTATTTCACTATAGAAAACAAATTATATTACTTACTTCTTTATGAATCTTCAAGTTGAATGTTGAGGTTGCTGAGATTTGATGATGAAATTCAGTAGAAGATTAGTTGCAACCATTTGGTATAAAACCCAGACCAATCTTGCAGGTAAATTTGTCACTGCACTTCCTACTCCCCTAAGATCTGTGTCATTGTTTTTTTCACACACTACAGCTATTTTGGGCTGCCAAATGTGAAGCGAAGCTTAATCATTTGCTTTCTGAAGAGAAGATATTCAAATGGAAAATAAAAGTTCCTAACTGCCAATCACCAAGTTACACAATGATTCAGGACTTGCACTTTCACAATAGACAGTGTGGGAACAATCTAACTCCAAAGCACTAAATACATTATAAGGCACTGCAGGAATTGTCACATGTGAGTTCTGGTGAGTTCTGGATGTGGTTTAAACCAATGCCTTCTCAGGTAGTTAAAAAAAAAAATCCTGGCAGTATTTTAAAGAATAGTTAGGATGTTCTCCCCAGTGTCTTGGTGAATATGTCCTCTTAATATAACCAGGCAACAGATTGTCTGGCCACTGACCCACTGTTACCCATGGGATATTGTTCTGCACGATAAATGGCTACTCCATTTCCTACACCGTATCAGCTTACTCCCATGTAAAATTAATACACAAGCTGACTGCTTGTCATGGGGACATACATCATGGAAACAGGCCCTTTTGCCCAACTTGTCCATGCCGACCAATATGCCCCATCTACGCTAGTCCCATCTGCCTGCGTTTGGCCCATTTCCCTCTCAACCTTTCCTATCCAAATACCTGTCCAAATGTCTTTTAAATTCCTGTAACAGGCATAATAAATGTTTGGGCTGCTCTGTATGTTTACCGTTGTATTTTTGATTCAGTCTACCATTGTTAGCATACTTTTCATTTTATCTTTTAGATTGATGGACCCTCTACTCTGTATAGTTACTGCAGTTAGCACCAGCTGCTCAGGTATACAGTGTGTTAAACACATCCGGAGCTCCATGTGTAATATCAAGGTTACATATGTCAATAAAAAAACACAAGATACCACAATACCAACCCAAATGGATAGGAAAAGTTTGGAGAGATCTGGGCCTAATGCAGGCAGGTGGGACTAGTGTAGATGGGGCACTGAGTCAGCTTGTGTATTAATTTTGCATGGGAAAGCTGGGCCGAAGGGCCTGTTTCTGTGCTGTATGACTATGACTCTATGACTCAAAGCTATGAATAAAGAGTGAAGAAGATTAGACTTTATCACAGTGAGGAATGTGGGGAAAACGCTGTGGTGGATGTTTATGTTAATCTTTATGTCGTTGTGTGTCTTGTTGCTTTTTATAGTATGACTGTATGGTAAATTGAGTATCACTGTACCTTAATTGGTAAACGTGACAATGAAATACCCTTTGAACCCTTTGAAAGCTGGATCATTCCACTCAAGGTTTGTGTAAAAGTGCAGAACAAGTGGTCAAAACAGAATTGAAATATTTATTTAAATAATAATATTTACATAATCTTTCATTAGGAAACAAATGGGATCCAATTCTGTCAATTCCTGAAATAAAACCAGAAAATGTTGGAAACATTCAGCAGTTCAAGCAGTATTTGTGAGAGAAAAAGGTGGTATCGTAGACAATAAAGATGGTTATCAAGAATTAAAGTGGGATCTTGAGCAGTTGGGCAAGTGGGCTGAGGAATGGCAAACAGATTTTAATTCAGATAAGAGTGATGTGTTACATTTTTGGAAGTCAAATAAGGCAAATCATTTCTCTTGCTTATCAAGATGTAAGATGTAGGTGCTCAGAAAGAAAATATGAACAGGTCATTTGACCATAACTGCTGTTGGATCTTCAGCAGTTGTGAGAGTCTTTTGCAGAGCAGAGAGATCTAGGAGTACCAGTACATACCTGAAAGTGGGGTCGCAAGTCGATAGGGTTGTGAAGAAGGCCTTTGGCATTCTGGCCTTCATCAGTCAGAGAAGTTGGAACGATATGCTACTGTTGTACAATAAGTTGGTGAGGCCGCACTTAGAATATTATATTCAGTTTTGGTCACCCTGCTATAGGAATGATGACAATCTGCTGGAAAGAGTGCAGAGAAGATTTATCATGGTGGTGCAAGGACTCAAGGGCATCTGTTGTAGGGAGAGGTTGGGAAGGCTAGGATTTTACCTCTTGAAATGCAGGAAGCTGAGGGATGATCATATAGAGATGTATAAAATCATGAGGCGAATAGATAGAGTGAATGCACAGATACTTTTTCCCAGGAATCAAGGATTGGAGGGTATAGGTTTAAATTGAGAAGAGAAACATTTAATAGGAACCTATTTTTCATTCAGACGATGGTGGGTATATGGAACAATTTGCCAAGGAAGTAGTTGAGGCAAGTACAAAAAACACATTTTAAATATATTGGAACAGGTACAGTACATGTATGGGAAAGGGATATGGACCAAATGCAGGCAAATAGCACCTTGATTGCCGAAGGGTTTGTTTCGGTGCTGTAAGACTCTCTGCTTCTAGGAACACATCAGGCATGAAAATTCTGCAGCAGTTATGCTGAAATGACCTGTTCATGTTTTCTTTCCTAGCATCTTACATTTTGATAAGTAAGAGAAAAAAAAATCAATATTCCATATTGAAAATAGTCTAAAACAGATAGATAGGTAAATCCTGGGAATCATTGAAATTTCCATCTGTTTATTTGTTTCACAGTAACACCATTTGACATTTTGATTTCTCACACTGTTTTTTTTTCCTCACAAACTAGATGAAAGAAATTGTCTAAATTGTTCTGATTTAAGAACAATTTTGCCCCTCGATTTAGTTCTGACAGAGAAATGCAATGTCTGGACAATCTAACTTGCTTTTAAACACGAATCAGTGTGAGATTGAAGGCTTTCATTATAGAAACATAGAAAATAGGTGCAGGAGTAGGCCATTCGGCCCTTCGAGCCAGCACCGCCATTCAACACGATCATGGCTGATCATCCAGAATCAGTCCCCCGTTCCTGCATTCTCCCTATATCCTTTGATTCCGTTAGCCTGAAGAGCTATATCCACTCTCTCTTGAATACATCCAGTGAATTGGCCTCCACTGCCTTCTGTGGCAGAGAATTCCACAGATTCACTGCCACAGACTGCTGTCTGGGTTATGCTTAACCTAGACTACATTCAGAAATGAAAGGGCAGAATTCTGATACAAGAGCTGCCAAATCTTGTCATCACATTGTTTTATTTAAAATATTCTTTTGTATTAAATTAGCTAGTTCAAATGTTTTTCATTAAATACCTTTTGTGGCATTGACAACCAGGAGCTGTTATGTTAAATGAATGAATTGGTAATTCTTCCCAGTTTTGCGAACATGATAGAGAGTTGTGTGGCACAGTAAGTGACATGGTGATGAGTCAAATGAAATCAATAAATCTACACCTTGCATCTTGCTGAAGAACTGATTTTAAAAGTGGCAAGGGGCTATCAATGATTAGGAACGAACTGCACATGCTGGTTTAAACCGAAGATAGACACAAAAAGCTGGAGTAACGCAGCGGGTTAGGCAGTATCTCTGGAGAAAATGAATAGGTGACGTTTCGTGTTGAGACCCTTCTTCAGTTACACCAGCTTTTCGTGGCTATCAATGATTGGCAGCTATGGGATTCAAAGTCATAACCATCTGTTTGAAAGGTGTTGTTGCGAAAGGAATAGTGAGGACTAATAGCCACTAAATAAGGATATGGATTGTGCTAATGTGGTGATAGGGAACCGCTGACAAAACCTAAAAGTAGAGACATGGAATTCAGCAGTGATAACACCCCTGTTTCAGGAACTTCATTGACTATGTTATATTGTGCACCCATTGCTGTAACAATGAATACACAGATGATCTGGCCCTACTGCATTCGGACAGGAGTTGGTCAAACGTGGAAGATGTGCTCTCGGCGGGTATGGAACTTGTCGCGGGCTACCTTAAAACCTGGAGACTAAAACAGAGTGTGGCAAAAACCACCACAACGGCCTTTCACCTGATCAACAAGGAAGCTCAACGCCAGCTAACCGTCACCCTCAATGGGTCACCCCTACCCTATAACCCATTTCCTACATACCTCGGGGTGAAAGTAGAGCGACAACTGACCTACGAGCAACACCTTGAAGCTCTCCGTGCTAAAGTCTCGGCGCGGAACAACCTCCTGTGTTGCTTGGCAGGATCATCATGGGGCCCCAGGACATCTACTCTCCGAACCAGTGCTCTTGCACTCGTGTACAGTGCCGCTGAGTACGCCGCCCCAGCATGGTGCCGCACGCTCATACTAGCAAGCTAGACGCCATCTTCAATGATACCATGCCGGTCATCACTGGCTGCCTACGCCCTACTCCGACGGATCTTCTGCCAGTGCTCGCAGGTATCGCACCCGCCAAGCTTTGCAGAGAGTACTTCACTCACAGGCTGGTGTGCAAGGCCCCATCGGATGCCCACGAAAAGAGTGGGTCGCCCTGAACCGGCTCCGTACAGGGGTCGACCGGTTCAACGCCAACATGCATCGCTGGGGGCTGCGTTCATCAGCAGCCTCCATGTGTGGAGCAGACCAGCAAACAGCGCAGCACATCATTTTCGACTGGGCTGTCCTCCGCCCCCCCTGGTGGAGGGGTAGACCTCACGGCCCTTGACAACAGCACATTGAACTGGCTACAGCGCCTGGAGGGTGTTACACAACCTCTGCTGCCTCAAACGCAAGAAGAAGAAGAAGCTGTAACAGAAGATGGAATCAACTAAATGTGTAGGAAGGAACTGCAGATTCTGGTTTAAACTGCAGATAGACACAAAAAGCTGGAGTAACTCAGTGGGACAGGCAGCATCTATGGAGATAAGGGATGAGTGACATTTCGGGCCGAGACCCGAAACATCACCCATTCCTTCTCTCGAGATGTTGCCTGTCCCACTGAGTTACTCCAGCATTTTGTGTCCATCATGGGATCAACTAAGATAGACTTGTGGATAATCATTTTATTCTGTAATCAAGACTTAGTTTGTTAAGTCTTTCTGTAACCCCCATTCACTAATCAGAACTAGTTTGTGACCTAATTAAGTCTCTCCGTAACCTCCATACTGTAATCAAGACCTGGTTTTAATCGGCCCATAACATCTGCTCCGTCATTCAATCATGGCTGATCTATCTCTCCTTCTGAACCCCAATCTCCTGCCTTCTCCCCATAACCTCTGACACCTGAACTACTTTTGGCCCATATCCCTCTAAACCTGGCCTGTATAAACTAGTTCTAACTAATTATAACTGAACCAATGTTATTTCAGTATTATGGCGTATTAACACCTGCTTAGTTTAGTTTGGTTGTTTAGTTTAGTTTAGTTTAGAGATTTAATGTGGAAATCAGCTCCTCGGCCCACCAAGTCTGCACTGATCAATAATCATCTGTACACTAATTCTATCTTACACATTAGGGGCAATTTACAGAAGCCATTAACCTAAGCACTGGACAAGGAACACTACATCAAGGATGCCCACCATCAATAAAAGGCACAATTTACACCACAGGTATTACTTTGGCATCAATTTTAATATGCTGTTTTAGTTGGCTAAAGGAAGGTTCTACAAGCATGGCACACATCTACACTATGCACTAGAAATAGAATGTCTTTTGTCATATCATATTTCATATTGAATGTAGTCGGCTCACTGATTAACAATGCACCTAAGGTGCAGCCACTGCAAAAGTAACTTATTATGTGGATGTGTTTTTAAAGCATCAGCTTGTTTAGTTGGGCAGCCTAGTGTACACATGTTGTAACGAGCAATGGTGCGATATACTTGCACTCTGCAGATTCACTGCTTTTAATGTCATTATCAGAACACATTAATAATGAAGTTTGAATTAAGTTGCCATAATTCTACATCACTCTGTTGGAGTACTAATTACTATAGATTAATTTGCTACAATTATAATTGTGCTGACTGAAATCACCAATGTGGTCTTGGCACTAATAACTGTTCCGAGCTTGTAATGTGAATGTGGATGTGTCATCAATAGTAAGGCACATCTGCTGTATTTTATGTATATCTTTTGGAAAGAGTCCTCACTGTCTGTGTCATTACTCAGAATTTATTCTAAGAACACCTTTAAATTTTAACATTAGGTTTTAGCATCTACTATAGTAAATTACTATAAGATATTTCCAGTTTGCCCTGGAAATGGTAGGCCTTGAATGGTTTCTCTGGGAACAGTTCATTATCCAATGAATGGCATCTAGTTGGAGGCATTACTGTTCACATTTCATAGAATTAGCAGCTGCATCACGGAGGAACTAACGCATTGATGCCAGGCCATTCCAATCCTTTTGCCCTTGTGTTTTTACATGTTCCCCTTGCAAGTACTGCTCTAATAGTTTCATGGTGAGCTATTCTTTGTGAAAATAATTTTAATTTCTTATTGGTACTAATTTGTCTAGTAATCTATTACTAATTTAGAGATTACTCATGATGGAAATGTCTGTCACAATTAAATTAGATGTGCAATTGCAGTTCATTTTTAATTACTATTGTAGTCCTATTCCTTTGAGGAACTATGCAATGATATAACATGTGTGTTGCCAATGATGCATAGTGCTTTGGAGTTCAGGGATAAGTGCTGCTTTGAGTTTCCATGTGTGGCGGTTGAGGCAGATAGGCATATATGGATGGGAATGGAGGGATATGGATTATGTGCAGGCAGATAAAAGTTGGTTTGGACACCACCTTAGGCATAGACATTGTGGACCAAATGGGCTGTTCTTGTGCTGTACTGTTCTATGTTTTGTGTTCATCTCTGCTACTCTAAAGAGATGATCAACAAAGTAGGTGTTTCCCTTGGCCAGTGAAATTCAGAGCAAAGGTTCATAAAGATTTTCTAAGAACATTCAGGGGAAAAAGGGTAACTAGAGATAGAGTAGGGCTTGTCAGAAACTAAAATGGTTATCTTTGTGTGGACCCACGGGAACTGGGCAACTTCCCCAATTAATATTTCTCCTCTGTTTTTACCATGGAAGATATGAAGACTAGGAAATTTGGTAAAGTTATGGGTCTGTCCCACTTAGGCGATATTTCAACGGACTGCCAGCAAGTTGCCGGCAGTCGCCTGAAAACCGGATACTGGAACAGCGACTGTCAGAGTGGAACACACACACAAACACATAGTTTCCTTCACCAGCCCGTTATGCAGGTGGGGAACAGGGCAAGCGGGGGGAGTGCTGTCTAAAAAATTCACACGGTGCAAAGCCAAGGTGAAACAGACACACACCGCGACGAACAGGAATGTTGGCGCTGTAAAAAAACGACCAAAGCACAGTGTATGGAAAGTCCTTTAAAAGAGGGGGGAGAGGGGGGGAGAAGGGGGAGAAGGGGTGGAGAAGGAGTGGAGACAACTTTTAAGAAGTCAGAGATACGCGGCTGTGAAGCTTGGCGGACATTTAACATTACCGATCGGTTATCCTTGGTTCTGAAAACTACTGCTTACCTTTTTTTCCCCCAATGAGCCAATGAAATTCACTGGTCAGCACCGGCTACAACCTACGAGAACCTCGGAGAACCTTCGACCTCCTGGCAACCCATTAGGACCTCCTGGCGACCCACCTACGGCTCGAGAATTCTCGCTACTGTCCATGTCTAGTCGCCGCTAATTTTTCAACATTTTGAAAAATTCACGGCGACCATAATGAGGCCGCGACTAGTTCACAGAATGCGGGAACTCCTCACGACCATGAAGGCGGCTCCCCGGCAACCACCCTCGAACATGTGACGACCATGTGGCGACTGCATAATTTCCTGCAGTCACCTAAAAAGTCGCCTGAGTGGGACAGGCCCAAGAAAGGCTGCAAAGATGATCCAAAGGATTGTTGGGTATTTGGGTCAACAAAACAACTAGTGTAAGAGCAGCACACACCCATCTGATTCCCTCACAACCTTTCTCTCAGTATATGGGAAGATCAGAAAGGAAAACAAAACAAGGTTTAATGAAGCAGAATAACTGCTCATTGAAATTCCAACTGTCCTGTACATATTATTGTATTGAAAAATCAATCTTGGTTTGATACTAAAGAAAACATAAAACATCTTGAGCCATTTAATCAAAACACTTTCCGTTGATTATTCAATAAATCTTGCATATATATGATCTGATAACAGGAAGCTGGAAGCTGGCCCTGCCATCCTCTTCAAAAATATTTGGCACTTTAACTGTAAAAGTGGTGCACCATTATGGGAATTAAATGTGGTATGCAAATAAAAGAATGCAGGAAACCAGATGTTTGAAAGGCCTTGAGAGATATCATTCTAAATTGTTGGAATGCAGCAAGGAATAGCTCAGCTTGCTTTATTTTAACTTTCTAAGCCGCTGAACCATCTGTTTTGTATTAGCTTGTCCCATTCATAGAATCATAGAGTCACGGCATTCAACAGCATGGAATCAGGCCCTTGAGCCCAACCCGTCCATGTTGGCCAAAATGCCCATCTGAGCATCGACTGTTCACATCCTTGTACCCCGGTAGTTAGCACATCTTCCCCGGCCATTATGGACTTCACCCTTCCTGAGGTCATCTGTTGCCGGCCCTGTTTTGTTCTGGCCTTCGCTATCTTTCAGTCTGAAGAAGGGTTCCGACCAGAAATGTCACCTATTCCTTATCTCCAGAGATGCTGTCTTACTCCATGTGGAATTACTTCAGCATTTTGTGCCCATCTAACCTAGTCTTATTTGCCCACATTTGCCTTATATCACTCTAAATCTTCCATATCCATGTATTTGTCCATATGACTTTTAAATGTTGTAATTGTACCTGCCTCAAATACTTCCTCTAGCATCTCATTCCATGTATTCACCATCAACTTTGTGAAAAACCCACCTGTGAGGTTCCTATTAAGTCTATCCACTTTCATCTTAAACATATGCCCTTGAGTTTCAGTTCCCCTAAACTAATTAATCCTATCAATTCCTCTCATGATTTTATACACTTCTCTAAGAATACTCCTCAGCCCCCTGAACTCCAAGGAATAAAGACCTAGCCTCCCCAACAGTTCAGGCCTTTGAGTCCTGGCAACATCCTCGTAAATCTTCTCTGCTTAACCATTCCTGCAGCAGGGTGACCAAAACTGAACGCAATACTCCAAATGTGGCCTCACAAATGTCTTGTACAACTGTAACATAACATCCCATCTTCTGTACTCTTTTCCCTCACTGATCAAGGGCAAAAAGTGCCAAAAGCCTTTTCACCTTCCTATCTGCTGACAGGGAACTATGTACTTGTACTCCCAGGTCTCTCTGCTCTACAACAGTCCACAGGGCTCTACCATTCACTATGAAGAACCTGCACTGGTTTGACTTCCCAAAAGGCCACTTTCCTACTGAGATGTTAGGTTCATTGGACCATTGTTGCCAGGTTTTTCTTTACAGTTCTTCATAATGGAGACACAATATTAGCCACCCTCCAGTCTTCTGGCACCTCACCCACATCTAATGATGATTCACATATCTCAGCCAAGACTTTTTCTTTCCTAGCTTCCCACAGCATCTTTGGACATACAGTATTTGATCAAGCCCAGGAGATTTATTGAGCTTCACATGGCTTAACATATCCAGTACCTCCTCGTCTGTGGTACAAACTGTCTTCAATACATATCCATTAACTTTACAAAGTTTTCTAGTCTTCATGTCTTTTATGGCAGAGGGAAAATATTAAATGAGGACCTTGCCCATCTCCTGCAGCTCCACACATAGATAACCACAGGTTTCTGAGGGCCCCTCTTCTCTCTCAAGTTACCCTTTTCCCCTTAATATGCTTGTCAAATCTCCATGGATTCTCCTTAATTTATCTATCAGAGCTATCTCATGCACCCTTCCTGCCCTTCTGATTTCCTTCTTCAGTATGCTCCTTAATCTCCTATACACCTCTGGGATACACTTAATCCAAGCAGCCTATACCTCACCCAAGGCTCCTTCTTATTCCTGACCAGAGACTCAATTCGTGCAATAAAATAAAAAGTAAAATAGCCTTGAATATGTTGGGAAACATATATTAAAATATTTTCTTCTACATCTTATTGGGCAAAACTCATTGGAAGCAGCAGTGTTAAATACTCAATAGGCAAATTATACTTTTGGTGGGATGGATCCAGATGGGTAGAGGTTGATGAGCTATTGGTTTTGATAAATAAGTCACTTTAAAATATCTGATTGTCTTTCCCAGTGCAGTCCATCTATTCATGGGAAAGATTTCCTCTTCCATAGACCACAAAACTCTCCCTGGGGGTGGTCCAGTGCCAGAGACCTGGGTTCAATCCTGACCTTGGGTGCTGTCTGTGTGGAGTTTGCACACGTGAAGCCTTGTGACTTTGTGGGTTTCCTCTATTGTGTCTTTTCTCCCATATCTCAAAATTGTGCAGCATTATAGATTCATTGGCCTCTTTAAATTGCTCCCAGTGTGTAGGAAGTGGTGGGAATGGGATAACATAGAACTAGTATGAACTAGTGTGAACGGGCGATCAATAGTTGGTGTGGATTCAGTGCCAAATGGCCTGTTTCCATGCTGCGTCTTTCAATTAAATCAATTAATACCTTTTTTTTTCTTCCATATTTAATTTAAACACTGTTCCCATACAATTTATGTCCACATTGAATGGTTCATTTTCCAGGTTTACATGAATACACTAGGCTCTGATTTCTTAAAATTTGTATGGCCATTAAGAGCAGAACTCTGAATAGTAAATTTCCCCCATGTGATGCACATCATCTCCTTGAATATATCCATCTAATGATGCCCGCTGTTCAGCCTTTGGTCCATTATGCACCATATCTGCAGCTACTGATATCACAACCACTGTTTCTTTTTTTAAGTTCAATGCACTAGATCCCATTAAAATGTTCACTTATATTAAATGGCAAACAGGTTGGAAGCATAGAATAGACT
>CM075978.1:142649394-142751712 GCA_038087875.1 Malacoraja senta
TTTGCCTTAAAAATCTAATCTAATCAAAGTATTCACTTGATGGGTTTAGTGTTAAAATCTGTATCTGTTTTTTAATTATCTTATATTTATGGCTCTAAGATTTGCTCTTCCCTTTAGAGAAGGGAAGTTAGAGAAATCAAATTCATACCACCTGCCCAAGGTGAAGTGCTGTTCCCCAATTTGCTTATGGCCTCACTCTGACAGTGGGGGAGGCCCAGTATAGAAAGATCAGTATGGGGATGGGATGGGGAGATAAAGTGTTTGGCAACCGGGAGATCAGGTAGGCCAAGACCGACTGAGCGACTGTGTTCAGCGAAACAATCGCCCTGTCTGCGTTTGGTCAAACCAATATATAGGACAGCCGATACAGTAGATGAGGTTGAAGGAGGTGCAAGTGAACCTCTGCCTCATCTGAAAGGACTGTCAGGGTCCCTGGACAGAGTCGAGGGAGGAGGTTTAGGGACTGGTGTTGCATCTCCTGCGGTTGCAGGGGAAGGTATCTGGGGAAAGGGTGAGTTAACCAGGGAGTTGCAGAGGGAACGGTCTCTGTGTAAAGCAGACAGGGGTAGAGATGGGAAGTGGTGGGATCTAGTGACTAGTGGTGGGATCCCTATACCTCCTCCCTCGACTCGGTCCAGGGACCCGCCAAACACTTTAACTTCCCTTCCGATTCCCATATTGACTCCTCCACTGTCTGCCTTACAACATCCGAGACCTGGGTTTGATCCTGACTAGGGCGCTGTCTATATGGAGTTTACCTGTCCTCCCTGTGATCGCTGGGTTTGCTCCAGGTGTTCCAATTTCCTCCCACATTCCAATGACGTGCAGGTTTGTAGGTTAAATGGCTTCCGTATAAATTGTCCTTTGTGTGTGGGATAGAGCTAGTGTACGGTTGATCGCTGGTTTCCATGCTGTATCTCTAAACTAAACTAAAGCAAAACTAAACTATTCAGAACAAAGCAACGCACTAGATGTGCACCCCATCCATCACACTCCTTTCTTCCACCACCAGCATTCCTGGTATGTGTACTATCTCCAAAATGGACCGTAGGTATTCACTTAGGCTATTGTCGCATCACTTCCCAAACCTGGGACCTCACATGATTTGGATATATATCTTCGGTTCTTCATCGTTGTTGGGTTCTTCTCATACAGAGAGACTGTGGGGAAAACCTTTTCTGGAAGGACTGTAGGTGTTTAAGGAAACAGCTCACCAGCGCCCTCTCAAGGTCTAAATTAGTGATGATCAACAAATCATCATCATCATCATCATTTATCTCTATCTCTATCTCTATCTCTATCTCTATCTCTATCTCTATATCTTCTATTCTATCTATCTATCTATATACTTTTAAAACTCTCTGGCTGTCGTCCGTCTGTACGTCTGTACGTCTGTACGTCTGTACGTCCGTACGCCGCCTTTGATACCGCCCCTGGCCCACACAGCGCATGGAAAGGCCCATATTTTTTACCATTTCCAAAGAGATGACATTTATCTTTACGAATAGCCACTCCTGATTAAATTCGGTCCTGTTTATGTACACGTTTTTAAAATAAAATCCATCCCCCCCCCCCCCCCCCCCCCCACCCCCATGTGATTTTCTCCGATTCTCTCCGATTTTCTCCGAAAACGACGCCATCTTTTTTTCAGCAGATTCTCACCCCGGGGTCTGAAGCACGTTCGGGAACAACACCCCGGGGTGTCAAGCACTTTCGGGGACCAGACCCAACGGGTCTGCACTTGGTCTAGTATTATATAAAACTCTGTGGCTGCCATCCGTCTATCCGTCCGGCGTCAAAACTCACCTTTGATACCGCTCTAGGCCCACACAGCACGCGAAAACGCAGATATTTTTTACCATTTCTGAACAGATTACATTTATCTTTACGAATAGCCACTCCTGATTAAATTTGGTCGTGTTTATGTACACTTTTTAAAATAAAATACTTCTCCCCCCCCCCAACCAACATTACAAAATGTATTAAAACACAGCTCAGCCATAGAATGTTAGTAAAGATTCCGTTGTGTGATGTCACAATGCCCAATGCTCACAGATGTCCAATCGGAATGAATCCATTTACATATGCCTTTGCAGCAGCCCCAGCCCCAGCCCCTCCACCCCCACCCCGCAGCCTGTGTCGAAGGGCATCGCCACGTGTGTGGGGGTGATAGGGAATGGGGAAATTTCAAAAAGTTAAAAAATCAACTCTCAGCAATAGAATGTTAATGAAGGTTCCGTTTTGTGATGTCACAATGCCCAATGCTCACAGATGACAAATCGGAATGGATCCATTTACATATGCCTTTGCAGCAGCCACAGCCCCAGCCCCTCCCCTCCCCCAACCCCACCCCCGCAGCCTGTGTCGAAGGGCGTCGTCACGTGTGTGGGAATAGAGAAAGAGGATTGGGGGTGATAGGGAATGGGGAACAGATGGACTGTCCCTACCCCTCTTACTTCCACTCTCCCTCCCCCACCTCTCTCCTCTCCCCCTCCCTCCCCTCCCTCTCTTCCACCTACTCCTCTCCCCTTCCCCTCATCCCCTCTCTCCACCTCTAACATCCCCTCCCCCTTCCTGCCCTCCCCGCTCTCCTACCACTCCCCACTCTCCTCCCCCTCCCTCTCCCCAACCCTGCTCTCTTCTCACTCACCAATCTCTCCCCTTTCCTCCTCCCCCTCTCCACCTCTCCTCTTCTCTCCCCACCCCGTCTACCTCCCCCCTCTTTCCCCACCCGAATGTCCCTAACCCTCCTACTTCCACTCTCCCTCCCCACTCTTCCCCCTCTCTCCTCTCCCCCTCCCTCCCCTCCCACGCCCTCTCTTACCCCTACACCACCCCTCTTCACACCCATCTCCCCCCCCACCCCTTCCCCTCTCTCTTGCACCACTCCCCGCAACCCCTTACTCCAAAATCTACCCCTCTCCCCTCCCCCACCTCTCTCCCTCCCCCCTCCCTCTCTCCCTCTCTTCCACCTACTCCTCTCCCCTTCCCCTCATCCCCCCTCTCCACCTCTAACATCCCCTCTCCCCCCTCTCCTGCCCTTCCTGCCCTCCCCACTCCCCACTCTCCTCCCCCTCCCTCTCCCCCACCCTACTCTCTTCAACCTCACCAATCTCTCCCATTTCCTCCTCCCCCTCTACCCTCCCTCCCCCTCTCCTCTTCTCTCAACACCCCGTCTTCCTCTCCCCCCTCCCGCCGAGTGTGTTTGGGGGGTGGTTAGTGTGTGTGATGCCACAGCCCCCCCCCCCCTCCCGCAAACGCACGTTGGGAAAACAGCCCACAAACAGTCTCTCTGTCTTTAAGACGGAACTGCAGATGCTGAAAAATCAAAGGTACACAAAAAAAACCTGTATAACCTCAGCGGGTGCAGCAGCATCTATGGATCAAAGGAAATAGGCAACGTTTAAGGAACAAACCATCTGAGGATGGGCTTCTGCCCAAAGCATTGCCTATTTCATTCGCTCCATAGATGCTGCTACACACGCTGTGTTTCTCCAGCTTTTTTTTGTGTACCAGTCTCTCTGTCTCTCCACTCTCTCTCTCTCTCTCTCTCTCTGTCCTTCTCTCTTCACAGCCCGCGGCTCGACTCATGCACGCCCGCTCCAACCCCCCCTTCACCCTTCTCCCCCATCCTCTCCTTCCTCTCGACACCCCTCTCCTCTCTCCCCACCTTTCTCTCCCCCCTCCTCCATCCCTCTTCAATTTTTTTTTAATCTAACATTAAATTTTGTATCTCTGCCCCCCCCCTCTAGACGCACCTGAGAGGTGAGGGCTATTCATCAGTGGATAGGGTGGAGATGGGATAAAAGAAGCAAATTAAAAAAATAATATAATATCAAGGGGTGTGATGAGTGTGTGTGTTTGTGGGTCCAGGATTCCGTGCTTTGGAGGAAAGGGGGTGGTTAGTGTGATGCCACAGCCCCTCCCCCCCCCCGCAAATGCACGTTCGGTGTCCAGACCCAACGGGTCTGCACTTGGTCTAGTTAGCCTTTAAAATGCTGTCCAGACCTAGGAAATCAAATAATAAACAAAAGGTCAGCTTGTGCATTTCAGAAGCCAAAAGATAACAGCCAGTCACTGCATAGTGGACAACTCCAGGGTCCTGACCCGAAATGTCACATATCTATTTTGTTCAGAGATGCTGCCTGAACTGCTGAGTTACGCCAGCACTTTGTGTCTATCCAGGGAGGGAGCCTTGGGTGACTAGTGGTGAAGGGGTGGGCAATTGCTCTGGAACTCTTGATCCTCGTAGCTCGGGTATTTTGTTTTAAACAAGAAATAATAGTGTATATCAGATCCAAGAGCTGTTGAGCTGGTTTTGAGCTGGTAAGTTCTGTACTTGCTGTGCTTCTTGTGAAATGGTTTTGCTCAGGGGCCTTCCCCACATTGGATTAATATACGCAATATGCTTGACCTCTGCAAAGCCACATACATTAATAAAATAGATTTCAGAATGTCTCTTCTGATTAGACTCTAAAACTCTTTTAGTATATACCTTTTGGAATAAATGCCTTGAGGACCGCTTTCTGCCCCAAATACCGTAGATTACTATAAAGCTTTGATTGTTGCACAAAAGATAATTCTGACATTGCAGTTGTTAAGTGCTCTCTCTGCAGGGATGTCATCCTCTCAGCCCCGTTAAAAGTACCATCATAGAATCAAAAATTCATGGCAAAGGAGCAGGCCATTGGCACATGGGCCAGCTATGCCTGGCTATTTGTTCCAGACGTACGCTGGCCCTATTCCAAAAATCTACCTCCGCTACATTGACGACTGCATCGGTGCTACCTCCTGCACCCATGCGGAACTCACTGACTTCATCAACTTCACGGCTAATTTCCATCCTGCACTCAAATTCACGGACCATCTCCGACATCTCCCTACTGTTCTCGATCTCACCATCTCTATCACAGGAGACAGACTATTGACCGACATCTATTACAAACCCACTGACTCCCATAGCTATCTACACTACACTTCTTCCCACCCTGCTTCCTGTAAGACGCTAATGAGGCTCTCACTAGGGTCTCCTCGATATTCTGCAGCTCCGCTCTTACTCCCCCTCCCCCCATTTGTAACAAGGACAGAGGCCCCTTGTCCTCACCTTCCACCCCATCAGCCGTCGCATACAGCATATAATCCTCCAACTTTTTCGCCACCTCCAGCCGATCCCTCTACTGGCCACATCTTCCCATCTCCACCCCTTCCTGCTTTCCGCAGAGACCTTTCCCTCCGCAAGTCCCTGGTTAACTCGTCATTTCCCACCCAAACCACCCCCTCCCCAGGCGCTTTCCCCTGCAACAGGAGATGCAACACCTGTCCCTTTACCTCCCCCCTCGACTCCATCCAAGGACGCCAACAATCTTTTCAGGTGAGGCAGAGGTTCACTTGTACCTCCAACCTCATCTATTGTATCCGCTGTTCCAGGTGTCACCTCCTGTACATCCGTGAGACCAAGCGCAAGCTTGACAATCGTTTCGCTGAACACCTCCGCTCAGTCTGCCTTAACCTACCTGATTTCCTGGTTGCTCAGCACTTTAACTCCCCCTCCCTTTCCCAATCTGATCTTTCTGTCCTGGGCCTCCTCCATTTTCAGAGTGAGGCCCAGTGCAAATTGGAGGAACAGCACCTCATATTTGGCTCTGGCAGCTTACACCCCAGCTGTATGAACATTGACTTCTCTAACTTCAAATAAACCTTGCTTTCCATCTCTCTCCATCCCCTCCCCAGTTCTCCCACCAGTCTTACTGTCTCTGACTACATTCTATCTCTGTCCCACCCACTCCCCTGACATCAGTCTGAAGAAGGGTCTCGACCCGAAACATCACCGATTCCTTTCCTCCAGAGATGCTGCCTGTCCCGCTGAGTTACTCCAGCATTTTGTGTCTACCTTCAGCCCATTTTATTTAATGGGCAAAGAACAGTGATGGAGAATAGTAAGATTAAACGAGAACTTACCAGTTTGAAGTTTGATCTTTATTTTATGAGGAGTAATGTTGAGGGATTACGTGAAGAACCCCGTCCAGCCGCATACGTGTCAATCCTTCAAAGCAGCGGAGTGACAATCACAGACGATAGTTACTGAAGTATGATAGTAAGATGCATAAAGACTTAGAACTACCAGCTTGATCTTTTTATGAGGGTGGGAGCGGAGGGCACGTAATCCCTCAACGTTACTCCTCATAAAATAAAGATCAAACTTCAAACTTGGTAAGTTCTCGTTTAATCTTACTATTTTACTTCGGAGTCACGTGAGTGACTACGTGAAGATTTCAAAGCTCTGCGATTTCACACCGTGGATTCAAATCCAGGTGTTCACTGCATCGATTGACTCTATTTGAGTAAGCACAATCAACAATGCATAACCACAACATTTGAATGTAATCAGTTAATGGTTTTATTTATTTTAATAAAAGTAACAAAATTAGGCCCATTTATTATAATGGGGATTTAATACTGTATCCAGCACGGCATCACCAAACCCTCTGAGATCTTTAATCTCCTTGTGGTAATACTTGTGAAACATCTGTTCACTTGCCCATCCTGCGGCCGCGAGAATAAGGTCTATTAGCACGTCTGAATCCCTGGCCGCTGATGTTGATGCCGCCCTGGTGGAATGAGATTTAAATTTATCAGTATCAATACCTGAATATCTCAACACCCGTTTCAACCATCGTGAAATTGTTTGTGTTGACACTTTCTTATGAGGCTTTTTATTACTAATAAAAAATGCCAATTCGGCGCCTCTTAAAACTTTTGTTGTTTCTATGTAACATTTCACATATGTTACTACACACAGTCGTGAATCTGTAGGATTTGCTAAAAATTCCAACTTGCATCCTGTGAACCCAGGTCTACTTTGCTTCAGTAAATCATAGACATAGAATGTCACGGCATTTTGCCCTACTTTCATTCTATCAATTCTGAGTTTCTGTAATGTTTGAACTCTCTGCGCTGAAACTAATGCCATGAGCATAACCAATTTCATGGTAATTTTGGATAATGACAGAGTTTCAACTGGATTCCAATTCCTTAGGAACATCAGTACATCTTTTACATTCCAAATGTCTGTATACCTGGGTCTGGGAGGATTAGAGTTGAAAATTCCTTTCATAAACCTACAGACCCAAGGATGTTCTCCAATTGGAGTTTGTTCTGATTCACTGCTTAAATATGCAGAGAGTGCACTTCGTGCGGTATTAATTGCACTATAACTTAATTTCAATTCATAGTGTAGAGTTGAAAGAAACTCTATTACATCTGAAATTTCTGATGTGTTATATGCAATATTCTTTCCTGAACAAAACACCTCCCATTTCTTTATATAGGAAATGTACTGCTTCTGGGTACTATTCCTCCAGGCTGCTGTCATAACATCCACCGTACGGTCTGATAATCCTTTCCCAAGATATGGCCTTCTTAGAATCTGCAAATCAACAAACCAATACGATTATGTAAAGGGTGTGATTCATTAGTCACAGGGTGTACAAGCAGTTTAATCTGCTTTGGAATAACCATAAGGGTTTTTTGTTTGTTTTTCCCATTTTTAACACCAGTGGGTACCATACCTGTGTAGGCCAATCTGGTACTACCAAAATCCCTGAGGCTGAATCTTGTTTAATTTTCTGTATGCATTTGTGGATTAAACAAAATGGTGGAAAACAGAAACATACCACCCCAATGTAGCGAGAAAGCATCCACCACTACTGCTCCAGGATCAGGTTCCCATGACACATACTTAGGCAACTGGTGGTTCAATCTTGATGCAAACAGATCAATTTCTGGCATTCCAAATTGTGTGATAATTTGTGTGAATATTTTCCGATTTAACATCCATTCTGTATTATCATTAAATTTACGTGATCTTTTGTCTGCAATTGTATTAATTTTTACCTGGTAAATATATTGCTGACAGCCAAATTTTTCTGGCAATACCCCAGGTCCAAATTTCATTTACCAATTTATCACATGATTCTGATTTTATACCACCCATGTGATTTATGTATGCTACAGCTGTAGTATTGTCAACCTATACCTGAACATGCACATTTCCCATATCAGTGCAATAAGCTCTAAGGCCGTAAAATGTGCCTAATAGCTCTAGGTAATTGATTCCCAGATTTTCCAGCAAAGGTACTTCATTCACATTCCACCTACCTCCACAGCTGAAAATCATGTTAGTAGCGCCCCAACTCAGCGCACTTACATCAGTCTGTAGAGTGACGGAAGGTGTTTCTACCAGAACTTTTCTGGAAGCATTAGAAACATTGTCAATCCACCATTCTATTTCTGTAATGGATTGAATTGTTAATTTCATGGCCCTATCAAAATGCCCTCTATTCATTTTTAACGCTTGTACCTTAGCTCTCTGTAAACATTGATAATGCAATGGTCCAAACGTGACCGCTGGAAACCCTGAAATTAATTTGCCTAGCAAGCTTGCCACTTCTCTAATTGAAAGTGTGTCCTCGTTAATGAGTTTTATGCAACCTTCAATTAACTGCAGCTTTTTATCTTTTGGCAAAGTGATTACCATGTGTTCGGAGTTAATTGTGAACCCTAGGTAATCAATCTTTTTGCTTGGTAACAATTTAGATTTTTGTAGGTGAATAATGAAACCTAATTTCTCAAAATGTATTTGACTCTGGATACTGACAATTTTGCAGCAGCCAAAGTGTCCCCTACAATGAGGATATCATCTAAATAAGCCATTAATACATGGCCCTCAGCTCTTAACAGAGCTAAAATTAGTTTGAGTATAAATTAGTTAGTGAATAATCTTGGTGCTGAAATCAGACCATTGGGCAATGCTTTAAATTGCCATAACTGACTCATCCATCTAAATTTCAAATATCTTTGATCATTACCATGCATTGCCACAGAATAATATGCATTTTGCAGATCTATGCTTGCCTTGTAGCAATTCTTTGTGACTAGCTAAATGGCATTAGTAAATGTTTCCATTTTGAAATGTTTCTATTGTACATAAAGGTTAAGATTTGTCAGATCGGAAATGATTCTACGTCCACCATCCCTTTGCTAGGAGAATATTCCTAGGAGAATATTTGACACAAACTGATGGTGTTGTTCTACTGACATTTATATCATCCTTTTCTGCATAAAATTTTCAATTCTCCTTTGATCAACCCCTTCTCTTCCTTTGAGAAAAATCCGTGACCAGTTTGAATTATGCTGAATTGGAGGATCCAAACGTGGAGAGAACTCAATTTTGAATCCTACAATGCTACATAGAATAAATGAATCATTTGTTATTGATTGCCATTCTTTTAGGAAGAATCGTAACCTTCCCCCTATTTGTGAGTGTGAAACATTTGTTGTGTTTCTTACCAGACCAAGCCCCCTAACCTCGGGGTTTGCCACCGGCAGTTGTTGTCCCCTTCTAGTAGACCCATTGTAACCTCCACGTATCCTCGGTGCAGCACGTCAACGTGTATACGAGAATGATAGGATTGTTCCTTCTCCAGCACCACATTTCGCCTGTAGGGATACTGCCTTCTCACCGCTCTGCTCAGCATAGGTGATCCTTTAGTTTCTTTGCCAGATTTTCTCCAAAACAGATTTAGGCATTTGTATATTGGATGGTTTGCAGAGCCTGCATACTTAGGATGAATATTTGGTCTTATTGCATTTTTATGAATACAATTTATTTCAAAGTGCGCACTACACATGAGTGCTACATTTTGTTGTGAATACGATATATAACCTTCATCCAAACCACTGACCCCAGAAATTTCAGCACTTGTGTAATTTCAATTCTTGTGAGCGTAAACCACTGCTCAAATTACCCATATCAAGTTATTCACTGCTGTAACTGCTACAATTTCCCGGGGTCTCATATTTTTTGATAGTCTCATCCATGGTTAATTCCTGGGGCTGATGGGAGAGTAGATAATTTATAGTCATAGCTATTTCCTCTCTCAAAGGTTCCCCTGTTACTCTGGGAACAGCAAAGTTTTGTGCCAGCTTTGGAACATTTTTGACTCTGATAATGGGCTCTGGTCCTTATTTAAATCATCATCTAAATCTAGATATTCATTTTTATGTTGGGTAATTTCTGGCTCACCTGTTTCAGGTAAGTCTCTGCCAGATTCCCCCTGCGCGGGCTCTCGTGTAGGCCCACGGACAGGCAGCCCTGCTTCAGGTGCTGCTGGCGCTGGCTTAATTCTAGGCCAACGCTTCATTGTTTTTACTCTTTATATTTGTCGGTGCTGGCACATTTGTCATTGCACGTTTGTGCTGCCTTTTGTTCAGGCTAGTACTGGCTCTCCAATAGGCCAACACATAACTTGCCTTTTTTCTGGCATTTTTGGGCACTGGCTCTCCTGTAGGCCAACCTCTTTAATGTTTCTGCACAGGCACTGATGGCTCTCCTGTAGGCCACCCTTGTGCCTGTTCCAAGGCACCTCCTGTGCTATACTTCATTGGCCAACACCGACTTAAATCCTCCTGTGGGGGTTCTTTACAAATCATCTGCCCCATAAGGATTTCTAAAGATTTTGACCCTTGCAGTGTAATACTCTTTCCTGCCTGAGGAGGGCATACCTCCGGGTCTGACTCATCCGAGTCTACAGGTCGGGCCGATTTTTTTTTTTCCCAGCCTTGCGCCCCGCCCCCGGAGGTTTAACGGCACATTTGACCACAACGGGAGTTAATGGCTTCGCTGCCACTGACTCCCCTGACTGACGCCCGCTACCCTTAGGATCTGGGGTTTTACTACGGTGCGTCCCTGGCCGCCTCTCCTTCCCATTTCTCCATAATAAACTTGAGTGGAGCTCCACCAAACAAGTCTAAACGGGAAGGAAACGCTCCTGTAAGTGAAAAGTAACCCACTTACCTTCCGACTTTTGTTTTACTTTTGTTTTACTCACCGGCTGGAGGAGCTCCTGCTCCTCCACACACGGTCATGAACGCTATGCGTCTGATCGATAATGACGCGTATGCGGCTGGACGGGGTCTTCACGTAGTCACTCACGTGACTCCGAAGTAAAATTGTCTTTAGCATTGCACTTAATGGCACTTCATATCACATCTAAGTGAAGGATTTAGCTTCTACTATTATTTCGGGCAGTGCATTTCTGAAATGCCAAGAAGAATCACCTCAACTCCTCCTTAAGTGGTCTATCAGTCACATGTGCCTATCAAGGGAAAACAATTCCTTCCTCTCTCTTTATTTGGGTTCTTCAGTTTGATTCCCCCCTGGTTAAATATCTACCTCTGTACCTCATTAACAACAGTCAAGAGTATTTAAGTGGCAGATTTGAGTGACCAGTGATGAAGAAGTGGGCAATTGTTCTCGAGCTTCTGATCCACCTGCCGCATGATGATTAAACATATGTTCTTGTTTAAAAGCTATGTACCAACAATTAAATTATTTCATACAGCAGCATAACCAGCCTATAAATGCAATACTCATAGATAACGGTCTCACCAATGTCTTGTTCAGCTGTAAAATAACATCCCAACTTTTAAATTCAATGCCCCGACTGATGAAGGTCAATGTACTGAAAGCCTTCTTGACCACCCTATCAACCTGTGACACTATTTTCAGAGAACTGTGTACCTGAATTCCTAGATCCCTCTGCTCTACAACACTCTCCAGGGCCCTGCCATTCACTGTAAAGTTGTAATCACAATCAATCACAATCACAATCACAATAATACTTTATTAGCCAAGTATGTTTTGCAACATACGAGAAATTTCATTTGCCAAGTCAGTCATACAAATAAAAAGCAACAGAACACACAAAACACATTTGATTGTGATTGCATAAATATAGTCTGATGTAATGTAATAAAATAATTAATATATATATATAATTATGATATAATTAAATATAATGGAAAATATTAAGGACAGGGTATACAACTTTAAAATGGGAACAGTATGTTCCTATGTTCGCCATCTTGTATTATCACCTTTTTCTTTCACCTGAAGGTGACAGGTAATTTTGATTTATTGTACGTAACCACATGGACTACTATTACATATTCCACGCATGTGTAATTTTTGTTAGTTTTCCCCTTCTGTAGACTGCTGCGAGTGAAATGGTGGAATGTCAAGATAACAAATTTAAGTAATGTCATATCCATTGTAAATATGACACGATGGAATGAAAGTCAGAATATATGACTAAAATAACCTTGAATACAAATAACCTTTTAACTGTCTATTCTTTAATGCTTATTCACCTGAAATCTTGGTTTTACTCCTTTGAGGAGCAACATAGGAGACTGATGTTTGTATAGAATTGTTTTGCATATTTTGTTTTCCATGAGGATTTTTTTGTTCCTGTATGTCTGAAGCATTTTCTATCAGGCACTTTATAGCTTGCATTAAATGGTTCACTCAGAGGATGGAATACAAATGTCAATGGATTGCTGTATTATTCTCTTTGAAAGAGAAATTGTTGCTGTATCCATATGGTTTGCAAAGATAATGTAATAACTATTATTTCTTGTCAGACTTAAAAAATACAGAAACAGGCTCTGTGGCCTGTCAAATCTATGCACCTAATTCCACTCATAGTGATTTATTCTCCCACGTCCCCATCAGTTTTCCCCTACTCACCGACACATTCAGGGCACCTTACAAGTGCAAATTAGCCGACTGATCCACACGTGGCGTCGAAGGACGAGAAGCCGAAGCAAATAAATGGAAGCCAAATAACCAAATGGAAACGCCAAATAACCGAAAGCGTACGAAGCCGAAATGCCAACTTAGCGAACGGGTGGGACGCCTAAATGCAAACTAACCGAAAGGGTGGGACGCCTAAAAGCCAACTCACCGAAAGGCTGCTCTGCCAAAACGCCGACGAAAGGCTGCGTTGCCTACAAGCCAACTAACCAAATGTCTGCTCATCCGATAAGTCGAATAACGGACATGACGTCGCCTGTGGGGCGGGACTTGTCAGCGATTCGCCCAGACCCCAGCGTCCATCACATCACTGGCCGGTGGAGACGGGAGGGTGGGGGTCATTTTCCCACACAAGCCATAGGTGACTGGGCACTCTGAACCCGAGCACCAAGTTGTAAGCGGACGAAGGAGCGCATCCCTCGGGACAGCTCCCACTCTCCAACGGCCACGGCCGCCCTCCGCCTCGTCTCCCCCGTGCAGCCGCACTGTACCAGGCTGTGTGTCGGCAGTGCCGGGTGGAGCAGAGGTGTGGGACAGGCTGGTCCCTCCGCCCACCCAGAGTCACTGACCGCGATGCAGTGCCATTGGACCCCAACCTCCACACCAGGGTGATTCACCCCCCGACCCCAACCCACACACGGGGTGATCTACCCCCTGATACCCACACCGGGTGATTCACCCCCACCCCGGCCGCGGGGACAGATGGCTCGGGGCATTGGCAGCCATAGTAAATCACTTTTAAAACATGGCGAGACACACAAATTCCCTGGCGGGCCGATGACCAGTGTGCATGACAACGAGCAATTTTATCCCCCCCCCCCGACAACAAGAAGCACGTTTTATTTATTACCGTTTGGTTGCCTGCGTAACGCACACAACACGCTCCCACGCTCACAACACCAGATAATCTGTGAACTGTTTTAATCGAAGATGGACACAAAAAGCTGGAGGAACTCAGCGGAACAGGCAACATCTCTGGAGAGATGGAATGGGTGACGTTTTGTGTCGAGACCATTCTTCAGATCTGAAGACTGAGTCTGAAGGATTCCTGCTCTCCAGAGATGCTGCCTGTCCCAATGAGTCACTCCAGCATTTTGTGTCTATCCTTGGTGTGACAGTTGTCTCATTTCATCAGCTTCATGTTTTGCGTGCATGGAAGAGACGCTTTACATGCCGCTTGCATCTATTCATCCAAGTGTGCTCTTAATGAAATCTCACATCTTTGCGAGGGAGGAATGGAATGGATGTAACCACTGGCTAAAGCAAAGGCACAGTTAGGACACCACTTACTTAACCAGGTTCCCAAATGTAAGAACTATTTATACATGTAACATTTTTGTTTTTAAGTCAATGTAACTCTTTTTTGATTTTTAATGCCGAGTTAAAACCCCATCCTATGGGAAGGGCTTTCGGCAGCTGGTTTCATAGTGCCTTCATTGTTGGTAGGTGCTGTCCTTTCACATGGATCGCTTACAACTTGGTGCTCGGGTTCAGAGTGCCCAGTCACCTATGGCTTGTGTGGGGAAAAGACCCCCACCCTCCCGTCTCCATTGGCCAGTGATGTGATGGACGCGGGGGTCTGGACCAATTGTTGACATCATGTCCGTTATTTGACTTTTTGGCTGAGCGGCCATTCAGTGAGTTGGCTTGTAGGCGACGCAGCCTTTCCTTTGGTTGGCGTTTTGGCAGAGTGGCCTTTCGGTGAGTTTGCTTTTAGCCTACGCAGCCTTTCGGTTAGTTGGCTTTTAGGCGTCCTGCCCTTACGGTTAGTTTGCATTTAGGCGTCCCACCCTTTCGGTTAGTTGGCGTTTCGGCTTCGTACGCTTTCGGTTATTTGGCGTTTCGGCTTTGTTTCCGTTCGGTTATTTGGCTTCCACTTCTTTGATTTGGCTTCTCGTCCTTCGATGCCACGTCCGCACATGGAGGAAACCAAAGCACTTTGAGGAAAGCAGAGTAATTACCTACATGGCCACAGAGAGAACACTTAAACCCCACATAGACAATACTGGAAGTCAGGATCACATCCAATCACTGGAACTGCAGCAGATATACTAGCTGTGTCTCTGTGCTAGAAGTAGAGCTGCTATCTTTTAGGTATGAAAAATATCAAATTGCAACACGTCAATTCTATTATTCTCCCATTGTACTCTTCTGATCCATCTCCCTTCCCAATCTGATCCCTTGGCATGTTTTCATGACCCCTTTCTGATCTTCCTGATTTTAAACAATGTGTCCTAAGCAGAGACCTCAACTTAGTTTAGTTTCGTTTTGTGATAACACATGGCAGGGGACAAGAGTTTTTGGGAAATTAGTTATTGGATATAATGGGATGAAGGTAGTCATGGTTGTGATTGAGAGCTGCTCACAAAGGAGCAGGACAATTACACTTATCTGTTCACTGTTCTGCTTGAAGTATTTTTCTGACTTGATTTCCCTCTGGTTTAATTCATTTGAGTGATAGTTTGGTTGTTTCATTGATTTCATGTAGTCTTTGCCATCCTTAGGGTTTATTTGTATGTGCAGGATATCCCTGACATCAATCCCGTCAAACGTTCAAGGGATTCATGCTTCAACATCCAGCCAAATGAGTACACCAGTTTCAGACCCAGCTCCTTTCTCACCAAGGGGTGGCACGGTAGTGCAGCGGTAGAGTTGTCGTCTTGCAGCGCCAGAGACTCGGGTTTGATCCAAACTAAGTGTGCTGTTTGTACGGAGTTTGTATGTTCTCTCCGTCACTGTGTGGGTTTCCCCTGGGTGCTCCGGTTTCTTCCCACATTCCAAAGACAGACATGTTTGTAGGTTAATGGGCTTTGGTAAAGATTGTAAGTTGTCCCTAGTGTGTAGGATAGTGCGTGCGAACTCGGTGGGCCGAAGGGCCTGTTTACGCGCTGTATCTCTAAAGTAAACAAAACTCCCCCCCCTCCAAACCAATGCCTGTCACTCACCGCCTCACATCATGGTGCAAATTTCATCCTGACTTTGACTCGGAGAGTCAGGGACTTTTATCCAGCAGCCTTTCAACGCTCTTATTCTCTAAATGTCGCCTCCCATTTTCTTACATAATCTGCTTCAGAAAAAGATACGGGTCAGAGACTAAAATTGTTGAAAAAACAACAAATGAGAAATCTGTGGGTTTGACAGAAAGGGAGGCAAAAGTGCAAGAAATCCTAGAAGTTGTGTCTTATAAGTAAGGAAAGTATGTAGCGAGGAGGGGAAAAAAAGATAAAATGTGTGCAGAACTTCGACTTCTTTAAAATAAAATTTTTTAATACGAGCAGTTCTGTAAAAAAAACATTACAGAATTGACAACTAGAATTATAGAAAAAGTCAAATTGTTTGGGTTTCATTGGTTTACAAGGTTTAATTGTGAATTTCACCAGTAAATTAACTCATTCAATTAAATCTGAATTCTTAAATGCATATATCAAATTATGAATGTTTGATGGTGTTAATGTTTTTAATACGAGCTAACCTGTAGTAAACCACTACATAATTGACAACCAGTATAGAGTCAAATTGTTTTGATTTCTTTGGTTTAATTGTGAAGTTCACCAGTATGTTAACTCATGCAATTAAATCTAAACTCATACATGCACGTATCAAAATGTGAATGTTTGATGGTGCTAATACTGCCCTCTACAGTTGGCCAGTCTCACAAGCGTTACAACATTGACTTATGGCATTGTTTCAAATCTTGGGAAACATAAGATTAATAAATACAATGGCAGACATTTTTATCTTTCCAGTGGAAGCAGACACCAATTTGAAACCAGTCAACAGATTTAAATGATAACATTCATAATTAGCTGAACATATTTTCCACAGCATCCAGTATTCTTCGATGACCTAAAAAGTTATTTTAAACTGAGAAATTATTCAAGGATAAACTATATAAGCGGAGTGAAAAGCAGAAACAGATTCAATTAGTATCTTCAAAAAAAAAGTTGGATAAGCACTAGGGAATGTTTTACAAGGCTGCAAAGAAACAACTTAAAGATAGGATCAATGGGTTTCCTCACATAGACTTGATGGGCCAAATAACCTACGCCAAAGCATTTCTCTGATTTTTTTTGTACCATATAGCCATCCAAACAAAAGATGTTGTAAAGGCATTTCGTAGTTGTGAGGAATTAAATCTTAAATATCAATAAATTGGCCCGTCTTATTTTTCAGCACAGCAACATAAACGCTGCAAGGGTACATCGTTGTTTTTCAGTTTATTTTACAGGTTCCCGTTATAAGGAATGTAGTCAGAAGAGCCAGGGATCTTTTGCTATTTTTTTCCATAGTTTAGATGAAAATAAATCTGGCCTGCATTCAGATTGGACAACACAATTAGAGTGCATGTATTCTGATTCCTTGAAATACATGTTTTTAGTTTGTCTCAACTGTGTGGCAGGGAACATAAAGGAGGTCTGGAAATTATTCATTATCTTACATTGATGCTAACCACAGGGAATATTTGAAGTCAATAGTATGGATACATTTAAAGGGAGAATGTCCAATTGTATGAGGGAGCATGAAGTAGAGGAAAAGTTGATGGATTTTTAATAAGGAAAGTCAGGAGGAGGTTAGACTCGTTGGGCTGAATAGTATATTTCTCTACTGTAATCCTACTCAAATTGAAAGCTTTGTGTATGATGCCTCAGATGCAAAATAAAATCTTTCCTGTTTACCTACTAATAATAAGTCCTTACATAACATATAAATAATAAACTCCTTGACCATTTCCCTCGTCTCTTTTCCACGACAGCGCTGTGGGTACGTTTGCTAGAGCTTTGGATTATAGCAGTTCTGTCAGACAGCCCAGTTTACACATGAGTGCAGCAGCTGCTTCAAGGGACATTACTCTGGTAAGTTCAGTATTGTTTTCCATTTGCTATCCAAGGTTTATCAGCTTAATTTAGTTTATTGTCACGAATGCCGAGGTACGGTGAAAAGCTGTTCTTGCGTGCTAACCAGTCAGCGGAAAGAATATACATGATTACAATCGAGCCATCCACAGCCATTCACATGATAAAGGGAATAACATTTAGTGCAGGATGAAGTCCAGTAATGTCTGATTGAAGATAGTCCAAGGGTCTCCAATGAGATGGATGGTAGCTCATGGCCACTCACTAATTGTTGATAATATGATTCATTTGCCTCATAACAACTGCGAAGAAACTGTTCCTAAATTTGGAGGTGTATGTTTTCACACTTCTGTACCTCTTGTCTGATAGGAGAGGGGAGAAGAGGGCATGACCGGGGTGAGACTCGTTCTTGATTATGCTGGTGGTCTTTCCAGGAAAATTGAGTTATCACTCATGTCGTCATTCTGTAAGGCTTGCGTGCGTACATACATACCTGGCTTATGGCACTACACATTGCCAGAGGAAATCAAGCATTTTAATATTAAAATGAGTTCACAATTGTCTAGAGCATATAGCAACAGTAAGAAATCTGGTGAAAACGGCATTTTGTTTAGTTTTGGCAGCTGGAATGAAATCAAGAAACATTTTTCTCCATCCTATGGACAGTAAAAATCTGAATTTGATTGATGCTGAGACCAATCCACATTTTCAAGATAGAAATTGGAACAGCTGTTATCGAGCAAGTTCAAAGCTGACGATAGAAATTGATCGTTTCCTTTCATGATGTGGAAAAAGACCAATGAATGAAGTTGAAGAGCCAATCAGCCATGGTCTAAAGCAATGACAGAATTGCTTGAATAGTTGAAAGGTCATTCTTCTCTTCCCATTTTCATTTGCTGATCACGTTTAAAAGGCATTAAATGGCTGGCATCTTCCAAGTGAGATCACACCAGTCAGTTCTCCTCGTACATGTTTAGTAGTCAAAGATATATTGCCATTATAAATTTGCCGTTTGGCTATGCATCCCTTTCCCAGGTCTATGGAAACATTTTAAGAATTGATATGGGGGAAGTGAAATCAATAATCCACTTGGTTAGATAAAGATTTGGGTCTTAAAGCATGTTTATATACAAAGGAGTTGATTTACAAAGATTGAAATGCGTCGCCTGCTTGGATCTTTTATCATCTCATTGTACCTGTACCTCACTGTAATTTGACAATAAACTCAACTTGACAATCTAAATGCTATGCTACCTCAAATGATCTAGGGTTCCAGATTTAATTGGAGTATAAGAGGCTTTAAAGATAATCTTTTGATATAGAATCATGGAAACAGGCCCTTTGGCTCAACTTGCCCACACGGTCCAATATGTCCCATCTACCTAGAGCAGAGGGATCTAGGAGGTCCTTGAAGGTCGAGTCGCCGGTAAGTAAGGTGGTTAAAAAGGCTTTTGGCACATTGGTCAGTCAGAGTATTGAATATAGAAGTTGGGAGGTCATGTTGCAGTTGTATAAGACGTTGCTGAGATTGCATTTAGAGTATTGTGTTCAGTTCTGGGCACCATGTTATAGGAAAGATATAGTCAAGCTGGAATGGGTTCAGAGAAGATTTACGAGGATGTTGCCAGGATTAGAGTGTCTGGGCTATAGGGAGAGGTTGAGTAGGCTGGGTCTCTATTCCTTGGAGAGCAGGAGAATGAGGGGTGATCTTATAGAGGTGTACAAAATCATGAGAGGAATAGATTGGGTAGATGCACAGAATCTCTTGCTCAGAGTAGGGGAATCAAGGACCCAGAGAACATAGGTTCAAGGTGAAGGTGAAAAGATTTAATAGGAATCTGAGGGGTAACTTTTTCACACAAAGAGTGGTGGGTGTTTGGAACAAGCTGCCAGAGGAGTTAGTTAAGGCTGGGACTATCCCAATGTTTAAGAAACAGTTAGACAGGTACATGGATAGGACAAGTTTGGAGGGATATGGACCAAGCGCAGGCAGGTGGGATTATTGTAGCTGGGACATTGTTGGCCGGTGTGGGCGAGTTGGGTCAAAGGGCCTGTTTCCACAGGGTATCACTCTATGACTCTACACTAGTCCCACCTGCCTGTGTTTGGCCCATATCCCTTTAAACCTATCCTTTCTAAGTGTTTCTTAAACATTGTAATAACATCTTTAATCCGATTTGCCAATGACATTTCATGGCCCATTCTTCCCTCCTTATTTCCTGCTTGAGTTTCTTTTCCTACTTCCTTTGCATCTCTCAAAAGCACCATCTGATTTAATCTGCTGAAATGTTGCAAATGCTTCCTTTTTCCTATTGACCAAGTTTATAATCTCTCATCATCTCAAGTTGCTATGGTTGTCCTTCCTCCTTACAGGAAACATACCGGTCCGGAACTCTGACCAATTGTCCTTGAAATGACTTCCATGTGTCAGCTTTGAACTTGCTCGATAACAGCTGTTCCCATTTTACTTTGGCTAGTTGCAGCCTAATAATGTTGTAATTTACCCTCCCCCAATTTACTACTTTCCCCAAAGTTCTGGATTTATTCTTATTCATAACTCTTTTAAAGCATATGGACTTGTGATCACTAACCCCACAATGTTCTCCCTCTGAAATGCCAGTCATCTCTCCAGACTTGTTTCCTAATGTAAGGACCCATATGATCCTACCTCTAGTCAAGAAACCCTCATGAATACACCTGGCAAATTCCACCCCATCTCTAAGCCTCTTACACTTAGAAAGACCCAGTCATTATTGGGGAAGTTAAAGTCACCCACTACAACAACCCTGTTGCCTTCACATTTTGCCATATTTTTTTTCTTGAGACTTTGTTAGAAATTGAACTGCAGTTTGTATTACCTGAGAACATGCACTAACTAATGAGTAGCAGGGCAATTGTACCATTGTTCGTTTTTATTTTTGTTGTCTTTAGCCTTGCTGTGGTCCAATGCTGGGTGATGGTGCTGCTTGATTAATGAAAATAAGAGCAACTGGAATTCTGAAAATATTAGTCACCTCATCAGCCTGTGAAGAGGAGGGATTTGAAAAAGTTAATCCGACCCTTTATGAAAGTGTAGAAACAAGAAACGGCAAATGCTGGTTTACAAAAAAGGAAACAAAATAGTAAGATTAAATGAGAACTTACCAGTTTGAAGTTTGATCTTTATTTTATGAGGAGTTACGATGAGCGATTACGTGAAGAAGAACCCGCCAGCCCGCATGCGCGTCAATCTTCAAAGCAGCGGTGTGAAATCACAGATAATAGTAACTGAAGTAACATAGTAAGACTATAAACCAGACCTTCCAGTTGACCTTTATGATATTCAGGGCCGGGAGTGGTGGGCATGTAATCGCTCATCGTAACTCCTCATAAAATAAAGATCAAACTTCAAACTGGTTAGTTCTCGTTTAATCTTACTATTTTACTTCGGACTCACGTGAGTGATTCCGTGAAGATTTCAAAGCTCTGATTTCATGCCGTAGATACGAATCCAGGCGTCTCACACTGCATCAGTTGACTCGGGAGGAGTGAATAATGAGCAATACAGTGAAACATGGTACAGATTAACATGTTGATGCTTTAATCCACAAACAAAATAAAGAAACACAATAGCGACCCCTCTCGCAGGGGGAAGCTATGAAACAGAACTTAAAATGGAATGGGCGAACACCCCGAGTTCGATAAGTAGTTTATTATAAAACCGCTGAAAAGTCAGTTCATTTGACCATCCTGCGGCCGCGAGGATATGGTCTAGAGGGACGTCCATTGCCCTCGCTGATGACGTTGATGCTGCCCTAGTGGAGTGAGATTTAAAATTGTCAGTATTAACTCCTGCACAAACCAGCACTTGTTTCAGCCATCTTGAAATAGTCTGAACCAACACTTTCATATGTGGCTTTTTGTGGCTAATAAACAATGATACTTCCGAGCCTCTGAGGCCCTTGGTGACCTCGATATAACATCGCAAGTGCGCCACTACACACAGTCGTAAATCCGTGGGATATGCTGACAGGACAAGCTTGAGTCCTGACACCCCTGGTCTGCTCTGGTTTATGAGATCATAGATATAAAACATAACGTCATTCCCAGATGACACCATCCTGTCCAGTCGCAACTTCTGCAGAGTCTGAACCCTTTGCGCTGACACCAGCGCCATGAGCATGACCAACTTCAGGGTACTCTTCACCAAAGACAAGGATGGACGATGTGATGATATCCACGGTACAATTAGATAGTCCCAGACCCAGGTATGGCCTCCTTAAAACCTGCAAATTAACAAATTAATACAATCATACAACGGGTGTTGATCCCCAGTCACAGGGTTCACCAATAGGTTATTACGTTTTGGAACCGCCATAATAGGTTGAGTTATAATGTCCGAAATGAGAGGGAACCATGGCTGTGTAGGCCAGTCGGGTACCACCAAAACTCCTGAAGCGGAGTCCTGCTTGATCTTGGTCAAGCACCGACTGATGAGGCAGAATGGGGAAAATGCATTTATAAACACTCCGCCCCAGTGTAGCGCGAAAGCGTCTACCGCTACTGCCCCTGGGTCTGGTTCCCATGAAACATACTTCGGTACCTGGTGATTGAATGTAGATGCAAACAAATCGATATCTGGCGTCCCATACCGAACAACAATATCATTAAATACATCATGATTCAACATCCATTCTGTGTTGTCATTGAATTTGCGTGACCTGGTGTCTGCCACCATGTTGAATCTGCCTGGCAAGTAGACAGCTGAAACCCAAATTTTTCTTTTAATGCACCAATGCCAAATAAGGTTAGCCAATCTGTCACAAGATTCCGACTTGATTCCACCCATATGATTCACATACGCCACTGCCGTGGTGTTGTCAATCTGAAGCTGAACATGTAAATGATGCTTGGTGGTACAATAAGCCTTAAGCCCATAAAATCCTCCCAGTAACTCTAAATAATTAATTCCCTGTGATTGGAGAATAAATGCCTCATGCACATTCCATCTGCCTCCACAGCTAGAGATGGTATCAGTAGCCCCCCAACCTAGGGCACTAACATCAGTCTGTAAAACAACTGAAGGTGCTTCAATCAAAATTTTGCTGGAACAATTCAAAATGTTTCTTATCCACTGTACTTCAGCAATGGCTCCAGCTGGTAATTGCATGGGTCTGTTGAAATGACCTGCATGTATCCGGAGTGCCTGTACCTTTGCCCTCTGTAAATGTTGGTAATGCAAAGGTCCACAATGTGCAGCTGGAAAGGCAGCTACCAATTTGCCAATCAAGCTAGCCCCATACCTAATTGAAGGTGATTGCTCTCCCATGAGCTTGATACAGCCTTCAATTAAATCTAATATCTTGCCCTTGGGCAGAGTTACAGACATGTGAGTTGAATTAACTGTGAATCCCAGATAATCAATAACTTTAACCGGTATCAATTTTGATTTAGTTGGATGAATGAGAAACCCCAATCTCTTAAACATGAGTTTAACAGCTGAAACAGAAAACTCAGCTGCCTCCCGAGTTTTTCCAATTATTAAGATATCATCCAAATAAGCCATTACAATATGACCCTGAACCCGGAGTAGCCCCAGTACTGGTTTTAGCAGCTTTGCAAATAATCTAGGGACTGAGGTTAACCCATTAGGCAGCGCTTTAAATTGCCACAATTGCCTCATCCAGCTAAATTTCAAATATCTCCGATGATCTTTATGAACAGGCACTGAGTAATATGCATCCTTTAGACCTATACATGCCATATAACGCCCTCTGGAAACCAATTGCTTGGCAGTCGCAAATGTTTCCATTTTGAAATGTTTATACTGCACAAACAGATTAAGGTCCGTCAGGTCCAAAATAATCCGACTCCCACCATCTTTCTTTGGTCTAGGAAAAATATTAGATACGAATTGGTGAGGTTGACAAACTGTCTTCTCAATTACACCTTTTATATATAATTTTTCTATTTCAGCTTGCACCTCCAAATTCTCTTTTTGTGAGAAAATAAGTGCCCGCCCTGGTGTATGTTGTGTAGGCAGACACAAATTGGGAATGAATTCAATTCGAAACCCTTGTATAGTTTGCAGTATAAATAACTCTGATGTTATCCCATACCATTCTTTCAGAAACCAGTGAAACCTCCCCCCAACTGGTAGGTAATTCTCACTGAATATGTTTCGACAAGCACCAGACCCACCTACCTCCATGGTTACCGGTGGAGTTCTTTGTCCCCTGGTTCTGGTGGGAAAAGGCATGTTTGCTCGTGCTCCTGCTGGTCCTTGCCCGGACCCGGTTTCGGCAAACCGCTTGTAGGGGTGCTGCCTCCGAAGGGTTCTGCTGGTCATTCACACCTTAATGAGCCCGACGGTTTTTGCCTCGTCGTCCAGCTCCTTCACCCATTTTGCGAGGTCTTCCCCAAACAAAAGATTTGGCTGGATGTTGCTAGGCTTACACAGGGCAGCAAATTTTGGGTTGATTGTAGGTCGGATGGTGCTCTTTCTAAGGCAGTTTATCTCAAAGTGCACATTGCACATGAGAGCCAGGACATCCTGCTGAACCTCAGTCAGGAGCCCACCATCCACCGACCTCCCGAATGCTGTAATGCCGGAAGCGAGTAGCTTCAGTACTCTGCAGCTTCATCTCCTGTGCCCTGATGCCTACTCCCATATGGCCCCAGATGGCATGGTTTACTGCCGACACTTTAAGCAGGATACAATTAGCCGGTGTGTCGTATTTCCTAGCTGTTGCATCCATGGTCAGCTCCTGAAGCTGGTGTGAGGCCAAGTAATTTATTGTGGCAGCCAATTCTTCACCCAGCGGCCCTCCAGAATCTGTCGGGACGGCAAATCTTGCTGCCAGGAATGGGACCTCCGGCTCGTGCCCTTCGTCCCTTGAGGCAGCCTCCAATGCTAAGCCCACAGACTCGGCGTCAGACTCATACTGACCCGTTATGCTCTCCTCCTCCAAGAGGGAGACATTAGGCAGCCCTGTAGTAGGTGCTCTTAAAGAGGCCGGCGCTCTTGATAAAGCATCCCCTCCATTAGGAGCTCCATCCTGGATAACCGACCAAACACGGTATCCCTTCTCGGAGGTGAACCCCCCTGACCGGACTCGTCCGAGTCTATCGGCCGTACAGACTTCCTGGTGGCTTTACGCCCCACCGGCGCAGCCACGGTGCCCTCAGACACCAAGTCTGCAGTCGCTGGTTTTACTATTAGCGACTCGGTAGATGAACTAGGCGGCCGCCCGCTACCCGCACTCCCGCGGTCCTTAGTTACTTTCGCAACGGCTCGCCTTGCTCTCAACGATTTCTCCATGCTTGGACTTGCCCTCCTGTAACAAGATTTAACAAGCGCAGAAACAACCTCCGACTAAGTTTGACACTTACCTGAGGCTTTTTAAACTTACCGCTGGAGGAGCGCTGCACCTCCGAGCTGGTCGCTGCGCCATGCGTCAGACGTAATGACCGCATGCGGACTGGCGGGCTTCTTCTTCATGGAATCACTCACGTGACTCTGAAGTAAAATAGACAATAGTCAATAGACAATAGGTGCAGGAGTAGGCCATTTGGCCCTTCGAGCCAGCACCGCCATTCAATGTGATCATGGCTGATCATCCCCAATCAGTACCCCGTTCCTGCCTTCTCCCCATATCCCCTGACTCTGCTATTTTTAAGAGCCCTATCTAGCTCTCTCTAGAAAGCATCCAGAGAACCCGCCTCCACCGCCCTCTGAGGCAGAGAAAGTGAGAGAAAGTGTTTTCTCATCTCCGTTCTAAATGACTTACTCCTTATTCTTAAACTGTGGCCCCTGGTTCTGGACTCCCCCAACATCGGGAACATGTTTCCTGCCTCTAGTGTGTCCAAACCCTTAACAATCTTATGTGTTTCAATGAGATATCCTCTCATCCTTCTAAACTCCAGAGTGTACAAGCTCAGCTGCTCCATTCTCTCAGCATATGACAGTTATGCCATCCTGGGAATTAACCTTGTAAACCTACATTGCGCACCCTCAATAGCAAGAATGTCCTTCCTCAAATTAGGGGACCAAAACTGCACACAATACTCCAGGTGTGGTCTCACTAGGGCTCTGTACAACTGCAGAAGGACCTCTTTGCTCCTATATTCGATTCCTCTTGTTATAAAGGCCAACATGCCATTCGCTTTCTTCACTGCCTGTTGTACCTGCATGCTTACTTTCATAGACTGATGTACAATGACCCCCAGATCCCATTGTACTTCCCGTTTTCCCAACGACGCCATTTAGATAGTAATCTACCTTCCTGTTTTTGCTACCAAAGTGGATAACATCACATTTATCCGCATTAAACTTCATCTGCCATGCATCTGCCCACTCCCCCCAGATACACTACATCCACTGGCTCTCCCTTGTCCATTTTCCTAGTTACATCTTCAAAAAATTCCAGAAGATTAGTCAAGCATGATTTCCCCTTTGTAAATCCATGCTGACTCGGACCGATCCTGTTACTGCTATCCAACTGTTCGGCTATATCATCTTTTATAATTGACTCCAGCATCTTCCCCACCACCGATGTCAGGCTTACTGGTCTATAATTCCCTGTTTTCTCTCTCCTGCCTTTCTTAAAAAGTGAGATAACATTAGCTACCCTCCAATCCACAGGAACTGATCCTGAGTCTATAGAACATTGGAAAATTATCACCAATGCATCCACGATTTCTAGAGCCACTTCCTTAAGTACCCTGGGATGCAGACCATCAGGCCCTGGGGATTTACCAGCCTTCAGTCCCATCAGTCTATCCAACACCATTTCCTGCCTAATGTGGATTTCCTTCAGTTCCTCTGTCACCCCAGATCCTCTGGCCACTACTATATCAGGAAGATTGTTTGTGTCCTCCTTAGTGAAGACAGATCCAAAGTACCTGTTCAACTCATCTGCCATTTCCTTGTTCCCCATAATAAATTCACCTTTTTCGGTCTTCAAGGGTCCAACTTTGGTCTTAACTAATTTTTTCCTCTTCACATACCTAAAGAAGCTTTTACTATCCTGCTTATGCTTAAAATGCTTGAGTAGCTCAGCAGGTTAGGCAGCATCTAAACATATGGACTTGTGATGCTGTCTGACCCGCTGAGTTACTGCAGCACTTTGTGTTCAATTATAAAAGTACATTGATTGAAAAAAAATATTGAATAAATATGGATAGATATTGCTGAATTAATGAAAGAGCAACAAACGTTTCCTGCCAATTGATGACAAATTTAAGAAGCCCTTTTACGTTGACTCCTGTTTGGAATAGTGATGTTTTCTTTTTTTTTAATTGTCATTGCAGGTGCGTAGCTTGAATATATTATTTGGTAGTTTGGAATACTCGGGCATTTGTTCTACCTTTAGTTTAGTATAACTTGTTTACACTCTGAGTTTAATCATGTTGAATTATTAGTCAAGGCACAGACAATAATCACATAATTAATTCAACGACTGCAATGTAATAAGGGTGTAGTCGCCATGTTGTTTCTTCTCAGCAGTGAATCTCCTCTGTACACCATACAGCCACTGCAGATGCTATTACATTTCAACATAAAGGTGCAAATGCAGCAGCAAACAAAAGCATGACATAGTATGATTAATGAATTAAAAACTGAAGTTAGTTTGAAAGACTATTTAGTTTATTGTCAAGTGTACCGAGGTACAGTGAAAAGCTGTCCAGTCAGCGGAAAGACTATACATGATTACAGTACATGATTACAATTCGGGGGAGAAGTAAGAAATGAGTAAGTTTATGTAAAGATCAAAATGATCAAGTATGCACTGGAGGCTACTGTTTGAGGATCATAAAGTTATGGGGGATTACTCGGCCTGATGAGGTAAGTAGGTGAAGGCAGAATTGGAGGCAGTAATATCAGAGGGATTAGAACATGGATTGGGAATTTGAAGCAGTTGTGTATCAATAGACAATAGATGCAGGAGTAGGCCATTCGGCCCTTCGAGCCAGCACCACCATTCAATGTGATCAATGCTGAACATCCACAATCGGTACCCCGTTCCTGCCTTCTCCTCATATCCCTTGACTTCGCTATCTTTAAAAACCCTATCTTTCTCTCCCTCTTGAAAGCATCCAGAGAACCCGCCTCCACCGCCCTCTGAGGCAGAGTATTCCACAGACTCACAACTCTCTGTGTGAAAAAGTACTTCCTCATCTCCATTCTAGATGGCTTACCTCTTATTCTTTAACTATGGCCCCTGGTTCTGGACTTCCCCAACATCAGGAACATGTTTCCTGCCTCTAGCATGTCCAAACCCTTAATAATCTTATATGTTTCAATAAGATCCCCTCGCATCCTTCTAAATTCCAGAGTATACAAGCCCAGCCGATCCATTCTATCAACATATGACAGTCCCGCCATCCTGCGAATTAACCTTGTGAACCTTGTGCACTCCCTCAATTACAAGAATGTCCTTCCTCAAATTTGGAGAGCAAAACTGCATACAATGCTCCAGGTGTGGTCTCACTAGGGCCCTGTACAACTGCAGAAGGACCTCTTTGTTCCTATACTCAACTCCTCTTGTTATGAAGTCCAACATGCCATTCACTTTCTTCACTGCCTGCTGAACCTGCATGCTTACTTTCAGTGACTGATGAACAAGGACCCCCAGATCCTGTTGTACTTCCCCTTTCCCCAATATGACACCATTTAGATAATAGTCTGCCTTCCTGTTTTTGCCACCATTAAACTGCATCTGCCATGCATCTGCCCACTCACCCAACCTGTCCAAGTCACCCTGCATCCTCAAAGCATCCTCCTTACAGTTCACACTGTCACTCAGCTTTGTGTCATCTGCAAATTTGCTGATGTTACTTTTAATCCCTTCATCTAAATCATTAATATATATTGTAGATAGCTGCGGTCCCAGCACCGAGCCTTGCGGTACCCCACTTGTCACTGCCTGCCATTCTGAAAGGGACCCGTTAAATCCTACTCTTTGTTTCATGTCTGTTAACCAACTTTCTATCCACCATACCCCCAATACCATGTGCTCTAATTTTGCCCACTAATCTCCTACGTGGGACCTTATCAAATGCCCAATGAAAGTCCAGGTACACTACATCCACTGCCTCTCCCTTGTCCATTTTCCCAGTTACATCCTCAAAAAATTCCAGAAGAGCCAACATAAGTGGGATTTTAGCTGATCCCAGAGTTTAAGGGAGCTTGTGCTGAAATTTGTAGAAAGCATTATGTAAGAAATAGGAGAAATAATTGAGAGAATTGATGTGAAGTAGTCAGAATGTCAGCATTTAATGAAGAAAGGAAAGCTTTGATCCTTGAGGAAACCTTAAAAACCTCACCTTTTTACAGACTTCAATGTTGTGTAAGATCATGAGGGGGCTCTTACCTAGGGTAGGGTAATCAAGAACAAGAGGACGTAGGTTTGAGGTGTGAGAGCCAAGATTTCATAGGAACCTGAGGGTCAAACTGTTTCACTCAGATGGTGGTGAGTATATGAAATGAGCTGCCAGAGGAGGTAGTTTGTGAAAAAATATATATTTTTCAAACTTTTGTTTTGGGGAAGTAATAATTTATAAGGTTTTCAAATAACAACTTAGGAGTGTAAACTTAATTGTGTGAGGCATTTCTGTCTAATTTGAATGAATTATACTTTATGCTAAACTTTGGACTTTGTCTATGTTTGTATATTTTATTTTACTAATAAAAAGAATTTTGGCATTGTCAATCTAAGCTTAAGGAGATTTTCTTTTGCATAGTGCTCCGATGTGCTCGTCACCCTTTCGGTTAATCAAAACAGAAACAGCTGGAAATCCTCAGTATGTCTGGCAGCATCAATGGAGAAATGGAAATGAATCAATTGTATTTCAGCTCAAACATTCTTCTTCTGATCTGGAACTCATTGTTAAACTGTTCAAAATGATAGGGAATAAAAATAAAAAGCTGCAGGAAAATAAATTGAATGGCATAAAGTTCTTGTGCGGGCGACCAAAATGATTAAAATGCAAAGAACAAAACGTGACTTGATGGGAAAAGTAAAAAAATAATACACACCAAAAATATTAAATATTTCTGAATAGCCTAAACTGAATGGAGAAGTGCAAATGCTAGGAAGGTGGAGAAGACTTCAGCAGCCCATGAATACATTGAGAGAAATAATGCATTTGAATAGACTATATTGTCCAGAGTATTCTGACCCTAAGGTCCCACCTCGTGTATCGACATATTTCCTTCCCTTGTCTCTGGAAGCCACATCATAACCTTTCCCCAGTTAATGGTGGTTACTGGTTGGTGTTCTTAAAATTAAATGAAAAAGGGTAGAAGACTGCGTGTCACCTTAAGAGATAGTGAAATAAAATTATTTAATCTTGCATTGAGAATCTATGGAACAGGATCAAGGCCAGAAATGGCATAAATTAGATCATTCATGAGCAATATAACGTGTTGCCCTACATTGTTATTTTAACACTCTCTTTTAAAAAAAAGTTTGTTTGTTAGCATGTCTTAGAAGTCCAAATTTTGAAATCTGCTCAGTTCTCTGAAGATTGAACAAAGTGGGTTAACTGTTAAATGTTAAATTTCAATGTGCCTAGCAAGAAGGTAAACAAAGTTCTTCATATTCTGCATAAGTAGCCTCTTCTGGGTTTAATGTAATGATATAGTTGGTCTGTCAACAGGAAATCCTGCTTACTCTCTGAATGTTTGGTCTTGCTGCTGCTTTCGAAAAAAAAACATGCATATATATATATTTGAATAGGAAATAAACTAAGAATTTCATATGCAAGAAAACTGAACTGCTTTTATTTTAGTTTAGAGATACAGCGCGGAAACAGGCCCTTTGGCCCACTGAGTCCGGGCTGTCGCCATACACTAGCACTATCCCACAGACTAGGGATAATTTACGATTATTACCGAAGCCAAAGTAACCTACGTTTTTGGAGTGTGGGAAGAAACCGGAGCACCTGGGGAAAACCCATGCTGTCACAGGGAGAACGTGCAAACTCTGTACAGACAGCAACCATTGTCAGGATCAAACCCCAGTTTCTGGCGCTGTTAGGCAGTAACTCTAGTGCTGCACCACAATGCTGCCCCTATAGTTTTAGTTTTCAATTAGTTTAATCCCAGTAGTTTTAAACCACAAAATTGTTCAGTAGCCCTTTGCTGTTTTCCATTCTCCAAAACTGTCCAAATGCTTGCTCACCAGTGCCTCATTCTCCTCTTGTTAGTCATGGATAAATTCACCTTGTGCTTTGCACTCCAGCTATCCTGAATATCATTCTTTATCCACCGGGGGATAATTGCCCTTGACTTGAAATGTGACTTTGTTTATTTATTTACTTGTGAACAATGTCAAGAGATCAGACAGGATAATTACATATTTCTGTTTTACTTTTGAGTGCTTGATCATAATGGAAATGTGTGTCTTCTCTTTCTTTGTATCACTTCTGGTATCTATTTTTAATTTTATTTTCTTCCATCAGTTCCACGCAATGAACACTTTACACAAGCACAACTATGACTTGACACAGGCAATCAACATCTTAGTACCACAGGGCGGTCCTATTCTCTGCAGAGATGAAATGGAAGAATGGTCAGCGTCTGAAGCTAACTTGTTTGAAGAAGCGTTGGAAAAGTATGGCAAGGATTTCAATGACATCCGACAAGACTTTGTAAGACCATAGGATTATTTCAAATGTTCAATGGTACTTTATTGTCACATGTACCGAGGTACAGTGAAGTATTTTTTTATTTACAGTTCAGTACAAGTGTCACTATACATCAGCAATTAGATACATCTTAGATAAGCGTGTCAGATACAGTGCAAGTGTGTAATTAGTAGTACACTGAGGCAGTATACAGTGTTGCCAGATTTGGTTCATTTCCAAGTCCCAGTTGTTGTAAGTGCAGGGTTCTTGACCTGGCCCGTTGTCCTGCTGGCGATGCAGGGTCATAGAGTGATACAGTGTGGAAACAGGCCCTTCAGCCCAACTTGCCCACACCGGCCAACATGTCCCAGCTACACTAGTCACACCTGCCTGCGTTTGGTTCATATCCCTTCAAACCTGTCCTGTCCATGTACAGGTCTAACTGGTTCTTAAATATTGGGATAATCCCAGCCTCAACTACCTCCTCTGGCAGCTTGTTCCATACACCCACCACCCTTTGAGTGACAAAGGGTCGGCCTGGCCAAGCGTAGCCGTGGTGTCCTTTGCCGCTCCTCAACCGCTGCGGAATTATTTTTTCTTAAATTATTTATTCTTATATCATTAATGTATTGATAAAAATTGTGAAATATTGCAGGAATTAAGTTATTATCACACATTTGCTCTGATAACAAGAACATTTCAATGTTTTGAGCTACAGAGAATTAGCATCATCAAGTGGATGTGGATTAGCATCATCGTGGATACATACCTGATAAAAAAAACTTGTATCCCTTCGATATCACCTCTTCTCCAGGCAACAATGGGCCATTGAGGGTTCCACCCTTCCTTGGTCATCTGTTGCTGGCCCTGATTTGTTCTGGCCTTTTCCTACCAACAATTCCCCCCCCCCCCCCCTCCTTTATTTTCAGTCTGAAGAAGGGTTCCGACCTGAAACGTCACTCATTCTTTTTTTCCAAGGATGCTGCCTGACCCGCTGAGTTACTCCAACACTTTCCTGATATAAAGGAGATGGGAATCAAAGGAAAATAGAAAAGGGGAAATAAACTAAATTATTTTGGGAAAGAAGCATACTGGAGGGAGGAGGAAACTTAAGAAAAGAGTAAATGTGCTTGATTCCTTATCATGGGTTTTCAACTTTCCATCTAGGCTTTTAAACTTTTAACCTTCTCTCTCTACTGATTTCCTTTTTGTGAATGCTTTCTGCAATTTTAAGTTTACTTTCTACACTGATGAACCAGCCACATGTGCGTGTACCAATTTGACTGACCAGAAAGTGCTTTTAGATGCATCACTCCTGGATGAGCTTGATGCTTTCTATGTATGCATCGAAAGTGAGAACATTGATGTACGTTCTCGAGCCCCCACACCCCTTGACGACACTGATCTCAATCACCAAGGTCGATGTTGAAGGGTCCTTCACGAGGGTGAATCCTCGGAAAGTGAGCGGCCTCGGTGGTGTACCTGGCCGCATTCTTAATCTACGCTGACCAACTGGGTGGAGTTTTGTGGACCTGCTCAATTACTGGACCCAGCACATTGATGCAATCACAAAGAAAGCTCATCAACACCTTATTTCCTTAGAAGACTGAGGCGATTTGGTATGGCGCCGAGGACTCTATCAAACTCCTACAGGTGTACATAGAGAGCATACTGACTGGTTGCAAAGCCACCTGGTTTGTTATCTTGAATGCCCAGGAACAAAGGAGGTTACAGAGAGTGGAAGCCATAGCTTGGTCCATCACAGATATTGACTTCCACACCATCGATGGGATCTACTAGAAATGTTACCTCAAAAAGGCAGGCAATATCATTAAAGATCCACATCACCCTGGCCGTGCTCTCATTTCACTACTACCATCGGGAAGTTACAAGAGCTTGTGATCTGTGACCAATTTCAAGAGCAGCTTCTTCACAGCAACCAACAGGCTCTTGAATAGCGCACTTCATTAACCACTACCTCACCAACTATGATCTATACACTGCGATTTGTGGTTGTATTACAAACTTCATTTAGTTACTTTGTATTACCATTATTAAATTATCGATTATTATATGTTGGGCGTTATTGCGTTCATGAGTGGATAAAGCTGCAGCAAGTAGGAATATCATTGTTCTGATGCTAGTACACATGACAATTAGACACTCTTGTCATGTGATTTCTGTCACTGAATCTCAGGCCATCTTCACATTTCCACTTTAAGTAATTTCCTTGTGTTAGAATTTCCACATCAGAGGTGTACATAACGATACCATTGCCCATGCATTACTAATTTTGGATAAGATTATGGGCCGCATGGTCGTGGGGTAACCTGTTATCGAACACTCTTAGATCAACATTATCCCCAACTGCAAAGAGTCTGTTGTCACCATCACCCACACAAAATTATTTCTCTCCAGTCGCTACCCAAGCTGTTTTTCTTGCTATGTAGAGTCTTTGAAAACATCATCATTTTGCAATGATATGCTTTCCGCCTGAGACCTTACCTGCTGGAACATTACTTCTTTCCAATGTATCCATAACATTCTTAATGCCCATCATCAGTCTTTGGTAACTCTTTATCTTTCTGTAATCCTTTAGCAAGAATTTCATTGTCCTGTCAGGGACACATGACAATAAACTCTCTTGACTTGACTCCCTACAATATTCCTTGCTGGTCCATCTTCATGTGATTGCTCCCAAAGTATTTGGCCAATTTCACAATGCTAAATTCTTGATTTCCAATTTTTTGCACCCACCTGATGTCTTAACAATGCTAGCAGAATACTTTAGATTATTTGTGTTTAAAGTTAAGTCAACCTTGTGAACCGTAAACCAAATTTTACCCCATTGCCATGATCAACGTTCCATTATACCCACATGTTGCTGCTATCAACATGTTTATTCTTCACTTTGAAAGTTTGGCTAATGTTTAAAGACATTTAGATTAGAATAAATTCTGCACTGATTTGTAGCTTGGTGTAATGGTCAATATCTTTTTAACAGCTTCCATGGAAGTCACTCACTAGTATCATAGAATACTATTACATGTGGAAAACGACAGATAGATATGTGCAACAGGTAAGTAAAAAAGGCGGTTTTGTCATTGACTTTTTTTAATTTATTGAACTGATAATTAATCAGTTTATTGACACACACACACACACACACACACTAATTTCATTGTTTTTGGGTAAAACAAAATGATATTAAACACAACAGCTTCTTAAGAATGTCCAGAAGGAAATATTTGTGTATATTCTAAATTTACGGTTATATTCCAATATATACAGTTTTCACTTATTCCGAGAATTTTGTTCATATGAACTTTAGATTAGAATTTCCACAACATCTTCTTTGCAAAGTTAATACATGTTCTTCATAAAAAATAATCTGAGAATAATAGTAGTGGTGATTTTCTTTTTTTTCTAAGCTACCCGAGCTGAATAAATGATTATGCTTCATTTACACGTAAAATTACTATATATATAAGCCGACAGCTAGAATACTGACTAATAATATGTTATCTTTAAAATTTCATTTAACAAGGGGCAATAGACAGGGGTGTGCACTATCACCCCTACTATTTGCACTTGTGATAGAGCCTTTAGCAGAAAGCATAAGAAGCCATCCGAATATTCGGGGATATAATACCAAAGATTCAAATAATAAAATCTCACTATACGCAGACGACGTATTATTATACATCACAAATTTGCAAATTAGTATACCAAACATACTAAATTTAATAGAGGAATTTAGCTCCTTTTCGGGATATAGAATAAATTGGAAGAAAAGTGAAATTATGACGTTAAAACCACAAGACTCGACACATCTGATAAAATTTCCCTTTAAAATTGCAACAGAAAAATTTAAGTATTTGGGTATCCAAATTACTAGAAAATATAAATCATTATTTAATGCAAATTTTATGCCTTTACTAACTAAACTGAATGGGTTGATTAAATTCTGGAAAACCTTGCCGATGTCTTTAATAGGTAGAATAAATGCTATAAAAATGATTTTTCTACCACAAATATTATACCTATTTCAATCTATTCCAATATACTTACCAAAAAACTTCTTTAAAAAATTAGACTCTAGTATTACTAACTTCATATGGGACTATAGATCGCATAGAATCCAAAGAAAACATCTGTGTAAACCTAAAGAACCCAAACTTTTTATACTACTACTGGGCAGTACATATTAAAAACATAATTAATTGGTTGGACAGCTCTGCCCAACAGGTAGAATGGATAAGAATGGAGAAAGAGGATTGTTCTCCTTTTAATTGTTCCTCTTCTCCCCGATAAAATTAAACAATACAATATATAAGAAGAACCCAATTATTCACAACACAATTCGAATTTGGAAACAAATAAAACTAACTTTGAAAGTAAGAAATTTATCGCTTTTAACTCCAATAGTAAATAACCCCTCATTTAAGCCATCTCTTATTGATAAAGCGTATACCTTTTGGGAAAGATTAGGAATTAAAAGCTTTGGAGATTTGTATGAAATGGGAATTCTTTTATCATTTCAACAACTACAATTAAAATTCAACTTGAAAAATAATCAATACTTAAAATACCTTCAAATTAGAGATTATTTGAAAAAACACATACAAGGATATCAAAATATAACTTTAGATTCACTAGATGAAGCGATGAATATTAAAGCAGATTCAAGCAATTTAATATCATACTTATATAATATCATTTTAAATATAGAACCTCCATCGACAGAGGCAATTAGAGTAGATTGGGAACAAGAATTACAGATAAAAATTGCGAAAGAAGCATGGGAAAAATACCTGATATATATACATAAATGTTCGATTAATGTAAAACATGTTAATCCAATTTAAAATGTTACATAGACTATATTACTCGAAAACTAGATTGAATAAATTTTATCCAAATATCTCACCAATATGTGATAAATGCTTAGCTGAGGATGCCACTATAACACACTCTTTTGTCTCCTGTATAAAACTTCATAAATTCTGGAATGAAATTGTTGACATTTTTACAAAATTATTTAATAGAAGACTGGAATCGAATACAGAAATGATTATCTTTGGATCAATGGAAGATGGGAATAAGCTAAATACGTATCAAAAATCCTTACTTAATTACGGTTTAATAATGGCAAAAAAACTCATACTTAAATTTTGGAAAAATTCGGCAACACCAACGCTGAAAATGTGGATTTCAAATATGTCAGAAACGGCATATCTTGAAGAAATACGACTCCTAGTAGGTAAGGTAGACCTCTTCTTATTGATATGGTCTCCCTTTATCGACTTTCTACAAGCATATGGTGCAACACAATCATAGAAATATAATGGTTCAGAAACAGGTGACAGGGGGCAGAATTATCAAATAGATATATCGCTTTCAATCTCCTTTCCTCTTCTCTTTTGTTTCTTTTTTCTTTCTTCTCTTCTTTTTTTTCTCCTCATTTTTTTTTCTAGGGCTATTTTTCTATCTCACACAACACTTCATCTCAATCTTTCCTTTTGTAATCTTTCATTTCTTATTTTTGCTTTATTATTAAATTAAAAATAAGAAGTTGTATATGAAATGTAATATGTCAATAAGTATTAGGTACTTTGGTACCACATTATTGTACTTACTTCTATAAAAAAAAAATTAAAAAAAAATTACTATATATTGTTGATATCCAGTTTCATGCATTGTGGTAGAGTTATTGTGTTAATTCACATAAGGCTTCATTTGTGCAGGAAATCTGTGTTTAGGGCCACATTTACTCCTGTTCATTTTGATGGACAATATATCACTGGGTTGAGTTCATAAGACAAAGGAGCAGCATGAGGCCATTCGATTCATTGACTCTGCTCCGCCATTCAATTATGGCTGATTTCCCTCACAACCCCATTCTCCTGCCTTCTCTCCATAACCTTTGACACCCTTACTAATCAAGAACTTATCCCGAACCATGCTGTGATGCATCCTGATAAAATGCTTTCTACGGCACATCTGTAGAAATTGGTGGTATTCCCAAGAGCTCATTAAATGGACAACTGTTAGATATATATCAAATAGATAGATATAACTCTTGTTTTTGTTATATATTGAAATGTTGGGTACAGGTTTCAATTTCGTTCTAAATTATATATTTATTTTTTTAATTTTAGAAACGGTTGAAGGCAGCGGAGGTGGAGAGCAAACTGAAACAGGTGTACATTCCAACATAGTAAGTTTCTGTAAACCAGGGTACCAATGTAATGGGTGAAATGTTGTCATGTAGTTTGTAAGACCTAATTTCTAAATATTGTTTACATCATTTACTGAGATCCAAACTTGAATTCTTCCTTGAATGTAAAACAAAAACCCACCTTTGTACATCTGAGAACATTTTAATTTAAATTACAAACAAATCCTGTTTCCCTCATTACAACATTCTATCCTTTCTCTTCCATTTACCCACTCATTTTTTAATAAAGAATTTATGCTTTGCTGATGTAAAGAAATGTAAAGAAAATTCACATTCTAATGTAGACCAACAATTTTTGTTCAACTCATTATACATTATCAAAGTGTTTGAGTTTGTTAGCCTGATTACTATGATGTAAGTCATTGACTAGCAATATTTACTCTTCTCTCTATTTGCAGTTTAGAGAGACATTTACACTATCTACAGTTGATTCATGACCTGTTAAGTATTTCTGGCATACTTAGTTTTAATTTTAAATTTCCATTTACATGTAATATGAGGAATACCAGACCTGGTGGAGTTTTTTTCTAATTTAATGTCGGCTTACAATTTAACAACTCCTTCATGAAGACGTCAGCTGCTAGTTCTGACAAAAGGTTATTGACTCTGCTGTTCGCTCCACTGATGCTGCCTGATCTGCTGAATATGCCCAGCATTTACTATTACCGTTGAAGATTTTTCTTCTTTCATTGTTGCTAGGTGCCAATCAGCACTGGAAAAAACCCAAGAGCAGAGTATTTACTCTAGCTCAACCGCAGATTGGCTAAGCTATTGGATAGGCAGTCAACACTCTGTGTAAATCCCACTGTGCCAGTTGTGGAATTCAGATACAACTAATTAAATACACTGGGAGTGAAAAATGATAGTCGCAATGACTATAAAAGTATAAGATTTTTGTTAAAAAAAACTGTCAAGAGTGTTTGATTGTTATATGTCCCAAACAATGAACTTCTTACTTGCAGCAGCGCAACAGATGTGTATGGGCAAATTTGACCCTCCCGATCGGCCGCAGAAATTGGCTTTGGGAATGGATCTGCAGGCTCTAGCTGGGCTGGAGTTCCAGAGCGCCGGTTGCATGGGGCAAATTCAACCCACTGATCTGCGCAGAAGTGCAGATGAGGTTGAGATTGGTCGCCTCACCCACCCTAGGCGCCACATATTCGGTGGGGGGTGGATTTCAAGTGCATTCTTGTAATTTTGTCTAGATTAAAGGAGGTGCCGGACCACTAGTTGCTGAAAAATTGGTGGTGGACTTGTATTATGTATAGTTCTGGTTGCCCAATTACAGGAAGCAGGAGGAGGTTTTGGAAGTGGTGCAGAGCAGATTTGTCAGAATGATGCCTGGATTACGGAGTATTAGCCACAAGGAGAAGTTGGACAGGCTAGGTTTGTTTTCTCTTGAACGCCAGAGGTTGCAGGTAAACTTTATAGAAGTATATAAAACCATGAGAGGTAGAGAATAGGGTAAGCAGCCAGAATCTTTTGCCCAGGATGGAAATATCAAAACTAGAGGCATAGCTTTAAGGTGAGAAGGGCAAAGTTTAAAGAAGATGGGTTGGGCAACTTTTTTTACATATAAGATACTGAGTGCCTGGAACATGCTGCCAGCGATGGTGGTTGAGCAGGATACGGTCGCGGCATTTGAGAGTCATTTGGATATGTAGAGGGGAGGGATATGGATTATGTGCAGGCATATAAGGATTGGACCAACATGCCTCATCACCCCAGTCCCACCTGCCTGCTTTTGGCCCATATTCCTCTAAACCTACCCTATCCATGTACCTGTCTAATTGTTTCTTAAATATTGTGATAGTACCTGCCTCAATTGCCTCCTCTGGCAGCTCCATACACCCACCACCCTTTGTGTAAAAAAGTTACCCCTTGGGTTCCCATTAAATCTTTCCCCCCTCACCTTAAAACTATGTCCCCTGGTTCTTGATTCCCCTACTCTGGGCAAAAAACTATTCCCGATCTATTCCTTTCATGATTTTGTGCACCTCTATGATCCCCCTCATCCAAGGAATAAAGCCCTAGATTGCTCAACCTCTCCATATAGCTCAGTCCTGCGACTCCTGGCAACATCCTGGTAAATCTTCTCTGAACCCTTTCAAGCTTGACAACATCTTATCTTGCTTTCTCCTTCGAAAGTTTCCTTTGTTCAGCCAGCTGAGCACAATGTAATTGGATTCATTTGTGGAGCAGTCATTACCTGTAACAGGGTCCTGAGCACTTTGAAAGTTTTAATTTTTTAAATTGTAATTTCATGATTGTAAGAGCAGAGCTGAATTCAATGACAAAAACTTTTAATGCTGGACATAATTCCAACTGAAGTTGCTACATGTTCATCCCGAAACAAATATGTATTCTGGTGAATGATTTGTGTTGCAATACTTAACTTTTTAATTAATAAATATAAGTTTACTTTTTTTTTGCATAGCAATAAACCTAATCCCAATCAGATATCGACTGTCAATGGAAAGCCTGCTGTAGTGAATGGTCCAGTTGGAGAGATGTTTCACCAAAACCAGAACTCGAGTGTATGCCGACCATGTGAAAGTTGTTACGGTGAGTACTATCCAAACTAAATTATTTTACCATAAGATCTGAAGCAAGTTCTACTAAGAAGATGCTGCAAACATATATAAACTTTGCAAGAAGAGCACATTAAAAGGAAGCCTATTTAATAATTAGAAAGATTAAATCAGGCAAGCCCTTTGAGGAACATAAAGCAAACAGGAAAGAACTCAACCAGGCAATTAGAAGGGTCAAAGAGTGCCATGAAATGTTTAGAGATAGAGATACAGCACGGAAACAGGCCCTTCGGCCCACCGGGTCTACCCCGACCAGCGATCCCTGCACATTAACACTATCCTACACCCACTAGGGACAATTTTTACATTTACCAAGCCAATTAACCTACAAACCTGTACGTCTTTGGAGTTTGGGAGGAAACCGAAGCTCTCAGAGAAAACCCAAGGGGAGAACGTACAAACACCGTACAGACAGCACCCATAGTCAGGATCGAGCCCGGGTCTCCAGCGCTGCATTCTAAGGCAGCAACTCTACCGCTGCACCACCGTGTCTTTGGCGAGTCAGAGTAAAGAAAATCCTATGGTTCTTCATGCGGACATAAAAACAAGAGGGCACCAGGGAGAAGGAGGGACCACTCAAGGGTAAAGGAGGGAACTTATACTTGGATAGACACAAAATGCTGGAGTAACTCAGCGGGACGGGGAACATCTCTGGATAATAGGAATGCGTGACATTTTGGGTCGAGACCCTTCTTCAGACTTCAGTCTGAAGATGGATCTCGACCAAAAACGTCACCCATTCCTTCTCTCCAGAGATGCTGCCTGTCCCGCTGTGTTACTCCAGCATTTTGTGTCTATCTTCGGTGTAAACTAGCATCTGCAATTCCTTCCTACACAACATATACTTGGTGTCAGAGGGTGTAAGCAAGGTATGAAATGCCTTGTTTCGCACCATTGGGTTCCGACCCAAAATGTCGCCGATCCGTGTCCTCCAGAGACCCACTGATTACTCCAGCGCTTTGTGTTTTGCTCAATAAACTCAATTCCAAAGAAGAATAAGACTAAGAAAAGTAAGGTAGCGTGCCTTAATAACTACCGTCCAGTGGCTTTGACATCCACCGTTATGAAGTACTTCAAGAGAATGGTGATAGCGCACATTAACTCCAGCCTCCCAGCCATTCTTGATCCACTGCAGTTTGCTTAATATCACAACAGGTCCACAGCAGATGCCATCTCCAAGACTCTAAACTCATGTCTGGAACATCTAGACAACAACGACTCCTATGTTAGACTCCTATTTATAGACTATAGCTCTGCCTTCAACACTTCCATCCAAACTTCCACATTACTATTGTACTTGAATTTGAATTAATTATATCTATGTATTGTGGCGTCAGCTGGTACACAGACCACTTATAATAATAATAATAATAGATTTTATTTTAAGGGCGCCTAATACCGAGGTCTCTAGGACACCTTACAATTTAAGAAACATATAAACATATAATCAGAGTAAAACAAGTTATAAAGACATCACAAATACACAAATTAAAAACAGAAATTCGATCCAAAAAAAGACAACAACCCTCGTCAGTAGCTACGAGGGCTGGCACGTGACGTCATGGGCAAGGGGGAGTGTCCTGCTACTTAAGCTTATCTCACCTTGAGACCGTGGGAGTCAACAGGTAGCTGAGCCCGAGAGAACAACCTCGCTCAGCTACAGCAGCAATGACAATTACGTTAGCGGACCAACTTAACATGAAACACCTGAATAAAACTACTGTTTGAACCTGCCTGACGTCTGGCCTTATTCACCACGTTTTGTGCCGCTACAGGATGGTATATCTGATCAAAACAAAGCTTTTCACTTTACTGTGGTGCATGTGACAATAATAAACCTAAACCTAAATGTTTTAAATCACATGAATGCATTTGGGACTAAATGGAAACATTAATTAATTTAGATATTCAATAGAATTTTACTATGACACCTTCTTTAAGTTTCTTTTGTGCTGTTAGGCGACAGGGTTTTAAGCTTTCATAATGTAAATAAAAATGGTATATATAGTTTAAAACTGAATGTTCCTGTCAGCAAGGCAGTCAGTATTTATGGTACATGAGTTGCAATAATTGTGCTTCTTCAGGATGTCTATTTGAGAGGAAGCAGTATAATACCCTGATCACATGACTGATGACAACAATGAGTAGGATAGGAACATTAAGGTACATGGGATGAACATAAAATGGAAATGCAAAAGGTGACTTTCATTCGGAGTGGTGCAGCGGTAGAGTTGCTGCCTTACAGTGCCAGAGACCTGGGTTTGATCCTGACTACGGATACTGTCCGTACAGAGTTTATACATTCTTCCCGTGACTGCATGGGTTTTCTCCGGGTGCTCCGGTTTCCACCCACACTCGAAAGACGTACAGGTTTGTAGGCTAATTGGCTTGAGTTAAATTGTAAATTGTCCCTAGTGTGTAGGATAGTGCTAGTGTATGGGGTGATCTATGGACGGCATGAATTTGGTGGGCTGAAAGGCCTGTTTCTGTGCTGTATCTAAACTCTCTAAACTAAACTATCTAAGAGGTTATTAGGTAGATGAATAGGCATTGTACAGAAGTTGTGGAAAATCAGACTGGAATATTAGGAAGAATCTTTCCCTTTCCCCTGAGCACGGTCTTCTGCAGGGAAGCCACCACTCATCTGGCTGGCTAGTGGCACTTTGCATTCACCTTCTGGACTCCTTGAAGTGTTCAGGGATTATTGCCCAGTAGAGCAGAAGGCTGAACCTCTGCCTGCACTTAGGAACCCTCAATGTCTGTCGGATAATTGTGAATTAGAGCTTATGATATTGCATTGCTGATAGACTATTTCTCTTGTGTGCGTTGGAGTTTTTGAAATTAGTTAGACATTCTCAGCATTACTCTGGGGTTTCTGATTAATGGAAGTCTATTACTCAAAGCTGGCAGATGGAGATATGTTGTTGCGTTGTGCCTGCACGGTATTCATATGTTCATCAGTTATATGAGCAGAATTAGGCCTTTTGGCCCATCAAGTTTACTCCGCCATTCAATCATGGCTGATCTATCTATCCTTCTCAACCCCGTTCTCCTGCCTTCGCCCCATAACCCCGGAGAGACGTTCTAATGAAGAATCTATCAATCTCCACCATAAAAATATCAATTGACGGCCTCCACAGCCTTCTGTGGCAATGAATTCCACAGATTCACCATCCTCTAACTATTTGTGTTAATCTTCACGTCACTATGTCTTTTGTAAAAATGTGGAGCACAAAACATGAGCACAGATAATAGTAAGAGAAGCAGGCCAATTGTTCAATCATTGCAAACTCAAATAATTCAGCAAGGTCACATCTAATCAATCTCAATCTCACTTTTATAGCCCATCTTCATTTCCCTGGATTCCTTTACCGTCCAAAGGCCCATCAACAGTTATAACTTCCATCTATGCAGCACATTTAACAGAGCAAAACGAACAAGACATCTCACAGGGGGATTATCAAATTAAATGGAGTCCAAGCAATTTAACTTGGTGCAGGTGATTAAAGGTTTGGTCAAAGAGATAGCTTTAAAGAGATGATTAAAGGAGGAAAGATAATTAGGTGACATTTAAGAAGCAATGTCCAGAATTACTCACGGCCGATGAAAGCAAGTCTGCCAAAAGTGGAGCAATTAATAATTTGAGGTTGGTTGAGAAATTTGAGAAGCACAAATATCTTTGAGTGCTTGTAGAAATTGCAGACATCAGAAGGGATGAGACCATGGAGGATTTAGAAGTAGAGGAAGAGAATTTAAAAGCAAATTATATAGAGATTTAATGTCGCAAGAATAAGATAAATAAGAGAGCAGAGGCGTAGTAGAATTTGGACTGCAGTGTTTGTGGTGAATTTGGATTTTAGACTTTGGACATACAGCATGGAAACAGGCCCTTCAGCCCTCCGAGTCTACGCCGACCAGGGATCATACCCATACACTAGCACTACTTCACACACCGATTTTTACCGAAACCAATTAACCTACAAACCTGTACGTCTTTGGAGTGTGGGAGGAAACCGGAGCACACTGAGAGAACCCACATGGTCACTGTGAGAACATACAGTACAAACTTTGTACAGACAGCACCCATAGTCAGGATCGAACCCGGATTACTAGCACTGTAAGTCAGCAACTTTATCGCTGCGCTACTGTGAACTACTGAATTTTGGTTGACTCCGTTAACACTGTAAAGAACAGGATATCTGTTAAAAGTGGGTAGATATTACAAATAAAAGAAGTGCAATCACCCCTATGGTATTATACTGTTGGCCTCCCAATAGCGGGAGACAGAGAAGAGAAGTATAGAAGTATTAAGGAACAAATGTCAAAGCAATAGAGTTGCCATATTGTGGGCGCCTTTGACTTCCTCAATATTGACTGGGATTTCCAAGCAAAGAGCTTGGTTGGGGCAGGATTTGTTAGGTGTGACCAAAAGAGTTTCTTAAACAGTGTGCGGATAGTCCAACTTAAGGAGCGGATATCTTGGGGCTTGTATTGGAAATAAATCTGGCCAGGTGACTGATGTTTTCGTGGATGAGCATTTAGGGTACAGTGATCATAACTTTGTAATTTTAATATGGCTACGAATAAGTATAAGTCTTGACCATTGGAGAAAGTACCAAATTGGGAAAAGGTGGATTATAAGATTATTAGGTAGAGTGGGGAGACTAAATTGGGAGCAGTTGTTTTTGGGCAAGTCCACATCAAACATGTGGGAGTTGTTTAAAGACCAGATGATAAGAGCTCAGGTCCAGCTTGTTTCCGTTGGAAGGAAGGATAAGGATGGCAAGGTTAAGGAACCTTGGATGACCAACGAGATTCTAAATGTGGTCAAAAATAAAAACCAAGCACATCTAGGGGGAATATAAAGCGAGCAGGAAAGAACTCAAGGAGGCAATTAGAAGGGTCAAACGGGGCCATGAGATATCATTGGCAAGTCAGATTAAAGAAAATCCCAAGGTTTTTTTTCATGTTTATTAAACACAAGAATAACTGAGGAGAGGGAGGACAACTCAAGGATAAAGGAGGAAATTTGTGCTTGGCGTCGGAGTATATAGGCTAGGTACTAAGCAAGTACTTTATATCTGTATTTACCAAGGAAGAGGTCATGGAGCACAGCAAGATCAGTGCAGGGCATACTAATTTGCTGAGGACGTTTGGCATCAACAAGGAAGTGGGTGTTGGGTGCTTTGAAAAGCATTAAGGTGGAGAAATCCCCAGTGTCTGATGGTATCTATCTCAAGTTCTTGAGAGAGGCAAGAGAGAAGATTGCGAAGGTCTTGACAAAGATCTTTGTGTCCTCTCTAGTGACAAGCGAGGTCCAAGAGGACTGGAGAGTAGCCAACATTGTTCCTTCAGTTAAGAAGGGAAGTAGAGATAATCCAGGAAGTCACAGGCCAGTAAGACACACGTGTGTGGTAGGAAAGCTACAGGAGAGGATTGTTTGGGATCGGATGTATTTGCATCATAATCTGAAAAAGAGACCTGACCCGAAATGTCGCCTATTCCTTCGCTCCATAGATGCTGCCTCACCCGCTGAGTTTCTCCAGCATTTATGTCTACCTTCGATTTTTCCAGCATCTGCAATTCTTTCTTAAACATATTGAGTTCCTCCAGCACTTTGTTCAAGATTCTAGCATCTGCATTTCCTTGTGTCTTCATACATGGATAATAATCTGATCCATGTACCCAGTGATATTCTAAGACAAAATTTCTCAAAATAAATGCATAAAGGAATTTTGCCAAGTCAGAATGTTTTTTTTTTAATTTTTTTTTTTTTTCTTTTTTTTTATTTATTTTTTTTTTTTTTATTTTTTTTATTTTTTTTATTTTTTAGAAGTACGGTAGATTACAGTAATGTACAACACGTATATATTAATACATTTTTTGTACCGCTTCACTTTTTTAAACTTTAAGAAAGAAAAAGAAAGAAGTAAGAAAAGTGAAGAAAGTGCGCAAAGGTTGTGAAGTGCAAAAGAGTGTTGGGAAAAGAAAGCCCCTTAGAAAAGAGGTTAGAGAAGAAGGAAGTAAAGTTAGAAAATAGACCCTAGAAAAAAAAGAGAAAGAAAGAAGGAACAATCGCTCTATTATAACTCTTATACCATACTTCATAGAGAAGGAACTACCAACCAAGTCTATTTTTATTTTACCTCCCATTACCAGGTCCAGATACCTTTTATTTATTTATTTGTTTTTCTAAATTACTATTGCACCTCATGCTTGTAATAGGTCCAAAAACGTAGACCACGTCTTTTGAAATTGATCTACTTTGCCTACTAGGAGGAATCTCATCTCTTCCAGATGTAATGTTTCCAACATATTTGATGTCCACATTTTTATTGTTGGTGTGGGCGCATTTTTCCAGAATTTAAGTATAAGCTTTTTTCCCATTATTAGCCCATAATTGAGTAAATTCTTCTGATACACGTTTAATTCAGGAATACCTTCCGATATTCCAAAAATAATCCATTCTGGTTTTGGTACCAGTTTTATTTTGATTAATTTTGAAAAAATATCAAATATTTCAAACCAGAATTTTTGGATTTTTGTACAAAAAACAAAAGAATGTGCTATGGTAGCTTCTTGACATATACATTTATCACAGATTGGTGAGACGTTAGGAAAGATTTTATTTAGTTTGGTTTTTGAATAATATAATCTATGTAATGTTTTAAATTGGATAAGCGTATGTCGTACGTTGATCGAGCATTTATGCACCTGTAATAAATGATTATCCCAACTCTCTTTTGAAATTTTTATACCTAGATCTTGTTCCCAATCTCTTCTAATTCCATCTGTTGTGGGTATTTCTATATTTAAGATGATATTATATAAGTATGATATTAAATTAACTGATTCCGCCTTTGTCTTCATTGCTTCATCTAGTAAGTCGGAAGGCATATTATAATAATCTTTTGTGTGTGTTTTCAAATAGTCACAGATTTGTATATATTTAAAATATTGATTATTTTTCAAATTATATTTCAGTTGTAGTTGTTGGAATGATAGTAATTTTTCTAATTCATACAGATCTTCGAGCGTTTTAATTCCCATTCTTTCCCATTGTATAAATGCTTTATCTATGATTGAAGGTTTAAACGATGGGTTATTGACTATTGGTATTAAGAGAGATAGGTTTCTTAATTTTAGATTCTGTTTTATTTGCTTCCATGTTCTAATAGTGCTATATATAATTGGATTTTTATTATAATTTTTATTATTCAAGTTTATTGGAGAGAGAATAATCGCTCCTATATTATTCGGGGAGCAATCCCCTTTTTCCATTATAATCCAGTCCACCTGCTGGGCAGAATTGTCCAGCAGGTGAATCATATTTTTAATATTTACTGCCCAGTTATAATACATAAAGTTAGGGAGCGCTAGACCCCCCAACTCTTTTCGTTTGTTAAGGTGTGTTCTTTGTATTCTGTGGGATTTGTAATCCCATATAAAATTTGTAATGTCTGAGTCCAGTTTTTTGAAAAACTTTTTTGGGAGATATATAGGTATTGATTGAAATAGGTAAAGGATTTGTGGTAAGAAAATCATTTTTATAGCATTTATCCTACCTATTAAGGACATCGGAAGTGTTTTCCAAAATTTAATCAGATTATTTAATTTCTTAAGTAGGGGATTATAATTAGCTTTAAACATATCATGGTAATTTCTAGTAATCTCAATTCCTAAATATTTGAATTTTTCCATAGCTATTTTAAAAGGGAATTTCCTGAGATGTGTTGAATCTTTTGGTTTAATCGACATAATTTCACTTTTGTTCCAATTTATTCTATATCCTGAAAAGGATCCAAAGTCCTCAATTAAGTTTAATATATTTGGTATACTAATTTGTGGTTTTGTGATGTACAGTAGTACATCATCAGCATATAGGGATAGTTTGTTGTTTGAATATTTTGTGTTATAACCGTGAATATTCGAGTGTGTTCTTATTTTTTCAGCAAGGGGTTCAATTACCAAAGCAAATAACAGCGGTGATAGTGAACATCCTTGTCTGTTGCCCCTAGATAATTCGAATTTTGAAGATAATATATTATTAGTTAGTATTCTAGCCGTAGGTTTGTTATATAGTAGTTTTATCCATGCAATAAAGTTTTCTCCCAATTGGAATTTTTGCAATACTTTGATCATATAGTCCCATTCTACTTGATCAAACGCTTTTTCTGCGTCCAGTGAGATGATAGCTAACTCTTGGTCATAAGATTTATGTGAATGCATTATGTTAAGCAAACGTCTCAAATTATTAAATGAGTGTCTCTTAGGTATAAATCCTGTTTGATCCTCATGTATTAGTCTACTAACATACTTGCTTAATCTATTGGCTAATGTTTTTGCTATTATTTTCTGATCCGTATTTAACAAAGCAATAGCTCTATATGATCCTGGTTCTTCTATATTTTTATCTTTTTTAAGTATTAATATGATCGTTGATTCCGCTAGTGTTTCAGGTAGGTTTTGCTCTTTATAAGCATATGTATACATTTTTTGTAATCGTGGAGTAACTATATCATAAAAAGATTTATAAAATTCATTACTGAATCCGTCTGGTCCTGGTGTTTTTCCATTTTTTAGTGTTTTTATTGTGTCTTCTATCTCCTTAGAAGTAATTTGTGCTCCCAGTTCCTCTTGTTCCCTGCGTTCTAATTGTGGTAGATTACAATTATCTAAAAATTCTGAGATTTTATTATTGTCTATTGACGTTTTAGATGTGTATAGATTCTGGTAAAATTGAGCAAATCTTTTATTAATATCCTTGGGTAGTGTTAATACTTCCCCTCTATCTGATTTAATCTTTAATATTGCATTCTCTTTTTCCCGTTTTTTAAGTTGTCGTGCTAGAAGTTTGTGGGGTTTGTCCCCGAATTCGAAGTGTTCTTGTTTTGTGATTTGAAATAATGTTATAACTTTCTCTGACAGTAATTTATTTAACTGAAATTTCAGTAGTAGTATTTTATTATGTTTATCCATAGTTGGGTCTTTAGCATTATCTATATCTAACTGTTTTATTTGATCTTCTAAGTGTCTTTGTTCATTCTTATTCTTTTTATTTTGATAAGCTTGAAATGAAATAATGACTCCTCTTATAAATGCTTTGAAGGATTCCCATAATAACGTGGGGGATATCTCTGGTGTATCATTTAACTCAAAAAATAGATCCATCTGTTTTTTTAGATAGATACTCCCTTGAGGGTCTTTTAAAATTTGTGAGTTAAACCTCCAGAACGGTTTATTCATAGACATTCCTTCTAGTTTTAGAACAAAAGTTAACGGAGAATGATCTGAGATCGCATTAATATGATATTTAGGATTCAAAGATTGCGAAATTAATTTTGTATCCACTAGAAAATAGTCTATCCGTGAATATGTTTTATGCACCATTGAATAAAACGAGTAATCCCTTCCCGTCGGGTTTGCAATCCTCCATACATCTGTTATATTTGTGTTTTCCATATATGTGTGTAAGAGTTCACTGGTTTTAGATTTCGTCTGACCTTTTTGTTTTTGCATCGATTTATCTAAATAAGGATCTAAAACACAATTAAAATCTCCTCCGATTATAACATTTTGATAATTAGATTCTGCAATTATATTCAGAATTTTATTAAAAAATTGAGGGTTATCAAAGTTGGGCGCATATATGTTTACCAGCGTGATTGGCATATTATTGATCTCCCCTGCTACTATAAGATATCTCCCTTCCTTATCTAAAATAGTGTTCTTTGATTTAAATGGAATTCCTTTACGAATAATAATTGCAGTACCTCTAGATTTAGAGGTAAATGAAGAGTGAAATGTTTGGCCTATCCAGTTCGCCCTCAGTCTTGTCTGATCTTGCTGTTTAAGATGTGTTTCCTGTAGAAACGCTATGTCCGTGTTGTATGATTTCAACTGAGCTAGTATCTTGCCCCTTTTAATAGGTTCATTAATCCCCCTTATATTCCAACTACATAATGTGATTCCTCCTATTTTCTTTTGATTGTCGTCATGCATTTTTACCAATTTTAATGACCTTAATTATTGTGGTGCGTTCATACCTCCGGACTCTGGTTATTTTGGGAGTATTTCTATTATAGACTTCCTTGGTAGTTCTCCTGCGCGATTGTCCTTGAAGAAAAAACACACAGATGTGACATATTGTGATTAAAAAAAAATATATATATAAATCAAATAAATTTACGGTGTCTAAAATTTCAACACCGTAGTGAGTGGCCCACTCGTCTGTGGGGTACGACATCCATAACGCTTCCGGCGTAGTTGGTATAAAGTTAGCCCCGCTGTATTTCAACATTGTTCCTTCAGTTAAGAAGGGAAGTAGAGATAATCCAGGAAGTCACAGGCCAGTAAGACACACGTGTGTGGTAGGAAAGCTACAGGAGAGGATTGTTTGGGATCGGATGTATTTGCATCATAATCTGAAAAAGAGACCTGACCCGAAATGTCGCCTATTCCTTCGCTCCATAGATGCTGCCTCACCCGCTGAGTTTCTCCAGCATTTATGTCTACCTTCGATTTTTCCAGCATCTGCAATTCTTTCTTAAACATATTGAGTTCCTCCAGCACTTTGTTCAAGATTCTAGCATCTGCATTTCCTTGTGTCTTCATACATGGATAATAATCTGATCCATGTACCCAGTGATATTCTAAGACAAAATTTCTCAAAATAAATGCATAAAGGAATTTTGCCAAGTCAGAATGTTGATTGGATATCAATCTACAGTGAATGTTGGAAAATATGCTATCATGTTTACCTGTAATAGGGAAAGGTACACAGGAGAACATTTGGACAGGTATATTGATCGGAAAGGTTTAAAGGGATATGGGCCAATTGCGTGTAGGTGGCATGAGTGCAAATGGGGCATCTTGGTCAGCATGGGCAAGTTGGGCTGAAGGGCCTGTTGCCGTGCCTAATGACTCTGACTAAGATGTCATTATTGATTTTGTTTTAAGTTTATAGCAATCTGAGATAAAATAATTCAATAAACCACGTATTAGAATGGTCACAAAATTAGAAAAATATCAAATTAGTGCAATGTCTTAAGAAAATCTGTAATTTTAATAGATTGTAATTCAAGTTTACAAATTTGTCGGTTTTCATCATTAGAATAATTGATTTTTGTTTTTCAATCTACACTGTTTCAGCCACACAGTCTCGACAGTGGTTTTCTTGGGGACCGCCTACTATGCAGTGTAGACTATGTGCTTTATGTTGGATATATTGGAAGAGGTATGGAGGCCTGAAGAAGCCCACTCGAACAGAAGCAGAAAAAATGTCACCACCGCATGACGTCTCGGTAACAAACAACGAGATCTATACTTCCCAAATTATGTTGATACTTGTGTTTGGCTATGGTTTGGCAGGCTGCGTCCGCGGGCGGGGACTGGCTGTGTTGCGGACGGGGGCTGTGAGCGCGACAGGCGCTGGGGACGGGAGCCGCTGAGTGAGTCCGGAGGCGGTGAGTGCGGTCGGAGCCGGGGACATCCCCCCTCACACCCCTCCCCCACTCACCCCCCTCCCCCTCCCACCCACACACACACACACCCTCCCCGACACCCCCCCCACACTCCCACACTCCCCCCACCCCACATCCCCTCTCCCCCCCACACACCTCTCCTCCACCACAGACACCCTCCCCCACACACCCTCCCCATCGCCACACACCCCCTCCCCCACACACCCACATGCACCATCCCCCACACACACTCCCCTCCCCCACCCCCCCCCCCACCCCACCAGCCCCTGACAGGCCCCACCTGAAGCTGTCCCCTTCCCCTGGCTGCAGGACGCTCCCCGCCTGAAGCCGTCCCCGGCTACAGAACGCTCCCGTCGTTGCATTGAGGGAACAGGTGAGTGGTGGAATATTGCATTGGGGAATGGGTCCCACTTATGGGTCCCATGTTCACAGGGGAGGGCTGGTCCCCCAACGCAATATTCCACCTCCCCACCAATTCCAAAATTGCTGGCCAGTGGGGGGGGGGGCTTTCTGGAGCGCTAGTATGGGTGTTGTGGGCCGAAGTGACTGGTCTCCAGAGGGTTAGTATGGACATTGTGGGCTGAATAGATTCTTGGGCTGGCAGCTCAGTCACTCAGGCCTGGTGGGCTGGCAGCTCAGTCACTCAGGCCTGGTGGACTGGCAGCTCAGTCACTCAGGCCTGGTGGGCTGGCAGCTCAGAAACTGCCAGATATTCTGCCCAAAACAGGTGAGAGACTGTGAGAGAGAACGGGAGAGGGTGGAGAATCAATTTTAGACATTTTTCATCTTTTTCTGCAGATCACAGCAATGAAGGAGGAAAGTCTATCCTGGCCTGGATCTCACAGGGAACAAATGAAGGGAGGGAGAAAAATACTGGGGTGAGGTTTAATACTTGCAGGGAAAATACTTACTGATGGACCGAAGGGACTCCTGGGCTAATACGGGCATTTTGGGCAAAAGGGACTGGTTTCTCGGCTAATAGGGGCCTTGTGGGCCAAAATTAGTGGTTTCAGGCAGGCCAAACAACTCATTTCATTTCCAATTGCATTGCAGTTTCAAGCACAGGGCAGGCCAAATACTCATTGCATTTTTATTTCCATTGCCATAGCACTTTCAAGCGCAGGGCAGGCTCAAGCCAAACAGTGATTGCATTTTCTCTTTATTTCCATTGCCATTGCACTTTCAAGCACAGGGCAGGCTCAAGCCAAACAGCTGATTGCATTTTCACTTCATTTCCATTGCCATTGCACTTTCAAGCACAGGGCAGGCTCAAGCCAAACAGCTGACTGTATTTTCACTTCACTTCCATTGCCATTGCACTTTCAAACACAGGGCAGGCTCAAGCCAAACAGCTGATTGCATTCTCAGTACATTTCCATTGCCATTACATTTTCAAGCACAGGGCAGGCTCAAGCCAAACAGATTGCATTTTCCACTTCATTTCCATTGCCATTGCATTTTCAAGCACAGGGCAGACCCAAGCCAAACAGCTCATTGCATTTTCAATTCATTTCCATTGCCATTGCAGTTTCAAGCACAGGCCAGGCCAAACAACTCATTTCATTTTCATTAAGGGCTAACAAATCATTTATTCAAGTACATTGCATACTCACAGTGTTCTGTAGTTTCCCAGCTCAGACAGAGAGGCGTGACCTCTCCCTAGCCATCTTGCAGACAGACTGAGCCACGCCCACACATCCGGGCTTTATAGCCCCTCCCCCTCCCACAGGAAGGGGCGTGGCCTTCATGGCGGTGATTGACAGGAGAGAGAATCTCAAGATTTTTAAAACACTAATAAGTCTTTTATTTTTCATCGATGGGAAAAATCCCCGGGGCCTGCGCAGCGGAGGAGAACTCTGCGTAAGATGGCCAAAAAAATCACAGCCATATGTGATAGCGTTTTTTCTAAAATCAAACAGGAAGTGGTCAAGATGAGACTTAATTTTATTTATATATATGTGTGTGTGTGTGTTGCAAAATTGACATGTGTAATACAGAAATATAAACTGATGAAGTTGATCAGGCATGAATCTTAAAGCTAAAAGGAAATCCATTGTTAAAGGATTTTTGGCAGCAGTCTATTTTATTGGCAATGGGAGAGCTAATGCTCATCATCTCATCTGCCTTAATGATTTTTGTTTATATTTTGGTGTTAGATATTCTATTTTACCAATTTGATTTACTATTATAACAGCGCCTGTTGTTTGTAACAATCTTACCTTTCCATATGTAATAAGTTCACATACCGATTATGTTTTTTTTCCTGTTATTTTTTATAAAGGAACCACATTTAAGAGGCATCTTCCATCACGGCCAGCCAAGCGTGCCAATGCTAATCGATAGTCCAAAGTCTACTTTGAAAACACATCAGTCTTTCTTTCTGCAATCGACGCATCTTACAAAACTTGCCAGGCATGTCTGCAGAGATATTTTGCAGCTGAAACAGGCAGGCAAGGAGACCATTTGTTCCAATTAACTGTGCTGCCGTTAAGGCAGAATGTAAGAACTTTTTAAATTCTTAGCTTTAACTTTCCATACTTTCAACCATTCCCTGTCCCATTGTTTGCAATAAATGAACTTATGACTTACTACATTATTTATTTGTGTGGATTTTTTTTATTGCTCTTCAGCCTTCTGTAGCTGTTTGTGTCATCCTGTAAGCAACTTCAAGGAAGACTGTCTGCTTCAAAATGTTAAAAATATCTGTAAAAGTGTGTAATTTATATTGTAATTAAAACAATAGTGTGCAGTCATATAATTTTTAATTCTTTAATAATGATATAAAGTGTTTGGAATATTTGTATGATTAATTAGTACAGATATCTAAGATGCATAATATTTGAACAAATACATCGTTTATAATGTTGTTGCCATTGTTCTAGTTCTTACCATAACAGAAAACATGAATTATTAAACTATTTAAAACATATTTTGATGTAAAAAAGTTATATACTCCTTTAAATTGTACTCTGATTCTCATAATTTAGTTTTGATGTAATTATACAATGATTAATTAAATACATGATATTTTAATCAAACCGAATGATTGCAAATAGATCTTTTAGCAGACATTCTTTCTTTGTTGGCTTATTGTGTTTCACATTGGCTGCTTTAGATGCAATCAAACTATCCTGGGGCTATATGTGAGGTTTTAGAAACCTAATTTGACACCATAAACCAACGGATAAAAATCACACCTTTGACCTGAAGTAGAAGACTAGCAATTATCTATCTATAGGCAGGAAAAGTCATGGTAGAAATGCCTATAATTGTAGTGCTCTTGGGTAATCTTTTCCACAAGTGCGCTGAATATTCTGCAACTAATATTCAGCTTACTTTGCAAGATGAAAATTATAATGGGATCCTTAAATAAAGGGTTTATCGCAGCAGAGATCCTCCTAAATGTTTTTGATATCTGTACCTGATCAAGATAAGCATGACTTCAACTTTGCAAGCTATGTATAAATGGTGATATAACCCATTAGCAGAAATGATTGGCACCTTTTGCAGCTGCAATTTTGTTTATTGTTCTTCATTTGTGCCTGTGGTAAATCATGTGATTCCTTTAAAAATGGTGCATGCAATTGCTAATACATAATCGCAATCATCTTCATAAGTGTCCCAAATTGTGCAAAACGTCTGATTGACAGCAAACTCTTCTTCCAATGCAGAGATTGCTAGATTGGCAAGTTATGAAATATAGAAAGAACTGGAAGAATGAATATACAAGCAATTATTCTGAACAAGCTGACATTTTGTAACATCACAACTGAATTTTAATTAACTCAATACATGAATGTCTGCAGGATGCTTTTGATATAGGAAAGCTCAACATACATTTTCTGAATGTTGAGCTCTATATCAGCTGGATCTTCACTGAAAATGTGCTGATGCGTGTAAATGAATGGTTTAATTGGACTTTGAAAGTGCAAGATGTCAGCAGTTTATCCAGTGTGTTTCGTTTAAAAGATGGTATTGGTTTGACTTATCAGTTATGCTACTTTTTCCAGTTTCACTGGGTAAGTAGAAAAACTGCATAGAAAAACTGCATGTGAAGTTTGTTAAGATCAAACTTTATGGCCAGATGTATTTGAGATATTGTAGCTTTCCGATATCCGGAAAGGATCAGAAGGAGAAGTTGAAACAAAAGGCTTAATTTTTCACTCCGATCCAGGCAAGTTCCCATATTAATGAGTAGCTGATTTTGGAGGTAGATGGGCCTGGGCTTCATTTACAATGTGCCAGACCTCTGATGAAGACTCTTGAGGGATTGTTATTCGCACGAGCTGGCTCTCACTGAGATGTACTATGTTGTCCATACTATTCTTGATTTGCATTAGGCTGCAAGGAACATGGGAAGAACTGTTGAAGAAAAGCACACCTGATGTTATTATTATTAATTTATTACCATGTGCATCAAGATACAGTGAAAAACTTTGCTTTGTGCTGTCTAGGCAAATCATACCCTGCGTGAGTACAGCAGACAGTGCAAAAGATTAAATAAACAGGATGCAAAATGTGTTACAGCTACAAAGACGATTTTTTAAAGTGCAAGGCCCCTAATGAGGTTGATGGGAAGATTGGGAATTCATTCCTAACACATGAGGGGTCTATTGAGAGACTGTTAACAGTGGGGAAGAAGCTGCTTATGAATCTGCTGATATGTGCTTTCAAGCTTTTGTACCTTCTGCTCAATAGGAGAGGGGGGAGAGAATGGCTGGCATTTGTGTGGTCCTTGATATGTTGACTGCTTTCCCAAGACAGCACGAAGTACAGATGAAATGGATGAATGTGGGGGGGAGGCTGCTTTGTGTGATGGACTGGGTTGTGGTTGCAATTCTCTGCAATATCTCGCGGTCTTGAGCAGAGCAATTGCCAAACCAAGCTCTGACACCCAGATAGGATGCTTTCTATGGTGCATCTGTAGAAATTGGTTAGAGTCATCAGAGACATGCCAAATATCTCCTAAGCTTTACCTGAGGAGATAGATGCATTGATGTGCTTTCTTGGTCAGAGCGTCAAATGTGGTTGGACCAGAACAAAAATGGTTAGGATGGGTGCTGTTTCTTGTCTTTTAAAAACAATCTGAATTGCAAAACAAATTATTGGATAAATAATGTTTCAGTTATTCATTGTGTAATTGAAGAACATGTGGTGGCTGATGAGGAAAACTATTTGGTCACCTAATCGAGAGTGACAAAATCAAAGTGTTCATTTCGTAAGGAAAATGTTGTTTTTCTTAAGGAGTAATATTCAGTAGGTTTGGGTTTAACATTGTCACGCATATTGACGTACAGTGAAAAGTTTTGTTTTGCATGCTGGTCAGGCCACATTTGTGGGAAAAGGAACACAGTTAACATTTCAGATCAGTGGGATTCAGATTTAGATTTATGTTTATTTTTGGCATGTGTACTGAGGTACAGTGAAAAGCTTTGTTTTACATGCTATCCTAACAGATCAGATAATATCAAGTCAATCTCAAGTATAATAGGTAGAGCGAAAGTGAAGATACAGAATACAGAATATAATTCTAGCGTGGTAGTGCATCAGTTCCATAGACAAAAATCCAATATCCGCAATGGGATAGAGGTGAATCTGACAGCACCCAGCTTATGGAAGGAGCGTTCAGAAGCCTGATAATGGGAGAAGAATTTGTTCCTGAGTCTGGTGCTTTCAACCTTCCGTACCTTTTGGCTGACTGGAGCAGGTAGAAGAGGAATGACCGGGTGGGACAAGTCTTTGATTATGTTGGGAATAAACTGAATGTGTTATGCAAACGGCAACGTCTTCAAATTTGATTTACCTTCTGTTCCTTGCATACAATCCAGGAATGGCTTTCTTGCTGTAATATTTCATTGACCAATCTATTTTCTTAATAAGATGCAAGATACTAAGATGTTCATTACTACTGGAGAATAACACTCTGAAAGTACAGCAATTGTTTGGTTTGCAAGTAAGAGTACGTGAAGGCAATGATCAGAATGTATATGTTCAGAGCAGTGTAATCTAAGCACTATTCTTAATTAAGGTGTTTTTTTGAAATCTATTGCAAGGGCCACCTGCTAAATTGCAAAGGACTGATTGAATAGCTAATTTTTCATCCACTATATTTTGTTTAAGTGAATTCTATAACTAGACCTTCAGGCTTGTTTGTCGCGATCTTAATATACAATATGAGAATGGTTGGGTTGAAATCATATTTTGGCTTTTTGCAGCACAAATAGCTAACAGTCATTAATATGTCCACCGGAAGCCTTTTGATTTGTGGAAATATTTAATCTACTTCTGCTACACATTAAAAAAAAAAGAAAAAGAAATTAATCAAAGTTAATTTGAGAGACATGTTTAGAAATATTTCCTTCAATCTGGCACAGATCATCTGTTTTCCCCATCAGATAAATGCAATGACATTGCCCTCCATGCAACACTTGTCCCCAGAAAAGATCAGTTCAGATTGTTCGAAAGCAGACTGATAGTTGGGAACCCTGAGTCCAATTTGGTTTTAATGGCAACTAGACGACCCGTTGGGTCCCCGTTGTGACGCCAGAGATCCCCATTGTGACGCCAGTCAAAATGGCGATCTGAAAATGGCGGCAGGCCCGGCAACCCTCCCCCAACAGCGCATTCAGATTCAGATTCAGATTCAATTTTATTGTCATTGCACTTTTCAGTGCAACTAAATGGTTTAGCCGTGCAGTCATAACATAGAATAAATAACAAAACACACACTCAACACAGTTTTACATCCACCACAGTGAGTCCACCAGGCACCTCCTCACTGTGATGGAAGGCAAAAAGTCCCAAAGTCCTTGTCTCTTCCCTCCTTGCTCTCCCTCTGAGGCAATCCAGGCCTCCGATGTTGTGACCCCGCCGGTGTGATGGTAAGCAAGTCCCGCGGCTGAATCCGAGCTCTGCGAATGGGCCGTTTCAAACTCCGTGGCCCGGGGCGGTCGAAGCTGCCGCCCTCCAGTCTCGCGGACGAAGCTGTTGTTGCGGGAGCTCCGAAATAACAGGTCACCAACCTGTGACCTGCGAGCTCCCGACGATGTCGTCCACTGGCCCGCGGCCGAGCCCCCAAGGCCCCGAAGTCGGGTCGCAATGCCACCACAGCCCCGAAGTCGGCCAGCCTTGTGTTGGCAAGTCCTGGCTCTGCCTCCGGAGCCTCGAGGTCGGTCCCAGTTGGAGGCCGCCAGCTCCGCGATAGGCCTCAGCGCAGACGGAGATGGAGACGGGGGATACGGCAAGAAAGGTTGCATCCCCCCGAAGGAAGAGTCAAAAAACATGTTTCTCCCACCCCACACATACACAACTAAAATAAACCGAAATAAACTAACAACGGGACAAAAGAAAACAAAAAAAGAAAAGACAAACGGACTGCAGGCGAGCCGCAGCTGCTAGGCAGTGCTGCCACTTCCGGTTGGGCCTGGCAACCCACCCCCAGCTGACGAGCCCGGCAAGTGGGAGCATAGTGGCGTTCACAGTTTCAAGTAAATTAAAGTTTATAAAGGGAATTACTTTGTCAAATCGAACAAAACTTGCTTCTGCACACCCCAGGCGAATGGTGTGTAAGGCGCCCCTAAAATTGGTGCGCTATCGCGTACCGTTTTGGCTGTATTTCGGGAACATGCAAACAAATATATATATATATATATCTACACACACACACACACACATATATATGTATGTATATATATGTGTATATATATATATATATATATACACATATATATATATATATACATACATATACAAACATATATATATGCATACACATATACATTTGTGTGTGTGTGTATATATAATATATACATACAAGATGATACTTAATAATGTATATTACTAAAAGTGATCTTGACCACTTCCTGTTTTGTATATTGATTTTAGAAAAAACGCTGCCACTTACGGCTGTGATTTTTGGCCATCTTACTCAGACTCCCCCTCCGCTGCGCAGGACAAGAGGATTTTTCCCATTATGAAAAATGAAAGCGTTATTAGTGTTTAAAAAATGTTTAAATTCTCTCTCCTGAAGGCCATGCCCCTTCCGGAGGGCTATAAAACCCTCAGTTCTCTGCAAGATGGGGGAGCGAGAGGTCGCAATTCTCAGTCTGAGCTGTGAATAACACCAAACACATGTCTACTAAACTGTGAGTGGTTTTACTGACCTGTCAGTGCCCTTAATGTGGTTTGAAAATGTAGTTAGACAATGCAAAAGTGTGTTTTGGTTTGTAAGTGCTAAAACTGTGTTGCCTTTGGTTTTGAAAGTGCTTAAGCAAGCTGTGTTGCCTTTGGTTTTGAAAGTGCTAAATCAAGCTGTGTTGCCTTTGGTTTTGAAAGTGCTAAAGCAAGCTGTGTTGCCTTTGGTTTTGAAAGTGCTAAAGCAAGCCGTGTTGCCTTTGGTTTTGAAAGTGCTAAAGCAAGCTGTGTTGCCTTTGGTTTTGAAAGTGCTAAAGCAAGCTGTGTTGCCTTTGGTTTTGAAAGTGTTAAAGCAAGCTGTGTTGCCTTTGGTTTTGAAAGTGCTAAAGCGAGCTGCCTTGCCTTTGGTTTTGAAAGTGCTAAAGCGAGCTGCCTTGCTTTGGTTTTGAAAGTGCTAAAGTGAGCTGCCTTGCCTAATTCGAGCTGCCTTGCCTAATTCGAGCTGCCTTGCCTAATTCGAGCTGCCTTGCCCAATTAGAGCTGCCTTGCCTAATTAGAGCTGCCTTGCCTTCTGTATAATTAAAAGTCTAATCTTGGCCACTTCCTGTTTGCGCTTTATATTGATTTTAGAAAAAACGCTACCACGTACGGCTGTGATTTTTGGCCATCTTACTCAGAGTCCCCCTCAGGATTTTTCCCATCGATGAAAAATAAAAGAGTTATTAATGTTTAAAAAATGTTGAGATTCTCTCTCCTGTCAATCACGCCATGAAGGCCACGCCCCTTCTGGTGGGAGGGACTATAAAACCCGGAAGTGTGGTCGTGGCTCAGTCTCTGCAAGATGGGGGAGGGAGAGGTCACGACTCGCTGTCTTTAGTGGCCATGCACCCTGCTTGAAATGTTATGAAACCACTTGAATTTGGTGCCCTTGCACCCTGCTTGAAATGGAATTTCAAGGAATAGCCACGAGTCAACTGCGAGCCCACCAACGTGAGTGAGCTGCCAGCACAACAGGTTAGCGTGACTGAGCCGCCAGCACAATAATCCATTCGTCCCACAATGTCCATACTAGCCATCTGGAAACCAGTCCCTTCAGCGCACAACACCCATACTAGCGCTCCAGAAAGCCCCCCCCCCCTTCCCACTGGCCACCAATATTGGAATTGGTGGTGAGGTGGAATATTGCGTTGGGGGACCAGCCCTCCCGTGTGATGCTGAGACCCAACGGGTCCCACTTAGTCTAGTATATTACTAAAACTCTCATCTTGACCACTTCCTGTCTGCGTTGTAATTACATTTGCGCAAAAACAATCCCCCGTAGCACTACGATTTTTCGCCACCTTACTCACCATTCTCCTCTGCTGCAAGTCAAATAAGTTTTGTTCCGATCGGTGAAATAGTACAAAAGTTATGAAGGTTTTGAAGGTTCCCCCTCCTCTACCCCACCCCCCACTTCTCCCTCCCCATGCACCCCTCTCCCCAATCCCCCCTCTCCCAATTCCCCCTCCCCGACATCCCCACCCCCTCTCTCCCCCACCCCCTCTCCCCCACACCCCCCTCCCCCACATCCCCCTCCCCACACCCCCCTCCCCCACAGCCCCCCTACATCCCCACCCCCTCCCCCACACCCCCTCCCTTACACACCCCCTCCCCCACACCACCCTCCCCCACACCTCCCCTCCCCACACACCCCCCTCCCCCACACCAGCCCTCTCCCCCACACCCCTCCTCTCCCACACACCCCCTCCCCCACACACCCATTCCCCCTCCACCCCCTCCCGCACCCCCAACGGGACCCACTTAGTCTAGTTATGTATACATGTTTGCATGACAGCTCGATGAAACCTCTTAAGCAGATCCCTGCCCAATTCTTTTGGATGTGTTGGCTCTTTTTTAATTATTTGCTCTCTTTCAGGGATCCTCTGTTTTCAATACACATTCAACTCCGGCATTTTCTTCACACAATCATTTGAATTCTCTCTCTCGGTAATTGCCAAACCCGGCATTCCTCCCAGCAATCAGAGGCCCTCCTCAACTACCCTCCACTTTTCCACCATTCACCATCATCAGTCCCTCACTCTAATCTCCTGTGTACAGGAATCGCTGGTAGGTGGGCTGAAGGGCCTGTTCCCGTGCTGTTTCTCCAAACTAAGCTAAACTCTAGAAAATTGACTGTTCTAACTTGCAAGGTCACAGATGATGAATTATGGCTTATCAACTTAAAATGATATTATAATAGTTCGAAGATCTTTGTGGGAATGATTCTAATACTTTTGATGAACTAGTGGGTGTGAAAAATACTTGCAGCTTACAAAGGTTGAAACCTTGAACGAATTAAGCATTGATTGAATTGGAAGTAGAGGCAATTTTGAAAAGGAAATGTTAGTTGTAATGGAGATACAGAATTAGTTATAATTTTGCAAAATGGATAAGTAAAGTTTTCACTCTTTTCCAGTTAGTGTAATGCAAAGCAAATTTGTTTTTTGCTGGAGTGAAATAAGGCTGGCACAGTGGTGTGGTGGTAGAGCTGTTGCCTCACAGAGGCAGAGTCCTGGGTTTGATCCTGACCTGTGTGCAGAGTTTTGTGCATTCTCCCTGTTCGGGTTTTCTCCGGATGCTCCCGGTTTCCTCTCACATCCCAAAATCTTGTAAGTTTGTAGACTAAGTGGCTTCTGTAAATTGCACCAGTGTGCAGGATAGAACTAGTGTACAGGTGATCGATGGTCAGCGTGGACGTGGTGGGCCGAAGCGCCTGTTTCCACGTTATATTTCTAAACTAAACAAAAAAAAAGAGAATTTCCATTCCTGAATAGTTTTGCATCACTCACCACAATTTGATTGAGTGACTACTGCCTCGGTCACCTTGTGATCCCAATGTGATTTCCACTTTAGGGATGCTTGAGGTGAGGTTCATTTCCTTGGACCATTGCAGCCAAATGTAGACAAAAGGTTCCTGGAGGCACCTCTTAAGGGTATTCCTATGGTAAGTGGTAACATAGTCTTACGAACAGGAACAACCTCTTCCCTACAGCCATCAGCTAAACACGACAACAAATAAGCTCTGAACTACAACAGACTTATTATTATTGCGCTATATTTGTTATTTATTGAGTATGTGTGCATGTGTATTTATACACACTGAACTTTTTTTCTCCCGTTAGGTACTATGTTTACATATTCTGTTGTGCTGCAGCAAGCAATAATTTCATTGTCCTATCTGGGACATATGACAACAAAACACTCTTGACTCTCTTGAAATGTTGAAAGTCCCCAGCAGGTCAGATGGCATCTAATTTTTGTAGTTTTAGATTTTAGAGATACAGCGTGGAAGCTGACCCTTCGGCCCACCAAGTCCAGGACAGCTAACAATCACCCATACTTTAGTTCTATCCTACACAGTAGGAACAATTTACAGGAACCAATTAACCTATAAACCTGCATATCTTTGGAATGGGGGAGGAAACCAGAGCACCCGGAGAAAACCCACACAGTCATAGGGAGAGCGTGTAAACCTCGTACAGACAGCACCAATTGTCAAGATTGTACTCGGGTCTCTGGTGCTGTAAAGCAGCAGCTCTACCATCCTCTAGCAGCTTGCCACAGATGCTGCCTGACTTGCTGAGTGTTTCCAGCATTTTCTTTGGATTACCAGCATCTGCAGTTTATAAAATTTCTCTAATATGGTCTTCCATGCACTGCTGGAGTGGTTGATCTACAGTGCATGTAAACCTGAACCACCGAGCCCACCATCTTGGCACAGAAGTGAACTGCACTGAAATAAACTACCCCCATTGTGCACAAGGCACCAATAAGAGCTCCAATACCCACTCAAAGCACAAGCCCAAATGTCTCATGTGTTGGGCTTCGGTGCCTGATGGAGTTTTCACTGGAGAGTCATTGACACAGTTGTTGGTGCCTCACAGTTGTATCACTCCAGTGCACTCTCATGGGTGCAAATATACTTTGTTAAATAAAAAAGAATTCAGAAAAATCCACACATTCACACTTCATGCAAGTGCAAGCAACCTTTTACACGTTCTGTGTCCTGTTACATTGTGCGTACAGAGGAGGTATGGTGGAATAGATTACAGAGTAGCCTTTCCCCATGCATCCTTTGTATGTTCATACCTTTAGTTTCCCTCTCCTCTGACTCAGTCTGAAGAATGTCACCTATTCCTTTGCTCCAGAGATGCTGCCTCCCCCACTGAGTTACTCCAGCATTTTGTGGCTATCTTCAGTGTAAACCAGCATCTGCAGTTCCTTCCTACACTGCTCTTTTGTTGCTTGGTTTGATCTCACAGCATGTGTTCTTGAATTTTGAAACATGCTGTTGAGCAAAAACTATTTAATGGAGTGTTCCATCTGGGACCACAGGGCCTCTTTCATTTTCCAGCATAATTACTGTCTGTCTAGCTGTGAATAACTAGTAGAGCACAGTGGTGTATTATTGCCCTTTCCTATGCAAAGGTGCATTCAGCAAGAGGTTGGTAATGGTCTCTTTCCAGTTGCAAACTCAAAGGCACTTTGCAGTGTCATGAGTTTTTGACTGTCGTAAGGGATTGCATTGAGAGGGTCTTCCACACCAACATTTACTGTGCAGGCCCACATCCCCAGTGGATTTTTAGGCTCATCATCCACCTGTGCAAGGTGAGGGGAATGATGGCATAGTTTGCCCAGGATGACCAGTGCTTCCTCAATGACCCTAGGTACAGCATTCTCTGTGGGATATAGTTAGAACCTAAAGCATCTTCTGAAATAACCTAGAAATAAATAGTCATTAGGATTAGTTTGACATTGGGCACAGCTTTTCTTTACCTCTTACCCCCCCCCCCCCCCCCCCCACCTTTTTCTGGAGCAAGGTCTCAATCTTCACTCTCCAGCCAAAATAGTTTTGTTTATTGTCACGTGTAATTGCCACAAAAGCTTTTCACTCTACCTCGGTACACGTGACAATAAACTAAATTAAAATAGGTAGCTCAGTTGATTATGGCAGAGGCATTTCAGGGGGAGGGTCTGATTCGGGCCATGTGGAACAACACATGAGAGTAGTACGTTTTCACGAGGTTTCCACCAGTTACGGAAAGAGAGCAATCGCTTCATCTAACTGGCTTCTGTTTGGCCTTGGCATCTTGTTCTTCACAGTGTTTGGTACAGATTTGGTGCCCATAACTAGATCTCCCACAACTTAAAGTAATCAAACTTTGCTGATGAACGATACAAAGAATTCATCTCCCTATTTTAGGTTTTGCTTTGTTCTACTGTATCTCCCAAGGCTGGCTTGAGATGTTCACAGATATACATAGGTTTGTAGAGCAATGGATGGTCATGTTGTCCATATATTGGGAAATATCATCCTAAATTGAAAAGATATTTGCTGATGCATTTACAAGCAGGTTTATGAAAATGTTGGTGGCTTTATCAGTAGGGTAAAACATGTGTGAAATATCAAATTATCCTAGGGAAGAATAAGTAAAAGGATACCAACATTGTGGTGAATTTAACATGCAGCTTAAGGCACTGCTGGATGATGAAGATACATACATTCTATCAAAGCTGTAAGACTTACAGCATAGGTTAATGGTGTTTAGTACCCAGAAAGCAATACATTCTGTATTTGGCTGAAAATGAACATGATTTATTTGAGGGTCTTGGAGATTGTGGGGTAATCTACAATGTATTTGATGTAGACTTCCCATGAATTAGTGACATTCCATGTGAAGGGATTTCTAACTATAACAAGAAACCATGTTTCTAACATAAGAGGCACCAACATGTTAAACAGGAGAGATGATGAAAGAAATTTGCCGGTGTTAATGTATGAATACTGTGCCAATTTCTCTGTTTTTAAGCCGATTTGCTTTCATGGGAGCACTTGATTGTATCTGAACAAAAATGTTGAGATTCAATGTCGTAGCGATTTCGTAGCGGCTCGTAACAGGTAATTTAGACTTTCATTTGATCTATAGTATAATCAGTTTTCACTTATTATAATGGCAGTTTTAGTAACATTCTCAAGGTCCAACCTTGATAGCCATAAATTCTCGTAGGATGTAGTGGAGATATAGTTCACGTACTCACTGAGCTCCGGAGATAGTAAAGGGCATGTCCCACTTGGGTGACCTAATCCGCGAGTCCAGAAGAGTGCCTTCGACCTTCAAGCTCGAGGGCACACCTGGAAAGCCTCGAGCTGGATCGATCGGCCGCGTTGAAACCACGAGCTGGATCGACCGAACAGCGAGCTGCATCTACCGACCACACACACACACACACAAACACATCGCGAAGGTGGGGGCCAGGGACAGCGGAGGAGCGCTGTCTGCACGATGAAGAGGAAGGTAAACGGCTGCCACAGAGTACCGTAAGTCCTTTAGTGAGTGCGGGGGGGGAGGGGGAGAGAAGGGGAGAGAACGGGGGGGGGAGGAGAAGGAGTGGAGACACTTTCAAGAAGTTTAATAAAGTTATGCCCCTGTCCCACTTTCCCGAGTTACTCTCGAATGCTCCCGAGCTTTCCCCTTGATTCAAACTCGGGGAATGTCCGTAGCGAGTCCTTAGGAGGCCGTAGGAGTCCGTAGATATTTTGTAGTGGCTCGTAATGCCAGCTGTAGGTACTCGGGGCATCAGGTAAGTCGGGACATTTTTTCAGCATGTTGAAAAATGTCCACGAGTATAAAAAAAAACCCGAGTACCTACGACTGGCTATACCGTAATTCTCCGAGTTTGAATTAAGGGGAAAATTCGGGAGAATTCGTGAGTAACTCGGGAAAGTGGGACAGGGGCTTTAGCGGGCATTGTACCTACCGGTAGGTCTTCCTAGGTCGTGAAACTCCATTGAGCCAATCAAAATGTCTGGTCAGCGAAGGAGATGGCCTACGGCTGCCCTCGACTGCCTGTAAGTAAATAGCGACCCCACTCTACTGCACTACGAGTGAAAAAGACCCATGCCGACCAAATTTTACTAGCGGAAAATTTTTCAATCTGCTGAAAAAATTTCCGCCACCTAGCTGAGGCCGCGAGTAGACGGGAACCTCCCTCGAGCATGAAGGAGAGTTCCAGCCACCTCATACGACCTCCTAGGACCTCGTGTTGACCATGCTGCGAGTTTGAGTCCAGGGCAAACTCTTCTAAACTCGCAGATTAGGTCGCCCAAGTGGGACAGCCCCTTTAGTCTTCCAGTCGTTGAATCTTGATTAATTGTTTTTTATTGAAGTAATACAAAACAAATGATATATTACATCACTTTTCATTCTTCATAGCTGTTCCAATCATATCATAAACTTGCTCTAAGCCCGTAATCATGTCCATGACTCATAGCTCATGGCTCAGCTCATGGTGAAAACTGTTATTCACATAATCCCACGAGATAAACTGAAACTAAATTAATGAGCCTGTGCTAGCCTCTTCAGATATAGACACACCCCTCTACGTATTAAACCCCACCTACAAGCATACATACAGATGCGACAAAATATTTAAAATGTTAGACGGCTGTAATATACTGACTTAACCTTAATGGCTCCTTCATATAAAGTAATGGTATTGGTTAGTAACAAATGCTGACCAGGAGACGATTAAAAAACACATTTATTTTAACAAACAAGCAGGGCATTTGATTGAAAACTGCATGTTAATAAAATAAAAAATAATATATGAAGGTAATATTTGAAAAAGTATATGAAAAAAAATTATGACGCCTGTTTTTCCACTAATCTGTATTTCTCCCCCAGCAACAGTTTTTTGCAACAGCCATGCATTTATGGGTCAGATTTGCGAGCACGCATGTCATCTTGCTTTATTGGTTGCATGGAGGGACATTTTAATGAGATTTGGTGATAATATTCCCACCGGTTGAAAATGTTAAATTAAAACAAAACAGCCCATGTTTTATCCAGAATCCAACACCACATTACACAGTCTCTAAGTGTAATAGCTTATATTACATCAGATATAGTAACAAGTTCAGTTTTGGCATTCTTGAGTAAAGTACCAATGGTCAAAACTTAATTGAGGAATGGGTAAAGACGAACATTTGACTGTACAACCTGTTGTCCATGGAAGGTGCTTCTGAAGATTCTTTACTTGGGATTCTTTTTGAACTGGAATTTGATATGTTGAGTATGGGAAGATTTTTATTACAATAATTCTACATAGAGGATGCTGTAAACAGGCAGCTGATACATTTACGTGAGACGTTTCCTGTTTTATCTACAGGTGCCGCTAGATTCCCAAATGCATTGAAAACACCACTGAATATCAAAGCTCCTTTGAGGAAGCCTCTGGCAAGTGCCATCAAGTATCTAGGTGGGTGATCATAATTTGGGGAAAATACTTCAATGATAGAATATATTGGAAATTAGTATGTATATTAGTATACATAGTATGGAAATTAGTATGTATATTCTTTCTCATTGAGTTGAGTTTAGTTTATTGTCACGTGAAAAGCTTTAGTTGCGTGCTAACCAGTCAGCGGAAAGACAATACATGATTCCAATAGAGCCATCCACAGTGTACAGATCCATGATAAAGGTAATAATGTTTAGTGCAAGGTAAAGTCCAATCAAAGATAGTCCAAGGGTCTACAATGAGGTAGACAGCAGTTCAGGACCGCTCTCTAATTATCTCTAGTTGCTGGTAGGATGGTTCAGTTGGCTGATAACAGCTGGGAAGAAACTGTCCCTAAATCTGGAGGTATGCATTTTCACACTTCTATACCTCTTGCCTGATGGGAGAGGAGAGAAGAAGGAATAACTGGGGTGTGATTCCATTTGTACCTCACGTTGCCTCAGCAAGGCCAGTAGCATAATCAATTTGAGTCACACCCTGGCCACTCCCTCTTCTCCCCTCTCCCAAGTCAATGGAAGGGAAATTGGTTTGTGTGATGGTCTGGGCTGCGTCCACCCACAGATACTCTCAATATAGGGAGTATTCAAAGAAGTCGGAGCATTCCGCACATTCCCAATTCGCCACATTTCTCTGAAGCCTATTCTCATGTTAGGTTATTTAAATAACGAAATCTCACACATTTTCATAAATGACCTATGTAACTCAGTGGTGCAGCGGTAGATTTGTGGCCTCAGAGCACCAGAGGTTCGATCCTGACTATGGGAGCTGTCTGTATCGACTTTGTGCATTCTTCCTATGACTGTGTTGGTTTTCTTCGAGTGCTCTAGTTTCCTCTCACATCCCAAAGACATGCAGGTTTGTAGGTTAATTGGCTTCTGTAAATAAAATGGTCCCCAGGGTGTACGATAGAATTAGTGTACGGGCTGATCGCAGGTCGGCGTGGACTCGTGGTGGGCTGAAGGGCCTGTTTCTGCACTGTATCTCTAAACTAGATTTTTTTTTAAATCATATTTCCAAGTACCTGTAATTCTTGAATTCTCCCAATTCTGCTAGCCCTGGCTGTCCCCTCCCCTTCATCAGCCATCTGGTTGTCTCCTCCCCTCCCCCAGCCCTCGGGCTCCTCCTCCGCCTTTTCCTTTTTTCCTTTCTTCTCCCCACCCCCTATCAGTCTGAAGAAGGGTTTCGGCCCGAAACGTTACCTTTTCCTTCGCTCCATAGATGCTGCTGCACCCGCTGAGTTTCTCCAGCCTTTTTGTGTACCTTCGATTTTCCAGCATCTGCAGTTCCTTCTTTAACACCTGTAATAATTGTTTTGATTTAGTTTAGTTTATTGTCATGTGTACCGAGGTAAAGTGAAAAGCTTTTGTTGCGTGCAAACCAATCAGTGGATAACCTTTAGCTCAAGATAAATTCCAGTAAAGTCCGATCAAAGATAGTCAAAGAAGGAGATTGTAGCTCATGACTGCTCTCTAGTTGTTGGGAGGATGATTCAATTGACTGATAACAGCTGGGAAGAAACTGATGGTTTTTGTTTAAAATGTATTATTTCAGTGCTCTGAACAGATGGCAAAGGATGTGCGGGGCAAAGTCTTTAACACAGTGAGTGGTGGAATGCCACAGGCGGTGGTATTTAATAGGCTTTTAAATAGGTACATGAATATGCAGGGAATGGAGCGATATGGATCACATGTAGGCAGAGGAGATTAGTTTAACTGGGCATCATGGTTGACACAGACATTGTAGTCCGGAGAGCCTGCTCCTGTTCTGTGCTGTTATATGACTGGAACTAACTTTGTTGCTTTTGAATAAGGCCAACATGAATGCAATGGGTTGAAAAGTTTACTCTTGTCTTAATTTGAATTATAATTAAAATCATGCATCAGGAACCAAAAGCAGTTCTTCAAAGGTTAAGCATTCATTAATGGGATGTTTTATTTGTTGCTCTTAATTCTTGATACCATATTATATTTCACTTTTTTTTCTAATGTGCAGAAGTGCATCCTGCTGTAAAGCCAGATATGTTCAGAACTGGACCAACCATCACTGCCAGGAGCTCCAGTCAAACACCAAAACGACTATTTACGATCCAAAACAATGGGTCTCCAACTATTCTAGGCAAGCAAAGCTACAGCCAACACAATGGCGTGGATGGTTAGTTTAATGCCACAATTTAATACTGCACTGTAAAGTAATGCAATTAACATTTATCAAGTGACAGATGTATGCCATTGTTGCATCCCATTACTTTTTACTTTGTGGGGGAGTTTATAGATTTTAATTGCACGGTTTTCCACTGAATGCACCCTCGTCAAGAGGTGGATTCCCATGGTTGAGCATTACATCATTCCGTCCTACTCTCAAAAAAGAAGACAGTTAGCAAATCTTTTGTGAGACCCAAGTGCATCTAATCATTGGATTTAGACCCTGCAAAAGATTTGAATATCGAAGCAGAGATTTGTGTATTGTAATATAAGAATGTAAGAGGTGCATAAAATTCACAAGGGGAGTCGATAGGGTGAATGCACAGAGCCTTTTACCCAGGGTAAGGTAATCAATGAACCAGAGGGCATATGCTTAAGGTGAGAGGGGATCGATTTAATAGGAACCTGAGGGCAACTTTTTTCTCCGTGGGTGGTGGGTATATGGAACGAGCTGCCTGAAGAGGTAGTTGAGGCAGGTACAATAATAATGTTTAAGAGACACTTGGACAGATACATGGATGGAGCAGGTTTAGAGGTATATGGGCCAAATGTGGGCAAATGGGACTAGCTTAGATGGAGCACCTTGGTCGCCATGGATACGTTGGGCCAAAAGGGTCTGTTTCTGTGCTGTATGACTATAGAAATTCACCATTTTAACTGGAGGAACAGCAGAAATGGGCAGTACGTTGTGCCTGCTTCATCACCATGGCTGATCATTTTTTCTGTCAAGCCTCCTCAGAACCTTGTGTGCTTCAGTAAGAACACATGTCATGTTTATAAACTATATGAATAGATCCAATTTGGGTTGAGTGCTTCAGTCCTGGGTATCATTCTAACATTATGAATCAGGAGTTTCATGTAATATACAAATTATGACAATTAACCTGGGAGATTATCTTATAGGAGATTCATCTTTGAATACGTTTCTAGTGATAATTATATTTTTTAATGGATAAAGGCACCACCATAAATACCTGATAGAAGTAAATAAAATTATGAGAGGTATAGATAGGCCATAGATAGACTGTCAGAACAGTTTTCCTAAGATGGAAATGTCAAATACTGGAGGGCATAGCTTTAGGTGGAGGGCCAAAGTTTAAATGAGAAGTGTGGGACAGATTTTTCTGCACAAGGGGAGTGCGTGCCTGGAACACACTGGCGGGGTTGGTTGGTGAGGCAGATACAATAGTGCCATTTGGATAGTCATGCAGAGGCTTTTGGATAGTCATGCAGGGAATGGAGGGATATGAATTAAGTGCAGGTAGGTGAGAGATAGTCTTGACATCATGTTCAACACAGACATTGTGGGCCGAAGGGCCTGTTCTTGTGCTGTACTATTTTCTATGTTAGTTCCTGAACTAGTTATTTGGTCTCCATGGTTTGTTGGAAATCATGTGTTGTTCTCTGTTCGAGGAAGGTGGCATTAGGACAGGTCGATGGGAAAATGTGCATTTTGAATGAGGGCAGAACGGGTTGATTTGGTAAGATCAAATATTGATCATATTCCAACATCACTGCAACAAATTGTGTATGTTTGATATACAAGAATAATTCTCTTAAACAGCACAACATTAGCATTTGTGCGCACGACTTGCTCATGCAAGGAGACATCCAGCATTGCATAGCAAATGTAGGACGATGCACGTATAAACATCGGTGCGGGTAAATTCAAACGCTTATGCATGATCTGCAGGTAGTGGAACCTTGTACATGGAAGCAGGTCTTCACAACGAGAGCTACTCCTCCTTAAAGGAGGAAAGCTGACAGATAAATAGGCAAATCCCCTGCAAGTTATGTACTTGTTTCTTGCTGTGATTCTTCCTTGGTCTGATCCCAATGGGCATGTTCTTCACCACCACCACATCCACTGTTTATTCCACATGCCCTCCTAACCCCAACAAAGCTGTCGCCTCCCAACAAAGGAGATGTGTGGGGCAAGTACTATTACATAGAGGCTGGTGAGTGCCTGGAATGTGCTGGTTGTTGCAGATACATCAGTGGTATTTAAAGGACTTTTGGATAGGCACATGGAATGCAGGGAATAGACAAATACACCTGCTTCCTCCAAGCATATTAGCCTCATTAAGGATAAAGAATACATGAACCCCAACCCATTTCCGACCCAGATCGTCACCCATTCTTTTTCTCCTGACCTGCTGAGTTACTCCAGCACTTTGTGTCTATCTTTGGTATAAACCAGCATCTGCAGTTGTTTGTTTCTACTTTTCTCTTTATTACCTTTCATTGCCTTGGAGATTTCACCTGGAATCCAATCAGGTTCGATCCTGACATCTGATTGTTGATTCTAACTGCAGTTGCAGCAGCATAGGGCAGAATTTGCAGCACTGTTAGATCTGAATTTGTGACTAGAATCAAATGATGGCTTTAAAGCTACCTTTAGAGCCATATTCAATAAGTATCTTTGATTTATTTAATGGAGATTTTTATACAGTCCAATACATTTATTCATACAGATACAGATTATATGTGCTCATAAAACCAATCTCAGCGACCTCATTTTTTGCAGTACCTCTGCTGCTGATCTTCATTGGGATCATTTTTTGCTGCTGAAATCGTCCCAATATGAAGAAGTAAAGGTGCGATCATGTTAATGCATCTGTGTCAGTACCGGCAGATGGAATTATTTTTACATTGGGACCAAATTACATAATTATATCTAGCTGATGAAGAAAATATGTGGGGTTGAATGTGAAATATTGTTGTATTTTGTATGTGCAATTTTGTTAAATTTTGAAGAAAATGCTTTAATTCTCTATTTGTTATTTTTATCGGGGAATGTGAAAAAATGACTTTTGACGCCTTATAGGGTTATGTTTTGTGTGAGCGACGAATAATTATAAGTAGGGTGTTTCTTTTCCATATCCATGTTTTCTGCAAGTACTGCTATGAATGCTAAATAAATTGTATAATATTGCATACCTGAGAATGTGAGTGGTGCCTGGGACATTTATGAAGTAGATTGGAGAGCACTTTCCTGTTTTTACAAGATGGATGTTAGCATATAATCCCTTTTGACATGTTATAGAGTCATAGAGTGATACAGTGTGGAAACAGCCCCTTCGTCCCAACTCGCCCACGCCGGCCAACAATGTCCCAGCTACACTAGTCCCACTTGCCTGCGCTTAGTCCATATCTCTTCAAACCTGTCCTATCCAGGTACCTTTCTAACTGTTTCTTAAATGATGGGATAGTCCCAGCCTCCTCTGGCAGCTTGTTCCACACTCACAACACCCTTTGTGTGAAAAGGGTTCCTATTAAATCGTTTCCCCTCCACCTGGAACCTATGTCCTCTGGTCCTTGATTCCCCTACTCTGGGCAAGAGATTCTGTGCATCTACCCGATCTATTCCTCTCATGATTTTATACATTTCTATAAGATCACCCCTCATCCTCCTGCGCTCCAAGGAATAGAGACCCAGCCTACTCAACCTCTCCCTATAGCTCAGACCCTCTAGTCCTGGAAACATCCTCGGAAATCTTCTCTGAACCCATCCAAGCTTGACAATATCTTTCCAATAACATGGTGCCCAGAACTGAACACAAATTCTAAATGCGGTCTCACCAGCGTCTTATACAACTGCAACATGACCTCCCACTTCTATACTCAATACTCTGATGACGCGCAAAGTTCCAAAAGTCTTGTTGACAATAGACAATAGATAATAGGTGCAGGAGAAGGCCATTCGGCCCATCGAGCCAGCACTGCCATTCAATGTGATCATGGCTGATCATCCACAATCAGTACCCCGTTTCAGCCTTCTCCCCATATCCCCTGACTTTGCTATCTTTAAGAGCCCTATCTAGCTCTCTCCTGAAAGTATCCAGAGAACTGGCCTCCACCGCCCTCTGAGGCAGCGAATTCCACAGACTCACAACCCTCTGTGTGAAAAAGTGTTTCCTCATCTCCGTTCTAAATGGCTTACCCCTTATTCTTAAACTGTGGCCCCTGGTTCTGGACTCCCCCAACATCGGGAACATGTGTCCAAACCCTTAATAATCTTATATGTTTCAATAAGATCCCCTCGCATCCTTCTAAATTCCAGAGTGTACAAGCCCAGCAGCTCCATTCTCTTAGCATATGACAGTCCCGCCATCACAGGAATTAACCTTGTGAACCTACGCTGCACTCCCTCAATAACAACAATGTCCTTCCTCAAATTTGGAGACCAAAACTGCACACAAGACTCCAGGTGTGGTCTCACTAGGGCCCTGTACAACTGCAGATGGACCTCTTTGCTCCTATACTCAACTCCTCTTGTTATGAAGGCCAAATGCCATTCGCTTCCTTCACTGCCTGCTGTACCTGCTTGCTTACTTTCATTGACTGATGAACAAGGACCCCCAGATCCCATTGTACTTCCCCTTTTCCCAACTTGACACCGTTTAGATAATAATCTGCTTTCCTGTTTTTGTTACCAAAGTGGATAACCTCACATTTATCCACATTAAACTGCATCTGCCATGCATCTGCCCACGCACCCAACCTGTCCAAGTCACCCTGCATTCTCATAACATCCTCCTCATGGTTCACACTGCCATCCAGCTTTGTGTCATGTGCAAATTTGCTAATGTTACATGTAATCCCTTCATCTGAATCATTAATGTATATTGTAAATAGCTGCGGTCCCAGCACCGAGCCTTGCGATATCCCACTAGTCACTACCTGCCATTCTGAAAGGGACCTGTTAATCCCTACTCTTTGTTTCCTGTCTGCCAACCAATTTTCTATCCATGTCAGCACTCTACCCCCAATACCATGTGCCCTCATTTTGCCCACTATTTTCCTATGTGGGACCTTATCGAATGCTTTCTGAAAGTCCAGGAACACTAAATTCACTGGCTCTCCCTTGTCCATTTCCCTAGTTACATCCTCAAAAAATTCCAAAAGATTAGTCAAGCATGATTTCCCCATCGTAAATCCATGCTGACTCGGACCAATCCTGTTACTGCTATATAAATATGCCGCTATTTCATCTTTTATGATTGACTCCAGCATCCTCCCCTCCACCGATGCCAGGCTAACTGGTCTATAAATCCCTGTTTTCTCTCTCCTGCCTTTACTAAAAAGTGGGATAACATTAGCTACCCTCCAATCCACGGGAACTGATCCTGAATCTTTAGAACATTGGAAAATGATCACCAATGTGTCCACAATTTCTAGAGCCACTTCCTTAAGTGCCTGGGATGCAGACCATCAGGCCCTGGGCATTTATCAGCCTTCAGTCCCATCAGTTTACACAACACCTTTTCAAGCCTAATGTGGATTTCCTTCAGTTCCTCCGTCACCCCAGATCCTCTGGCCACTAGTACATCAGGAAGATTGTTTGTGTCTTCCTTAGTGAAGACAGATCCAAAGTACCTGTTCAACTCATCTGACATTTCCTTGTTCCCCATAATAAATTCACCCTTTTCTAGATCACCTTAAATAGACCACCTTATCTACCTGCAACTCGACCTTTAAGGAACCATGCACCTGTACTCCTCGATCCCTCTGCTCTACATCACTACCCAGAGGCCTACCATTTACTGTGTAGGTCCTGCCCTGGTTCGACATCCCAAAATGCAACACCTCACACTTCTCTGTTTTAAATTCCATCAACCACCTGGCTAATCGATCCAGATCCTGCTGCAATCATTCACAACCATCTTAACTATGCAAAACCACTAACTTTTGTATCATCAGCATACTTGCAAATCTTGCCCTGTATATTCTCATCCAAATCATTGATGTAGATCCATTTGAAAGTTCCCTACTAAAGAGAAATTAATTGAATATATATTTCAAAGTGGTTGCATTGACATTAAATAAAAATGAAAACATGTAAGCTGCTACTCATATGAATAACATTTTATAAAGTATTCCAGCTACATTTGTAACATCTACTATCTTAGTATAAATAATTTTCATTCATTTTTTTAATGGGATTTGTTCCAACACATTGTATTCATTAAAATTACACCATTTCTTGAAAAAAATCAACATTTTGCAATGACAAAATGAAACGCAAATATTGTTAATTAATTAAAATAATTTTACAGTAATCAAAAAATAAAATTAATGCAGCCAAACCTTAATCATCTACATAATGTAAAAATATCTCTCATAACCAATCCTTCTTTAAGTATAAATAGTTATTTAACCCATGTTCCATCAATTAAATTGGATAATAATTTTTGCTCATTCTATGCTATCTTCTATTGACCAGGTTAATTCCAATAAATAGTTATCATCAGTTAATAAGCCACATTATTTCTTTTAATACTTTAGCTTAAGTGCAATCACGCATTAATAGTCTGCAATCAATCCTTTTAAAATGCAAAAGAATTTAGACTCGGTGAAGAAACAAGGAACTGCAGGTGCTGGTTTGCATAAAAAGACAAAGTGCAGGAATAACTCAGCGGGTCAGGCGGCATCCCTGGAGAACATGGATAAGTGATGTTTTAGATCCTGAAATGTCTCCTGACCGTGTTCTCCAGAAATGCTGCCTGGCCTGCTGAGTTACTACAGCACTTTGTGTCTTTTTTTGACTCAATGAAGTATTGCCTATAAAGCTCACAATCTCATTTAAAAATCATAGTTCCTACAATATTAAAGTCATATTTTTTCAAAAAAAGTAGCACATAGTTATTGTGTGAGCTTTCCCTTTGACGTCTGTAATCTCAAGTATCTTCCCAAACCTTTGGCAAGTTTGCAACCCTATCTTTCTGTGATTCCATAATTTTTTAATCAGTGGCAATCTGCCTTCTTTTGAAAATGATGCTGATTAGGTTTAGATTATGTCTAGTTTAGCTTAGTTTATTGTCGCTTGTGAAACTTTGTTGTCACTTGGGAACAGTGAAAGGATTTGTTGCATGCTAATCAGTCAGTGGAAAGACAATACATGGTTACAATCGAGCCATCCACAATGTACAGATAAATAATAAAGAGAAATGAATTTTAGTGCAAGATAAAGTCCAGTAAAATCTGATTAAAGGTAGTCCAACGGTCTCCAATGAGGAAGACAGTAGCTCAGGAGCGCTCTCTAGTTGTTGATAGAATGGTTCAGTTGCTTGATGACAGCTGGGAAGAAATCCTGAAAGTAATAACATAGCATGACTGCTTAAATATAATTAAACCAAACCCAGATTGAATCCCACAGATTAAGAATTAAGAATTATTGTGCTTGAATTTTGATTATATTAAATTTTACAGGAATAAATTCTACAGTTAATGCTCAACCTAAAAAGTAATTCTGGGTTCTGGTGGGACTGCACTTCATTCTGAATTATAGATAAGAACAGGAATTGACAAATGTATCAGACATGTATGCATAACAGGTTTGTTTCATTATTAGTTTTATCACCTGAGAAAACACTGATCATTTATTTTATCAGTGACGAGTTGTTTCAATGTTGTTAAACCGATTTTCTGATTAGCTAACCTGGTATCTTTAATTAGCCTGGCATAGACATATTTTGCAATTTAACACAAATGCAGTCCACTTTATTAATTGTTGTAAATGTTATTAATATTTTGCATTAGAATTCAAACCTCATTTGAAAATGTAATTTTTCAGATGTTGCACGTCATACACAAGGACCATTAATAGTAAGTATTTTATTTCTCTCAAAATAATCAAGCTTGTTTTAATCAGAGCAAAAATTCTGATTGATTGAATTCCTAATGCGGCACGGTGGCGTATCGGTAGCGCTACTGCCTTACAGCGCCAGGGACCCGGGTTTGATCCCGACTACGGGTGCTGTCTGTACGGAGATTGTATGTTCTCCCCGTGACCTGTGTGGGTTTTCTCCCAAGATCTTCGGTTTCCTCCCACACTCCAAAGGTGTACAAGTTTGTAGGTTAATTGGCTTGAAAAATTATATAAATGTTAAATTGTCCCTAGTGTGTGCAGGATAGTGTTAATGTGCAGGGATCGCTGGTTAGTGGGCCGAAGGGCCTGTTTCCATGCTGTATCTCTAAACTAAACTAATGTACCAAAAAGTTAGGAATCTTAGCTTTCACAGCAGTTTATGTCAGAGGCCAACAGGCTGACAAGCGCTGGGGATTTGCACTGAAACACCTTTCCAGCAGTGCCCTCATTTTTCTTGTTTCTGATTGAGAGCAACTACCAGATTCCAGGCGATAAGCTCTATTGTGTTTATTCCAATAATTCAAGTCAAGAGTGTTTTATTGTCATATGTCCGAAACTGAACAATGTAATTCTTACTTGCAGCAGCACAATGGAATATGTAAACATAGTACTCTGTGAACAATGTAATAAACAAGAAAAATACCCCCACGTCTATGTAGTTCAGAGCTTATTTGGAGGTTGTAGTGTTTATTAGCCAGTTGGCTGTAGGGAAGAAGCTGTTACTGAACCTGGATGTTACAGTTTTCAGGCTGCTTTATATTCTTCCCGATGAACAGTGAAAGGATTTGTTGTATTCTTTCCCGATGAACAGTGAAAGAGCAGTCACGGTGGCGCAGCGGTAGAGTTGCAGCCTTACAGCGAATGCAGCACCAGAGACCCGGGTTCGAACCCGACTACGGGTGCTGTCTGTACGGAGTTTGTACATTCTCCCCGTTCTCTCCTGCGTGGGTTTTCTCCGAGATCTTCGGTTTCCTCCCACACTCCAAAGGCATACAAGTTTGTAGGTTAATTGGCTTGGTAAATGTAATAATTGTTCCTAGTGTGTGTAGGATAGTGTTAGTGTGTGGGGATCGCTGGTCGGCGCGGACCCGGTGGACCGAAGGGCCTGTTTACACACTGTATCTCTAAACCAAACTAAACTAAACCATATTTAGAAATACAGCCATATTCAGCTAGAATCAAGTTAAGTTCTCGAGGAAAGGGTCTTCTGTTGGGGGTATTATAGTTTAATTATGCACATAATGATTTAACTATATGCAAATGCTCCTATATCAAAAGAACTCTAAGTTGGGTACCAATAGTGGAATGTACGTAAAGATTAGCTCGTTCACTTATCAATTAGCTTCTCATTTAGATGAATAATGTAAGCAGTTTTGTTGTTTTGGTTACACATTGGGGAAGGAAAGGGTTATAATGTGAAGGGAAAAAAAGTAAAGTTGGCCTCAAATTGAATTAAGGCAGTTAATTTGGCATTTCCATATAAATTTTTAGCACACTTGTTACCAAAGGGAATGGATAGTTTTTCAGGATAAACCATTCCTTGAATATTCCTGCAAAAATGTTGTGCATGCTTTTTCCCAACAATAGATTAGTTAGTAATTGTTTCATTTGACTACAAATTGATGAGGCAAATACTTACTTAAGCTTCAATTCCGGCATAATTATTTTCCTGTATTTAATGTTTGGTACAGTTCGTTAGTAGAAAGGTGACCTTGTATGTCTTTTAAAAGCTGAAGAAGGGTCTCGACCCGAAACGTCACCCATTCCTTCTCTCCAGAGATGCTGCCTGTCCAGCTGAGTTACTCCAGCTTTTTGTGTCTATGTTGTTTTATAAAATGTATGTACTTATTTTATTAATCCGAATTACTATTAAAAAATATATCAAACAAATTGATATCCTTGTAGTACACATGTACCTACAATTCCCATGTATCAAACATGTCCAACCTTTGGACATTCGGTGTAAATGAATGTCTTAAGTGAACAGTCTTAACTAGTTTGAAGAAGGGTCCCAACCCGAAATATCACCTATCCATATTCGCCAGAGACGCTGTCTGACCTGCTGGGTTACTCCAGCACTTTGCGTCTTTTTTCTAGTCATAAATATCCAATTGACTAAATATGAGCAGATCAATATGGATCAGTCTATAAGTCCAGTCTTTGGGACATGCATTTGATGACAGATTTCTGTCTGGATATGTATATGGCCTGTATCCCATTCTCATGCCTGCCTCTCTATGCAGGTCTGTGCTCTTTGTGCTGCTTCATCTGTGCCACCTCACTTCAAAGCATACTGATTAAGCCCAGCAGTGTACAGTGTTTGGAGATGCTAATACTGGTTAAAAAAAGAAAGACACAAAGTACTGGAGCAACTCAGCAGGTCAGGCAGCATCTCTGGAGAACATAGACAGATAACAGCAGCACCTAGGGGGCGGCACAGTGGCGTAACGTTAAAGTTGCTGCCTTACAGCACCAGTTCGATCCTGACTACGGGTGCTCTCTGTATGGACTTTGTACGTTCTCCCTGTGTCCATGTGAGCTTTTTCCGGGTACTCCGGTTTCTTCCCACACTCCGAAGGCATGCAGGTTTGTAGATTAATTGGCTTCGGTAAAATTATAAATTGTTCCTAATGTGTAGGATAGTGATAGTGTATGGGATGATCGCTGGTCAGTGTGAATTCAGTGGGCTGAAGGGCCTGTTTCCATGCTGTATCTCTAAAGTCTAAAGTGACATTTCGGATCAGGACCCTTCCTCAGGTTGATTGTGGTAGTGGGTGGAAAGGGGGTGGGGGGGGGGGGGTAAAGAAGGGAGCAGAGAGGGGGAGAGAGCTTTCTACCGCAGCTGTCTCTTGTCCCACCTCTCCTCAACCAGAGATGCTGCCTGACCCACTGCATTACTCCAGCATTTTGTGCCTTTTAGTTTACAGTGTTTAGCTGCTATGAAGAAACACATAGTTGAAATTACAGGCAACATCCAAAACAGCCAAGAATTTAGTTTAGTCAAAATAAACTCCAACATTTATAATAAGTGCGACTTCACCTGAAGAATGCGAGGATTCCTTTAATACTAGAGCAAAAAATCTTCTTTAAAAAAAATCCTTGTTAACATTTGCCTCCATGATGTTTGATAGGATTAAAGGAAGATTGTAGATTCAGGAACCGAGTCATTATCATGGTCTGGCTTTCCTAAGAAACACCCATATTCCTGTTGCAACTGCCAGCCTTTATCTCTGTAATTGTTTTGATGCTGCAATTCCCACATTCCCACATGTGCCAAACTGGAAGTCCCAAATGTTCTGACAAGTGGCTCACAGTTGGAGCTGGAAACCACACAGAATGTTCACTGGGAAATCTGTGCTTTGAACCTGCACCTTTGAACACTGATGCATGTTCACTGGCTCCATTCACTTAATTGGGGAACAATATCCATGCAGAAGGGAGGTATTGAATCTTGTCTTCTTCAAAAGTATTTAATTATACGTGTATTTCGGTTTAAAACTAATCAATAGTTTCTATAAGTTTAATAGCTTGATTAACTTTTTATGGATTCTGGATGTGGTGAACAGCCAAGACACTCATAAACATTAATTTTATTTGACAGCTGGTGGAGCTTAGGGTGTGGATTATGTGGTGCTGTCTCCCGAAGTATTATTGTGGGTGGAACTTGTTTAGGCAGCTGTCCAAATCCTTGTCAACCAGTCCAAATCTGGTTTCACAACTGCTTGCTACTTGAAGATCTGCACAGAGAAAGCCCACGGCTTGCTGCTCCCAGGAAACGCTACGCCAGTATGTCTTGGAACATAATAGCTGCCAAGGATGGCTGTCAAATGATCAGGCTAATATGATGGAATGATGTTAGACCAATTCTTATGGTGCATGCTAATGCCACCTTTTGCACTCCTGAAGTGGACCACATGCTACTTGTTCCAGAATGAATAAACTTAGAAGGTGTCCTACAATTTCTGTCCTGATTAATGTTTTGTTGGACACTAGGCCTGATTTTGTGTTTTTGCAAGAATTCAAGAGAATCAAGAGCATATGTGAAACTCAGAACCAAGTGCAATATCAATTTGTGATTTTTCAACTCGGTCAATGTATATCACACTTCCAGGTTTCCAAACAGATTAAAATAAGTGGGCATGATGACATCCTGCATGAATCAAGCTCAACTTCCGTGCATAAAAGGCCATCGCACCATAGAATTTGATGATTTCTGAGTTGGGTGCTGAATGCAGCTCTTTGACAGAATGATAACCATATAACCATATAACCATAACAGCACGGAAACAGGCCATCTCGGCCCTTCAAGTCCGTGCCGAACATTTTTTTTTAATTTTTTTTTTTAATTAAAAATAAATACTTCCCCCTAGTCCCATCTACCTGCACTCAAACCATAAACCTCCATTCCTTTCCCGTCCATATACCCATCCAATCTATTTTTAAAGGATAACATCGAACCTGCCTCCACCACTTCCACTGGAAGCTCATTCCACACAGCTACCACTCTCTGAGTAAAGAAGTTCCCCCTAATGTTCCCCCTAAACTTCTGTCCCTTAATTCTCAAGTCATGTCCCCTTGTTTGAATCTTCCCTACTCTCAATGGGAAAAGCTTTTCCACGTCCACTCTGTCTAACCCGCTCATAATTTTAAAGACCTCTATCAAGTCCCCTCTTAACCTTCTGCGCTCCAAAGAATAAAGACCTAACTTGTTCAACCTTTCTCTGTAACTTAGTTGCTGAAACCCAGGCAACATTCTAGTAAATCTCCTCTGTACTCTCTCTATTTTGTTGACATCCTTCCTATAATTAGGCGACCAAAATTGTACTCCATACTCCAGAATTGGCCTCACCAATGCCTTGTACAATTTTAACATTACATCCCAACTTCTATATTCAATGCTCTGATTTATAAAGGCCAGCACACCAAAAGCTTTCTTTACCACCCTATCTACATGAGATTCCACCTTCAGGGAACTATGCACAGTTATTCCTAGATCCCTCTGTTCAACTGCATTCCTCAATTCGCTACCATTTACCGTGAACGTCCTATTTTGATTTGTCCTGCCGAGATGTAGCACCTCACATTTGTCAGCAGAGGTTCCAAGGCTGCACCTCGTTTTGCCTCCGTGGTGTTCCACTGAAGCTGGGATTTGGGTCATTACTCTCAGATGTTTCATGATGTCACATAGAATGATTCAAGTTGACAGAAGATTAGATTCTGTGAACTTCTCAGACCTGATAGGGGCTCAAAATGGATCATCTCCATTTCAGCACATAGAAATGTACTCAGCGGATCAGGGAGTATTCCAGGAGAAATGGAATGGGTGATGTTTTTGATTAGAACCTTTCAGTCTGAGGAAGGGCTCTGACCTGAAATGTCACCTATTCCTTTTCTCCAGAAATGTTGCCTGACACGCTGAGATACCCCGGCATTTTTAGTTTATCTGCAGTATAAACAAGCATCTGCAGTCCCTTTCATTACATCTACTTTTCAACATTTAGTTCAGTTTGGTCTAGTTTAGCTTAGTGACACAGGAAACAGACCGCTCGGCCAACCAAGTCCACACTAACTAGTGTACACTAGTTCTATCCAACACACAGGGACATATTTTACAGTTTAAAGTTAAAATAGAAAAGAATCCTTATTGTTACAACTATACTGAGCTATTAACGTAATGTTATTGACAATACACATTTAGAAAGAACCTGCTTGCACACAACTCAACGTATCGGCGTTACATCCTCATGTTAAAGAGCTGAAGCCAATTCCATGGGAGGCTGTTAGTTTGCCCCATATTTTATACCTCAGCTGCTCTCAAAACCACCCTATCCAAGAGATTAAAACTTCTTTATTTTCCATTATTTAATTTAAATATTTATATTGTTCTTTCAGTCCCTGTGTAGAAATAAGAATTGTCGAAGATTTAGTTTAGTTCATTAGTTTAGAGTTTAGGAAACCAGTCCATTGGCCTACCGAGTCCACGCTGACCAGCGATCACCCCGTATGTTAACAATTTTCCGAAGCCAACTAACCTACAAACCTCTATGCCTTTTTGGGAGGAAACTGGAGCACCCGGAGAAAACCCATGCAGGTCACGGGGAGGACGTGAGCATACAGACATCATTCTTAGTCAGGATCGAACCCGGGTCTCTGGCACCGTAAGGCAGCAACTCTACCGCTGCGCCACCATGCCACCCTAAAGACTGAAGCTCTTTTTAAAAACAACATAATAAAACACAGTGAATGTCCAGTAAAGATCCATTCAGATTTTGCAAAGATAATACTGAATGATTGTCATGCAAAATTGCCACCAACAACAAATAAACAAAGGAGTGGTATCTTCAACGTGGCCTCTTCTCTTCTTTGTTTTAGAACGCTGACCATTTTTCATACTTGGCTAATGGAAAAGGAATGTCGACTGGGACCAACGTAATCCAGTTCAGTGCTACTCCAGTGATCAAGAGACAACGGCCAGACTGGGTGGACGTTCATGACGATGGATTTTTTAAGGTTACTGAGAAAACAAGGTGGGATTTCATGCTTCAAAAGAGGAACTTGCTTAAATTAAAAGTAAAACTCCATAAAGTGTTTTGTTAAAAATTGGGAAAAAATCACAGTGATTTGATAAATACATTCTTATTAGTGATGCATTATAAGTTTTAAATGTATTTTATTTCCATATCTAATATGCTATGCAATTCAACATACTGATACAGTTATTGTTTTACTTTTAATTAACTTGGAAGTCTGCACCCATAACTATTGGCATCATGAATACCCAGGATTGTTCCTGTTTCTGACCAATGCCACTGACCACATGTCTGCGGTCTTTTGTGAGGTAAAGGCTGTAGGGCTGCTCTATATATTTTTTAAAGTGAAATCGCATAAAGCCGGTTGTGTAGTAATCACAGTATGCAGAAACTAATGGAAACCATTGCGATCTTTGGTGACCACATCTATGATGCTTGCAGCTCAAGGAATTTGGCTTAAAGTTGATGAGCTGGAGTATGAGATTTGGACAATGCAACAAATCAGAGAGGGGGAAAGTTTCCCAGACGACTTTTTCTCCAAAGGCAGCAATAAAAACTCTTGGATTATGTAATGTAATTGGCCAGTCATAAGGAGCTGGAGGCACCATAAGCAACAGTGAAGCAGGTTTGCAGATCTAGCTATTAATGGAGAAAAGAGATAAAATGATGAAACTGACATTTATTTCTATATATGTGTCGTTAATCCACCTATCTTGTTCTCTATATTTGCTGCATTCAGGAAAAAAAAGATAGTGGAATTAATGACACAGATAGAATTAAATGGGAACAATTTAATGACTATCACAGAAAAGTGGTTGAAGTGACCAAGAGTGAGAATAAAATGTTCTAGGATATTTAACTTTTGAGAAAGGCAGAATAGTAAATATAGAGGTGTACAGGTGACAATAAAAAAATAAAAAGGTGATTTTACTGATCAGGGTGTTGAGGAGGTAAGGAGGGGACTTGCTTTAGTTTTATGGGTCCACCACCGATTTTCCGTCACCCTTGGTTCCGGAGACTTTCTAGATTATCCATTTTGCCAGACCAACAGAAGACATGGCCTCCCAGGGGAGACCGACGGTACCAGAATAGTCCGCCGAGATGCCGGCCCGCGAAGCTGGCTATGGGAACTCTGACTCTGGCCAGGCCGGAGTTCCAGAGCTCCGGCCAAAGGGGCAAATTCGACCAGTGATCGGCACGGAAGTCCTGATGAGGCTGAGATCGACCACTTCACCCAGCCTAGGCACCACATTTGTTGGGGGATTTCCGGGGGGGGGGGGGGGGGGGGGAGGTGCCGGACCACCAGGTTCTGGAAAATCGGTGGCGGGCAATCTTGTATAGAGTGAAAGGGTTGTTTAATAACCTGGTTGTTATAGGGCATTCGGTGAGGAGTGAGCATAATGGGGTTGTATTTTGTATAAAGATTGAAAGTGATGCAATTCAGTCAAAGGAAACTATGAAGCATTAAGTGTGCATTGGCTACGGTAGAGTGGGAAACTATATTAAACGGTCAGATCTTAAGTGAGCAAATGTTATGTTTTAAAGAATTAATAAACAATGTAGAGCAAATTTATATTCTTCTGAGGCACAAAATCCCAACATGAACATTTGTCCACTTTTGCCAATTAAGAGTAACAAAAGACGTGTCAAAAAAGATTTTCCTGTCAGCAAAATGAGTAGTCAGTCAGAGGGACGGACTGATTACAGATTAGAGCAAAAGTACAATGTCAGAGCAGAGCTGAGAGGAACATAGCAGCCTGTGAAAGCACATGTAAAAAATAGATGAGGTTAAGTTAATGTAGCATCATACAGACTGGAAAGAATAACTAGTTGTCTAGAATAACTAGAATAAGTCAATGGAAGAGAAATTAAACAAATATATGTTTCTCAACTTGTGGGAGCAGGTTCAGAACACACATTGTAAATAATGAAGAGCCAATGGTCTAACCTGAATGATGAGCTATTAGGTGAGGGGGGGGGGTGACATTTAATATAGATGTGTAGGGCATGTTTTTTACATGGGGTCCTAGAATGCATTGCCAGGGGTAGTGGTGGAGACAGATATGATAGTGGCATTTTAGATAAGCATATGGAAGAGTAGGGAATAGAGGGATACGGATCATGTGCAGGCAGATGAGATCAGTTTAACTAGGCATCAGGTTCAGCACAAACATTGCGGGCCCAAAGGCCGTTCTTGTGCTGCACTGTTCTTCGTCCCATGAGCTGGAAATGAGCTGATGGCAAACATCCTAGGGTTTTGAAGGAAGTGGCCTTTGCTTTGGGGTGACTGCATTGAACATCCAAAATGTAATCCCTCTATATCCATGGAGATGAAGTTCTTCAAGACGTCGGTTATAACACAGATCAAGTCTTACCTTAGTAATGATCAGGACCACTCAATTCTTACATCCAGTTCCTCCCACGTCTACTTTCAGTCTGAAGAAGGGTTCCGACCCAAAATATCGCCCATCCTTTTTCTCCAGAGATGCTGCTTGACCTGCTGAGTTACTCCAGCAATTTGTGTCTATCTTCAGGAATTAAAAACTGAACCTTTTCAGGTTTCGAGGCTGCCCCTATTGAGCTGCTGATGTTCACCAGCACTGTGATTTGGAGGAAGGTTCCAAGTGTGACATATCCAAGCATGCGCCTGATATATATAAAGCTGGTATAAAGCATATAAAATTCTTAGAGGATTGGACAGGGTAGATGCAGGAAGGACAGAGATGAGGAAAAACCTTTTCATCCAGAGAGTTGTGAATCTGGGGAATTCTCTGCCACAGAAGTCAGTGGAGGCCAATTCACTGAATGTTTTCACAAGAAAGTTAGATTTAGCTCTTAGGACTAAGGAAATCAAGCGATATGGGGAAAAAGCCAAAACGGTACTGATTTTGGATGGTCAGCCATGATCATATTGAATGGCGGTGCTGGCTCGAACGGCCGAATGGCCTACTCCTGCACCTATTTTCTATGTTTCTGTGGTTGATGTTATGTCATGAGAGATAAGCAGCAAAACTTCAAAGGGATAGAGATAGGTCAAGTGAATGAGTGAGGAGATGGTGGAATGCTTATAAAGCAGAAAAATGTACGGTCATTCGCTCAGGTAGAAAAATAAAAAGGCAGAAGACATTGTATATGTTTGAAGATTGAAAGAGGTAGTTGTTCAGAGAGACTGTCTATCCGAGTACATGAATCACTCAAACTAAACATGTGAGGATAGAAAGCTGTTAGAAAGACAAATAGCGTGTTGAACAGTTTTTCAAGAGGGGTTGAGCTTACAAGAAGTTATTTTGAATATTTTATATTGGAAATATTGATTACCTGACACCTATCAATTGCAAATGTTTCTAGCCACTCATCAGCCCATGCCTCTTTTAGTCTGGGCACGCTGGCATGAGCTGCTTCATTATCTACAAACCTGTAAATTAAATTGACTTCTCTGCAAACATCATTGAACTTCTTCACTTCTCGCATGATGAAAGAGCAATCACTGATGAAGCAGCTTAAGATGGTCCAGTGTAACTGCACAAGGATTTCCTGCAGTAAAGAAATAATTGACTTTCTGCCTACATTTGACCCGGTGCTGAAGGACTTTGTGAAAGTCCAGAGACAACTAAATTTCCTCCTCCAAATAGGCCATGCTGCCCCAGTATTGGGAGATGCTAAGGGATCATGATGGAGAAGTTTGAGATTTTGAGTGAAACTTACGATTCTGTAAGTCTGATTATGTCAGGCTAACGCTTATCTAGTCAGTCAGACAATTGTTTTAATACAACCACAATGTTCCATAGATTCAGGAGGAGAGCTTTGCAGGATCGACTGGACATGTCTTTGTTGTGGTTGAAACCAATGTCTAGGCTGATGCTTAGTGATTCATCTAGTTTTAAGGTAATAGTTTCAAAAGAAAGCTGAGTGGCATCTTAGGCCATTTCAGAATTAGCTACATTGCTGTGGGCACTGCCACATGTCAGGATAGCAGATTTCAGGGACTTTAATGTATCAGACGGTGTTAATATTGTCAGACTAACCAGTCCAATAGTTTTATGGTCACCATTACAAATGCTGACATCTTATTTCAGAGTGTAGGATTAATTTAATTTAATTCCCCCTGAGTCTTCAGATCATTAGCCCATGCATTTGGATTACTGGACCAGTAATGTGAGGAACATGCTGCTGTTCTCAAGTAGATAGAACGGTGTTGCCGGCATTTGCAATCCCACGACCAAATTGTGGTGGATTGCCGTTGCTGCAACCATCTAGTACATTCATTAGGACACACCACATTTTCAGGCTTTTCGTTTTTCATACATTCTTCTCCTGAAGTCAGAAGAAGGGTCCTGACCTGACAGGTCACCAATCCATGTTCTCTAGGAATGCTGCCTGACCTGCTGAGTTACTTTGTGTCATTCTGTGTTCTTCCTCTTCCACTCCTAGAAGGTCAACTTGCCCAATTCTAGAAGAATAAACATTCAAACCTGTGATCATCATGATCTGTGTTGGTAAGAACAGTATTCCATTATTCCAGTAATTTTATATTTTTGCTACGGATTGGAAAAGAGTGCTTATCCAGTTGTGCTTAGTATTGGAGGGTTGTGAACAGGGAGAAAGGGAAGAATGCCTAACATTCTCCCCATGCCTCATCCCAAGGCCAGATCACACTATTACTTAAGGGGGAAAGTTTAATGGAGATGTGCGCAGCAAGTGTTCTCCACAGGGAGTGACGGGAGCCTGGAACACATTGCCTGGGGTGGTGGTGGAGGCAGATACGATAGTGGTGTTTAAGAAGCTTCTGGAGAGGCACATAGAAGTGCAGGGTATGCATGTATGGTGAATGATATGGATCATGTACAGGCAGATGAGATCAGTTTAACTTGAGCATCATGTTCAGCACAAACATTGTGGGCTGAAGGGCCTGTTCCTGTGATATGCTCTATGCACTCTGAGTAAATGATATGTCAAGTTTGTTACTGATTACTCTGCTTTTTTAGGAAATTTGTGGAAAAAAAATCAACATATTATAGGGAAAAGACAATTCATCGTTAACTACACGTAGGATAGAGGATTCCACTGAGTTGCTTAGTTGCATATGCTTATACATTTCTGCTAACCAATGCCAGGATTTTAAAATCTTTGAGGAAGTAACAATTCAGATAGCACAATGTCCTAATAAAAGACACAAAATGCTGGGGTAACTCAGTGGGTGAGGCAGCATCCCTGGAGAACATGGATAGGTGACATTTCGGGTCTGGACTCTGAAGATTGAAGAAGTAACTTTGTCCAGATTAATGGATGTGCTGGACCACCAGTTGCCACCAGGTGCACCTGTACTGATTTCCATTATTCTTCCCTTTCTCCCTGTTCACAACCCTCCAATACTAAGCACAACTAGATTCCCATTTGTCTGTGTCATATTGTTACTCACATTTTCTTTTTCCAGTGAGTTTCTTATGATAGTCCATGACTTAGAGTTTCCACCTTGGTCTTTTCAACATTGGTTTAAACACTATCCCCAGAGATTTATTAGTAAGTACTTTTTTAAGCTGCTGAAATGTATATCTCTTATTTAAGATAATGTATTTTGATTTAGGTTACCTCTGGGCACTACATCCAATTAACAATAACCCTGCCTGATAATAAACTACATTTGGAAGACCATAGTCACTCTTATAACACCAGATTGTGCTGTTTTGTTTTCTGCTTTCTACTTTTTCATCGTCATCAATAATTTGTATCAAACTGACTGAAAACGAATGCTCCATAAATTATTCCAAGTTTGATACCATCTTTTTGTAATAGCAGCCAAATTGTACGCAGGTTGAATTTAAAAGCAGGTTTGTATTGCTACGCAAATTTCATTGCTCCGCAAGTTCACTTTCTATATAATCTTCATGCTAAATGAAAGTGCATGGAAAGGAACTGCTGATGCTGGTATATACGGAAGATAGCTACAAAGTGCTGGAGTAATTCAGCAGTTCAGGCAGCATCTCTGGAGAAACAGGATAGGTGATGTTTCGGGGTTCCCGATTCGAAACGTCCCTCATCCTTTTTCTACAGAGATGCTGTCTGACCCTCTGAGTTACTCCAGTACTTTGTGTCTATCTTTGCTAAATGGAAGTGTTTGCTTGTTTGCAATTTTTTGTTGTTTTTCTAACATTGACTCGTAATTATATCCACTGCTGGAATGTTACCATTCCGCAATCTACATTCATGACTTGGCCAAGACAACAAAACACACTGAATCCAGGTTTGCCGATACCACAAAGCTTGGTGGAAAGGGTCGTGACCTTTGAATTTATTTGTGATTCATTGGTAAATCATGGGCACTATGTAGATTGATGATGCCTTCATGGCCATGAAGTACAGGAGAGGAAAAGACACACGCACTAGAGTGAATTGCTATAATTGCCCACTCTAGTTTCCCCTGTGGTGAACATCAAGGGGAGATTTGTTCAAAACTTTCAAGCCTGTGAAAAGTACAATTTTTGTGAGATCTATGTATTAACAGCAGATTCAAATGAGTCCATTTTCTCAATGAAAGAGTCTGCAAATGGATTTGGATGGCTTGAATGCAGAGGCAAGCAAGTGAAATCTGGGTGAGTGGTTATTAATTGTTAATGGATGGAATAGCAAAAATGGAATATGATGAGAAGTTAATGATGGGGACCCGGCGTGGCGGGACAGCTGTGAGGGACAGTGGGAGAATAAAGGAGGACCCGGTGTGGGGGGGGGCACTCTAGTTTAGAATCCTCTGCCCAGGGAATAAGTCTGTGTTAGTGTGTTTGTTCATTTGTTCCGGTGAAGGCGCTGTGCACACGGCAGCCAGGCAACAGTTGCTTGCTTTTTCTTTTTGTTTTCACTTTTAATTTCCAGTTTTTGTGTACCTTGTGTGTTGTGACTGTTGGCAGACCAATTTCCCTCCGGGGATGAATAAAGTTTTATCGTATCGCATCGTAATAAATGCTGGAGTATAAAATGTTAATGTGCAGGCAGCAAGTATCAAGAAGGCAAATGATATTTAGCCCTTTACTGCAAGACAGTTGGAGTGATTGGAAGCAGTGCAAGGTAAATGCACTAGATTATTTGTTGAGTTTAGGGAGTTGCTTTTATGAGGAAAGTTTGAGTATGAGGTCACCACAAGAGATTGCAGATCTTCTGCAAAAAACAAACAGCCAGAGGAACTAGCTGGTCAGGCAGCATCTGTAGAGGGAGATGGACACACGATGTTTCGGGTAGCTGAAACTTGCCTATTCATTTCCTTCTACTGATACTGCCTGATCCGCTGAGTTTCAGCTTTTTCTTTTATGGATATTATAGATGGAATGAGAGGTGGTGTCAATTAAATATATAAAGCTCTAAGAGATTGTTGGGTACATGCTGAGAGAATATTTGCTCTGGCTGGAAAGTCTAAAATTAATCTTATCATAAGTTGTTAAGTAATTGTTCAATCAGAAGGTTATGAATCTTTGTAATTCGGTATCTCGGAGGGGTTGCATTTATCTAATCTGTCTCTTATATCACTCAAACATTGTGTTGTTTGGGAACATACAGTATATGTATTTGTCTTATAATCAGGATAACTTTTTGCTTAATTGAAGGGTACATTTATTCTTTTCTCCCGAAATGCATAAAAATATTAAACAGACTATATTATATTATTAGAAGAATTTTAATAAGCCTAGAGGATGATGTAATAACTCTAAACGATGCAGTGAAGCAATGAATATTACTTTTGAAAAAGAATTGAAGTTAATTTGCTGAATATCTTTGCCTTTTAACTTTTTAATTTTTGCATTTATGCATTTGATTATTGCTAAAGATTGCCATCTTGGGATTAAATTAAAATAAAAGTTGGTGCTGGAGAGCAGTGACATTTTGCAGGCAGCATGCAGGATAGCACTTGTATATTCACATTTGGATTATTTTTTTAAATGTTCTACAGTTTAGTATGAAGCTGGCTCAATTTTGACGAATATGAATTCTTTAGTTAATACTTGAAAATTGCATTTTTCTTGAGGCAGTCTCATGAGATAATCCATAAGTGCATAGCAATGTTGTTTTGTGGAAATTATTGTCTTTAGAATCATGTAAATGTCTTTAGAAGCTGGTTACCAAACTCGCAGAACTGGGTCTCTGCGCATCCCTCTGCAATTGGATCCTCGACTTCCTCACTCTCAGACCACAGTCTGTTCGTATTGGTGGAAATGTGTCAGACTCGATAACAATCAGCACGGGAGCACCTCAAGGCTGCGTGCTCAGCCCCCTGCTGTACTCACTCTAGACTCATGACTGCGTAGCCGGACATAGTACGAACTCCATCATCAAGTTCATTGACGACACCACTGTTGTGGGACGTATCACTGATGGGGATGAGTCAGAGTATAGAAGAGAGATCGAGCAACTGTCCATATGGTGCCAGCACAATAACCTGGCCCTCAACACCAGCAAAACCAAGGAACTGATTGTGGACTTTGGAAGGAGTAGGATGGGTACCCACAGTCCCGTTTATATCAACGGGTCGATGATTGAAAGGGTCAAGAGCTTCAAATTCCTGGGCGTGCACATCTCTGCAGATCTTTTCTGTTCCGAGAAAACTGATGCCATTATTAATAAAGCACATCAGTGCCTCTACTTCCTGAGAAGATTACGGAGAGTCGGTTTGTCACGGAGGACTCTCTCTAACTTCTACAGGTGCACAGTAGAGAGCATGCTGACCAGTTGCATCGTGGCTTGGTTCGGCAACTTGAGCGCCCTGGAGAGGAAAAGACTACAAAAAGTAGTAAACACTGCCCAGTCCATCATCGGCTCTGACCTCCCTTCCATCGAGGGGATCTATCACAGTCGCTGCCTCAAAAAGGCTGGCAGTATCATCAAGGACCCACACCATCCTGGCCACACACTCATCTCCCTACTACCTTCAGGTAGAAAGTACAGGAGCCTGAAGACTGTAACGACCAGGTTCAGGAATATCTACTTCCCCACAACCATCAGGCTATTAAACCTGGCTCGGACAAAACACTGAACTTTATTAGCCAATTAACTGTTATTTGCACTTTATCAGTATATTGATTCATGTGTGTATATATTTATAGAATTCCTTGTAGTCAATGCCTACTATGTTCTGTTGTGCTGAAGCAAAGCAAGAATTTCATTGTTCTATCAGGGACACATGACAATAAACTCACTTGAACTTGAGCTTGAACTTGTATTTAAATCATGTTGCCAATACACTTGTGACTAATTATTAAATATTAGATCATCCGAATCAGCAAATGAGTTATCCCTGATTTGCTTTGTAAACCTGGAGCAAAAACAGGTTATGCCTGAGCGAAGTTCTGTACATCCCATAGATGAGAAATGATTCGCGGGGACAGTTTGAAAGGATAGCGGTAATTAATATCCCATTAACAGAGTTCTGAGATGTTTTTGCTTCTGTTTTTAGTGAATCAATCACTCTTTCAATAATGGGTAAGATTGTCAAGTCTTATTTATGTTTTTTCAGTTTATAATTTAATACCTAGCATTTCAATAAGCATCAGATTATTCTCTTGTTCAGCTGTGTTATTCAGTTATGTTATGTGTAACCAACATTTGAAAAAGGACATAAAGATTCAGTGATACAGTGCGAAAAAAATCAATGTGATTAAAACCTGATTAGAATTCTGTTTTCAAATATGTTTCGTTCAAAACATTATTTTAATAGATTGGAAATTTTAGGTTAGAAATTAATTTAAACCATTTTTTTAGTCACTTTAGCAGTTAAATAATTGCTAGCAAATACACTGATTGATTTAAACCTAATATGGATCAGCCATATATCTTGACAATTTTCATAATATCGTGTGGTTGTCATACTAATTCTATCTGAATGATAAAGGAATTTAAATAAGGACTGTATATTAGAGGGAAACTAAATTCATTGCTGACTCCATAATCTCATCCATCCTTATAGCATTACTTTAATTGTAACCTTTTTCACTGCACAGGTTTCAATCATGCCACCAATCTTTCATCTGTGCCTGTAAGCTTGGGAATGCCATCTATCCCTATCTCTTCCTTAAAGATTCTCTTTGTCCAAGTGTTTGGTTACTCGTCACAATATCTGCTACAATATTATTATGTGCACAGATACAGATTATATTTTGTACAGATTATATATTTTGATTCTAAACATATTAATTAATTTTATCTAACTTTAATTTTCACCAATTGAAAGCATCCAACGTATTTGTTTGGCAGTTCTGAAAATAAATTATTTTACTTCCATCTTTTTTCTCAATGTTTGGATATTTTCCCATAAAATAAATATACTTGTTAAACTTGTGTAGGAAGAAATTGCAGATGCTGATTTAAAATGAAGATACAACACAAAATGCTGGAGTAACTCGGCGGCACAGGCAGGATCTCTGGAGAGAAGGAATGTGTGACATTTCGGGTTGAGACCCTTCTTCAGAAGAAGCCTGTCCCGCTGAGTTACTCCAGCATTTTGTCTCTACTTGTTAAACGTGTTAAGTAATGTTAAACACATTTTCTTTTATCTTACTTAAAGTTTTGAAAATAACGTTTAACAGTTTGACAGTGCTTTACTTTCATCATCACGTTGTCACGGATCCAGTACAAATAGCACCTAATTATTACCAAAAAACACTTTGTAACTTGCAGAAAAGAGGACTATATAATTTCAATTTTTATTTTACAGCATAAGAAATAGTTTAGTTACACATGAAACTGTCCATTCTCATAATGTTTGCAGTTTACATTTTACATGTCATACTGAAGCATTTTGTTCATCACCTCTATTTGAATTAGTTATGTAAGGAACAATCCGAATCATCTCTTACAAAGGATTTTTTGAATCCCACTACCCAGTTTATGCTGTTTACTTATTATTTTCAAACTACAATGGTTTTCCTTGCTATACTGCAATGTTGTGTTTCATTTTGCTGACCATTTCGGTATACCTTCTTACTCATTGTCCTTTGAAAAGATTATGCCATTCACTAGTCTAATCATATACAGAGATTAAATGTTGTTTGTATTTTAATTTATTCAATAATTTCAATAATTATTCAATAATTCATCCTAATTTCAGAACAATTTAACAAAGGATATAATCTAAGGATACAGATTTAAATGGGGAACAGAAACAGCTCAAAAGCAGATCAAATTGTCAACTCTAAACTCAGCCTACTTCACTAATCTCTTGAGATGATCAACTTGCTGGTTTTCAATTAATGATTTCCAAGTTGACATTATAGGTAAATCATAGTTATCACGTGACCACAAGACTCATTTAAGGATTTAAGGAACTCTCATGAGACTGAGAGTCAGTGCCCTCTGCTGCTTAGCTCAGTCAATCCTACTTTATTAAAATATGTCAAGGTTGCTTTGCTACATCAGTCGCTGAAATTTGAAGCTTAAAATTCCTTGCTAGTCAGAATGAATGTAGAAATGTAGTTTTTTTGTCAAAATAAAATATGCATTTGTCTGATTGTGTTTTGAAGACTTGAGGATACTTAAAAATGGTAAAGAAAGGGTCTCTTGATGAATATGTAACTCGATTTTGAGTTTGTGCTGTGATCTTGACTATTTGGTATATTATTTACAAACCTTTCTATCAGTCCACACATACTATCTCACGCACATATTTATTATTGAATAACTTCCAAAGGACGAAGATTTTTTGCACATTGATAAAGCATATTAAGCCATTTAGGTTGCAAATGGACTTTTAAATATGCACCGTCTAAAATATTCATACAATTGAGATGTTCCAGTCATGTTCCAAAATATTGCACTTAAAGCACATTTAGGATATCACCTATTTGCAAACTATGTAAGTTTTGTTTTGGATCAGATCCAGAATGTTTTATGGGCAGATCATGTATGATATTTTTGTTTTGCAGATGGATGCTGAGTTCCAGTTTCCCTGCAGTCAGGAAGTAAGTGGTTTGTGTGGTAATGGCACCTAACGTTGCCTTTGTATTTGTACATGTTTGTGTGAACAGGCAATTGTGTAGCAAGGACTTGCATTTATAAGGGCCCTTTCTCGACCTCATGGAGTTTAAGTCACTTCTAAGCTCAATAAATATGGTAGCAGTGTAAGGAAATGCAGCAGGCATTTTCCACACATCAAAATCCCATAAATGTCAAATATCCCGACAATGTGCTTTTGTTCCCAACTGATTCATTGACAAAAAGAAGCAGTGTTGGTGATCCATTTCTACAATTTCCCCACTTTGTCCTTTCCTCCGTGTTCCCCCAAAACATTTAATCTAAGCCTTCACATTCTGAAGACAATTGAAGTTTGAAACTTTCTTCCTCATGCTAATTGTTGCCAGATCAGATCATTTAAATCTAACATATTAGATTTAATATGTTTAAATCTAACATATTAGTTAGACAAAAAGATTTACAGGATAGGGGGGAAGAAAAGGACACAAAGTGCCGGAGCAACTCAGCGTGTCAGGCAGCATCTCTGGAGAACTTGGATAGGTGACGTTTCTTCAGTCTGAAGAAGGGTCCTCACCTGAAATGAAATGAAATGCCTTTATTTGTCATTGTAAGCACTGCATACAACGAAATTGTTGTTGCCACTCCATTGGTGCATAATATACAAACATAAAATCACAGGACACAATTTAAAAACAATGTTAAAAACTAGGTATTAAGATAAGTAAGTAATCAGTACTGTACATGGTGATAGTAAATTTCATGGTGGGTAGCAGCATGGAAGAGTGCAGCATGAATAATATTCAGTGTTTTTTTCATATTGAGTGTGAAGATTGCTTTGGGGAAGAAACTGTCTCTGAGTCTGGAGGTGCGTGTTTTGGCAGACCTGTAACGCCTGCCAGAGGGCAACAGTTCAAAAAGGTGGTGACCGGGGTGTGTGGAGTCTTTGATGATGTTAGTGGCTCTGCTGAGGTAGCGTGAGGTGGCAATATCCTCCAGAGAGGGCAGTGGGCAGCCGGTGATTCTCGCTGCTGTTTTTACCACTCTCTGGAGCGCTTTCTTATCTGCAGCAGAGCAGCCTGCATACCACACTGACATGCAATATGTCAGTAGACTCTCAATGGTTGCCTGGGAGAAGGCCACCAGCAGCTTCTTCTTGGTGTGGTGCCTCCTGAGCACTCTCAGGAAGTGGAGTCTCTGTTGTACTCTCTTGACGGTTGCAGTGGTGTTGGCCGACCAGGAGAGGTCCTCGGATATGAGGGCTCCCAGGAATTTGAAAGTCTGCACCCTTTCCACACATGCCCCATTTATGCAGAGCGGGGCCGTGTCCGCGTCCCGTTTCCTCCTGAAGTCCAGTATTTGCTCCTTTGTCTTTGTGGTGTTCAGTGTCAGATTATTTACTGAACACCACTCTGACAGTCGCTGTATCTCGTCCCTGTATGCTGACTCATCCCCCCCCTCAGATGAGCCCGACAACAGTTGTGTCGTCAGCAAATTTATTAATCGTGTTGGAAGGGTGGGCAGGTGTAAGTCATAGGTGTATAAGGAGTAAAGGAGTGGACTCAGCACACAGCCTTGAGGTGCACCAGTGCTTAGTGTGATGGAGGAGGAGATGTGGGGGTCGGTTTTAACTCTCTGTGGGCGGTTTGTGAGAAAGTCTTTGATCCATGTGCAGATGGGGGAGGAGAGGCCTAAGGCAAGCAGTTTGTTGATTAAAATGTCTGGAATGATTGTATTGAATGCTGAGCGATAATCATTGAATAACATCCTCACGTAGCTTTCCCGATGTTCCAAGTGGGTCAGTGCGGTGTGAGTTGCTATGGCGATGGTGTCCTCAGTGGATCCGTTATCTCTATATGCAAACTGATGTGGGTCGAAGGAGGGAGGTAGGCTGGTTCTGATATGATGCAGGACTAGTTTCTCGAAGCACTTCATAATCACTGATGTAAGTGCAATCGATCTATAGTCATTCAAGTCCTCAGGCACTGTTTTTTTGGGAATAGGAATGATCGTGGCTCACTTTAAGCAGGGTGGTATGATAGCTTGTGACAGGGAGATGTTAAAAATCTTTGTGAAGACCCCAGCAAGTTTGTCAGCACATGCCTGGAGTACTTTACTCGGTACCCCATCAGGTCCAGCAGCCTTACTTGGATTTACTGACCTCAGCACACGCAGCATCATCCTGTTCCTGTAGTGTGAGTGTGTGGGTGTTAGAGGCGGGTGGCGGCAGTGAGTCTGTAGCTGGCCTGTTAACCTCAAACCGGGCGAAGAAACGGTTAAGCTCCTCTGCGTCGGCATTTACAGTGCTGTTGGTACTGCCTTTATAGTTGGTTGTGTGCTGTAACCCTTGCCACACTCTCCTTGGGTCGATGTGTGACAGGTGGTCCTCGATCCTTCTCTTGTAGGCCACCTTGGCCTCCTTTATGCCTCTCTTGTCACCTATGTATGTTCTCCAGGGATGCTGTCTGACTTACTGAGATACACCAGCATTTTGTGTCCTTTTGTCTAAACCAGCATCTGCTCCTTCTTTCCACAATAGAACTGGGCAGCTGACCTGGCCAAGAAGGAAGATGACACTGATGTACCTATATTTTTTTAAATGGCAATTCAATTGTACAGCCTACCCCTGTTCATTTATTTTGAATTTAGATAATGTTCACCCAGTTTCTAATTATAAAACTAACTCTAATTTACCACTGAAGTTGTTCACTAAGAAGCTGTGGAGTAATTGGTGTTGAAAAATTGAAGATTTTCACACTGGAAGCAGCTTGCTGGGGCCTGAGCAACCTCACCATTTTGACTCGCAGAGAGAGCTTTCCTCTGCTACAAGACTCAAAAGTCAAGAGAGTTTTATTGTCGTATGTCCCGAAACAGAAATATGAAATTCCTACTTGCAGCAGCACAAGAGATATGTAAACATGGTACTCAGTAAACAAAATGGCTTGGTAATTCTCTCCCTTCCATAAAACAACCTATTGTGCATTCGAAATCTAAATAGTGGGAGAACCTAATTGTCGACATCTCTATAAAGTAGCATTTCCACAATCATATATTATTAAAACAGAAAATGCTCAAATTACTCAGCAGGTCAGGCCATGCCTGTGCGAAGAGAATAAGTCAAAGTATTAGGTTAAATATCCATTGTTGGAACAGTGTAGATGACAAAAGATGCCTGTTAAGCTGCAGGGAGGATAGTTTAGTCAAGAGGTACAGTATGGAAACAGGTCCTTCAGCCCACCGAGTCCATGCCAACCATTGATCACCCGTTCACACTAGTTCTGTGCTATTCCACTGTCGCACCACTCCTTACACATTAGGAGCAATTTACAAAGGCCAATTAACCTACAAAGCCGCACGTCTTTTGGATGTGGAAGGAAACCGGAGCACCCAGAGGAAACCCTTGTGGTCACAGGGAGAATGTGCAAACTCCACTCAGACAGCACGCGAGGTCTGGATCAAACCCGGGCCTCTGTCGCTGTGAGGCAGCAAATTTACCAGCTGCACCACTGTGCCACCCGTTTCGCAGATGGGACTGTCTCTGATGGGATAAAACTGGGATGACCCTGGGGGTAAACTTAATACAAGGTTATCTTGTCAATGAGCGAATGTGAGAGAAAAGACAAAAGCTTGTAAGATTTGTGAACTACAGAGCAGTTGGACATGTCCAGCAAGTCAGGCTGATACAGACAGAAAAAAGTTGCCTGAGCTTGTAGAATTTAAATTTAATTCCCAGAGGGTCAAGAGCCAAAAGTGTTTTATTATCATGTACAGTGCATTCAGAAAGTATTCAGACCCCTCACTTTCTCCACCTTTTGTTACTAATTTTTGTTATCATCAATCTACATACAATACTCCATAATAAAGAGCAAAAACAGGTGTTTAGAAATTTTTGCTAAGTATTTAAAAATAAATAACTGAAATATCACATTTACATAAGTATTCAGACCCTTTACTCAGTACTTTGTTGAGGCACCTTTGGCAGCGATTGCAGCCTCAAGTCTTCTTGGATATGACACTCCAAGCTTGGCACACCTGTATTTGAGTAATTGCTCCCTTTCTTCACTGCAGATCCCCTCAAGCTCTGTCAGGTTGGATGGGGAGCATCAATGCACAGCTATTTTCAGGTCCCTCCAGAGATGTTCGATCGGGTTCAAGTCCGGGGTCTGGCTGGGCCACTCGAGGACATTCACAGACTTGTCACAAAGCCACTCCTGCGTTGTCTTGGCTGTGTGCTTAGGGTCGTTATCCTTGTTGGAAGGTGAACCTCCAACCCAGTCTGAGGTCCAGAATGCTCTGGAGCAGGTTTTCATCAAAGATCTCTCTGTACTTTGCTCTGTTCATCTTTCCCTCGATCCTGACTAGTCTCCAGTTCCTGCCGCTGAAAAACATCCCCACAGCATGATGCTGCCACCACCATGCTTCACCGTAGGTATGGTATTGGCCAGGTGATGAGCTGTGCCTGGTTTCCTCCAGATGTGATGCTTGGCATTCAGGCCAAAGAGTTCAATCTTGGTTTCATCAGACAAGAGAATCTTGTTTCTCATGGTCTGAGAGTCATTTAGGTGCCTTTTGGCAAACTCCAAGCAGGCTGTCATGTGCCTTTTACTGAGGAGTTCCTTCCGTCTGGCCACTCTACCATAAAGGCCTGATTGGTGGAGTGCTGCAGATATAGTTGTCCTTCTGGAAGGTTCTCCCATCTCCACAAAGGAACTCTGGTGCTCTGTCAGAGTGACCATCGGGTTCTTCGTCACCTCCCTGACCAAGGACCTTCTCCCGCGATTGCTCATTGGCCGGACGGCCAGCTCTATGAGGAGTCCTGGTGGTTCCAAAGTTCTTCCATTTAAAAATGATGGAGGCCACTGTGCTCTTCACGACATGCAATGCTGCAGACATTGTTTTATACCCTTCCCGAGATCTGTGTCTCGACACAATCCTGTCTCGGAGGTCTACGGACAATTCCTTCATCCCCATGGGTTGGTTTTTGCTCTGACATGCACTGTCAAATGTGGGACCTTATATAGACAGGTGTGTGCCTTTCCAAATCATGTCCAATCAATTTAATTTACCACTGGTGGACTCCAATCAAGTTGTAGAAACATCTCAAGGATAATCAATGGAAATAGGATCCACCTAAGCTCAATTTTTGAGTGTCCATAGCAAAGGGTCTGAATACTTATGTAAATGTGATATTCCAGTTGTTTATTTTCAATTACTTTGTGAAAATTTCTAAACACCTGTTTTTGCTTCTTCATTCTGGGGTATTGTGTGTAGATTGATGATTTAAAAAATAGTATACATCTATCTATCTATCTATCTATCTATCTATCTATCTATCTATCTATCTATCTATCTATCTATCTATCTATCTATCTATCTATCTATCTATCTATCTATCTATCTATCTATCTATCTATCTATCTATCTATCTATCTATCTATCTATCTATCTATCTATCTATCTATCTATCTATCTATCTATCTATCTATCTATCTATCTATCTATCTATCTATCTATCTATCTATCTATCTATCTATCTATCTATCTATCTATCTATCTATCTATCTATCTTCTATCTATATCTATCTATCTATCTATCTTCTATCTATCTGTGGCTGCCGTCCGTCCGGCACCCGTCCGGCCGCTTAATGTTAAAAAAAAACAGCTCCCAGCCATAGAATGTTAGTCAAGGTTCCCTTGTGTGATGTCACAATGCCCAATGCTCACAGATGTCCAATCGGAATGGATCCATTTACATATGACTTTGCAGCAGCCACAGCCCCAGCCCCTGCCCCCCCACCCCGCAGCCTGTGTCGAAGGGCGTCATCACGTGTGTGGTAATAGAGAAAGATGATTGGGGGTGATAGGGAATGGGGAACAGATGGACTGTCCCTAGCCCTCCCCCTTCCACTCTCCCTCCCCACTATTTCCCCTCTCTCCCCCCACTGCTCTCCCCCTCCCTCCACTCTTCCCCCTCACTCCCCTAACCCATCTCCCTCCTCCCCTCCCTCCCCCAACCCTCCCCATCCCTCCCCAACACCTCTCTCTCCATCCCCCCCTCTCCCTCCCTCCCCATCCCTCTCTCC
>CM075978.1:142751912-142826768 GCA_038087875.1 Malacoraja senta
ATGGGGGTAATGAATCACGTTTCGGGACTCTAAAACCCGGGTTCTGAAAGCACGTACAGTGTCCCGGGGTCTGAAGCACCACCTGTGTTTTATTCGCAAGCTATTTTCACCCCGGGATCTGCACGTTCGGGATTTTTTTCCCCTTGCTATTTTCACCCCGGGGGTCCGACGCACGTTCGGGATCTCACACCCCGGGGTCTTAAGCACGTTCCGTGTCCAGACCCAACGGGTCTGAACGACGCCATCTTTTTTTCACTAGCTATTTTCACCCCGGGATATGAATTACGTTCGGACTCTAAAACCCCGGGTTCTGAAGCACGTTCAGTGTCCAGGGGTCTGAAGCACATTCTGAATTTTCACCCCGGGTTCTGAAACATGTTCTGGTTTTTTTTCGCTAATGATTTTTCACCCCGGTGTCTGAAGCACATTCGGGATCTCACATCCCGGGGTCTTAAGCACGTTCGGTGTCCAGACACAACGGGTCTGCACTTGGTCTAGTATATTATAATATTAAACTCTGTGTGTGTGTGTGTGTGTCTGCTTGACTTGTGCCAGCCAGCCCCTTTGATACCGAGCTACGCCAACACCGCACGCAGAAACGCCGAGATTTTTTTCCATTTCGCTAGAGATTTCATTTTTCTTTACGATTAGCCACTCCTGATTACATTTCGTCGTATTTATGTACACATTTTTAAAAAACATCCATCATCCCCCCCCCCCCCCCACTCACTCATTTTGTCTCCCTCCTGCTGGTCAGCCACCATAACGGCTGTTGTCGACCGCCTCTGCTCCGAAAACGACGCCATCTTTTTTTCACTAGCGATTTTCACCCCGGTGTATGAATCACGTTCGGACTCTAAAACCCCGGGTTCTGAAGCACGTTCAGTGTCCAGGGGTCTGAAGCACGTTCTGAATTTTCACCCCGGGGGTCTGAAACATGTTCTGTTTTTTTTTTTGCTAATGATTTTCACCCCGGTGTCTGAAGCACGTTCGGGATCTCACACCCCGGGGTCTTAAGCACGTTCGGTGTCCAGACCCCAACGGGTCTGCACTTGGTCTAGTATATATATATATATATATTATATATATATATATATATATATATATTATATATATATATAAGAACAAACGGACAAATACATAGACAATAATAGTGCAAAAGTAAAAAAATAATGTCCTCTATATAGTTTGGAGGTTGTTGTGTAGAATAAAGCTATGTGAACCACCCTTGAACTGTGGTTCAACCACCCTGTGGTTTCCTCTGGCCGCGGTTTCCCCCCCACATCCCAAAAGACGTGCGGGTTTTAGATTAATTGGCTTCTGTAAAGAAATTGCAGGAAGTGGATAAGAAAGTGAGATAACATAGAACTAGTGTGAAAAGGTGATCGATGGTTGGCACGGACTTGGTGAGCCGAAAGGGCTGTTTCAATCGTGTATCTGTAAAACAGAAAAGCCATACGTGCTCAGATGGAAGATGAGGTGCTGTTCCTCGAGCTTGTGTGTGGCCTCATTGTAGCAGTGTAGGAGGTCTCGGGTTAAAGGGTCAGAGTGGGAAATGAATAGAAAATTTAAGTATAATGGCACAGCAGTAGTGTTGCTGGTTGCTGCCTCACAGTGCCAGTGACCCGGATTCGATCCTGACTATAGGTGCTGTCTGTACGGAGTTTGGACGTTCTCCTTGTGACCATGTGGGTTTTCTCCGGGTGTTCCAGTTCCCTTGCGCACACCAAAGGCCTACAGGATTGTGGGTTAATTGACTTTGGTAAAATTGTAAATTGTCCCTCGTGTGTGGTATAGTGCTAGTGTAAGGGGTGATCGCTGGTCGGCACGGAATTGGTGGGCCGATGGGCCTCTTTCCGCACTGTATTACTAAAGTCTAAAGAGGAGACTAGATTGGGAACACGTACAGTTGGTGGGAATAACTATGACTCTCTTAAAACTTTGAGAGATGCATCATAGTTACTCAAGAGGTGGTCACTTTCTGGCTGGAGTGGATGCGGTTACTCAGCATGACGAAGATGAGTCCTTAAGTGACGAGACCTTAAGTGACGTTCCGTGCAAGGGTGTGGCCGTCTTGTCGGACATCTCAGGCCGTAATTGCGTGGCCGTCGACATTGGATGCTGACCACATTAGCTGCTGTATCTTGGTTTCTAGCACGCAGCTAGCCGCACCCCCTCGTAAGGTCCCCGCTGGAAACATCTCGCCTGACAAACAACATGGTAAAATCGGCCGGCTGAGAATCCAAACCCGGGCACCGAGAGATTGGTAAGTCTTCCGATTGGCACAGAACAGCAAAAGTTCTATACATGCCTGGCTAGCAGCTCTCGGCATGCTCCCCCGGGAGGGGTTGCAGGAGACCTATCTTCCCCCAGACATGCCGGCAGCAGGCATACTCTGTGAGCTACGTCCTGGAACACAAGCCCATTTGACATCTTGGGCAAAAACTCGCCCCTTGGATGGTTTGGCTGTGGCCATCCGAGATCAGAGTGGTGGTTCCCCGGCTTCTGTCAGGTGCTTCACGGCTTAAGCTTGTGGTCCCTCCTCCATGATGTGGGAACTGTTCACCAATCCTTTATAAGATCAAAGGCTTGACTGGGGGGTCATTTGATCCCAGGCACTATGTGCGCACTAACACCGGTTTTGACTGTGGACGGGCCATGTAAAACCTCGAAATATACTAGTCAGCTGATGGCCAATAATTGGTCTGAGACTAGTCCATTAAAATAACCTGCTCAATGATTCTCAGCCCAGGCCAGCCTGGTAGACTCAAGAAACCATGGTAATAATGAGAATTAAAGGATCTCTGTCTGTAGTCATTCCTGGCACAAAGCCTTTGATTGATGTTGGTGGATCTTTTGTGGAGTCTTTTAAGTTCCTTGGAATCATTATCTCCAAGGACCTGAAATGGGAGGCCACCATCGACACCACAGTCAAAAAGGCCCAACAGAGGATGTAGTTCCTGCGGCAGCTGAGGAAACACAATCTGCCACAGGCAATGATGGTCCAATTCTATACTGCCATTGTGGAGTCTGTCCTCACATTCTCCATCATGGTCTGGTTTGGGTCAGCCACCAAGCACGACATCTGGAGGCTGCAGCAAATCGTCCGAAGAGCTGAGAAGGTTGTTGGTTGCAAGATCCCCCCCATTGATGAACTGTACAGTGCAAGGGCCAGGAAGCGAGCGGGTAAGATCACCTCTGACCTCTCTCACCCTGACCACAAACTCTTTTAAGCACTTCCTTCTGGAAGACGACTCCGGACTGTCAAAGTCGACACAGCCAGACATCAAATCAGCTTTTTTCCACGACAGTAGCTCTACTAAATAACCAAAAGTCTGTAGCCTCCTTTTGCTCTGGTATTTTAATTCATTCACATGTTTAAACTATATTGATTGATTATTAATGTTTAATGTTTAATGTGTCATTCTTAATTGTTACTGTATGTCGTATTGTTACTTGCGAGCGGAGCACCAAGGCAAATTCCTTGCATGTGTACATACGTGGCCAATAAACCTATTAATTCATTCATTCAATTCGCACACATTCATATCAGAGCAAGTGTTAAATCAGGGTTGATTCATCCTTGTTCAGCGTAGTATTGGCTAAATTTTAGGTGGGTGCCAGTACAACTAAACTAGGTCATCTACAAATTGTCACGTACAAATTGTTCAAGAGTCAGCGATCCAACGTCGACTCCCCGTGCACTCAGTTTGCCAGTCAGCCAGTCTCCTTCCCCTCTGTCCCTGGTGGAGCGAATGGTATCCTCCTTCATCTGCTCCACTGATCACGTCACATCTGAACCGCAGCAGAATGGAAGGCATGTCAAGATCACAATTCCAGTCACGCCAAGGGAGAGAGTCCAATGCTATAGCAAGCAATAGTGTTGATGTCTCAATGGAACAACAATATCCTGAACAAAGAGTTCACAAACCCCTTGGAACCAAAGCCAGGAATCAGATTTCAGACACCACTAAATTGAATATAAACGTGATCAGTGGAGCAGATGAAGGAGGATACCATTTGCTCCACCAGGGACAGAGGGGAAGGAGACTGGCTGACTGGCAAACTGAGTGCACGCGGAGTCAACGTTGGATCGCTGACTATACGGCCCTCTTATACATCAATGAAAACTCATATTGAGTAATAGTTGAAAATGTGATTTTAAAAAAGCCACATAGAAATGTTATCAATTTTAACGCATCTGAAAGTGAATAAATCCCAAAGACTTGATGATATGCATTCCTGGGTTTTGAAGGAGATGTCTGTGGAGATGGTAGATGTTCTAGATGTCAACTTCCAAATCATGATAGATTTTGGAATGGTTTCTGCAAATTGAAGGCTGTGTTATAGAAACAAAGAGGGAAATACTAGCCTGTTAACCTGACATTGGTAGTTGGGGATATACTGGAGTCTATAATTAAAAATGACATCAAGCCACTTTTAAAATTAGAATATGTTTGAATGTAGTCAACATGGATTCATGACAGTAGAATCATATTTGATTTATTTATTACCATTCTTCTGCAGATGTATCTAATTGAGTAGGTAAAGGGGACGAGAATGAACCTGGTGCATTTGGTTCATCAGAAGGCTTTTAACACCAGAATTTAATGAATAAGGTTAGAGAATGCAGAACTGCATGTAAATACTTGTATAGACATGGATCTGATTAACAGTTAAAAGAACTAATAGTGGGAATAAATAGATCTTTATTGGCAAGCTGTGTTTAGGTAAATAGCATGGATGTCAGTGCTTGGAGCCTGGATATTCACGTGTAGGAAGGAACTGCAGATGCTGGTTTAAACCAAAGATAGACGCAAAATGTTGGAGTAACTCAACGGGACAGGCAGCATCTCTGGAGAGAAGGAATGGGTGACGTTTCAGGTTGAGACACTTCTTCAGATTGATCAAGTCTATAGAGATGGTTTGGCCCTGAAATCCAATAGTACCCTTCCCAAATGTGTCCTTGGTATTGGGGAGATGAGTGGTTTTGATGATGCAAAGAGGCTTGAAGAGGATATATCAAGATAAATAAGTGGCTGTCAGCAAGGTAATGGAGTCCAACATGGAAAAATACTTGGCAAGAGAAAAATTAATTTTGAATTATTTTTTGAGAGATGCATGATTGGCAAATATTGATATTCAAAGGGATCTTGGTGTTCTTGTTTATGTTACTTAAAACTAACATGGAGTTGTAGCAGACAGTACAAATGTGAATGGTACGTTGACCTTTGTTGCAAGAGTATAAGACTGTCAATGGCCTGATTCCTATATTATCGTTACTTTTTTGCATATCTTTCATTCATTTGTTCCATATCTCTCGACATCACTGTCTATATCTTTCATTTCCCTTTCCCCTGACTAATCTGAAGAAGGGTCTCGACGTGAAATGTCACCCATTCATTCTCTCCAGATATGCTCCCTGACCCACTGAGTGCAGCATTTTTTTGTCTATACTGAGTTAATAAACTTCTCTACAAGTACAAGTCCTGCCTCTTCCCTTTTCCAGCTTTCTTCTCCTCCTCCCATCCCCCCCCACAATCACTCTGAGGAAGGGTCTCAACCCGAAATGGTGCCTATCCATGTTCTCCAGAGATGCTGCCCGACCCGCTGAGTTACTCCAGCACTTTGTGTCCTTTTATGTTTTAATCCAGCATCTGCAGTTCTTTGTTTCAACAAGACTGAAGATGTCTAAGTACATAAGGGAGGGCCTTGGTGAGAATCACACTAAGCATACTGTAGACTTAGTCTCTGTAAATGAAAAAGGAAATATTTGTCAAAGAGTGGTGCAGGAAAGACTCACCAAATTGCTTCCTGGGTTACTCCCAATTCTGCGTATTAATATTTAAAATAAATAGGAAGATTTAAAGGTCACTATTAATACATCCACTTTCTCTGTAGTCAACTCTTTCAGAAGAGAAAGATCTAAGATGTCGAATGCAATTGGCTTACTTATCTTGTGCCTTTTCTTCAGTAATTATTTAACAAAACGTTAACTCTAATTTGGCTCTTTCACTGCTATGTTTTATATTTAGAAGGAGGATACAAGATAATTACAAGATACAGATTTGTTTATGTCTCAGCTTTTTTCTTATACTTTTTTAATTTCCCCCTTTTTGTCTACAAAGGACTCACATGAACTTAACACTCTTTAAAGTTCTGTATTTAGATGATCGTGTGATTTATTTTGTAGATGAATATACTTCTGTTTCTCTTTCACTTTTTGGCTTCAACTACTCCTTAATCCTTATGCATTATATTTCTCGTGTTTAATTGAATACTATCCATAACCTTAGTTATGCATGCAACATATTTCCGTTGACATTTGTATTTTTTCATGGAACGTACCTTCACGAAAATCACCAAGTATTTCTTTAACCGCTTGCTATTATTTATCTCAAGTCAAACTTTTCTACATAATTTCAAAAATATTGCTTGGCCAACTGATTACTCACATCTTTGCAAATGGTTTATTTAAGCAAGTGTGTAATTCACTTCCACCTGTTATGATCAATCTTTGCCAGAAGATCTGTTACAATGGCATTTCTAATAGAAAATAAATAGGTTTGAAGAAACATCTTGAAGGAGAAAAGGGAAACCTTGTGGTTTAGGATGTGAATTCCACAGTTTAGGGCTTGGCATTTGAAGGCATGGCCACTTAGCCTCTATTGGCCACTTTGGACAATACAGCTCACCCCCTCCATGACACACTAGTCAACCTGAGGAGTACATTCAACAACAGACTGGTTCCCCCAACTTGCAGTACAGAATGCCACAGGAGATCCTTCTTCCCTGTGGCTATCAAACTGTACAACTCCTCCCCCTTCTGCCATGGGGTAGTCTGACTCCGCTCCCCCCCTCACCCCCTCCCTAAATCTTTGCATATCCCCAATCCTTTCCATTCGTCACTTTAATTTCATGTTTCATGTATCTTGTGTTTTATGACTGTTGGCAGATCAAAATTTCCCTCCTGGGATAAATAAAGTTCTATCGTATTGTTAAGATGCAATTAAAATTGGGGATCTTGAGTGGTTGGATTTGAAGGACTACAGATATCTTGGAGAAACATGGAGCTACAATGGATTTACAGTGATAGAGGAATATGAAAGCAAGGGTGAGAATTTTTAAATTGAAGCACGGCTTAACCAGAAGTGGATATTGTTATGTATTACCTGGAACGATAACCACAGCAGAGTAAGTAATTTAACAGTAACTTACTAATTAACTTCAAAATTCAAACATCATCGTTACTTATAAAAGATGGCTGCAGCCTTTCAGACTGTGTACCGCGCAAGTCCTCCGTCACCGTCTTCTGATCGGACGGTATTTCCAATCTACCACGCATGCTTAACGTTCCCAGGAATGCCGGCAGTGATGCGTGTAAGATGCTGGCATGCATGCATGGGAGTTACCGTTCGGAGCGGTACAGATATATGTCAGTGAGCAGAGGGCTGATGTATGAATGGGACCAGGTGCATGTTAGGACGGGCAACTAGGTTTTGGGAAGTGCAAAGGTCTGAACAGGGGAAGTGGGGAAGTGCATTGGAATAGTACAATCTACAAATACACAAGTGTAAAACAAGAACTTGATTCCATAAAACATTTAGTGGGCACCAATAGCTCCAGGTAAAACTCCCTGCAATCTGAGTATTTATTTATTCTTTATGCCAAGCACGCCCAAGCTTAGCATCCTACAATCAGATGCAGAACAAAGCAGAATATGCATTCCTATTGTACATATAGACAACCAAATCTAGCAATAAGGCAATTGAGCTGAAAATGTGAGGTTGCAAAACATCAAAGGTCTTTTATTGTCACGTGTACCAATTAAGGTACAGAGATATGCAAATTATCAAACAGCTATACGAAAAAAAGCAACAAGACACACAACTACATAAAAGTTATCATAAACATCCACCACAGTGGATTCCACATTCCTCACTGTGATGGAAGGCAATAAAATCTAATCTTCTTCCCTCATTTTTCTCCCGCGGTCGGGGCAGTAGAACCATCTGTCGGAGCGATCGAAGCTCCAGTATATGACAATTACACATTTTTGACTGAGTTTTAGTTTTAGAGATAGAGGGTGGAAATAGGCTCTTCGTCCCAGCGAGTCCGCACTGACCAGTGATCCCCGCACATTAACACTATCCTACACACACTGGAGACAATTTACACATACACCAAGCCAATTAACCTACAAATCTGTACGTCTTTGGAGTGTGGGAAGAAACCGAAGATCTCGAAGAAAACCCACGCGATCACAAGGAGAACGTACACACTGCAAACAAATGTCCTTCCCTTTTATGATGTGCAGCTTGGCTTGAGGTGATACTTGTCAATGTGCTATGGCACTAAGCCTATAAACTGCTCCGTCAGCGGTGTCCATCATGTAAATGAGCAGGGGCATGACTTTGATGTGGCAACCGAATCAAAGGCAGCAGCCGTGGCTAAATTAATTGCAGCAATTCCTTCACCCTCCTCCAGGAGCCACCCACCTTAGCCACAACGTTTTCCTGAAGAGCCAGCAACTTAAAATCAAAGTGTTTGTTTGTGAAACCATTTTTTTCAATGTTTGAATGCTTATCTCATTTCAGTGCTGAAGCAACTGAACACCTTTCCACAATCAGTACAGCTCTTCCCATGACTTAAAGCTCACTTCAAACCATTCACAGCCAGACCATTAATGGGGCTGTTTGTCATTTTACATAGGAGCAACTGTTAGCAGTTAGCACTGCATGTTCATTTATATGGCACCATAAGAACTGTGATTTGTTTCTAATTCTTTAAGATGAATTGTATAATTTTATGGATATTTAGAAAGTTATACCAATTATTTTGTAGAGTTTGTCATGTTCCTCTAAACCTGCCAGTTTTAAAATTGCTTTTAAATTAATGTTTTTAGTCCAGGAATTATGCTAAATACTATAATAAAGCATGAACATTGGTTATGCACATCTGCTGTGAATGTTTATCCAGTTAGATTCTGAATCCATCTGTTAACTTGGATCTCGTGTACAGTGGATTCCTTAACAATTCAAAACTATTCACTCTTAATGTATCAATTGTACTTTATTGTCACGTGTACCTAAGTACAGTGAAATTATTTTTTTGCATACAGTTTGGTGACATGCCTACTTTATATTAGGCACATTCATACTAAGTATAAGAGTGTAAGATAGTAGACCACACTGAGTCAGTACCCATGTTTAAGGTGCCATCTGTATCTGTCAAGTGTGAAATGTTTTTTATACATGTTGGAGTCTTAACATGGCAATAAAGCCCCATTATCCTGGCGGCAGCACTGTATCGGTGCTACAGGGTCATCCTGGCCAGGCGATGTGTCGATGTCCTCTAGCGCAGCTCCGCTGCTCCATGCCGCTGCAGGCCGCGTCTGTTCTGCATGTGCAGCCGCTTAGAAAGGTGCCCAATCTAATGGAGCCCCAGGCTGCTTCAGGGCCTCCAGCGGCCCACTCCGCTGACTCAACCTCTCCGATGCCTTAAAGTCGGCCCGTGAATGCATCATACCTCGCTCAGCCTCCGTGCTCCTGTTCTGTGCTCCGAACTTGTTTTTCTCTTGTGTGTGACCTTTTGCACTGAGTCTCACGAAGCTGAAGCTGGTTGATGTGAAATTCTTCATTCGTTAAGAGAAACAGACATTCTTTTGGATAGAATGTTCGGTAGAAGTTATAGGCACAGCTTTCAAGACTCTCATCCCATTGGTTTAATACAGAATTATAGTCACATAGTAAGGAAACAAACTAATCCCATCCAAGCTAATCCCATTTACCTGCATTTAGCCCATATCTCTCTAAACCTTTCCTATTCATGTTCCTATCCAAGTGTGTTTAAAATGCTGTTATAGTAGCTGCCTCATCCACCTCCTCTGGCAGCTTATTCTATATACCCACCACCCTCTTGCCCCTCTCACCTTAAACCTCTGTTTCTTGAATCCCAGCAGGACATTACAATCCATTATTTGGCCATTAAAGACAAGTGTGAGTGCAACAGTAAGAACATTTTCATATGCTTTTCAATTTTGCAATCATCGAGTCATAGAGCGTGGAAACAGGCCCTTCTGGTCAATGCCCAAACCGGCCATTATACCCATCTACACTAGTCATCCCTGCCTGTGTTTGGCCCATATTCCTCTAAACCTGTCCTATCCATGTACATGTCTAAATGTTTCTTAAAAATCACATTAGTAAAACATGGTACACCTTACCTAATGTAAGAGTTCCAAAAGTTACAGAAAACACAAAGCTTAACTTTGGTGCACCATGCCTTTACAAGTAAGTGATTTTTTTGTTGTTGTAGAGACATGGATAATAGTAACCGCTACTGCTTGTCAATATCGCCTCTTTTCCATTGCCCTCATGTGATTCTTTAGTTTAGTTTACTTTAGAGATACAGCGCAGAAACAGGCCCTTCGGCCCACCGGGTCCACACCGACCAGTGATCCCCGCATATTAACACTATCCTACACCCACTAGGGACAAATTTTACATTTACCAAGCCAATCAACCTACATACTTGTATATCTTTGGAGTGTGGGAGGAAACTGAAGATCTCGGAGAAAACCCACGGGGAGAACGTACAAACTCCGTACAGACAGCAACCGTAGTCGGGATCGAACCAGCGCTGCATTTGCTGTAAGGCAGCAACTTTACCGCTGCGCCACTGTGCCGCCCCATAGTAGCAAATCTACTAGTTGTGGTCTAATTTCAGCCTTGAACAACGTCCTTATTTTCAGAACTCTTCTTATAATCATGCATTATCTTTAAAATTTATTAAAACTTGATTTAATAATATAAGACAATTTTTAAAAGCCAGGGACATAGACCCAATTTCAGCCACAGGAGTTTATTTCTGGAGCTTCTGTCATTCCCAACTGAGCCTCATTACCTCTCGTACTAAACATGAGCGTGTAAATCTTATGCCTAAACCTACTTCTTTAACCAAGCTTTCTGCTTATCTCTCTAAATGTTGTTTTGCTGCCCAATGAAAAGCATTATATTTGTTAACTCTGCTATGGTGCTTTAATTACGTCGTACTAAATGCAAGTTATTGTTGCAGTTCAAACCAACAAATCAAGTTGCTACCATGACATTAGTTGGAGGTGGGATGACTGGAGACTGAGGTGGAGCAAGGAAGAGCAGAAGTACAATGTGATAAGTTTACATAAAACTTCATTTATGAAACTGGACAAGGGAACTTCCAAGGCAAGAGGTTTGGATAGAATTTAAGTTTCTGCTTTAAGCAAAGATCAGCTTGTACAGACTGTAGATACTGAGTCATTAAAGCCAGACTAACTTAATGATTATCAGAGGGGTTTGGACAGGACTGCGTGAATTTTATTTCCTATTTTATCTCCTAATTGGCTTGGGTTTTTCATAGTGTCTTCCATTTCTCATGTTAGTGGAATTAATTTTGTGTAGATGAGTAGAACTTGTGGCAAATACCCATGTTTGGTAAAAATATGACTTGCAAATCATGTATATTAAAGGAAAAAAGTTATTGGAGAGAGAATTGGACCCTAGAAACTAAGATGGTCACCTACATGTTGAAATTCAGGAGATGGACAAGGATGGATGGATTCATCCTCAATTAATATTTTTCCACTACTTTTACTATGGAGAAAGACATGAAGACCAGGGAAAGACACAAAGACTGGAGTAACACAGCAGGTTAGAAAGCATTTCTGGAGAATATGGATAGGTGGTGTTTTGGATCATGTTTTGCTTTTGTTTTCAGAGTTGAAGGGGCTGTAATTATTCTCTGATATTGTGTATATGTCTGTCAGAGGAAGGGAATGTGGTATATCCACCTTCTGTGCAATGTCTCCCATCAGTGAACTAATATTTGGAAGATCTGAACATCAGTTGCTCAATACATTTTATCTGCTTATAGAGGCTTGAAATCTTTGGTTTCATTTGTCCACTATTGTCCACAATGGAATAGATAGCACAATTTATATTTATACATCCAATTCCCATCGATTTCATCAACTCTCCATCAGTTTTGTTCAGGTTACTTTTGTATGGAATAGATCTATTTAAAGCAAAGTATGTTTCACAGGATTCTCTCATAACTCTGAATGTTAATGGTGGTATTGGACCACCTCTATATATTGTTTTAGTTATAGTTGATAATTTACCAGTAACAACTGAAACAGATCAAATAAACCATTGACAGTACTTCTTCATTCCCTTCTTCCACCAATTACTTCTATTTTGTCTGGAAATCTAATTTTATAAATATGTTTCCAGATTTGTGAACGATATTAAATGTTCAGCTCACTCAGATGGATATGGTGCTTTTATATTTCATTGTCTTTCACAGTGAATCTATGTAAAATGAATGAATAGAAAGAGTGCTGCATGGTAACCTGTATTGTTTATTCCTCTGGTGATATTCTGGATGGGAATGAAATGTGTTTGTGTATGTTGCCTCTCATTGGCACAGCTATTTATGGCCAGGGTAAGGAATCTTCTGGTGACGTGGAGAGAAACATTAGTCACTGTCACACTCCTGGTAGGTCATATGTGCAATTTGGCAATGAGAAGAGAGTGAATGAGCATGTATCCTTCTTTGTATCACGGCGGCATAGTGGTAGAGCTACTGCCTTACAGAGCCAGAGACCCGGGGTTCGATGCTGACCACGGGTGCTATCTGTACGGAGTTTGTATGTTCTCCCCGTGACCGCGTAGGTTTTCTCCGAGATCTTCAGTTTCCTACCACACTCCAAAGACGTGTAGGTTTGTACGTTAATTGGCTTGGTATAAATATAAATTGTCCCTAGTGTGTGTAGGATAGTGTTAATGTGCAGGAATCGCTGGTCGGCACAGACTCAGGGGGCCGAAGAGATTGTTTCTGCACTGTATCTCTAAACTAAGCTTTACGAGGCAGTTCTTGACTGCATTTATGGCTGCAGAATCTTTTTTTTAATAGTTTCTACTGAAGTACTCAACAAAATGAGGAAATTGTTTAAAAATGACAACAAAACAAATGGACAAATTCTTGTGCTTAACTTGAGCATAATACATCAGTCCAATGCTAGTCAAGTGGTAATATCTCACATTCACATCTCTGGGTCAGAAACAAGAGAGGACAAAGTGAATGTGCAGAAAGTTTAATTTGTTAAATTGTTAACTGCCATATAACAAACATTCTTCATAGTTTGGTTTTCATTCATGCAAGCTAGTAAACTGACGTCTGAGTTTCTCAATAATAAACCTTCCTTATTAAATCATCCATCTTTGAGGCTAAACTCTTTATCCAAAGCTGGCTATGTGAAGCATTTATTTCAGTAAGTGATGGATACGTGCATGTTCAATGACCTTTGTTAACTTACTCTTCAATATGACGTAGAAATTGAAGAAGCCAAATTAATTAGCTTTATCTACCACACTTCTGCCATTCTTGCTGAATCGTTAATATTTCAATGCAATTATCAGTTTGTCGTGTTCTTTTGGGGTGAAAAAGACTGAATAATCTTTTGTAAAAGCAAAATAATAGATATACAGTGTCATGGAGCACTATGGAGTGAAAAAGAGAGTTGTTGTTTCAGCTTGATGACTTTACATGAGAATTGATGAAAGATTTTCAGTGCCATAAAGAGTTATTTATCACAGGTTTTCTTCCATGCTGGTAAATGATGAAAGGCCAATTATCTGAAATGATAACATAATTTGTCCTTTCACTGATGCTGCCGGATTTACTGAGTAGTTTCGTCTCTATTTCAGATTTTCATCTTCTGAAACTTCTCAATAGTCAGTGGTTCTTTATTACCACATGTACAGATGTACAGTGAAATTCCTTTTTTGCATACAGTTCAGTAAAGTGTTGCCAAACCTAAGCACAATCTTAGGTATCTTTGATTGTGTCAAAGATACCAATCTTTGCACGATTAGTACAAAGTGTATGGAAATAGTCCACTGAGACTGCATGCGAGAGTCATCAGATATTGATGCCATTCTTATGTTTGAATTATTATTGAACGATTTGCTTCTTAAATACAAAAACCATTTGGAAAATATTTGATTATTTAAATTTAGAAATTAATGTGTTTTGCATACCATAAAGGAAAGGACAATGATCAGTATTGTTATGGTGGCAACTTTGTTGCAGCAAACTGGCTATTTTTTAATGTTTCACATATTTAAAGGAGGCTCATGAATGAACTAAAAAGAAAAAGAATGTGGGGATTTTATCCTTTTTGTTGCCTTATTGTTATCAATATAGTACAGAAAACAGCATAGCGGGCCGCAATGTAGCACAGCGGGGCAGCACAGTGGTGCAGCGGTAGAACTGCTGCCTCACAGCGCCAGAGACATGGGTACGATCCTGACTATGGGTGCTGTCTGTGCGAAGTTTGTGCATTCTCCTTGTGACTGCGTGGGTTCTCTCCAGGTGCTCTGGTTTCTTCCCACATTACAAAACATGTAGGTTTGGCTTCTGTAAAACCTAGTTTGTAGGATGCGACTGGAAAAGCATAGAATCAGTGTATGGGTGATCAATGGTCGGAGTGGACTCAGTTGGCCGAAGGGCCTGTTTCCACGCTGTTCCTCTAAACTCTCTAAGCTCTAATATTGGTTAGCAAGTCATATCTGTCACGTAGCTGTATTAAAAGGTCTAAGGTAGTTGATCGTTCTTGCATTGATAAATACGAATCACAGGATTAGACCCATGATGAGGAATTAAGTGGGGTTGCATGTCACAGGAATGCAGACAATTTTGGAATGTAGCACCATGTATTCAAGCAGGGGATGACATCCACTCAAAGTATGTGAATTCACAAATCACATCTTTGGATACAATTGATTCGTTCTCAGAAGCCATATAGTGTAGGCAGTGACAGGAATATAGATCGTTTTACTTAATTATCTGGTAAAGAATGAATTGCTTTTGTTTCGGTTGCTCACATTGTGGCACTCATTTAAGTCGTTAAGTATTTTGTCTGAATGATAACTTGGTTCTCACAGTGTTGTTTATTGTTTACAATTAATTATTCTTGAGTTTAAACAAAAAAACATTAATGCAACTGTAAACTTTGACTGAGTGCTTTAAAATGGTTCAGTTTTGTAATTAATATTTTTTAATTTGTAAGCTTGGTTCTGATGTTAACTAAAATAATGTGTTAATGTCTATCCATAGAATTGTATAATTTTATTATACATTCTTGATTTATGTTTCCCCATGACCCTTCTTCGGTCTCCTTAGTTTCTATGCCATATTTCTAAACTAAATTAAACTAAATTAAACCTCCTTCTCCTCAGCCCATATCCCCTCATCCAATGCATCCTAATTTTCTCTCATTCCTACTGAGGAGTCTGAAGAAGGATCTCGATCCGATAGGTCACCTATCCATTTTCTCCAAAGATGCTTCCTGCCCCTCTCGGTTACTCAGCATTTTGTATCTGTCTGTGGTATGAACCAGCACCTACAGTTCCTTTTTAATACATCGTTTTTCTTTTGTTGGGGTTGGTGGTGTGTACTGCATCCTGCCTGAAAGAGCTGTAACTTACATCATAGAATCATTGGTAGACAAAATGCTGGAGAAACTCAGCGGGTGAGGCAGCATCTATGGAGCGAAGGAAATAGGCGACACTTCGGGTCGAGACCCTTCTTCAGACTGATGTGGGGGTGGGAGGGGCGGGAAGAAGAAAGGATGAGGCGGAGACAGTGGGCTGTGGGAGAGCTGGGAAGGGGAGGGGAAAGAAGGAGAAAGCAGGGACTACCTAAAATTGGAGAAGTCAATGTTCATACTGCTGGGGTGTAAACTACCCAAGTGAAATATGAGGTGCTGCTCTTCCAATTTACGGTGGGCCTCACTCTGGCCATGGAGGAGGCCCAGGACAGAAAGGTCGGATTCAGAATGGGAAGGGGAGTTGAAGTGCTGAGCCACCGGGAGATCAGGTAGGTTATTGCAAACCGAACGAAGGCGTTGGGCGAAGTGATCGCCATGCCTACGCTTGGTCTCACCTATGTAGAGCAGCTGACATCTAGAGCAGCGGATGCAATAGATGAGGTTGGAGGAGGTGCAGGTGAACCTCTGCCGCACCTGGAAAGACTGCTTGGGTCCTTGGATGGAATCAAGGGGGGAGGTAAAGTGACAAGTGTAGCATTTCCTGCGGTTGCAAGGGAAAGTGCCAGGAGAGGGGATGGTTTGGGTGGGAAGGGACAAATTGACCAGGGAGTTACGGAGGGAGCGGTCTCTGCGGAAAGCCGAAATGGAGGAGATGGGAAGATGTGGCCAGTGGTGGGATCCCGTTGGAGGTGGCGAAAATGTTGGAGGATTATTTGTTGTATGTGACGGCTGGTAGGGTGGAAGGTGAGGACAAGGGGGACTCTGCCCTTGTTACGAGTGGGGGGATGGGGAGTGAGAGCAGAGTTATGGGGTATCGAAGAGACCCTGGTGAGAGCCTCATCTATAGTAGAAGAGGGGAACCCCCGTTCCCTAAAGAATGAGGACATCTTTGATGCCCTGGTTTGGAACACCTCATCCTGGGTGCAGATGCAGCGTAAACGGAGGAATTAGGAGTAGGGGATGGGGTCCTTACAGGAAGCAGGGTGGGAAGAAGTGTAGTCCAGATAGCCATGGGTCATTGGGTTTATAGTAGATGTATTTGAGTGCCGGATGGAAGTTAGTGGTGAAATGGATAAAGTCAGTGAGTTCTGTATGGGTGCAGGAGGTAGCACCAATGCAATCATCAATGTAGCAGAGGTAGAGTTCGGGGATAGGGCCATGGTATGCCTTGAACAAGGATTGTTTGATGTACCCTACAAAGAGGCAGACATAGCTTGGCCCATGCGCGTGCCCATAGCTACGCCTTGGATTTGGAGGAAATGGGAGGAGTCAAATGAAAAGTTTTTAAGGGTGTAAATACGCTCTGCTAAAGCTCCCCACCCCCCCCCCCCCCCGCCATCTAGTTCAGTAAAAAACATTGACTCAAGCACAGGACCAACTAAACTTTATTTTTAGAATGAACAGCAAATTCCCCTATACGATACCTAACCCACAGCGGGTTCCATCCTTGTCTCTGCCTGGCCAAGCCCTTCAGCCTCATGCAAGCAGACACGCTCCAAAAGTCACGCAGTCCCAGGCGCCCCTCCAGAAGATCGACATCGGTCTAAAATGGGGCTACCTTTTAATGATCCTTGAGGGGTCGAACTACATAGGGGTGATCACTTTACAGTCCAATCAAACATATTAATTACATCAATACATTATTGACAGTTCCCCAAACCAATTACAGGGTCTCCCAAACAATCTTTCTTGCAGAAGCTTCTGGAAGGAAGCTAACTAACTGAATAATGCAACATTTACCCTGAAACTCAAAACAATTCTGCCAGGGCTCAACACTTTGGCCAATCAACAAACAGCAGGGTAACTTTCTTGCAACATTATTTACATTATTTACAATCCCTTTGCATCAATCCAATCAAAGCAATGCATTATAATTTTCCTTGCAGAGTTGTTATACATTTTATCAATTAGGAGGAAATTAGAAGAACACCTGGATCTTTCACCATCCTGCATATCAACCTAGGCTCAGACTAATCAGTGCCATCCACAGCCTGTAAATTTCCACTGACAAAGGTTAAGCAATTCTGACAAATGCAGGGATCCTCCATTTTATGATGTCTTTAATTTGGTCAATATTAACTAGGTGGAGGGGATTGGTTGGTTCTGAGGTCGAGGAAGAAATGGAGGGCTTTAATACCCTCCTGGTGGGGGTTGGAGGTGTAGAGTGACGGGACATCCATTGTGAAGATGAGGGAATGGGGGCCTCGAAAACGGAGGTCATGGAGGAGATGAAGAGCGTATGAGGTGTCTTGAAAATAGGTAAGGAGGGATTTAACAGCGGCGATAGGATGGAGTCGAAGTATGTGGAAATAAGTTTGGTGGGGCACGGACAGCAGAAACAATGGGTCTGACAGGACAATCAGGTTTGCATAATTTGGGGAGAAGTGTATTTGAGTGCCGGATGGAAGTTAGTGGTGAAATGGATGAAGTCAGTGAGTTCTGTATGGGTGCAGGAGATAGCACCAATGCAGTCGTTGATGTAGCGGAGGTAGAGTTCGGGGATAGGGCCATGGTACGCCTCGAACAAGAAACGTAGAATCACTCAATGACTACTTCACAAAATGAGATCATTCAGCCTGTCATGCCAGACCCAGCTTTCTGCCAGATAAACTCTTTAGTTCTACTCTCCGTACCTTTCTCCACGATATAGGTATCAAACAAGTTGGCCTGATTAAAACGTGCCTCCACCACATCTTCCGCCACAGCCTTCCAAGCACATTCCAAGCACATACTGCATAATATAATTTTTTTAATTCATATCACTCCCAATGTGTGGAGCTTGTACTTTCTCCCCGTGACTGCGGCGAGTTTCTTCCTGGTGCTCCAGTTTCCTCCCACATCCCAAATCATGCTGGTTTGGAGGTTAATTGGCCTCTGTAAATTCCCCCTGATGTGTATGGAGTGGATGATGAAGTGGTATAACATGGAGCGAATGTGAACGGTTAGTCGGCATGCTCAGTAGGTTGAAGTGCCTGTTTCTATGCCGAATCACGAAACTAAACTAAACTAAATCTCCTCCTCCTCGGCCCATTTCCCCTTATCCAATGCCATCTCAATTTCTCTCTTCCTTGCAAGCCCTCTACATCTCTGTAGTCCACCAATTGTGACCAACAACAATGTCTATTTTAATTGCTGTAATATTAGTGGCTGAGCTTTCAGTTGCCTTGAGCCTAAACGCTGGAATCCTCTTCCGTAAAACTCTGCCTTCACTTTTTTTTTGTTCAGCTTCAATATTTTATCTGATAACTAGACTAAGTGGGACCCGTTGGGTCCCATGTTCACACGTGAGGTCTGGTCCCCCAACGCAATATTCCACCTCTCCACCAATTCCAATATTGGTAGTCAGTGGGGGGGGGGAGAGGGGGGAAGGGGGGGGGCTTTCTGGAGCACTAGTATGGATGTTGTGGGCCAAAGGGACTGGTTTCCAGAGAGCTAGTATGGACATTGTGGGCTAAATCGATTCTTTGGCTGGCAGCTCAGTCACTCAAGCCTGGTGGGCTGGCACCTCACTCACTCAGGCCTGGTGGGCTGGCAGCTCAGTCACTCAGGCCTGGTGGGCTGGCAGCTCAGTCACTCAGGGCTGGTGGGCTGCCAGCTCAGTCACTCAGGGCTGGTGGGCTGGCAGCTAAGTCACTCAGGGCTGGTGGGCTGATAGATCAGTCACTCAGGGCTGGTGGGCTGGCAGTTCACTCATGGCTATTCCTTGAAATTCCATTTCAAGCAGAGTGCCGGCCACCAAATTCAATTTCATAGCATTTCAAGCAGAGTGCAGGCCACCACGTTCAATTTCATAGCAATTCAAGCAGAGTGCAGGCCACCACATTCAATTTCATAGCATTTCAAGCAGAGTGCAGGCCACCACATTCAATTTCATAGCATTTCAAGTAAAGTGCAGGCCACCACATTCAATTTCATAGCATTTCAAGCAGAGTGCAGGCCACCAAATTGGCAAACAACTCATTGTATTGTCATTAAGGGCTAACACATCATTTATTGCAAGTAAATTGCAGACTCACAGTTCAGTTGATTCACAGCTTAGAATCACAGTTGTGGACTCTCCCTCATGATTTTCCAGAGTGACTGACTCACGTCCAGGCATCTGGGGTTTTATAGTCCTGCCCCCCCACCCCCGGGAGGGGCGTTACCTTCATCGTGGTGATTGACAGGCGAGAGGACCAATCAGCTGATCTCAAGAATTTCTAAACACTCATAACTTTTATATTTTTCATCGATCTGAAAAATCTTCAGGACTGCCTCAGTGGAGGAGGACTGTGAGTAAGATGTCCAAAAATCATAGTGATATATGGTAGCGTTTTTTCTAAAATGAATATACAGCGCAGACAGGAAGTGGTCAAGATGAGAGTCTTAGTTATATAGATATTCTTAATCATCTTGGGATCCTTGTTTATGATAGAGACATTTTATGACTGAAATTGTTAATATTTTATAAATGCGAATTTTGTGAATCTCTAACAAAGCAGATATCTCTTATTTTCTTCGTACAGGAAGATTCGTAAACTTCTGACGCCTTCTGAGATGAGGTGAGCTTCCTGGAGACCTTGCCTCCCACTTATCTTGCCATCTCTTCAACCCTCTTTGACTTCTAATCAATTGAAGCAATCCAGCACTGCAGAAGCAATTGTCATTACAGACTGAGGACCCAAGATTAGTGGATTTAGTTAGTCAAGGCTATCAAGAATAGAGTACTGAAGCTGTTGACCACATAGATTTCCTATCACGCCTTTCAAACCATGTCAGTTCTTGGTGTTGAGAAGATGTAAGGAAATATTATCAACACTTTAATAGCAACATTGTTTTGCCACCCTCTCCAGCAGAGGTGGCCGATTGGGAAAAGGGGAGATGCAACGAGATCTAGGTGTCATTTTGCACCAGTCATTGAAAGTAGGCAGAAGGTACACAAAAATGCTGGAGAAACTCAGCGGGTGCAGCAGCATCTATGGAGCGAAGGAAATAGGTAACGTTTCGGGCCGAAATCCTTCTTCAGACGTAGGCATGAAAGTAAGCATGCAGGTGCAGCAGGCAGTGAAGAAAGCGAATGGTATGTTATCATTCATAGCAAAAGGATTTGAGTATAAGAGCAGGGAGGTTTTACTGCAGTTGTACAGGGTCTTGGTGAGGCCACACCTGGAGTATTGCGTACAGTTTTGGTCACCAAATCTGAGGAAAGACATTCTTGCCATAGAGGGAGTACAGAGAAGTTTCACCAGACTGATTCCTGGGATGGCAGGACTTTCATATGAAGAAAGACTGGATAGACTCGGCTTGTACTCGCTAGAATTTAAAAGATTGAGCGGGATCTTATAGAAACTTACAAGATTCTTAAGGGGTTGGACAGGCTAGATGCAGGAAGATTGTTCCCGATGTTGGGGAAGTCCAGAACAAGTGGTCACAGTTTAAGGATAAGGGGGAAGTCTTTTAGGACCGAGATGAGAAAATCATTTTTCACACAGAGAGTGGTGAATCTGGAATTCTCTGCCACAGAAGGTAGTTGAGGCCAGTTCATTGGCTATATTTAAGAGGGAGTTAGATGTGGCCCTTGTGGCTAAAGGGATCAAGGGGTATGGACAGAAGGCAGGTACAGGATACTGAGTTGGATGATCAGCCATGATCATATTGAATGGCAGTGCAGGCTCGAAGGGCCGAATGGCCTACTTCTGCACCTATTTTCTATGTTATGGCTTCATTTATAATATTTTCCAGTGTTCTCAGAACAACGGTGAGACATTTTGTCATCTTATATAATTTATTTGTGCATTAGATTGATTATACAAGTAGCACTGAAGTACTTTAATATGTTTGTTAAACTTTTTAGAGGTACTTATCAGTATATGTATAGATCAGGGATGCCCACTGCACTCAAGACTTTTAAACACAAACAATCTAATTCTTATTATTTATATCTCTTTGTTGCTGGGTCCTTTTTGAATTTGTGGGCCTTGAGTTTTGAAAAGGGCTGTCTTAATATTATTCCCTTATCGGCGAAACCATTTAGCCTTTTCCTACTTCCCTCCTCTACTTTCAGTCTGAAGAAGGGTTCCGACCCAAAATGTCAACCATCTTTTTTCTCCAGAAATGCTACCTGACCCACTGAGTTACTCCAACATTTTGTGTCTGTCTCAATACTAAACCATACCCTGGTAATAGCAACTGTAGGCAGATACAAATTTCTGAGTTCATCATTATAAACTGCATATGCAGAGCCTTGTGGAAAGCACCTATGCTGTCTACACAGTTAAAACCTTAAGCAGAAATAATTCAGGCCTTAGATAGACACAAAATGCTGGAGCAACTCAGGGGGTCAGGCAGCATCTCTGGAGAAAAGGAATAGGTGATGTTTCAGGTCGAAACCCTTCTTCAGACTCCGACCTGAAACATCACCTATTCCTTTTCTCCAGAGATGCTGCCTGACCCGCTGAGATACTCCAGCTTTTAGTCTATTTTCAGTTTAAACCAGCATCTGCAGTTCCTTCCTACATAATTCAGGCCTTATCCTTGTTTACAATTTATTGAGGCTTGAAACCCAAACTATGTGTTTACAGGTCCCTCTCAACCACCTTTTAGCATCAAGATGCCAGTTCCAAGAAAGAAAGGATTCAAATTGAGCTCTGCCCGCTGTGTATTTGCAATGTTATTCCAGACAAGGCAGAGAAACACACTATTTTGAGCCTTGCTGTTACACAGAGGACTTAAGCTAATTAGGTCACATATTGGGGAAACATCTGGTTTATAATTAGCATCTGTTCTATGGTTTATCTGATTAAACTGTGAACACTGGTGAATATTGAGATTATAACTAGAGCTGTAGTTATGGTTTTGTCCATATGTATAAGCTCCAGTAGCTAAATATTAAAACATGGGGGAAAGTCACAAAGAGAGAAATGAGGAAGTACTTTCATCTCGTGCCTAACAATAAAATGGAGTTTGCTGTAAAATGACTGGTTTCAAGCATATTTTTGTATATATTTTCAAAGTATGTTGAGTTGGCAGTATGAACAGATTTAATTTGCACCCAGAATATCAGATATGTTTAAGCTGAAATTCAATGATATATATATATATATATATATATATATATATATATATATATATATATATATGTTCTCATTCATGACACATTTACCCCCTTGACTCTTGGTCCACACCCACATCAGACCACATACCAATATTCCTTTGATAGACTGATGAACAGAAGACTGTGCTATCTAGCATTTAGAAGATCAATAACACAAACAATCTTACCCTGTTTGGTAATCAGAGTTTCACATTGCCTATTACAAGATGCTTGCAGAGAAATTTAACTGTTCAGTGTGAATTGTTTCACCAAATAACTCTGTATTTTTTAATTCAAATGAACATCAAAGTTCATGCTTTAATAATCTAATTTAAGACAATGGCAACTTTGCATCAAATTAACAATGACTGAACAATATTATATGTTCAGTCTTAATTTCATTTATTTTTCATTATTTAAAATTTAATCCAGATTACTGCTATGTTCAATTATGCATTGGGATATCAAATACTAATTAACAGGGAAACGTTGATAGTTGGTAACCCGAATTTCAACTACAAACCGGCATGTTTATGATTCTTTATATGATTTTTAAAAAATTGGAAATAATATCTTATTTTTCTACCATTTACCACCCAAAAAACTAAAGAAGCAGATAAAGCCCTTGTCTTGCTGTAGCCCAAGCTATCTACATGCTGTTTAGGAAAATAATATTATTGCTGCATCATGACAATTTCTGTTACTCTGTTCAGTTGATTTGCTTGGTCATTCTTTTACAGTTTTCAAAAATGAACTGCCCTGTCTGTGCAAGAACCATTTGTTGCTGTTAACACACCAAGACATGTTTGTAGATAGTCAACTATGGAACCATCTTGCTGGAACTCCTCAAGTTTTTCACTCAAATAATTGAGGCCTAAAAGGTGATTGATGGTCAGCGTGGACCCTGTTGGCCGAAGGGCCTGTTTGTACGTTCTCCCTGTGTCCTGTATGAGTTTTCTCTGAGATCTTCGGTTTCCTCCCACACTCCAAAAATGTACAGTTTGTTGGTTAGTTGGCTTGGTAAATATAAAAATTATCCCAAGTGGGATAGTGTCAATGTGTGGAGATCACTGGTTGGCGCGGACCCGGTGGGCCGAAGAACCTGTTTCCATGCTGTATCTCTAAATTAAACATTGTTCTTTATCTCTCTACATAATTTATATCTCTCAGTTCCCTTTCCCGTGACTTTCAGTCTGAAGAAGGGTCTCGACCCGAAACGTCACCCATTCCTTCTCTCCAGAGATGCTGCCCATTCCGCTGAGTTACTCCAGCTTTTTGTGTCTATCTTCTGCCTAAACTAAATTTCCCCACTTACCTTCCAATGCCCTAGACCTGGGATGGGGAACCTTTTCATGTTGGAATGCCGCATTGTTAACCGTAATCTAATAAGGCCGCATCCAAGAAACTTCAATTAGATATACTTCAAAATGTACATTATTTTGTAAAAATCTAACTACTATGTACTAACTTCAAGAAAATGAAAAAAAAGCTTTGTTAATTCTAAAGGTAACTAACCTATTAATGACTTTGTTGTGACTGCTTTTTGTGGGAAAGCATTTGAATATTTGGTTGCATGGAGGTACGCAGTTTCAGCTGATCTTCTAGATGGGTATCCGTCATTTGTGACCTTAAGGGCCGTCATTTGTGACCTTGATTTGGGTTAGGTAGGAGAATGTAGAGTCGCAGCAATACGTGGTTGAAAAGCAAGAAAGCATTTTTCGTGCATGTTGCCGAAGACGTGGTTATTCTATTTCATTTTTCCATATTTCAATTGGATCTTTCTTAGCGTTAAATAAGGACTTTAAAATGTTATCTTCTGAGAGCTCAATCAATTCTATCTGTAGTTCTTTAGAAGCCTTGGAGACATCAACTAGGTGAGGTTGAAATGCTAATTTGAGTGTGATGTCATGATTCTCAAAGTCAGTGAACCTTTCATTGTATTCTTTAATAAATAAGTCTATAACAGTTGCGTATTCTTCAAATGATTCGCATGAATCCTCCTGCTCATCAATGACCTCCGCTAACTGGGGAAAATGTTCATCCGAAATTTCATTTTGAAAAAGAAGAGTTTTGAAAAAAGATAGCTTTTTTTTCTAAATGCTTGGATTTTTTGCCACATATCATATATAGACTTAGTTTTACCTTGTAAACAAACATTCAAGTCATTTTGCTTTGACATGATATCACACAGAAATGCAGTCTTTTAATAGAAATCTTCTTTCAATAATTCACATTACTGATTCTGTTCTTCATGAAATTTAACTATCTGTTCTCACAAAGATAAACATTTTGCTAACACCTGTCCCTGTGATAGCCAACGCACTTTACAATGATACGGCAAATCCGCACTGAATGCCTCATCGTCCAACTTTAGCATATTACGAAACTGACGATGCCGTGATGCATTTGCACGAATATAGTTAACAATACTTATAACTTGTTGCAAAATGTCACTTAAAATAGTAGATTTAGCACAGAGATTTTGCTGATGTAAGATACAATGAAAAGAAATGAGAGCATCTGGATCTGATAATACCTTATTTATCTGTGCAATAAACCCTTCACGTTTTCCTGTCATGGAAGGTGCACCGTTTGTACATACACTCACTAAATTAACCAAATCCAGTCCAACTTCACGACATTTATCTTGAAAGTTCTTGAAGAAATCTATTCCTTGTGTTCTACCCGTAAGAGTGCCCAGAGCGAGTAACTCTTCGTAACAAAGAAAATCTTCTGTTATGGCCCTAATGAAGTATGAGACCTGCGGCAATTCAACTTCAAACGGTAAGCCACGTGCACCGCTATCAAAAGTTGATAATACTGAAGACTGGACGGCCAGCGGACTCTCCCCGACATTTTCCCTCTCGTCAACCAGCCTCAGGTTAAAGATCACTTTGATTAAAATTAAAATAATAAAAGACGAATAAAAACATATTAATAAAAGTAAAAGTATTTGTTCTACAAAATTTGGATTCATTCAAAAAGCCGCACTTAATGGCCTAGAAGGCCGCATGCGGCCTTAAGGCCGCAGGTTCCCCACCCCTGCCCTAGATCCTTGATTCTTCACCCCTCCAGTCCAATATCATTATTTCAACCATCTCCATACATAAATGCTGGCCTGACCCAAGGATCCAACACTGATCACCATTAACCACTTCCCAATAGATCCCGATCCTGCCAGTTGGCCCTCATTCCCCACCTGATATTACTGGACCCAGCCTCAGCCTGAGTGGCATATTCAGTTTGTTTGGAAAAAAATGCAACATTCTTGGAACTCTCCATGATTCCTACATTGCACCCAAATGTAATAGTCCTACTGCACACCTTCAGCCAGGTTGCAATGAAAGAGATGCAGAATTCACCAAACAGCAATGCATTGTGTTCAAAATAGTTGACTTGATAGCACACCATGTTATCTTTAGACTTTAGAGATACAGCGTGGAAACAGGCCCGTCAGCCTACTGAGTCCGTGCTGACCAGCGATCATCCCGTACACTTGCATTATCCTACACATTAGGGAAAATCTACAAACCTGCATGTTTTTGGAGCGTGGGAGGAAACCCACGTAGTCACAGGGAGAACATGCAAACTACGTACAGACTGCTCCCATAGTCAGGATCGAACCCGGTTTTCTTGCGCTGTAAGGCAGCAATTCTCTCGCCGCCCCGCTGTGCCATTCGTAATATCAATATCAATAATATTTCCTGTACAAAATGTGATAACAACCATCTCTGGTTCTTTTGTGTCACTCACAAAAATCCATTTAGCTCTGCATGGTATGTATTGTGCAATTTCTCACATCCACAGAATAATATTTTCCTAATCAATATTTCTTTTGGAGAATTGCTAAACTCGGCATTCCTGTGACAACATGGCACAGATAAGTAAATTATTAATGTCCTCTCCAATACTAAACATAATTACCAGAATATTACATTACTGACCTACCAGTTTGAAAAGCAATCTTTTGCTCTGTTTCCCTTTGCATAAAACCAAGCCAAGTTTCCATCTACTATCCTTTTTATTCCTATTATTATCTATTATCTGGTACTTATCTAATGTCTAGTACTTTATCAGTGTGTCCATGAAGACACCAACCGCATTTCCCTCATAAAGCCCTTCCACTTCATCATCAAAAAAGTCTGCCAAGTTATCTATCCTTTAATTTGCGCACACTGGATTGTTTGGCCAAATTATTCTGCATTAATTGACGTCCAAAATTTTACTGCAATTAAATAATTTTGGTCATCAAACCATTATGGGTAATGGTAGCTCAATCACATACTGACAGTTAGCTCGAACAATTATTACTTTCAGCTCAAATCTGCAATGTACACATTGTATAGTCTTTAGATCCTCAGTTTTCTTTGGTGCTTATTAAGTAAGGAAGAGCTCGTGTCTGAAAGGAATCCAGGTTTGTATTACAGATTAAAACCATTCCCATAAAATTTGAATGTGTTCATCAAATACTCAAATGTGGCAACAACCAAATAATGCATGAACAATGAAGATGCAAGTAACGTTGTTTATTGAATATCACGATTTATGCAATTTGGGATTAGGAGGGAAAGATAGATCAGCCATGATTGAATGGTGGTCGAAATGACCAAATTCTACTCCTATTCCTTATGTCTTTATGACCGACATTGCTATGAACCATAATACAAGTTTGGTGTAAAGTTTGAATGCTGCAACTTTATATTGTCAAAGATAGACACAAAAAGCTGGAGTAACTCAGCGGACAGGCAGCATCTCTGGGGAGAAGGAATGGATGACGTTTCGGGTCGAGGCCCTTATTGTCAACTTGTATTTGGCGTTCATGGTAAAGAAGGAAAGTAGAAAAGAGTTTTATAATTAAGTAATTCTGTAGTATTAAAGAGAAAAATCTGTCCTTGATCTCTAACAATTCATGTTTCATAACATTTAAGCTAGAAATATCCCAGTAATGGATATGGATGGACAAGGGGATGGGGACTGGACTTTGTGCCTTCCCTCACAGTGGGAACATAGATACATAGATACATAGAAAATCGGTGCAGGAGTAGGCCATTCGGCCCTTCGAGCCTGCACCGCCATTCAATATGATCATGGCTGAACATCCAACTCAGTATCCCGTACCTGCCTTCTCTCCATACCCCCCGATCCCCTTAGCCACAAGGGACACATCTAACTCCTTCTTAAATATAGCCAATGAACTGGCCTCAACTACCCTCTGTGGCAGAGAGTTCCAGAGATTCACCACTCTCTGTGTGAAAAGGTTTTTCCTCATCTCGGTCTTAAATGATTTCCCCCTTATCCTTAAGCTGTGACCCCTTGTCCTGGACTTCCCCAACATCGGGAACAATCTTCCTGCATCTAGCCTGTCCAACCCCATAAGAATTTTGTACGTTTCTATAAGATCCCCTCTCAATCTCCTAAATTCTAGCGAGGATAAGCCAAGTCTATCCAGTCTTTCTTCATATGAAAGTCCTGACATCCCAGGAATCAGTCTGGTGAACCTTCTCTGCACTCCCTCTATGGCTATAATGTCCTTCCTCAGATTTGGAGACCAAAACTGTACGCAATACTCCAGGTGTGGTCTCACCAAGACCATGTACAACTGCAGTAGAACCTCCCTGCTCCTATACTCAAATCCTCTTGCTATGAAGGCCAACATACCATTCGCTTTCTTCACTGCCTGCTGCACCTGCATGCCTACTTTCAATGACTGGTGTACCATGACACCCAGGTCTTGCTGCATCTCCCCATTTCCTAATCGGCCACCATTTAGATAATAGTCTGCCTTCCCATTTTTGCCACCAAAGTGGATAACCTCACATTTATCCACATTATACTGCATCTGCCAAACATTTGCCCACTCACCCAGCCTATCCAAGTCACCTTGCAGTCTCCTAGCATCCTCCTCACAGCTAACACTGCCCCCCAGCTTAGTGTCATCCGCAAACTTGGAGATGTTGCTTTCAATTCCCTCATCCAGTTCATTAATATAAATTGTAAATAGCTGGGGTCCCAGCACTGAGCCTTGCGGTACCCCACTAGTCACTGCCTGCCATTGTGAAAAGGACCCGTTTACTCCTACTCTTTGCTTCCTGTTTGCCAGCCAGTTCTCTATCCACATCAATACTGAACCCCCAATACCGTGTGATTTAAGTTTGTATCCTAATCTCTTATGTGGTACCTTGTCGAAAGCTTTCTGAAAGTCCAGATACAACACATCCACTGGTTCTCCCCTATCCACTCTACTAGTTACATCCTCGAAAAATTCTATAAGATTCGTCAGACACGATTTACCTTTCGTAAATCCATGCTGACTTTGTCCAATGATTTCACCACTTTCCAAATGTGCTGCTATCCCATCTTTAATAACTGACTCTAGCAGTTTCCCCACTACCGATGTTAGACTAACTGGTCTGTAATTCCCCGTTTTCTCTCTCCCTCCCTTCTTAAAAAGTGGGGTTACGTTTGCTACCCTCCAATCCTCAGGAACTACTCCAGAATCTAAAGAGTTTTGAAAAATTATCACTAATGCATCCACTATTTCTGGAGCTACTTCCTTAAGTACTCTGAGATGCAGCCTATCTGGCCCTGGTGATTTATCGGCCTTTAATCCATTCAATTTACCCAACACCACTTCCCAACCAACCTGGATTTCACTCAGTTCCTCCATCTCCTTTGACCCGCGGCCCCCTGCTATTTCCGGCAGATTATTTATGTCTTCCTTAGTGAAGACGGAACTAAAGTAGTTATTCAATTGGTCCGCCATATCCTTGTTCCCCATGATCGATTCACCTGTTTCTGACTGCAAGGGACCTACATTTGTTTTAACTAATCTCTTTCTCTTCACATATCTATAAAAACTTTTGCAGTCAGTTTTTATGTTCCCTGCCAGTTTCCTTTCATAATCTATTTTCCCTTTCCTAATTAAGCCCTTTGTCCTCCTCTGCTGGTCTCTGAATTTCTCCCAGTCCTCTGGTATGCTGCTTTTTCTGGCTAATTTGTACGCATCATCTTTTGCCTTGATACTATCCCTGATTTCCCTTGTTATCCACGGATGCAATACCTTCCCTGATTTATTCTTTTGCCAAACTGGGATGAACAATTTTTGTAGTTCATCCATGCAGTCTTTAAATGCCTTCCATTGCATATCCACCGTCAACCCTTTTCGAACTAATTGCCAGTCAATCTTGGCCAATTCACGTCTCATACCCTCAAAGTTACCTTTCTTTAAGTTCAGAACCGTTGTTTCTGAATTAACAATGTCACTCTCCATCCTAATGAAGATCTCAACCATATTATGGTCACTCTTGCCCAAGGGGGCACGCACAACAAGACTGCTAACTAACCCTTCCTCATTACTCAATATCCAGTCTAGAATAGCCTGCTCTCTCGTTGAGGGGGGAACCATTGTGGGGGGATGTTTTTATGTTTAAGGTTAAATTCCTTTATAATGTTATGTTGTATTCTTATTAATGTGCTGCAATGGCAACTCGAATTTCACTACACCAATTGGTGTATGTGACAATAAATGAACCTTTGAACCTTTGAATAAATATCAAAGTGCTGAAGTGCTGGAGATGATGCACAAGCAGCATCTCTGGAGGACATGGATAAGTGTCGCTTCAATCCCAAACCAAAACATCATCTTTCCAAGTTCTCCAGAGATGCTGCCTGACTTGTTGAGTTACTCCGGCACTTTTTGTCTTTTTTTTTGTAAACCAGCATTGGCAGTTCCTTGTTTCGACCAATAAATATCTTGTCGATTGCGACATAATAAACTCTTCAGGCTAATGATTCCACTTGACACTGAATGATTACATTTGTAAATGACAATAAATATAATTGTAAGTGTATACTGAAAATGAATGTAATAGCATAGTGTAATATGATAGCATTTACATTGGTACAAATCAAGTGAGCAGTCCTTTAATCAAAATGACAGGAAATGGCATGTGGGGATCTCTGTCCCCATATTAATACTTTAACAAAGTGCCTACCTATTTGTGATACCTTCCCATATCCACCGCTGGCCTTCTCCTAGAAAGCATATCAGGTATAGAAGGGATGGAAATGCTGCTTGTGTTATAGAAAATATAGAAAATTGGTGCAGGAGTAGACCATTCGGCCCTTCGAGCCAGCACCACCATTCAATGTGATCATGGCTGATCATCCACAATCAGTACCCCATTCCTGCCATCTCCCCATATCCCTGGATTCCGCTAGCCCTAAGTGCTCTATCTAACTCTCTTTTGAATGCATCCAGTGATTCGGCCTCCACTGCCTTCTGAGCTTGGCCTTGTGAACCTACGCTGCATTACCTCAATAGCAAGAATGTCCTTCCTCAAATTAGGAGACCCAAACTGCACACAATGCTCCAGGTGTGGTCTCACCGGAACCCTGTACAACTGCAGAAGGACCTCTTTGCTCCTATACTCAAATCCTCTCATTATGAAGGCCAACATGCCATTAGCTTTCTTCACTGCCTGCTGTACCTACATGCTTACTTCAGTGACTGATGTACAAGGACACCCAGGTCTCGTTGCACTTCCCCTTTTCGAAATCTGACACCATTCAGATAATAATCTGCCTTCTTGTTCTTGCCAGCAACGTGGATAACCTCACATTTATCCACATTAAACTGCATCTGACATGCATTTGTCCCGTCACCCAACCTATCCAAGTCACCCTGCATCCTCATAGCATTCTCTTCACAGTTCACAATGCCACCCAGCTTTGCGTCATCTGCAAATTTGCCAATGGTACTTTTAATTCCTTCATCTAAATCATTAATATATATTGTGATTAGCTGCAGTCCCAGCACTGAGCCTTGGGCACCCCACTAGTCACTACCTGCCATTCTGAAAGGGAACCGTTAATTCCTACTCTTTGTTTCCTGTCTGCCAACCAATTTTCTATCCATGTCACCCACAGAGTTGTGAATTTGTGGAATTCCCTGCCACAGAGGGCAGTGGAGGCCAAATCACTGAATGGATTTAAGAGAGAGTTAGATAGAGCTTAGGGACTAGTGGAATCAAGGGATATGGGGAGAAGGCAGGCACGGTTTATTGATTGGGGATGTTCAGCCATGATCACAATGAATGGCGGTGCTGGCTCAAAGGGCCAAATGGCCTCCTCCTGCACCTATTTTCTATGTATCTAATACCCTACCCCCAATACCATGTGCTCTAATTTTGCCCACTATTCTCCTGTGTGGAACCCTATCAAAGGCTTTCTGAAAGTCAAGATACACTCCCTCCACGGGCTCTCCCTTATCCATTTTACTTGTTACATCCTCAAAAGATTCAAGAAGATTAGTCAAGCAAGTTTTCCCCTTCGTAAATCCATGCTGACTTGGACCGAGCCTGTTACTGCTATCCAAATGCATTACATCTTTAATAATTGAGTCCAGCATCTTCCCCACCACCGATGTCAGGCTAACTGGTCTATAATTCCCTGCTTTCTCTCTCACTCCTTTCTTAAAAAGTGGGATAACATTAGCTACCCTCGAATCCACAGGAACTGATCCAGAATCTGTAGTACATTGGAAAATGAGCAACAATGCGTCCACGATTTCTAGAGCCACCTCCTTGAATACCCTGAGACGCAGACCATCAGGCCCTGGGGATTTATCAGCCTTCAGTCCCATCAGTCTACCTAACACCATTTCCTGACTAATGTGAATTTCCTTCAGTTCCTCTATTACCCTAGATCCTCTGTCCACTAGTACATCTGGGAGATTGTTTGTGTCTTCCTCAGTGAAGACGGAACCAAAGTACCTGTTCAACTTATCTGCCATTTCCTTGTTGCTCATAATAAATTCACCTGTTTATGTCTTCAAGGGACCCACTTGTCCTAACTAATTTTTTCCTTTTCACATACCTAAAAAAGCTTTTACTATCCTCCTTTATATTCTTGACTAGCTTACCATCGTACTTCATCTTTTCTCCTCGTATTGCCTTTTTACTTACCTTCTGTTGTTCTTTAAACATTTCCCAATCCTCTGGCTTCCCGCTAATCTTTGCTATGTTATATCTTCTCTTTTTGTTTTATACTGTCCTTGACTTCCATTGTCAGCCATGGATACCTCTTACTCTCGTTAGAATCTTTCCTCCTCTATGGAATGAAATGATCCTGCATCTTCTGGATTATTCCCAGAAATTTTTGCCATTGCTGTTCCACCATCATCCCTGCCAGGGTCCCTTTCGAGTCAACTTTGGCCAGCTCCTCCCTCATGCCTCCATAGTCCCCTTTGTTCAACTGCAATACTGACACTTCTGATTTTACCATCACCCTCTCAAATTGCAGATTAAAACTTATCATATTATGGTCACTACCTCCGAATGGTTCCTTTACCTTGAGTTCCCTTTATCAAATCTGGTTCATTGCACAACACTAAATCCAGAATTGCCTTCTACCTGGTAGGCTCCAGTACAAGCTGCTCTAAGAATCCATCTCAGAAGCACTCCACAAACCCCCTTTCTTGGGGTCCAGTACCAACCTGACTTTTCCCAGTCTACCTGCATGTTGAAATCTCCCATAACAACCGTAGCATTACTTTTGTTACATGCCAATTTTCCCCTGATGCAACTTGCACCCTATATCCAGGCTACTGTTTGGGGGCCTGTAAATAACTCTCATAAGGGTCTTTTTGCCCTTACAATTTCTCAGTTCTATCCACAATGACTCTACATCTTCTCATTCTATGTCACCCCCTGCAAAGGACTGAATTTCATTCCTTACCAACAGAGCTACCCCACACCCTCTACCCACCTGTCTGTCTTTTCGATTGGACGTATAACCCTGAATATTCAGTTCCCAGCTCCGATCCTCTTGCAACCATGTCTGTAATTCCCAAAACATCATACCTACCAATCTCTAACTGAGCCCCAAGCTAATCCACTTTATTTCTTATGCTCTGCGCATTCATATACAGTCTAACACTCCTAATTCGGTCTTCACCTCCCCTCTCACACCGGTTCCTATTTCACCTGACCTTCTTGAACTTTCCGTCCCCTTAATTCGGGTGTCTTTCGTAACTTTAATTTGGGTGTCTCCCTTTAACTCCATCCTTATACTTCCAATTTGTCAAACCCTCCCCCCCCACCTGCTATTTAGTTTAAACTCACCCGGGTAGCACCATTAAACCTGCATGCCAGAATGTTGGTCCCCCTCCAGTTAAGGTGCAACCCGTCCCTTTTGTACAGGTCACCCCTACCCCAGAAGAGATCCCAGTGGTCTAATAAATCTAAATCCCTGCCCCCGGCAACGGTTCCTCAGCCCACACATTCAGATCCCCTATCTCCCTGTTCCTGCCCTCACCAGCACGAGGCACTGGAAACAATCCAGAGATAACCACCCTGGAGATCCTGCTTTTCAGCCTTCTTCCTAAATCTCTAAACTCATGTTGCAGAACCTCCTTCCTCTTCTTCCCAACGTTGTTTGTGCCGACAGAAAATAACTAATTCCAAGCACACCATTGCAATTCACTTTGAATCGGTGTAGTACCTTCTGTAATTAGATGTGATATCAACAGCAACAGATAGCCTAATTGACTCAGTGCTTGTCAAAAGCTTGGTTGCACAATTTAGTTAACTGCATTATTATCACATCAAAATTCACAACCTCCTACCTTATGAGTAGTTCAAAGTGCTGAATAAGATGTTTCAATTCAGCAATGCATTTTGATCATGGGCCCCTACAAATTAATTGTGCTTACTCATTCTACACGGAGCAATTTTGCCTTCATTGCATGCCTTAAACTCCTTGTATAATGAAACCGAGTGTGCAATGTTACCTTATATATATATTAACACAAATGAAAGTAGTTTCATCCTAAATGCTCAGATGTCTGAAAGCACATTTCTCCATTGCTGGGCATAACATATTTTACTGAGGTGACAAAGTAGAAATGCTTCCAGTTGCTGGAAATCTGAAACAAGAACGGCACAGTGGTGCAGCAGTAGGGTTGCTGTATTTCAGCGTCAGACACCTGGGTTTGATCCTAACTTTGGGTGCTGTCTGTGTGGAGTTTGCATGTTCTCCTTATGACCGTGTGAGTTTCCTCCGGATGCTCCGGTTTCCTCCAACATCCCAAAGACGTGCAAGGTTGTAGATCAATTGGCTTCGGTAAATTGCCCCTAGGGTGCAGGATAGAACTAGAGTAAGGGTGATTGTCGGCCGGCATGGATTCTGTGGGCTGAAGTGTCTGCTTCCATGCTGTATCATTAAACTGAAAACATAGACATAGAAAACATTGAAAATAGCTGCAGGAGTAGGCCATTTGGCCCTTTGAGCCAGGACCCCCATCCAATATGATCGTGGCTGATTGTCCAAAATCAGTACCCCTTTGCTGCTTTCTCCCCATATCCCTTGATTCCGATAGCCGTAAGAGCTATATCTAACTCTCTCTTGAAAACAACTTGAATAAACTGAAGTAAATAACAATGGGACTTGGCTAGCTCTTGGCTGATGTGGAAGAGTTGGGCCGAATGGCCTGTTTCATGCTATATGCCATTAAGAGCTGAAAATGATAGTACTGGGCAGGTGAGGGAAAACCATTACTACGTCATATATAGATTCCTTGTTTAAAACTGACAGGTAGTTGGAAGATAGGCATCGAAAACTTTAGATGCTGTTTAGTGGCATTACCTCAGGTGTAGTGGATGGAGGTTGGTGTATTGGCCCATAGGTCATGCATTGTCAACTGTTACAGCCATCTGCTCCTGCACTCTGTCTTCTACACTGAAGTCCTGTGCTCAGCTGCCGTACGGTTAGAATCTGAGATAGTGCAGGTACCCATGGGAGTTGGAAGCATTGTGTGCTCAGGCCACGGAAACCTGTCCTCCAGTGTGGCCTGGATCATAGTCTTGGATAGAGTGGATATGGAGAGGATGTTTCCACTAGTAAGAGAGTCTAGGACTAGAGGTCATAGCATCAGAATGTTCTTTTAGGAAAGAGATGAGGAGAAATGTCTTTAGTCAGGAGGTGGTGAATCCATGGAGTTCTTTGCCACAGAAGGTTGTGGAGGTCATCAATTGATATTTTTAAGGCAGAGGTAGATAGATTCTTGATTAGCACAGGTATCAGAGGTTATGGGGTGAAGGCAGGAGAATGGGGTTAAGAGGAAGAGATAGATCAGCCATGATTGAATGGCAGAGTAGACTTGATGGGCCGAATGGCCAGTTTCCTCCCACTCTCCTATTCCTTATGACTGTTTGACCTTATGATCTGTAGCTGTGCCCGGAGAGGTTGGACAATGGCTGCGATTAGGTCCTAAGAGGTTTCAATGGGACGCCTAAAACTGTGACTCATCGCACATATTTTGGTCTGTCTCCCAACACCTGGTGAGCTGAGGTCTGAGCCCACAAACAGTTCATCTGTAGGAAGGAACCACAGATAAACAGTTTTTCTGCTTCATTTCCCCTGGCATGGACTCCACTGTACATCCAAAGGCAGCACTCAGCTGCTGATGGTCTCCCAAAGCTGCAGTCTTGGCGCTGGGCGCTGTTACAACAGACTCCGCGACCGGGCTCACGAGGATTCACCTTTTGTCATGGACAGAGCCCAGCTTCCCCATCCCCTTTAAAAATGCATGCAGCAGCCAAGTCCTCAGCTGCCGTGGCGAGCTTTGCTCACATACCAATGCTGCCAGTCCTTCCTGACGGACAGATGCATCAGCTGCTTCAATGGTCAGTACTGGCAACATGTGCCAGTGAACTAAACCAGTACTGAGTTGTTCTCTCAACACAGTTAACTCTGCTCTGGTACCCAGTCTTACAAAATTGTATATTTCAGCATTGTCTGTGGCTGAAGTGATGCAGCCTACCCTGGAAGGAGAATTGATATGAGGCCTGTCTTTCTGTTTGTTTTCCAACTCCCATCACGATGGCAGGCAACTCTTTTCTCCATCTCGTTTCTCAATCTTGGGCGGCACAGGGGCAGAGATATGCCTTACAGCGCCAGTGGCCCGGGTTTGATCCTGACCATGTGTGCTGTCCCTACGGAGTTTGTACATTCTCCCTGTTCTTGATTAGTACAGGTGTTAGAGTTATGGGAAGAAGGCAGGACAATGGGGTTAGGAGGGAGCGATAGATCAGCCATGATTGAATGGCGGAGTAGACTTGACGGTCCGAATGGCCTAATTCTATTCCTATTCCTTATGGCCTTATGACCGCATGTGTGTTCCAGTTTTCTCCCACTCTCCAAATACGTACATGTTTGTAGGTTTATTGGCTTCTGTAAATTGTAAATAATGGCCAGTGTGTAGGAAAGTGCTAGTGTACGGGGTAATTGCTGGTCAGTGTGGGCTGGAGGGCCTGTTTCCATGCTGTATCTCTAAAAAAATTTTTTTTTAAAGTATCTCCTTCCAAAGCTGCTCACTCCGTCTTTCACCACCATCATCTCTTCTGGGCCCTTGAAATGATCTAACCTGATGCTTTTCTAACCTGTAGGGTGTAGAGAGTTGTAACATCGCAGGCAGGCAGGTCAGTGGGACTAGTGTAGATGGGACATGTTGGCCAGTGTGGGCAAGTTGGGCTGAAAGGCCTGTTCCATCCTGTAAGACTATGACTATGACTTTATTTGCCTTCATCAATGGCACACTACCCCCTGGTGACTGGGGATGCTATGGAATCCTTGTACCGCCATCATAGACAATGCAATGACTAGTTTGAACGGCATTCTTAGGAAAATTGGTGGCCTTCTCACACATAAATAGAAGTGTCATTGATAAGAATAAAGCTGAGTGGTTTCAGAATCTTAACAACATTTAAATTGTCATATGAAACTTAGAAGACATGGATAAAGACTACGCAGACAAGCTCCAAACCTTGGAGTTTCCAGCTGCACAGAAGGGAATGTTTCTTTCCTTCTCTTTACACAATTACAACAAAGCACCTAAATGTCCCATAACCCCAATTCCAGTTAACTTTGCAGCTTGTGGTAATGAATTTATCTCAGCCAGAATATGCTAATTGCAGTGGAAATTTTATGTCTTATCAGTTGGAAGTTAACGACTGTTTCCCGTGACTAGATTATAAGACCTATCATGTAACTGCAGAATCAAACCAAGTGCATGTGTCAAGGATTGCCAGTAAATACTGATAGCTGATATCAGAAAAACCACTGAAGGGAACCAAACAGATAATGATATGGCAGAGAAAAAAATAGAGCATTGTTATTCTACACTTTTACTTTTATAGCAAAATCTTTGTTATTTATGATTACTGTGGTCTTGTGAAATAAACGTGGTCTGTATTGAATATTCTGAAAAGTTCAGTATATTATTTGGTGAATTATCCTTATTTTAAGCAAAGCATGTTTCAGCTGATTTTATATGGCAAAAACCTGCAGGTTGCATAATTAATTACATTTTTTGTTCTCCTGCCCATTTCTGTGATCTGAAAAAATGACAGAAGTTGCCTTTTCCCACGGGTCTAGCTCTTACACTATATTAGAGAATATGGGCCTATTTTTTCTATTTAAGACATCTTTGTTGCTGAAGTAAGGAAGAAATTAATAGGTCTTCTGTTGTTTTTAAAGGGTGGAAATTGCTTTGTACCACTGGCACAAAATAAAATCAACGCCATCTTTGTACCTTTACCTGTTTAAATGTCATTATTGTATTAATTTGTGTACACTTGGGAAAACATATTGTGATGCTGAACATCTATTTGGATAAAAACTCATAATTAGGTAACATAAGCCACAAAATATTCTGTGCTGCAACACTGCTCTGTTGATGTTCGTATCATTGCCACTGAGAACCCTTGAGTCTCTTTGCTGGTTATTTTCCAGTCTTCCTATCTCTCGTTTACGTGAATGAATTGCACATTACTGAGCAGTCAACTATTCCAACCGATCCGAATGTGGTTCTATTTGTATATCCCTTCCTTCTTTTTAGATCTTTCTATCCCAACTTTGTGTCACTGTAGACATGGTGTATTCATGAACCAGAAATCAAACTCAGAGCAAAATATTCCCAAGTTTGCTTCAGATTTAGAAACATCATTCATAAACCATGATGTGCTTTTCTTGATGGATCACAGGTTGTGATGGCATATGTTCGGAGGATAAGGATTACTCACTGCTGGAATGAATATGGAATATTTGTTAAATGGTTAAATATTGTAATTCTGTTACAAACCTGTAAAATAGTTTTCGTAAGAAAACTATTGAGACTTATGATGCATCTTAAAATAAGTAATCAGAGGACTGGACTTTGTGCCTTCCCTCACAGTGGGAACCATTATGGGGGGATGTTTTTATGCTTTATGTTCAATTCTCTTTTTTAATGTGGTGTCTTACTTTTATTGGTGTGTTGCAAATGGCAACTCAAATTTCACTACACCAGAAATGTTGTATGTGACAATAAATGTCCTTTGCCTTGATACAATGCAATTTAGTACTTATCAAGGAAAGATCATATGATGTATGCTACAAAATACTATCCCTGAGCGGTAGAGTTGCTGCCTTACAGTACCAGAGACCCAGGTTCGATCCTGTCTATGGGAGTTGTCTGGAGGGCTGCAGTTGTAATACTGGTACCAACCCAACGAGAACCCTTGGTAATGTTTTTTCTCTATTGCTCTGACTGGAAACTCTAAATCAAGTGCAGGTGAATTTTTTAATATCTCTACCATCTACATCTTATATGAATTGCATCCAGTTTTGCTTCAGGTATGGAGACTTCTTTCAAATTGAATTCTCTGAAATTAGCTTCACAGTCAGCTATTTGGTCACCTTGGAATCATGATACATATTTTTTAATTTAGTGTATTGTCACGTGTACCAAGGTTCAGTGAAAGCTTTTGTTGCATACTAACCAGTCAGCAGAAAGACAATATATGATTACAATTAAGCCATCCACAGTGTATTGATACATGGTAAAGGGATTTAGTGCAAAATAAAGTCCAGTAAAGTTTGATCAAACATAGTCCGAGGGTCTTCAATGAGGTAGATAGTAGTTCAACTAACTCTATTTACTGGTAGGATGGTTCATTTGCCTGATAACAGCTGGGAAGAGAATATCCTTGAATCAGGAGGTGTGCGTTATCGCACTTCTATATCTTTTGCCCGATAAGAGAGGGGAGAAGAGGGGGTGTAATTTTGTGTGTAATTTTGTGATTGTAATTTTGCCAAGGATTTTTTTTGTAATGCAATTCATCATTCCGGTGAAGCAGAATTCTGAGGCAACCATCGGAAACATATTTTGCATGATGCTGTTTTGAAATAAATTTAAGTAGTTCAATTCCTAAAGAAATATATTAATCACTCATGGACAAGTGTCTTCCTAATTACTGAATGAATAGTTTCTTGTTATGCATTATTGCTTATGCAGTTCATAGCATTAGAACATATCTGTCCATAGTTGCTTAATCTTTAAATGAAGACAAAAATTATATTGCCTTTCTGGACAGACAGCTGAATGTGAATGGCATCAACTGGATATCTGTTACATCTTTATAGTGATTCAGAGGGGAAACAGGCTCTTCGGCCCACCGATTCCCACCAACCAGTGATCCCCGTTACACCAGCACACACTACACTCTAGGGACAATTTACAATTTTTATCGAAGCCAATTAACCTACAAACCTCTATGTCTTTGGAGGGTGGGAGGAAACCAGAGCACCCGGGTAAAATCCACGCGATCGCAGGGAGAACGTACAAACTCTGTACAGACAGCATCCATAGTCAGGATCGAACCCGGATGTCTGGCGCTGTAAAGGCAGCAACTCCACTGCTGTGCAACCGTGCTGCATCTGCTATATTTTTTAAGGTACATTTCTTTAATTGAAGGTAGACTTTAGTGTTTACAGGAGTGTTCCCAGAGAGCGGGGCCAAGTCTTGCGGTAGGCCAGGCTCGCCTGCAGGGGACGTCAACGGGACCTATGCAGCGAGAGCGAGGAGGGACCCGCGAGCAACCGTTGAGAGCAAGGTGGGCTGGTGTGGAGCGAGGAGGGTCATCGGAAGCTCCCGGCGTACTCCGTGGAGCCATCCAAGAACTGAGCTGGCGGCAGGCGGCCGAGGACGGGCCCGCGGTGAGGGCCGGATGCTGGATGGGTCCATGGCGGAGCCGGAGGTCAAACGAGGATGCCCTGCCAAGAACAAAGGGGGACCAGGCGTGGGGGCGTTGTCGAGGATCGGAGATGGTGCAGGTATTCACCTTAAAGAAAAGAAGGCTGGCACAGTGACACCGAGGTAGAGTTGCTGTCTCACAGCACCAGAGACCTGGGTTCGATCCTGACCATGGGTGGTTCGTGCGCAGAATTTGTATGTTCTCCCTGTGACCGTGTGAATTTTCTTCGGGTTCTCCGGTTTCCTCCACATTCCAAAGACATGCGGATATGTTGGTTAATTGGTTTCTGTACATTTCCCCTGCTGTGTAGGATGCAAAAGTGGGATAACATAGTGTATGAGTGATTGATGGTCAGCATGTACTCGGTGGGCCGAAGGTCCTGTTTCCACACTGTATCTCTATTTAAAAATGTTGAGGGGCATTTTGACGGTGTGTGCAAAATCAAAATGTGTTTGGGTGATTGGAATCAGGAGACATTGCTCCCATTGGTGGATAGTTTAAGGGGCATAGGAATGTAGTTTTAAAATGAAGGGGAAAAGATTGAAGAGCACATTAGGTTAAATTATTTCACCGTGACACTGTGATCTGAATTCACTGCCTGTGAGAGGGTAGAAACGGTAGATCAGGACTTTTGACATTGGCACTCAAAGGAATGCAATTTGCAGTCACAGGGAAAAGGGCAAAGCCCTGACAAAAAGACAGCATGGACTTAAAGGGCTGAATGGCTATCCACTGTGCCAAAAAATGTTCTGTGATTCCATACCCCTTCAAAAGTTTTTTGCCAGATGAATATAGCACCACATTGTGATTGTGTTAATAGTAAGACAGTAAACCACCAAGGAGGCAGCTCTCTTTCATTCAGAAGAGTGGATACAATGAAATAAATTGAGTTGGGAAGAGGAACGATCAATTATATTTTGAAACGGTGAATGATGACTTGATATCCTAACATCATGGGCTCAGAGTTTTTGCTGAAGGAGGCCACTTTGCCCAGTAAATTTTTGCACATTCAAGCATTAACACTTTTTTACCCAAAAAACTGTTGGGATCGCATGTGAGGGAAAGAAAGTATCTGGGACCTGGATGAACAATCAGACAAATAGGCTCAAGGACCAAGCAATAAGTAGGACGGTTCAGGAAGATGATTATCCAAATGGAAATGAGATGGGGGTGGAGAGGAGGAGGAATTTCTTAGAATGGAATTGAGGAGTTTCTTTAGCCAGATGGTGGAATTCATTACCACAAACAGCCGTGAAGCCCAAGTCATTGGAAACTTGTAAAGCGGAGACTGATAGATTCTTGATTGGTAAGGGCATCAAGTGTTATGAGGAGAAGGCCGGAGAATGGGGTTGAGTGGAAAAAATAGACAGGCCACAATCAAATGACAGCAGACTCGATGGGCTGAGTGGCCTAATTCTGCTCCTATCACCGAACTCGCAGAACTTAGAGTCAGCACTTATCTCTGCAACTGGATCGTTGACTTCCTGACCAACAGAACCCAATCAGTGAGGATAGGGGAGAAATCATCCTCTATGATAATCCTCAACAGTGGAGCTCCGCAAGGATGTATTCTCAGCACCCTTCTTTACTCCTTGTTCACCCACGACTGTGCAGCCAAGTACAGATTGATTAGTAGGACTGGGTGGTACAATCCCTAATATTTCACTACAATTGACATTCTTGGGTATGACCACTGGGTGATTTTGCTAACAATCAGACACATCTTCAGTTGTGTACCTCCACGTCACTGGGTGTTTCGGCCTTTTATCACAAGACACCCTCAGTCGAGGCAGGCCCACCGCAGGTTGATCAGACCTGGGTGAATCTTATTGTTAGCCTCTAGATGGTCACGTGGCAGCCCAAACAGCATCTTTCCTCTTCAGCCACAGCCAGTGACTGCTCCGTTCGCCGGCATTGGCAAGTTCTTTTATTGCCCTCCTTTGTGCCTGCCCTTTGACTCCTACTTACCTCAGGAGCCTTGCGATGGAACTGGCTACAAAGCCCCTGCACCCCACCTCCACTGGACACACCCTTACACTCCAACCTCTCTCCTCTGCCTCTGCTGCAAGGTTTGAATATCAAAGCTTTTTCCTTTCATAAGCCTCGTCCACAGCCTCCCCCCATGGGACTGTCAGCTCAATGATGAAAACAGGCCAACAGGAGTTGGACCAGAGAACGAGGTCTGGTCGCAGGTTGGTAACTGCGATTTCATCTGGGAACGAAAGCCTCTGGCCTAGGTCAACACGCATTTCCCAGTCCCTGGCTGCGTTCAGTGGCCATGAGTTGAGAGGCGAGGGGTTAGTCCTCCGTTTCTCTCCTTCCCGGATGAAGGATGGTATTTGCGGGAATGTTATCTGGGCATTGATAGGCATGGTGTTGGTGGTAACTCTCTTGCACTCGAGTTCAGCTGCCAAACACCTCAGCACCTGGTTGTGTCGCCAGGTGTATCTGCCTTGTGTTAGGCTGGTCTTACAACCGACCAGGATGTGCTTGAGGTTTGCTGGAACTGCACACAGGGGGCAGGCTGGATCCTCTCCCAGCCAAAGATTTAGGTTTGTAGGAGAGGGAAGGACGTCATATGTGGCTCTGATAATGAAGCTCAACTTATTTGACTCCATGGTCCACAGCTCTCTCTATGTGATCTTCCTCCTCTCAACGCCATCCCACGTCATCCAGCGGCCTTGTTTGGCTTGGGATATGGCTTTGGCACACCTGGCTGCTTCTTCCTGGTGGCGCACCTCCTCCACCACCAGGTGCCGACGTTCAGCTGGAGTAGCCTCTTGCCAGGTAGGTTTCATTGCTCCCAGGCCGAAGCCCCCTCGGCCTTGTTGGACATGGCCCACTATATCCCAGTGTTGGAGGGCGGATTTTGCGTCCAGTACCACTGGTGCTGGAGTCCATTTCTTCCCTGTTGCTAGGGTTGGAGCGACACCTTTTATTATTGGGTCCCGGGATTCTGTTATTGTCATGTCCAGCCTCACTTTGGCACATTTGTATTCCTCCACCAGGCTTGAGACTGGCAGTGAGACGGCTCCATTCCCATAGAGCCCTATGCTGCTGAGGCATCTCGGTAGCCCAAGCCACTTCCTCACTTGTGAGTTCACCAGTCTCTCCAGCTGGTTGACATGGGATAAAGTGACCTCGTAGATGGTAATTGGCCACATGAGTCGGGGCAGTAGACCGAATTGAAGGCACCAAAGCTTCAGCTTCCCTGGGAGAGCAGTGTTGTTGATTTGCTTGAGGCCACTGATTGTATCCTGCCTGAGTTGTTCCACCTGCTCTGCATCCTTGAGGTATGCGGTGTACCATCGCCCGAGGATTTTGACAGGCTTCTCCAGGACAGTTGGTATTGTATCGTTATTGATGCAGAACGTTTCGTCAGTGAGCCGGCCTTTGACGATGGAAATACTGCAGGATTTGCTGGGTTTAATCTCCATTCGTGCCCATTTGATGTTTTCCTGGAGTTTATCCAGCAGGCGTTTGGTGCATGCTTTTGTTGTTGTTATTGTGGTCATGTCATCCATGTATGCCCTGATTGGAGGAAGACGCAGCCCACTCTTCAAGCGTTTCCCTCCGATCACCCACCGTGATGCTCGAATGATGAGCTCCATTGCCATGGTGAAAACCAGAGGAGAAATGGTACAGCCTGCCATTATGCCTACCTCAAGGTGTTGCCAGGCGGTGGTGTTGTCCTGTGTTGTGACGCAGAACTGGAGGTCCTGGAAGTAAGCTTTTACCAGCTTTGTGATGACCTCTGGGACCTGGAAGAAATTAAAAGCTGCCCAAAGAGTCTCATGGGGCACCGAACCAAAGGCATTGGCAAGATCTAAGAAAACCACATGCAGATCTCTCTTTTCCTTCTTGGCAGTTTGTATCTGGTGCCAGATGACGTTTGCATGTTCCAGACAACTTGAGAAACCATGTACCCCTGCTTTCTGCACTGACGTGTCAATGAAGTTGTTGCTCTGCAAAAATGCTGAGAGTCTTTGGGCCACAACACCAAAGAAGATCTATCCTTCCACGTTCAGAAGGTTGATCTAGCAGAATTGGCTAATGGTTGAGGATTTCTTTTCTTTGGAAATTAAGTTCCCTCCTGCCCTTCGCCATGCCTTAGGTATGATTCCTTTCCCCCATGCCACTTTCATTAACTTCCAAAGGTATTTCAGGGCACCAGGAGTGTTCTTATAAAGCCTGTATGGAATGCCATTGGGCCCTGGGGCTGATGCAATTCAATTTAATTTACAAACCCCCAGATGACATCACCATTTGGGCTGGATACCATTTATTCATGACTTATGGCCTCCTGTACAGGGCAAATTAATGTGAAAGAAAGAGCAGATAGTGAAACAAAGACATTAGATGAAGAGTAACAAAATAGAATTAAGCATTAAAAGATATTAACATTTTTGCCTATTTAAAATATTCAACAATAATTCACTGCTGGAGGGAATTACACTCCATGATTTTTATCATTTACTCTGTGGGCGAGGTTATTGGAAATATTAATAACTATTATGCCATTAAGACGTACCTACAATCAATATTGCCAAGCCTTCTTTTTGAAAACATAATTTCTAACCTGTATAACAAATGAGCAATGTGTAGCATTGTGCAACTTTTTTTAAATTTCATAGATACATAGATACATAGAAAATAGGTGCAGGAGTAGGCCATTCGGCCCTTCGAGCCTGCACCGCCATTCAATATGATCATGGCTGATCATCCAACTCAGTATCCCGTACCTGCCTTCTCTCCATACCCCCTGATCCCTTTAGCCCCAGGGTCCACATCTAACTCCCTCTTAAATATAGCCAATGAACTGGCCTCAACTACCCTCTGTGGCAGAGAGTTCCAGAGATTCACCACTCTCTGTGTGAAAAAGTTTTTCCTCATCTCGGTCTTAAAGGATTTCCCCCTTATCCTTAAGCTGTGACCCATTGTCCTGGACTTCCCCAACATCGGGAACAATCTTCCTGCATCTAGCCTGTCCAACCCCATAAGAATTTTGTACGTTTCTATAAGATCCCCTCTCAATCTCCTAAATTCTAGCGAGTATAAGCCAAGTCTATCCAGTCTTTCTTCATATGAAAGTCCTGACATCCCAGGAATCAGTCTGGTGAACCTTCTCTGCACTCCCTCTATAAATTTCATACTGGTACTTAATTCATTTTGAGATATATCTAATAAAACCTTCCCATTTCCATTACCAAACAATGAAATGGAGAATAATGGAAATCTTAAACATATTTTTGTCCCTATATTATTCCATCCAGAAACTCCTGGGGCTAGTTATTTCTCCTGCTGCCCTACAAAGCCTCTTCAGTCCTGATTGTTAGGCCACGTTCTTCATCAACTCTTTAAGATCTTTTCTGATTGCTTGGTATATGTTTCTTTTCAGTGAAAAGTGCTGGAATAAATCACTGCATTAAAGTTAAATGTGGCTGTTGATTCCAACGGCATTTAGAACAAATCTTATCAGAGTGAAATTATTAAGTTGTATCTGGCTTTCTCCCACTCACAAAGGGTGGTGGGTGTATGGTAGTTGAGGCAGGGACTCTTGCAACATTTAAGAAACAATTAAACAGGGACATGGATAGGACAGGTTCAGAGGGGTATGGGCTAAACACAGGCCGGTGGGACTAGTGTAGATGGGGCATGTTGGTCGGCATGAACAAGTTGGGCCGAAGGGCCTATTTCTTGCTGTATGATTTTTTGACTCCATGACACCGTATTTGCTGCCCCACTGGCAGTAACAGCATAAATCCAGAACAATATTTAGCTATCTCAGTCCTGGCTTAACCAGATAGACTACACCACACTTTACCCAAGGAACCTAAGGCAGCACAACGGCTGCCAGATTTGCTGCTTCACAACGTCAGAGACCCGGGTTCGATCCCGACTACAGGTGCTGTCTATACGGAGTTTGTACATTCTCCCTGGGTTTTCTTCTGGACGGTCCAGTTTCCTCACGCACTTCAAAGACATGAAGGTTTGGAGGTTAATTGACTTCTTTCTGTAAATTGTCCCTAGTGTGTAGGATAGAACTAGTGTACGGGTGATCATTGATTGGCGCGGACTCGGTGGGCCAAAGCGCTGTTTTCCACTCTGTATCGCTAAAGGAAATCTAGAATATTTGTTGTCATTGTACAGGTTAGTCTGTACTGCTGTAACACAGTACGTGGAGATACACCAACTTACAAATGTGTTGCAAGCTTATTGGTTTTTTATTAGAGGAGCAGCATAATGGTATTCATGCGGTGTTCCAAAATTCCAAAGGTGCTTGCAGCAAGACAGCCTTTTCCTGCAAACAAAGACACATAAATTAACCGGACATTCCAGATTTAATAATAATAATAATAATACACTTTATTTTCATTGTAAATACATACAACAAAATTTCAGGTGCACTGCCCGAGCAGAGCTCCCTGTTGCGACCGTGTATGGTAGTCTATGGCAGCTCCCTCTGTAACCTCCTTTCTTGTTTCTCAGTACATGGCTGACCCTCTTTATAACCACAAAGTTCTTTAAATGAACAATTTCAGTACTGTGCACAATGTTCTCAATCATTTTCACCATTGCAATTGCTTGGCTAAGTCATCTACTTATTGGCAGGTAAAGATTAGGTTGAGGTTTATTATTGTCACGTGTGCTGAGGTACAGCGAAGAGCTTTGTTTTGCTTGCTATTCAAACAGATTAGATATAACAAACAAAAAATCTGATTTATTTGGAGAGCATGCAAAGCTAAGATCTCATTCTATTCATTTTCTTTCAAGCGTATTTCACCTCTTAATTATCCCATATAGTCCTGTAAATATGAGGTCACATATTTACTAAACAGCAACTATTTTTCATTTGTTAGTTGATTGTGCTCTGTCTGACTGAGTTGCTTTGGGGATCTTTGGTAGGAATCAATGGGCTATAATCTGATGCAAAATGAGGCTGCTGAGATAGATGGATCTAGGTTTGAGGGAGGAGGAGGATTGTAGTCAGCATTTGGAGTTGGGGAAACAAACAATTTCTCTGTGGAATTCATTGCCACAGACGACTATGGAGACTAAGTCAATGGATAGTTTTAAGGCGGAGATTGGCAGATTCTTGATTTGTAAGGGTGTCAGGGGTTATGAAGGGGAAGGCAGGAGAATGGGGTTGAGAAGGAAAGATAGATCAGCCATGATTGAATGGTAGAGTGATTTGATTGGCTGAATGGCCTAATTCTGCTTCTATAAGTTATGAATTTAACATGGGGCCAGAATGAGGCCTCCTATAGTCCTGACCATATTCAAACAGTCAAAGCTTTTTTGTGCAGCCTCCATTAGCATCAGTTCCCACTGCAAACCATTCCTGGAGCAGAGACCACAGTCTTGCATTGGAGCACTTATTTTTGCATGCAAGAACCCAACATTTGCTTCAACCACCTTCAACTGTAGGTAAATGATGCCTTTTGATGCCCTTCCTTAGTTTGAGGCAGCTGACTGCAGCATTGAATGTGATCAGATGATCCAGATCCTTGCGGCTAGTATATTCAATTCATTGGTTAACCATTGTACTATCTGTCTCGCACATATATTGGTTAACCATTGTACTATCTGTCTCGCACATATATGGCTGAAAATTAAATATCGGTCTCCATGACAACTGTGGCCTAAATAGACTATGAAACAGCTAAAAATGATCATTACAATTTCTTGGGAGGTCAATCATAGAAACCTATAAAACATTGAATTGATCATACTTGCACCGGCATTTTTGAAAAAACCATCCCATTCGTCTTATCCTCCTACTTTATGTCCAATACCGTGCAATAATTTCCTTATCAGAAGAGACTGGGAACAAGAGTTAGCTATTAAAATTTCAAAGGAAAGTTGGAATGAATACTTATTAAACGTGCATAAATGCTCGATTAATGTAAGACACACTTTAATACAATTTAAAATTTTACATAGATTATATTATTCGAAAACTAAAATTCATAAAATTTTCCCAAATGTATCATCTATTTGTGATAAATGTCAATCCCAAGAAGCTACAATAGCGCACTCATTCGTTTTCTGTACAAAAATTCAAAAATTTTGGAATTAAATTTTTGAAATCTTTACAAAGTTATTTAAAACAAGACTGATACCCAAAGCAGAATGGATTATCTTCGGTATAACGGAAGATGGTCCAGACCTAAATGTGTTTCAAAAGAAACTAATGGACTATGGGTTAATAACTGGAAAAAAGCTAATTCTAAAATTTTGGAAGAAGGCTCCAATACCATCTATAAATATGTGGATTTTAAATATGTTTGAAACATTACACCTAGAAGAGATAAGACTCCTCCTAGCAGGTAAACCAGATCACTTCCACCTGACGTGGTCTGCATTTATAGAATTATTACAAACATAGGGTGCAAAAGTACTTAAAAAAAAAAAAATTGAGGTCAGGTAAGGGGGGATGATAGTTGAAGAGTTGGTATGTCCCATTTAGGTAATGCTCATAAAAATATTTGTTTCTCTCTTTTTCCTCTTTCTCTTTCTCTTTCTCTCCTAGGGTCTATTTCTTAACTCTTTTTCTTTTGTTTTTAATTTTGCTCTTATAGGGTCTTCGTCCTTTTTTGTTGTCACATTTCCTACACTTTCACTTTTTCCTTCACTTTCTTCTTTCTTTCAATCTTTTCCTTTTCTAGTGTAAAAAATAAATGGAGTACATTAATTGTAAGAAGATATAAATGACGAGTACTAATGTATGTGGTTGTAATGTAATGTACTTCTAATAAATACAAATAAAAAAAATAAAAAAAAACAATTTCTTGGGAGGTCAATCATAGAAACCTATAAAACATTGAATTGATCATACTTTTTTGAAAAAACCATCCCATTCGTCTTATCCTCCTACTTTATGTCCAATACCGTGCAATAATTTCCTTTTACAGATGTCCTACCTCATTGAATTTCTTCTATGTTTAAAATATTCATTTGCTTTAGTTTAGTTTGGAGATACAGCGCGGAAACAGGCCCTTCAGCCCACCGGGTGCACGCTGTCCAGCGATCCCCGCACACGAACACTATCCTTCACACACTAGGGACAATTTACAATTTTACCGAAGCCAATTAACCTACAAACCTGTTCGTCTTTGGAGTGTGGGAAGAAACCGGAGATCCCGGAGAAAACCCACGCATGTCACAGGGAGAATGTACAAACTCCGTACAAACAGCACCCGTAGTCAGGATGGAACCCTGGTCCCTAGTGCTGTAAGGCAGCAGCTCTACCACTACGCCACCGTGCCGCCCAGTTGTCCCAGCAGTTTGGTTTTTAGCTTAAGATTCCAGCATCTGCAGTCTATTATGCCTTCTTTACAGACTCTCCCACCTTCAGTCACTTGCACTCCATTCCTAGCAGCCCCCTTACCGCCAGTGCAGACCCCAGCCACTAGGCATCCAGTGCTTATCTAGCTGACAGCTACTGATGGTCCACACTTCAATTCTGTTTCACCTGTCAGCTCTTTGTCGACTATATAGTCTGTCAGCTTGATAAAGTGAGCTCCAAGGCCCAGTATCAGCAGTACATCCGATTTTGGCAATAAAATATAGAATTGGGTCCCTGCATCCCATCCAATGCTTGTACTCATACATCAAGGCCAGAATGTTTTGGCCGCCATGCTGTTTAGCAGATGCACACAAAGTGCTGGAGATACCCAGCGGGTCAGGCAGCATCTCTGGAGAAAAAGAACAGGTGACATTTTGGGTCAGAACACTTCTTCCGACTCGCACTTCAATACTGGGTCTGAAGAAGGGTTCCGCCCTGAAATGTCACTTGTTCCTAATCTCCCGAGATGCTGCCTGACCCGCTGTTACTCTAGCACTTTGTGCCTATTCTTGGAATAAACCAGCATCTACAGTTCCTTTCTACATATGCTGTTGAGCTGTCCAGGTTAAATTTATTAATTATCAATTGCTTTAAGTTTTTTTAAATACCGTACCGATGGCTTAATCTATGACAATAAAACTCTTCAGGCTTTAGTGTAGTGAAATGTTAATTAAAAGTAAAACTGCAACATTATTGGGTGGCCAATTTAATATGTGGTAGATGATAAACATTTGGCATTTTGAGTATGAACTCTGCTTTTGAATGATTTCCTCTTGTTCTTTTATAGAAGTGATTCCTTCCTGGTATTGGTATTCTGAAGAACTAAATTAAGTTCTCACATTTGCCGGTCCACATATATCGGACAGAGTATTGAATCTGTGGTGTCTCACCTTAATGGATAATTGGACAGTTACGTATAATAGTAAGATTAAATGAGAACTTACCAGTTTGAAGTTTGATCTTTATTTTGTGAGGAGTTACGTTGGTGATTACGTGAAGAAGACCCGTCAGGGCGCATGCGCGTCAATCTTCAAAGCAGCGGTATGAAATCACAGATAACAGAAAATATGAAGTAACATAGTAAGATCAGCAACATGAGAACTACCATATGACCTTTATGAGAGAGAGGGTTGGGCGTGGTGGGCACGTAATCACCAACGTAACTCCTCATAAAAGAAAGATCAAACTTCTAACTGGTAAGTTCTCGTTTAATCTTACTATTTTACTTCGGAGTCACTTTAATGATTCCGTGAAGAGTTCAAAGCTCTGTGATTTTATGCCGCAGATTCAAATCCCGGCTTCTCACTGCATTGATTGACTTCAGATGAGAAACAATCAATAATTCGTTAAACATGAAATTGAATATCATGCAGTAACAATTGATTTGAATAATCAAAACAAACAGTAACCCCTCTATCCCAGGGGAAACTAAATAGAACTTAATACCGAATTTGCAAACAGCCTCTCCCCGATCGGCCGATGGTAAAAAATGTTGCAAAAGCAATTCATTTGACCACCCGGCACCTGTAAGAATATGGTCGATGGGAACATCCATCGCCCTAGCCGACGACGTTGCTGTTGCACTAGTGGAAAAAGATATATACACGTCAGTGTTAATACCTGCCTGAATCAACATTTGCTTTAAACCACCTTGAGATAGTCTGCACTGACACTCTCCTGTGTGGCTTTATGTAACTGATAAACAATCCTGTTTCCACATTTCTTAATGTCCTTGTAGCTTCAATATAATGAAAATAAATGTGCCATTACACATAAAAATGGTGATGGCACATTATATGTAATGTGCCATTACACATAAACATGGTTATGCTGAAAACACAATTTTAACAACCCTGTGACACCTGGCCTGCTCTGTGTGAGCAGGGCGCAAATATATAACATAACATTCTCTTCAGCCACTTCCATCCTGTGTAGCTGAAACTTTTGAAAAATCTGCACTTGCTATGCTGAACCAATGCCATGAGCATGACCACCTTCATGGTTAGTTTGGCAAATTCAGAGACGTGACAGGAACCTACTGTCGAAGCATCTTGAGGACCACACTTACATCCCAGATCGCCATATTCCTGGGTTTAGGAGGTTTGGAGTTGAAATTCCTTTCATCAATCGAGCTATGAGATGATGAAAACCCAATAGGATCTTTTCCTGACCCCATCAAAATATACGAGGACAAAGCACTTAAAGCTGCATTAATGGCAATATAACTGAGCGCCTCATCATCATAGAGTGTCAACAGGAACTCTAAAATACCCACAATACCTGCAGTATTATCGTCAATATTATTTTGTACACAATATTGCTCCCATTTTTTACATAAGTAATATACCGCTTTTGAGTACTCTTTCTCCAGGCTGCAGTGAGCATGTCCACCGTTCGCCCAGACAGTCCTCGCCCCAGGTATGGCCTTCTATAAACCTGCAAATTAACAAGTCAATACGATCACATAACGGATGACTTTCCCGTCTTAGCGGATGCTCCAGTAAATTCCTCTGCTTGGGAACCACCAAAGGAGGTTGGATCGTTAACTGTAACATCAAAGGGAACCATGCTTGAGTCGGGCAATTAGGTATTACAAGCACCCCCGAAGCGGCATCCTGCTTGATTTTTTTCAGACTCCGACCTATGAGGCAGAATGGTGGGAAAATATATAAAAACATACCACCCCAATGTAGCGAGAAAGCATCAATTGCAACTGCCCCCTGGTCTGGTTTCCATGAAACATATTTAGGCAGCTGGTGGTTAAACCTCGATGCAAAACAAATCGATATCTGGCATTCATATATAAGCACTATATTATTGAACACCTCCTGGTTCAACATCCAATCTGTGTTGTCATGGAACTTTCGTGACTTGGCGTCTGCTACTATGTAGAATCTACCTGGTAGATAAATAGCTGAAAACCAAATATCTTTTTCAATGCACCAGGCCCAAATTTGATTAGCCAATCTGTCACAAGATACCGACTTGATTCCACCGTTGTGATTAATATATATGCCACTGCCGTAGTATTGTCAATGTGAAACTGAACATGCAGGTTACCTTTGTTAGAGCAATAAGCTTTATCCATAAAAAGCTCTTAATAGTTAATTCCCCATGTCTGCAGAAGCGATGCCTCTTGCTCAGTCCATCTGCCTCCACAGCTGAAACTCGTATCCATGACACCCCACCCGAGTGCACTGACATTCATCTGCAAAATCATGGAAGGCTGGTCAAGCATTACCTTGCTAGAACTCCTGGACACATGGTGAATCCACCATTGCAAATCAGAAACAGCCTCTGCTGATAACTGCATGGATCTATTATAATGACCCAAATGTATCCTTAGTGCCTCCATTAGCTTGATACAGCTGTCAATTAGCTCTACCCTTTTTCCCTGGGTAGAGCCACTTAATTGAATCAATTGTGACCCAAATAGTCAGGTGTTAATTTGGATTTCTCTGGATGAATAATACCCAATCTTTGAAAATTGGATTTAACAACTACCACCGGTTACTTCAGCTGTTCTCTTGGATACCCCTGTAATCAAGATATCATCGAGATAAGCCATGAGCACCTGACCCTGGCCTCTCAGCATGCCTATTATAGGTTTTAACAATTTTGTGCCATAGTTGATCCATCCAGGTGAATTTCAAATATCCTCTATCCTGCAAATGAACAGACATTGAGTAATCCGCATCTTTAAGCTCTATAGTCGCCATATAGCATCCTCTTGACCCAGTTGCTTGGCAGTGACAATTCCATCTTACAATGTCTATACTACATCCCCCATCCTTTTTTGGCCTGGGAAAATATTAGACACAAATTGATGGGGTTGGTGAACCGACTTTCCAATTACACCTTTATCACATAAGCTTCCAAGCGCAGTTTAAACCTCCATCTGTTCTGTTAATGAAAACTGAACAGTTCTCCCAGGAACATGCTGAATGTGCAAATCACAATTTGGATTGAACTCCATTCGAAACCCTTGAATAACACTCAGTATAAACAGAGCTGAGGTAATTTGCTTCCATTCATCCCAGAACAGATGTAATGTTTGATATGTGCACCTGAGAACCAGGCCCACCTACCTCCTTGGTACCTGGTGGATCACGTTGTCCCCGGCTCCTGGCGGGAAAGCCGACGTTTGACCGTGTTCCCGCTGCAAAATGCCACCTGCGCATCTGCAATGCCGGACGACTTGTTCCTGGTCAAGCCTCGTTTGTAGGGGTACTTTCTTTTTTGGAAACTTGCCGACCGTCGGTGGCTTCACCAAGCCCACCGTCTTTGCCTCATCATCCATGTCCTTGACACGCTTGGCGAGGTCCTCTCCGAAGAGTAGGTTGGCCGGCTGTATGTTGCTGGGCTGGCAGAGTACTGCAAACTTGGAATTAATGGTGGGCCGAATGGCACTTTCCCTGAGACAATTTATCTCAAAATGGGCGCTACAAAGCAACCCTAGTACCTCTTGCTGCGTCTCCGACAGATGCCCTCCATCCACTGTTCTAGCGAACGCCGTGATTCCTGAGCCAAGTAATTTCAGGATTCTCTGCAGCTTCATCTCCTGGGCATTGCATGCCCACGCCCATCTGGCTCCATATCACCCGGTTCACTGCTGGCACCTTCAGCAACTCGCAGTTACACGGGTCTCCTGTTTCTTGGTGGTTCCAGACTCTGACTGGACAGCGAATCGTGCTGCCAGAGATGGGAACTCTGACAACGGCCGTCTTCGCTTTCCCAGTGGCACTCCATACTCTGACGGGACAGCGAATCGTGCTGCCAGAGATGGACCTCTGACAACGGCCGTCTTCGCTAGTCAACGAAGTCACCGTCAGAGTCGGGTCAGAACTGAGCTGACCCTCTGCAGTCGCCTTTTCAATGAGGGTGCTATCCAGCAGCCTCTGTATCGTGGAGGCCAGCTCTTCTCCCAGTGGCACTCCATACTCTGATGGGACAGCGAATCGTGCTGCCAGAGAATGGACCTCTGACAACGGCCGTCTTCGCTAGTCAATGAAGTCACCGTCAGAGTAGGGGTCAGAACTGAGCTGACCCTCTGCACTCACCTCACAAATGAGGGTGCTATCAAGCAGCCCTCTACCAGGTGCTGCCGGCGCGGCCTCTTCTGTAGCCTACCGCCCACACGACTCCTCCCCCTGGAGTGTGCGTTGCTGGGGCAACCCCTGAATGAGGTGCTCCATATGGGACAACCGTTCAAAAAACGGTATCCAGCCCCCTATGGGACACGTCGCGGCCCGACTCAGTTCAGTCCGAGGGCCTCACAGACTTCCCATGGCCTGACGCCCGACTGGCGTTGGCTCTGTCATAGTGCTTTGTAGCACCTCTGTGCTTTGTATCACTAAGTCTGTAGTCGCTCCTCTCCCGGTCGGCGACTGTGCAGGGGTACGAGGCAGCCGCTCACAGACTGCATTCCCGCGGCTCTCCTTTGCTTTACCTGCGGCTGCCCTCCCCCTGCTCGTCTTCACCATGGTGCTACCTGGAACAAAAAACCCAGAACACGGCACCACAGCAAAGGAACTTTTCACTCCAACTAAGTTTCCCACTTAGCTGGAGTTTTAAAACTACTTTAAAATATCAAAATTCCTTACTTTTCAGAAGAGGAGCTCTGTCCTCCTGCTGGTCCGTGCGCCAATGCGTCCGACGTAATGACGCGCATGCGCCCTGGCGGGTCTTCTTCACGGAATCACTAAAGTGACTCCGAAGTAAAATTAATATTTTTTGTAACAAAACTGGGAATAATTGGATTGAAGGGATCCTGTTGTTTGGCCTGTTGAACAAAGTTATGAATGCTGTCAGATGCAATCTTCCCACACAGAGCAACCTAAAAAAATAAGAAAAGGTTTTAACAATAGTAATTGTAATCGTTCATTCACTTTAAATGTGTTCATCTCGAAAGAGAATCTGTTGAGGCAGTATTTTGATCTGGTCATATTCCAACGCTGTGAATGTAAATGCAGACACTTGGAGCTAGTTCAGTTGATTCATTGATTCACCATTGCACCATCTGTCTACCACATTAGATTCAGGCCAGAGACTCGCTGAAAATTAAATAAAGGCATGTATGGTGCTGCGAGCTGATGCATTGTCTCACTCTGGAGAATAGCTGTCTTTCCAACATGATCTATTTGAAATTAAAATTATTATTGATTTTAGTCCAGTGCAATGTGTATACATCAAGTACACAAGAGTAGACCCTCAAGCCCTTCATTCCCGCTTTCCCATTTAATAAGATCAGATATAACTTCAACCCCTTATCTGTGCCATTTCTCCCTCAACCTCTATTTCCCAATGTATCAAATATTTATCCACCTTCTCTTCAAATATTCCAAATGATTCAACTTCCACGACCTACCAGGGCGGTAAATTCCATCGATCCAACACCCACTGAAGAGATTTCCACATACCTAAGAATAAGATGACTGATCCCCTTATCCTGTAGTTATAACCTCTTGTTTGTGACTCCCACAAGTGGAAACAATCCACAGAAACAATGTTTCTATATTTAAGAGAGAGTTATGGCCCTGTCCCAGGGGCAGGCGGTTACTGGCGGTGAAGCGCGGTGTAGCAGGATGTGGGGACTGCGCGTGGACCGCTAGGGGACCGCGCATGGCCCGCGGGGTCAGTCCCATGCAGATCGCCGGAACCGTATGTAGTTGGTCCTGACAAAAACTGACTCAGAAAAACTGACACTGTCCAGAAATCTTGACCTGCCGCCCCGCTGCCGCCTCTTCGCCGCGAGCACCCCCTGTACGCCGCGAGCACCGCCTGTACGCCGCGAGCACCGCCTGGATGCCGTGAGCCGTCTCGACGTCATCGCGTAGCGCGTTGCGTTGCGCGATGACGTCATCACCCGACACCGCGCTCGCCGCATGCATTCGCATGCTCGTGGGACAGGCCGTACGGTAAACACTCGGCCTCCGCACGGCAACCGCTTCTGGTTAGGTTGCGCTTGCCGCATGCTCGTGGGACCGGCCGTACGGTGAACACTCGGCCCCCGCGCGGCATCCGCGCGGCGCTCCCACGGTAGCCGCGCGGTCCCCGCTTCCGGGGACGCCACGCTTCACCGCCTGTTACCGCCTGCCCGTGGGACAGGGCCTTTAGATAGAGCTCTAGGGGGTAGTGGAGTCAAGGGATATGGGGAGAAGGCAGGCACGGGTTATTGATAGGGTACGATCAGCCATGATCACAATGAATGGCGATGCTGGCTCGAAGGGCCAAATGGCCTCCTGCACCTATTTTCTATGTTTCTATGTTTCTAATCCAACATCTCCCCAGTCAAGCCCCCTTAGGATTGTACATGTTTGAATAAGATCACTCCGCATTCTTCTAAACTCCAAGGAATACAGGATTGCCTCACACATTCAAGACCCATATCAAGACACTAAGTCTACTATTTGTAACACAGGTTACCCACATTCCTGACTTAAACCAATGTGAAGAGAATCTTGTTCATTGAATTTACAGTATGCTTCAAAATTTGAGATGGGCACTAGATTGTGGTTTTTTTTTTGCCATTTCAGTTAAAAGCATTAGAAAAATCATGCTGCCTCGGGAAAGCAACCAACATAATCAAAGCCCTTCCCACCCTGATTAATCATTTTCCTCGCACCTGTCGGGTAGGATGTACAGAAGCTTGAAAGTGTGCACTACCAGACTCAGAAACAGTTTCTTCCCCTCTGTTATCAGGCGTCTGAACATTCTTCCATAGCTTGCTACAGTCCGATTCTTCTCCGCCTCATTGCAGACATTGGGCTTGTCCCTCTGAAACTGTTGCATTATAATGCTGAGAACCATATTTTGCAAAAAGACACAAAGTGTTTGAGTAACTCAGTGGGTCAGGAAGCATTTCTGGAGAGCATGGATAGGTGACGTTTTGGGTTGAGACCCTTCTTAAAGGGTTCTGACCCAAAACGTCACCTATCCATGTTTTCCAGAGATATTACTTGACTCGCTGTGTTATTCCAGCACTCCTGTCTTATTTGTAAAATAGCATCTGCAGTTCATGGTTTGCTATTTTCTGCTTTCTGTACCTTTCCCTTTGCTCTAACTATTGTGCTTGAGTTTGACTTGATCGTATTTATGTATAGTATTATCTGATTTGATTGGATAGCATGTAAAGCAAAGCTTTTCACTGTACTACAGAACACATGACAATAATAAACCTAAATCTAAAATTTCAGTGCCAAGGTTGTTTTATCAGTGAGACCAGCTCACCTTTAAAAGCAGCATGTAAGAAAATACACCAATGGATCTTTATTCTGTTTCATCAATCGTTCCCCAACTTTATTCTATCATCAATTAAACTTACATCTTTGGCAATATTCTCTCATTTCAATGAACAAAAAGAATACTCCTTTGTTGAAGATCCCTATGCATTTCAATTGGTCATTGTATTAAGGGGCTGTATTAAGAGATTTAGAGATGTCTGTTCAAAGTACTTTCCCTCATATCTGATCCATTGTTTAATTTTCAACAAATATCAAACAGATTAAGAGTCTATTATCCCATTGCTCATTTCACTGTATTTCATTAAATGAAGTGCCCTGAGATGTCCTGAGGTATAAAATATTTTATTAAATGAAAGTTGCAAGCATGTTCAAATTGTATTTTTAATATTAATGGTTTTCATTGAGGATCATCTTGACTATTAAGGTTTAATTAACCTTATAATTATAAATTATTTCTGACCCAATAGAACTTGTGCTTAGCACTGAGATGCTTATTTTGCCAACCTACAACCGTAGACTTGTTACATCAGAAAAGGAAGTTGCTTAGCTCATTGTGTCTATGCTGCCTAACTAACCTGTATCTCATCAGTTTTGTGATGCAGTAACTGTACACAGTGACCTTTCACAAGAGTTTCCAGCATATTGCAGATAGGTACGGTTGTGACATTTATCCAACTGTTTGCTCATCTTCAGTAATGCTTAAATGCCTGTTATTTATCAGAACCTTCAACACAGGATTTAAACTTGGAAACATGACAAAAGACTCATTGGATACGTCATTTGAAACAAAAAATTACCAAACCTCGTATTGAGACTTCACTATTTTCTAAATTTCTAAAAAGCCATATAACAAATATGATTGGGTAACTCTGAAATCTAATTATTCTTTGCGACAATTCACACTATTTTAAATGTAACTAATAACTGAAGCACATCTCAGTGAGAACTGCTGTCTTTCATAAACATTTGCTTTTATTCATTTTAATTATCATCTCTCATCCTATAGATGTCTCCACTACCATCTAGAATAAGCTCAACGCAGGCAATCAGTTTATCTCAGGAATAAAAATTAAAATTGGGGAATCTGAAATATGATCAGTAAATGCTGGAAACACTCAGCGGGTCAGGAAGCATCTGTGGAATGAGGGAAAGAGGTCAGAATGTTTTTCAACCTCTGACGACAAGTTTCTGACTTGAAATTATTTTTAAAAATTCTGTTCCCACAGATACTACTTGACTTGCTGTGTGTTTCCAGCGTTTTTATCACAGGAGAGTCTTATTGATGCATTAATCAATTATCTTTCCTACAAGGAGAACCGAAGAAATACTGTTTCAGCTTCTCTTTAGGAGGAGACATCCTGATTTTGTCCAGATTAGTTTAGTTTAGTTTATAGATGGAGCATGTAAACAGGTCTTTTGCCCACCGAGTCCACGCTGACTAACGATGACCTGTACATTAGTGCCATCCTACAACCTAGGACAATTTTACAGAAGCCAATAAACCCACAAACCTGCATGTTTTATTTGCAATGTGGGAGGAAACCAGAGCACCCAGAAAAAAACTACGCGGTCACAGGGAGAATGCACATACTCCATACAGACAGTACCCGTAGTCTCAATCGAGCCCAGGTCTGATGCTATAAGGCAGCAGCTCTACCGCTGTGCCACTGTGCCACCCTTACGCCACTGTGCTGCCCAGATAATCTATCAAGTGCTTCAATAGTGGGATCTATTTGACATCCCAATTCCAGTACCTGCTCGTTTACCCAGGGCACAAACACTGTAGCTACTTGGAGAGTCTCGACCCAAAACATCACCTATTCCTTTTCTTCAGAGATGGAGTCTGACCCGCTGAGTTACCCCAGCATTTTGTGTCTATCTTCGGTGTAAACCTGCATCAGCAGTTACTCGGACAGCCGACTTGATGAAGATTACATGTGGCTGCATTGTGGAGATGAGGAGCAGCCTCAAAAAGGCAGCCAGCATCATCAAGAACCCACACCACCTTGGCCACATTGTTACTTCACTCCTGCCTTCAGGAAGATGGTGCAGCAGTGTGAAAATTGTATCATCTAATGTTCAGGAACAGCTTCTTCCCAATGACCATCAGGCCATTGAACACCACAAACTCCAACTAAACTCTGATCTAAACTTTATTGGCAGCCTGTGCTGAAATAGATGACCTATTATTTGTCATGGAGAGAGGACCAGAGAATTGTGGCTCATTCGTTCTAGTCTCAAAGGTTCATTGGAACAGAGTTTATGAACGAGATTATTATTAGACAGGGATGTGCCCATGGTCACATTCCATTCAAATACACTTGAACAATACCCATGGTGTATGGATTTTTAATGTTTTATTTTTAAGGCAATCTGGAATGAGATTTCAGTTCAATATCAACCTATGCTGCATCAAATCTTTGTGCATTAGGACCGTCCAAGCATGATTCATATGAAATTCTGATACAAATCCAAGTGAGAAATTCTACTCGACAGGTTGTAGAAACAAGGAACTGCAGATGCTGGTTTACGGAGAAGGTGGAGCTGCTGCCTTACAGCCAGAGACCCGGGTTCAATCCTGATTACAGGTGCTGTCTGTATGGAGTTTGCATGTTTTTGCGGTGAACGCCCGTGTTTTCACCGGGTGCTCCGGTTTCCTCCCACATCCAAAGGCGTGCTGGTTTGTAGGTTAATTGCCTTCTGTACATGGTGTAGGATAGAACTGATGTATGGGTGATGCAACACTGGATCTGGTATGATAAAATAAGTATCTTCCTTACCTCTGATCATTTGAGGCCCACCGTTGCCCGACACTCATCCCATTGAATTTGTAGCTATCACCTAGAGTCAAGATTGTTTTATTGTCATATGTAGCAAAACGGGACAATGAAATTCTGACTTGCAGCAGCACAACAGGTTTGTAAAAAATGTACTCAATAGATAATATAATAATTAGATACGGAGAAGATGTTTCCACTTGTGGGAGAGTCTAGGACCTGAGGCCATAGCATCGGAAATAAAGGACGTACCTTTAGAAAGCAATGAGGAGGAATTTCTATAGTCACAGGGTGGTGAATCTGTGGAATTTACTGCCACAGAAGGCTGCGGAGGCCAAGTCAATGGATATTTGTAAGGCAGAGAATGACAGATTCTTGATTAGTAAGGGTGTCAGAGGTTATGGGGAGAAGGCAGGAGAATGGGGCTGAGGAGGAAAGATAGATCAGCCATTATTGAATGGTGGAGTAGACTTGATGTGACGAATAGCCAAATTCTGCTCCAATAACTTATGAACAGGAATTAAACAAATAATATAATGAAGTTCAATAAATGAAAAGAATGAAATTGTGCAAAGAAAGGAGCTGCAGATGCTGGTTTATAGCAAAGATAGACACAAACTGCTGGAGTAACTTAACGGGTCAGGCAGAAACTCTGAAGAAAAAGGATGGGTGATGTTTCGGGTCAGGACCCTTCTTCAGCCTGAGAGTAGAGGGAGGGAACTGGAAGGAAGAAAAGACCAGAACAAAGCAGGGCCGGCAACAGATAAACAAGGAAGGGTGATGCCTGTTATGGCCCTTTGTGGGCTGGGGAAGAGATGATAGTGAAACCAACAAAGGGTGGATCCTATTATGGCCATAATGGTTGTTTGTCATTTCACTCAATTCTTTCTCAAAGATATTTCTGGAAAGAGTCCTAGATATCTGCATAACATTCCTGCACATTGTGCTGAGCAGGGAGTTGTGAATGAGTTCATTGAATGTGGGCGGCCCGGATGTTTTATTTTATGACCTTCTCTAATCTTGTTTGTACCTGGTACAGGAAAGCTACTGTCATCCATGATATTTGTGTTATCGTTGATTGTGTCATTTTTAAAATCAATTATTTTTTAAAATATTAACTTTGAGTCACACACGGACTCAAAAAATTGCCTTCGTTCTTGAGATATGCTGAATCTATAGCATTATAATGACTTATTTTTTAATAGTAAAACTTGACTGTTAACTCTATGGTCTTTTTTAAATCCTTAAACCCCTGTCCCACGGTGCAAGTCCACCCACGAGTTATCCCGAGTTAAAAACAAATCAAACTCGTGGTAATCACGTAGAATGAATGTAGCGGGAACGTCGGAGCTCGTGGACGTAACTTATCGACTCGTAACGCTAACGGCAGGAACTCGGGAAACGTGTTAACTCGTGACAATTTTTCAACATGTTGAAAGATTTCCACGAGTCAAATATACTATTGAAGGAAAATGTTGATACTTTTAAACTCGTTGTAAAACCGTAGTAGCCCGTGGGTTTACCGTAGTGACTCATGAATTTACCGTATTAACTCGTGGGTACTCTTAATTCGGTAGCTGGACAGAGAAAAAAAACATGAGTTAAAAAAAGGTTCGCCAAGTCTGCCTGTCAGGAATGATCCCCTGATGCTGGAGACACCTGTGGGAATCTCACCTTGGCCTTTGGAATAGAGCGACTAACAACCAATATTTCCAGATTTCCAAGGGCAAGTCACTTCCCTTGTTTATGTGCCTTTCACATTACTTTTCTTTTCTTTTCTCTTTTCTCTTTTCTCAAACCCTTTCCCACGCTCGTGGTGCTTTCACACTGATCATAAAGACTGCAGGACTGTGACTGGGCCACAAGATTTGTTCTACATGAGGTTAATTGTGCCGCAGACCGAGGAATACCTGCCCGATGGCCCAAAGGCGTCCTTTAATAAATATACATAGAAACATAGAAAATAGGTGCAGGAGTAGGCCATTCGGCCCTTCGAGCCTGCACCGCCATTCAATATGATCATGGCTGATCATCCAACTCAGTATCCTGTACCTGCCTTCTCTCCATACCCCCTGATCCCTTTAGCCACAAGGGCCACATCTAACTCCCTCTTAAATATAGCCAATGAACTGGCCTCAACTACCTTCTGTGGCAGAGAATTCCACAGATAGGGGATCAGGGGAAATCCAAACACGGGCGAGAGATCTCAGATAGTATCAAACGAACAGGTAATCGCATTAAATTCAAAGCATTTACAGCGCAGACTATTGACACAATCCTCATAATATTTGTCGAATGGGCCCTGATATTAATATAAAGCATCTGATAATAACCTTTAATGTTGGATCAAATAGAATATTCCCTCTAGAAGTTCCTGATACTCCCCTTCTGCCCCAGTACAAAGTGACTATGTCCTAGACAAGTCTCGTCCCTTGAGTGACTACTCGCAAATCTTGCTTTTGCCACGCAGAAAAAAAAGGTTCTCTTTTTCTTTCATTGCGACAGGTCACATTCTGCCCCCTTTGTTGTGGGTTTGTTTAAGTAATCCCGTCCCTCCTTAATCTAACGCCATTCTTAACACCATCTTTTTGTCTCTGGGTTTTCCAGATGAACAAATATGTAGGGGTCCGCAGAGCGAACATGGTGACAAGAGGCTCTGCAAACTAGTGCGGACTGCGCGGGTAACAACTAATATAGCGTTCATCTCACCCGTAGGTGAAACGTGGTCATTCACTATCAATGCATAAGATTGAACATCCATTTGTTAGTTTAATAAAAAAGATTTGGGTGATGAATCAAATCTAGAATATTAGTTTCCCAGCATCTCTGGAGAAAAGGAATAGGCAACGTTTTGGGTCCGAACCCTTTTTCAGACTGAAGAGTTCCTACCCGAAAATTCAACCATTCCTTCTCTCCAGAGATGCTGCCTGGCCTGCTGAGTGACTCCAACATTTTATGTTTATCTTTGGCATAATGCAGCCTCTGCAGTTCCTTCCTACACAGTAGTTTCCTAATTTGACGAGGAAGCCGAAGAGCTGAAACCCTGACTATTCCTCTTTCCCCATACGCCGCCTGACCTACTGAATTCACCCCGTATGTCCTATTTCGTAATACAATTATTAATACTTGTTTTACAATTCCACTAATACGGGAGGAAGGCCGTATGAAACAATGAGTTTGGGTCCGAAGTGGTAACTTATTTGAAACAAGGTTTGGTGCGTGCGACTGAAAAAAGGATAGTGTCTAACTTCATGTAACACTTGCATCTCCTCTCTCTCTCTCTCTCTCTCCATCCCTCCCCTACCCAAGTCGTACCAGCTTCAAAGTCGTCTTGTTGAGTCTCATTGTCTGTAACTCGTTCTCACCTAACACACAGCTACCAATGGCCTGTTTCCTTTACCATCGTTACTTTTTTGCATATCTTTCATTCATTTGTTCTATATCTCTCTATATCACCGTCTATATCTCGTTTCCCTTTCCCCTGACTCTCAGTCTGAAGAAGTGTCTCGACCCGAAACGTCACCTATTCCTTTTCTCCAGAGATGCTGCCTGATCCACTGAGTTACTCCAGCTTTTTGCGTCTATCTTCCGTTTAAACCAGCATCTGATGTTCCTACGCAAAGGAGTCATCTTCATTTGGGGATGAAAAATGGGAATCAACCAAGGTGTCAGGAAGCAAAGACAACGGATTTCATGACAAAGTACCCCTGGGCATTTCTACAACAAGCAATAACTATTGTGCCCCAATGCAACAATGGTTCAGAACTGATAATTAAACAACCCTTGTTTGAACCCATGACTCGATGAGAAATGAGTGGCAAAAACACCTGAAGGATTGTGAGATAATGATTATTGGTGCCTTTTAATGGAAAGTCCACACATACAGACAGAGCCAAGAAGAACTTCATATCTACACTCAGATGGACTGGCAGATGGAGGTGATAGGAGTTGGGGAAAGAGAGGAAAAGCCCAAGAGAAATATAGGGAAAGGGATATTGGAAAAGACAGATGCTGGAATCCTGAAACGCATGTCAAAACATTTAAAAGGTATAAACACATAGAAAATAGGTGCGGGAGTAGGCCATTCGGACCTTCGAGCCAGCATTGCCAATCAATATGATCATGGCTGATCATCCAAAATCAGTACCCCATTTCTGCTTTCTCCCCATATCCCTTTATTCCGTAACCCTAAGAAATTTAACATGGGAGGCTTTTTATAGTGAAAAAAACCCTGCATGATATCATTTTTACCATGTGATGATTTTTCCACACGTCGGTAGTCGTTGTTGGCTCAAGAGTAACTCGGGAGAGGAACTTGGTAACTCGGGAGAGGAACTTGGTACATCGCAGAAATGAGAAGTAAACGGCAAACTTAGACATACACATGGGAACCCGTTTAAACTCGTGAACATAAACTTGGAATCTCATAGAAAACCACGAGCTTGATTTTTTCTTTAACTCGTGATAACTCGTGGGTGGACTCGCACCGTGGGACAGGGCTCTTATGTTCTCAGTGGAACTTCAAGCTAATGAGTGTTATTTTCCCATTGTATGAGAAATAACATGTTGAGTAAAAAGCTATAGTATTTGACACCGTTAAACCTGGTCGAGTTTGGAGAGCTGCTGCCAAACAGCCAGAAAACCCTGGTGTGATCCTCACCTCGGGTGCTGCCTGTGTGGAGTCTGTACATTCTCCCTGCAACCATGTTATAACCATATAACCATATAACAATTACAGCACGGAAACAGGCCATCTCGGCCCTTCTAGTCTGTGCCGAACACTTATTCTCCCCTAGTCCCATCTACCTGGTCCATTTTCCTCCCACATCTCAAAGATGTGTGGGGTTTACAGGTTAATTGCCCTCTGTAGATTGCCCCTCATATGTCAGGAGTAGAGGTGAATGTGGGATAACATAGAACTAGTATGAACGGGTGATTGATGGTCAGTGTGGACTCGTTGGGCCAAAGGGCCTGTTTCCATTCATGACTTCTTTCAATCAATCAAAGAACCTGACGTGGACCTAAGATTTACAGATCAGGAAGGTTAGATTGCTCCATATTAACAGACCCTAACTGGAGATTTGAATGCTTATCATTCAATGATGGAAGTGAGCAGATTTTTTTTAGGCTGAAGATCCCAATAAATGAACATCATGCTGACATTTAGTGATCGAGATCACAGGATACAAGATCACAAGATATACTATTTAATTTTCCTTGCATGAAATTTTTTGCAACTGGGTTGTATAAATATTTGGATTGCTGAAATTTGGGAGGGGCTTTCATGGACTATACACTTTGACCTGCATACTTACGGTAGAAAAAATGTTTTAAGAGCTTGTTCATTACAGATATTTCTAGTTAGCTCCTTTTCTTAAAATGTCAATTCGTGTTGGGTTTTGATTTCCAAGGCACCAGAATACACTTGGTACATATTCTAAGTATAATGCAAGGATCATAGGAGGCCCAGTGGTGCAGCGGTTCTGTTACTGCCTTACAGTGCTAGAGACCCAGGTTCGTACCTGACTAAGGGTGTCGAGTTCTCCCTGTGACGACGTGGGTTTTCTCCAGGTGCTCTGGTTTCCTCTCACACTGCAAATGTGTGCAGGTAGGTTAATTGGCTTCTGTAGATTGTAAATTGTCCCTAGCTGTAGGATAGTGCTAGTGTGCAGGATGATCACTGGTCGGTGTGGACACGGTGGGCTGAGAGGCCTGTTTTCATGCTGTTTCTCTAAAGTCTAAATTCCATCTGGATTGTTGCTTAATTGTGATATCTTTAAAATGCTCTAGGATATGACAAAGTGTGATGGCAATAATGACCAGGGTTTTGAGGTGGATCTCAATTACTATAGTGATGATGGGAGAAAAATGAGGAATGGAATGAACACAGAGTATACATGAAATCCTTGGTCGACAGGCAGCATCTACAGTGAGAACAAAGACATTAATCTGAAATATGAACTGTTTCTCTGCAACTGTGTTTCCCCCAGCTATCTGATTATTTTTTTTAAGTTTCTGTTTTCCAACATCTGCCTTTTATTGCTTTTATATGAAACGGAACTTAAAAATAATCTATATTACTAAAAGTCTGCCCTTGACCACTTCCTTTTTTTCTGTTTCATGATTTTAGAAAAAGCGCTGCCACATACGGCTGTGATTTTTGGCCATCTTACTCAGTCCCCCTCCGCTGAGCAGGACAAGAGAGCTTTTCCCATTGATGAAAAATAAAAGAATTATTAATGTTTTAAAAATGTTGAGATTCTCTCTGCTGCCCCTGCTGGTGGGAGGGGGGAGGGACTATAGAACCCGGAAGTGTTGTGCCTGACAGTCTCTGCAAGATGGGGGAAGTGAGAGGGTCATGTCTCCCAGTCTGAGCTGTGAATAACACTGAACACATGTCTACTAAACTGTGAGTGTTGTTTTACTGACCTTGAGTGCCCTTAATGTGGTTTGAAAATGAAAATGTGGTTGGTTTGAAGTAAAAGCACTGCAAATGGTTGGTGGGGCTTGGTATTGAAGTAAAAGCACTGCAAATGGTTGGTGGGGCTTGGTATTGAAGTAAAAGCACTGCAAATGGTTGGTGGGGCTTGGTATTGAAGTAAAAGCACTGCAAATGGTTGGTGGGACTTGGTATTGAAGTAAAAGCACTGCAAATGGTTGGTGGGGCTTGGTATTGAAGTAAAAGCTCTGCAAATGATTGGTGGGGCTTGGTATTGAAGTAAAAGCACTGCAAATGGTTGGTGGGGCTTGCTTGACAGCTACCTGTTTGCACTGTATATTGATTTTAGATAAACCGCTACCAATTACAGTTGTGATTTTTGGCCATCTTACTCAGTCCCCCTCCGCTCATCAGGTGCAGAGGATTCTTCCCATCAATGAAAAATAAAAGTGTTATTAGTGTTTAAAATTTTTTGAGAATCTCTCTCCTGTCAATCACGCCATGAAGGCCACAACTTTTCCGGTGGGAGGGGGGAGGGATTATAAAACCCGGAAGTGTGAGTGTGGCTCGGTCTCTGCATGATGGGGGAGGGAGAGGTCACGATTCTGTCTGAGCTGTGAATCAACTGAACACACTGAATGTCTACTGAACTGTTAGTGTGGTGTTTAGTGTGGTTTTATGGTGGTTTTATGGTGGTTTCACCCTGCTTGAAATGGTATGAAACTGCATTTGAATGTGGTGGCCTTGCACCCTGCATGAAATGGTATGAAACTGCATTTGAATGTGGTGGCCTTGCACCCTGCATGAAATGGTATGAAACTGCATTTGAATTTGGTGTCCTTGCACCCTGCTTGAAATGAAATGAAACTGCACTTGAATTTGGTGGTCTTGCACCCTGCTTGAAGTGGTATGAAACTGCATTTGAATTTGGTGGCCTTGCACCCTGCTTGAAGTGGTATGAAACTGCACTTGCATTTGGTGGCCTTGTACCCTGCTTGAAGTGGTATGAAACTGCACTTGAATTTGGTGGCCTCGCACCCTGCCTAAAGTGGTATGAAACTGCACTTGAATTTGGTGGCCTTTCACACTGCTTGAAGTGGTATGAAACTGCACTTGAGTTTGGTGGACTTGGATCCTGCTTGAAGTGGTATGAAACTGCACTTGAATTGGGTGGCCTTGCACCCTGCTTTAAGTGGTATGAAACCTCACTTGAATTTGGTAGCCTTGCACCCTGCTTGAAGTGGTCGGAAATTGCACTAGAATTCGGTGGCCTTGCACCCTGCTTGAAGTGGTAAGAAACTGCACTTGAATTTGGTGACCTTGCACCCTACTTGAAATGGTAGGAAAATGGATTTGAATTTGGTGGCCTTGCTCCCTGCTTGAAATAGAATTTCAAGGAATAGCCTCGAGTCAACTGCAATCCACCAGCCGTGAGTGAGCTGCCAGCACATCAGGCTTGTGGGACTGAGCTGCCACCCCAAGAATCCATTTGGCCCACAATGTCCATACTAGCCCTCTGGAGACCAGTCCCTTCCGCCCACAACACCCATACCAGCACTCCAGAAAGCCACCTCCCCCACTGGCCACCGAGATTGGAATTGGTGGAGAGGTGCAATATTGCGTTGGGGGACCAGCCCTCCCGTGTGAACATGGGACCCAACGGGTCCCACTGAGTCTAGTAAGTAATAAAATACAAACACTTTGATAATTTAAAGGCACAGAAGAGACCAATTGAAAAAGGCAGGACTTAGGCTGGTGACAGGATGATCATAAATGGGGCAACATTTTTTATGTAACAAATGCAAGAGTGAGGAGATGGTTTGGAAGAATCTTCAGCTCACAGAAAGACTAATGGGCCTGTCCCACGTACGCGACTTTTTAGGCGACTGCAGGAGACAAAGCAGTCGCCACATGGTCGCCACATGTTCGTTGGTGGGGAGTCACCTTCATGGTCGTGAGGAGTTCCCGCATTCTGGGAACTAGTCACGGCATCATGGTCGTCGTTAAAAATTAGTGCGACTAGAATGAAGCCACCATGGAGAGTAGCGAGAATTCTCGTGCCGTAAGTGGGTCGCCAGAAGGTCTTAGTGAGTTGCCAGGAGATCAAAGGTTCTCAGAGGTTCTCATAGGTTGGAGCCGGTGCTGACCGGTGAATTTCATTGGCTCATTGGGGAAAATAAACGTAAGCAGTAGTTTTCAGAACCAAGGATAACCGACCGGTAATGTTAATGTCCGCCAAGCTTCACAGCCGTGTATCTATGGCTTCATAAAAGTTGTCTCCACTCCTTCTTGCCCCCCTTCTCCTCCCTCTCTCTCCCTTCTTTTAAAGGACTTACCGTGCAATGTGCTTTTTAGCTTCTTAATTACAGCTCCAACCTTCCTGTTCATCGCAGTGTGTGTCTGTATCACATTGTCTTTGCACCGTGTGAATTTCACTCAGACAGCGCTTCCCCCGCTTGCCCTGTCTCCCGCCTGCATAATGGGCTGGTGAAGGAAGCGATGTGTTTGTGTGTGTGGGTAGACAAAAATGCTGGCAAAACTCATCGGATGAGGCAGCATCTATGGAGCAAAGGAAATAGGCAACGTTTCAGGTCGAGACCCTTCTTCAGTGAGTGTGTGTGTGTGTGTGTGTGTGTGTGTGTGTGTGTGTGTGTGTGTGTGTGTGTGTGTGTGTGTGTGTGTGTGTGTGTGTGTGTGTGTGTGTGTGTGTGCGTGCGTGCGTGCGTGCGTGCGTGCGCCTGCGCCTGCGCCTGCGCCTGCGCCTGCGCCTGCGCCTGCGCCTCTGCCTCTGCCTCTGCCTCTGCCTCTGTCTCCTTCCCAGTTGTCGTTTTTTCAGGCGACTGCCGGCGACTTGACAGTCACCGGCAGTCGCCTGAAAAATCGCCTAAGTGGGACAGACCCATAAGCACTTAAAAAACAAAATGATTTAAAAAGTGGATGGAGAGGGCCTTAATAGTTGAGGAATTTGGTATCTTTGATATTCACAGTCTGTGGTCAGGAATGCCTACAGATGGAGGATTCATTTTGATCCAGGGAAAAATAAAGTTTAAAATGCTAATACTCATCCAGCTGAGGATGAACAAAGACATGAGGCAAATCATTTGCAGTATAATTCCAAGACGTTAAGCATCAATAAAACTCCATAATAAAAAAAATCAGTTGTAAAGAGTTATTACCAGCATCGAGTGGATGAAACCAATTATGATCAAATGTACAATTACTAAACTCAGGGCATAGGTTTCCATTGTATGTATCATATAACTAAGCTCAAAATAATCATTCTTGTCAATGGTAATTGATTTTTCTTGATTCATCTATCCAAGAATATTTTCCATGCTCATTGTCTGAATGGAATTAAAGACAGAGCGGTACAGTGGTGCAGCGGTATAGTTGCTGCCTTACAGCACCAGGGACCCGGGTTTGATCCTGACTACAGGTGCTGTCTGTACGGACTTTGTACATACACCCTGTGACCGCATGTGTTTTCCCCGGGTGCTCGTTTCCTCCCACACCAAAGACGTGCAGGTTCGTAGGTTCATTGGCTTCAGTAAAATTGAAAATTGTCCCCAGTGTGTAGGATAGTGCTAGTGTACGGGGACTCAGTAGTTGCAGGTCTGTACACTGTGGATGGCTTAATTATGATCATCTTGTCACTGACTGGAAAGCACACAACAAAAAGCTCTTCACTGTACCCTGGCCACTCCTTCTTCTCCCCTCTTCCATCAGGCAAGAGGTATAGAAGTGTGAAAAAGCACATCTCCAGATTCTGGTACAGTTTCTTCCCAGCTGTTATCAGGCAATTGAACCATCCTTCCAAACTAGATAGCACCCAAACATCATCCTAATGTTTAGAGTAACATTGCCCCATAATTGCAGGGGGCTGCAGTTCTGCTGACAGTCCCAATTGCTTAATGGGGAATGCCTTCTCTGGTTGACCGGCCAATATAGTAAACCATGGTGTAGGAAGGAACAGCAGATGCTGCTTTACACCGAAGATAGACACAAAATGCTGGAGTAACTCAGCGGAGCAGGCAGCATATCTGGAGAGAAATAATGGTTGATGTTTCGTGTCAAGACCCATCTGAAGAAGGTATGAAGACGGGTCTGAAGAAGGGTCTCGACCCAAAACGTCACCCATTCCTTGTCTCCAGAGATACTGCCTGTTCTGCTGAGTTACTCCAGCATTTTGTGTCTATCTTCACAGTAAACGATGGGCTATATACTTGCAGCACAGCATTCCTTGGCACGGAACTGGTAACAATGTTGTCCAATGCCATTTTATTCATTCTCCTTGCCGGAATATATTTCTTTAATATTACATGCATCCTTCTTTTGACAGAAAATGTGGATATACATGAATAATTTCATTGCATTCAGGATATGAGCCAAACAAATTTAATAATGCAGGAAGTTAATGAGTCATGCAATGCCTGTTAGTAATTAGGAATACAGTAGTTATATTATAATCGAAGATTAATGATTTAATTTTTTGTAATGAAATGGGAATGTGAAACACATTACTTCTGTTAATTACAAAAGTTGCTGATTTGATAAGCAGCCCTTTTATTGACCTAAAACACTGAATAGGGTGCGAAACAATAAACATGGCATATTTGGTAGCTATTTCAAAGGTGGGCTGGGGCTTGTGTGTAGAAAGCAACTGCAGATGCTGGTTTACACCAAAGTTAGACAAATGTGCAGGAGTAACTCAGCGGACAAAAAGGATGGGCGAAGTTTCGGGTCACTACCCTTCTTCAGACATCCAGAATACTTCTAATATTTGTGCCTTGTTTTGTTCAGAGAAAGGAAGACCTGGATTCATTCACCACCCATGAATATAAATTAAGACTGAGCTGAGGAATTTCTCAATTGGAATTGGAAGACGTACTTTTGTAATTTTGGCAAGCCTGCACTCAGAAGCTTCTGGTGTGGGGCTGGTGACAGCAAGAATAGGGCTAGTCTAAAATTTCACTGCTGGTATTAACTTAGTTTGTTTTTATAATGCATGCCTTCATTCCTTAAATACATTGACATATTGTCGTAGAGCGATACAGCATGGAAACAGGCTCTCCACACAGACCATCAACAGCCCATTTACACTATTACTATCAGTCTCCTTAGTTTCATTCCTTCCACATGGTCATCAACTCTGCCCCGATACGACCACTCATCTTCACCCTCAGGGTAATCTATTGCGACTTGGGCGACACAGTGTCTTACAGCACCAGAGACCCAGGTTTGATCCTGACTGCGGGTGCTATCTGCATGGAGTTAGTACGTTTCCCCTGTGACTGCGTGGGTTTTCTCTGGGTGCTCCGGTTTCCTCCCATATTCCAATGACGTACAGGTTTATCGTACAAGATCAGCCATGATCATATTGAATGGCGGTGCAGGCTCGAAGGGCCGAATGGCCTACTCCTGCACCTATTTTCTATGTTTCTATGTTTCTATGTTTATAGGTTAATAGGTTTTGGTAAAAAATTGTAAATTGTCCCTAGTGTGAAGGATAGTGTTAATGTACAGGTGATCGCTGGTCGGCGCCAACATGGTGGGCCAAAGGGCCCAATTCTCCACTGTATGCCTAAAGTCTAAAGTCTTTAGCATGCAAGGTGTAACCAGAGCACGTGGAGAAAACCCCAAAGTAGATTCCACACACAGCACCTAGTGTCAGGATTGAACCTGGGTTTCTGTCACTTATAGGCTGCGCTATTGTGCCATCGAAATGTTTTGGTTTCCCAGGTATCACAGTGACCATTGCTCATGAAAGATACCAAGCACACTTAGGGTGAAGCCCCCACAGTATTAAGCTGCTCCTGCTGTGGAACAGAACAATAACGGTGAACAATATTTATTTGTTCATCCCAAGTAACATTAGCAAATTTGCAGATGACACAAAGCTGGGTGGCAGTGTGAACTGTGAAGAGGATGCTGTGAGGATTCAGGGTGACTAGGATAGGCTGGGTGAGTGGGCAGATGCATGGCAGATGCAGTATAATGTGGATCAATGTGAGGTTATCCACTTTGGTGGCATGAAAAATAAGGCAGATTATTATCTGAATGTTTTCAGATTAGGAAAAAAGGGGAAGTGCAACGAGGCCTGGGTGGCCCTGTACATCAGTCACTGGAAGTAAGCATGCAGGTACAGCAGGCAATGAAGAAAGCTAATGGCATGTTGGCCTTCATAATGAGAGGATTTGAGTATTGGAGCAAAGAGGTCATTCTGCAGTTGTACAGGGCCCTGGTGAGACCCAGTGATGGAAATGGGTTTTAGGAACTAGGGGTACTCTAAGGTCCGTGAGGCTGAGGTTGGGAAGGAAGGGGGGATTTTTTTAATATGAGGTCATACCCATGTAAGAGCACAAGAATGCATAACTTGTTTATTGTGTATTTATAATATAGTTTATTGTGTATTAAATGTTATAGCTTTCTTGCATCTCTCTCTCTCTCTCTCTCTCTCTCTCTCTCTCTCTCTCTCTCTCTCTCTCTCTCTCTCTCTCTCTCTCTCTCTCTTTTTTCTTTTTTTTTTCCTTTCAAAAACTTTATTCGACACAATCATATGATACAACACATCAATACATAATCAAAAATACACTATATCATTAAAAACAAAAAATCATTATAGTACAACAGTGCATTCATTATTTACGATACTCTCAACCCCACGCGGTGACCAGCGCCCATGGAGGGCCTCCAGAGTCCCCGTGGACACCGCGTGTTCCCTCTCCAGGGACACCCGTGCACGGACGTACGCCCGGAAGAGGGGCAGGCAGCCAACTCTAGCCTCACCATCGACCGCACGCTGCCTGGACCCGCGAATGGCCATCTTGGCCAGGCCCAGGAGCAAACCGACAGGGAGGTCCCACCCCCCCACTTGGCTCTCCCCCCCACCCTGCCTTGTGTCCAAACACTAGAATCGTGGGACTAAAATGCAACCAGAACTTGAGGAACAACCCCTTCAGATATTGGTACAGGGGCAGTAGCCTCTCACACTCCATGTACACGTGGAACACGGTCTCTTCCTCGCCGCAGAAAATACATGCGATGGACGAGCCCGTGAACTTACTCAAAAGTTTATTACAAACCACCGCTCTGTGCAACAGTCTCCACCTCAGGTCCCCAATGTAAAGGGGAACAACTCCCTTATAGAAGGACCCCCACTGGGGACCTCCCCCGCCTTCAGGTGGTAACACCATCCGCCATAGTGTGTCAGGACGGGAGACGAAGGCAAGGAGGTGCAGAATGTGCAGGAGCATTCTGTACAGTGTGCGTCTCTTCGCATCACGAAACGGCATGCTGGTCATCTCAGAAAGGCG
>CM075978.1:142826968-143262039 GCA_038087875.1 Malacoraja senta
TCTCCCCCTCTCCCCCTCTCCCCCTCTCCCCCTCTCCCCCCCCTCTCCCCCTCTCCCCCCTCCCCCCCTCTCCCCCTCTCCCCCTCTCCCCCTCTCCCCCTCCCCCTCCCCCTCCCCCTCCCCCCCCCCTCTCCCTCTCCCTCTCCCTCTCCCTCTCTCCCTCTCCCTCTCCCTCTCCCTCTCCCTCTCTCCCTCTCTCTCTCCCTCTCTCTCTCCCTCTCTCTCTCCCTCTCTCTCTCCCTCCCTCCCTCCATTCCCTCCACAGATGCCGCCTGGCCCGCTGAGTTCCTCCAGCACTCTGTGTTTTTTAGTTAACTCTTGAAATTGAAGTTAGACATAAAGCTGGAGTAACTCATGGGACAGGCAACGACTCTGGAGAGAAGACCCTTCTTCAGACTGAACTGAACTCTCGTCGGTGAGAGTACTTGTGATTGTCTGCGGAAGGGTCTCGACCCAAAATGCTACCCACTCCCCAGAGCCGCCGCCCGTCCCGCTGAGCCACCCCAGCTCCCTCGTGTCCACCTTCAACTCCAGAGCCAAAGAAAAAACACAGAGTGCTGGAGGAACTCAGCGGGCCAGGCGGCACCCGCAGAGGGAACGGACCAGGACCTGCCTCGTTGAGACCTCGCCAGAAGTTTCAAACCTACCGCCCCCTCCAGTTCGAGCCACGTGGACCAAGATACCACATTGTAAACAACTACGTTCGCTACTTTGACGGGGAGTTCGCGTTCCGCCACAGTCCCGCCAGCGGTTTCCAGCTGTTTGATATCCGCTTCAGGAAGGAGCGGGTGGTCTACGAGTTGAGTGTCCAGGAGGTGAACTCCGTTTACTGCAGAGAGACGCCAGGTCTGATGAGGGCCAAGTTCTTAGTCATTATGGAATTGGGAAAAGTTCCAATGAGCTGGTGAAAGGCGTGGACTGCCCTTACAGCGCCACTTTCATCCACACTCTCCATCTCATTGATACTGAAACCAAAGATCCTATAGTAGATAGGATAGTCCACTCGACGAAAAAGCCGTAGTAGGGTCATGGGTCATCTTCAGCACCATTTCCGTAACCGGCTTCCGTCTCCGCTCTAGTATCTTTGCTTTGGTCATGGCTTCTTCATGCACAAATCATCTTTTTGTTTCTCAGCTGCAGGTGATCATTTTGATATTCCTGCCTAGTCCTCCTTATTAACTCTGAACATTCAAAATATTGCCATTTGGAAGGAGCTCCAGAAAATCCTGCACCCACTCAAGCCATCCTCCCCACCCCCACCCCCCCCCCCTCCGACAGACACGGAGCGATCGCCGGCCCCCTTTTCTTTGTTAAACATCTATTTTCTTCACGTGGTTTTTTAAAATTTCCATCTTACCATTTCCGTACTTTTTCGATATCTGCCATGACCCGTTTGATGTCATCCTTCTCCCTGCTCCTGGTCTTGGCCCGCACCGATCTGCCGGACATGATGTGTGTGTGTGTGTTTGTTTGTTTGGCGGAGACTGGGGGGAGAAGCGCAGGCACCAAGAGCGAGCGAACTCGCGGACAGACGGACGAAAGGAACGATCATAGAGCGGAATAGGTGACATTTCGGGTCGAGATCCTTCTTCAGACTAACAGTCATGGGAAAGGGAAACGGGAGATATCGGCATATCTTCCATTCATTTGTCCTTAGTACCGTCTATATCTATTGTTCCTCTTTCCCTGACTCAGTCTGAAGAAGGGTCTCGACCCGAAATGTCATCTATTCCGCTCTATGATCGTTGCTTTCGTCCGTCTGTCCGCTCGTTCGCTCGCCCTTGGATTAAGTAGCGCAGGATAAAGCTGCAAACTCATGTACAGGATGGAAACTTGAAACTGAAAAGTAGGGGAACGCGTCCCCCTGCGTACCCCCCCCCCATTTCCATCACCGGTGAGACCACACCTGGAGTATTGTGTGCAGTTTTGGTCTCCTAATGTGAGGAAGGACATTCTTGCTATTGAGGGAGTGCAGCGTAGGTTCACGAAGTTAATTCCCGGGATGGCGGGACTGTCATATGATGAAAAAATGAAATGACTGGGCTTGTATTCACTGGAATTTAGAAGGATGAGAGGGAATCTTATAGAAACATATAAAATTATTAAGGGATTGGACACGCTAAATGCAGGAAACATGTTCCGGTGTTGGGGGAGTCCAGAACCAGGGGCACAGTTTAACAATAAGGGGTAGATCATTTAGGACTGAGATGAGGAAAACATTTTTCACCAGAGAGTTGTGAACCTTTGGAATTCTCTGCCACAGAAGATAGTGGAGGCCAATTCACTGGATGTTTTCAAGAGAGAGTTAGATTTAGCTCATAGGGTTAAAGAAATCAAGGGATATGGGGGAAAAAGCAGGAACGGGGTATTGATTTTAGATGATCAGCCATGATCATATTGAATGGCGGTGTTAGCTCGAAGGGTCGAATGGCCTACTCCTGCATCTATTTTTATATGTTTCTCTGTTCTATGTTTCTATGATATGCACTTGCACTATTCTACACACTGGGGACAATTTACAATTTTACTAAAGCCAATTAACCTACAAAACCTGTTCGTCTTTGGAGTGTGGGAAGAAACCTGGAGAAAACTCGTGCAGGTCACAGGAAGAACGTTCAAACTCCGTACAGAGAGCACCCATACTCAGGTCATTTGATCTATTGAGTCTGCCAATCAATTATGGCTGATCTAGCTTTCCCCTCAACCCCATTATCCTGTTTTATCCCCGTAACCTTACTAATCAAGAACCTGTCAATTTCTGTCTTAAAAATATCTAATGATTTGGCCTCACACCCATCTGTGGCAATGAATTCCATAGATTCACCACCCTTAGGCTAAAGAAATACCTCCTCATCTCTTTTCTAAATATACATCCTTTTATTCAGAGGCTGCGACATCTGGTCTCTGGGAAACAAGGGCCGAATGGCTTACTCCTGCACCTATTTTCCATGAATCAGAAACAATCACTAATTTAAGAAACATTTAGATAAAAACTTAAATAGGTAAGGCTTAGTCGGATACAGATCTAATGTGGGCAAATGGCTTGGTGTAGATGGGTGTAAGTGTCAGCATGGAAGTGGTGAGTGAAAGGGCTCATTTCTATGTTGTACACCAGCCTCTCCACATCCTTTCTATCCAGGCCTTTCATTATTCGGTAAGTTTCAGTGAGGTCCTCCCTCATCCTTCTATACAATGACTGCAGAACCAGAGCCAACAGATGCTCATCGTATGTTAACCCAATCATCCCCGGGATCATTCTTGTCAACCTCCTCTGGTCCCTCTCCATCGCCAGCACATCCCCCCTCAGATATGGGGCCCAAGTCCTTTTCTCACTTCAACTTTGTCAGAGAATATACAACAGCTTGAAATATCAGGCATCTATTCTTAAGAACAGCTTCTTGTCCATAGATGTGTGATTCCTGAACAGAGGTAGAGTTGAGAGTATGTGGGGGAGATGTTCCAAGTACTCTTGCTCTTAATTCTACCTCGTTCTATTATCCTATTGTTGTACTTACTTTTTTTCTCTTCTTCGGTTTTCACCATTCTGCTGTTTTGCACTTGTACCTATTATTGTATTCATCATTACTATATATGTGCTATTTACCCTACGAGCGTCATGTGAAAAAGGAATTTCATTGCACTTTGGTGTACATGGCAATAAACTCATTTGATCTGATCTGATCAATCAATCAGCACTGTCTTATAATAAGGAATGGAAATTGAAGAGATATCCAAAATGTTTTAAGCCTATTTGCATCTCCTAAGAATCTGCGAATAAAAAAAAAATCTGTTTAAAGTGCGGTACAATTAGTATATGAAGCTGAAAATCCAATAAACGGACTGGATGTGTATTTTCTTCTCCTTACAATGAGTCTGGTGCAATCTTGTGATGGGACCCATTGTTTGCTGAAGGGAAGTCAAAGTTAATAAACATCATGTTAATAATTTACAGAGGTACCTGTTCCTTGCAGAGAAAAGGTGACAGTGTTGCAGGTGATCTGCTGAATGTGGTGCTATGAGACGAAGAAGTATAAGTGGAGCAGTATCTCGTGGGAGTCAAAGTTAGAGGAGCTGCATCAAAGAAAAGCACTTGTTGGCTGTTGTCTGTATGCAGAGCTGCGGGATGAAAATATAAAAGGTCTGTGGTGATAGAGTTGCTAGGCTTGTGCGTCCATACTGGAGATAAGAGGAGCAAAGACCTGTAATGAGACCGCGGGTGTTAGAATGAGCTGTAGATGCTGGTTTACATCGAAGATAGACACAAAATGCTGGAGCCTGACCCGCTGAGTTACTCCAGCATTTTGTGTCTATCTGAGTGTTAGTGCAACTTGCACCAAAATATAAGACAAAAAAATATCCACTCAACCATTCAACCTGTCCTATGTTGATTAAAGAGGTTTGAGATGAGAATGTCTCTGAGGACAAGTAGTAATGAGTTCTGACACCAATGCCCATTGTCGGCATGGTGGCGTAGTGGTAGAGTTGCTGCCTTACAGCACCAGAGACCCGGTTCAATCATGAATACGGGTGCTGTCTGTACGGAGTTTGTACATTCTCGCTGTGAGCATGTAGTTTTTCTCTGTGTGCTCTAGTTTTCTCTCACATCCCAATGACATGCAGGTTTGTAAGTTAATTGACTTCTTAAATTGTCCCTAATGTGTAGGATAGAAGTAGTGTCTGGGTGATCGATGGTCAGTGCGGACTCACTGTAGCTCTGAAGTGAACTGAATTAGACAGAGCTGTTGCCTCACAGTGCCAGAGACTGGGAGCCAGGTGCGTGGAGTATGCACATTCTCGTATTGACCGTATGGGTTTCCATCAGATGCTCCAGTTTCCTCCCACATACCAAAGCCATGCAGTTTGTTGGGTTAATTCAGCACTGTAAATTACCTATGGTCTGTAGCCGAGTAGTATAAGCACGGTCGGGTGAGCGGGTTGGAGTGGATGGGAATAAAATGGGATTCGTACAGGGCCAATGTAATGGGTGGTTGATGGTCGTTATAGATTTGGTAAGCCGAAGGGCTTGTTTCTGTTGTAATTCTCTATCACAAACACCAGCCCTGAAGCAAGGCCTCGCCCGAAATGTCAACTATCCATTTCTCTCCACAGATTCTGCCTGACCGATTGAGCTCCTCTAATAGTTTGTGTTGTGCTCCAGATTCCAGCATTTACAGCCACTTGTGCCTTCTCTACGACTATTGAGCTGGTATGCCGTGAGTACAAGATAACCTGTATGAGACACTCAGACCAAGAGGAAAACCTTCCAGAAGACTGCAGTAAGATCCTGTTATTAAACATAATTTGGTAGAATATCTAAAGTAGATTAGTAAAGTAGTAAAATTATAAAAATTGTGATACTATTGGGCAGCGGCTTTAGATAGAATATGAGGACGTGCTGACGTTTGCATCTATGTGAGGCTTCAACTAGTAATCTAGTTTCAACTAGATTGTATTTCAAAGAAGGTTTGTAAGTTCTTCAGCTATATTCCGTAGAACCAGGTTGGCTCATTATAAGTAAGTGCAGTAAGGCCCAGTACTTTGCTTCGAGCACAGTACCCCTGTCCCATACCCAGCATTGATTGGTATAACAATCAATATAATTCCTTAGGATCTGGCTGCGTTTGGACTGGCTATAGTCGGGCTGGCTTTTGATGTTATTCCTGACAAATTACTTAATACCGAGTATCCTATTAGAAGGAAAAATAGTGGTGTAAAGTGGGGTCCAAAATTTAGAACACTTTCTTGAAATAAAGGAGGAAAACTTTTCTCACTTGTCAATAACTTTGCTATATCCATGATGCACAACTCAAACCAAGGATTGAGTCAGTGTATGTGGTTCACCTGGATCTTCAGAAGGTCTTTGATAAGGTGCTGTACGTGAGGTTGCTAAAGAAGATGAGAGCCCATGGTATCAGAAGGAAGACATTAGCATGGGTAGCAGGTTAAGTGGATGGCAGGAGGCAAAAAGTGGCAATAAAGGGTTTTTTTTCTGGTTGGCTGCCAGTCACTAGTGGTGTTCCGCAGGGGTCGGTGCTGGGGCCACTTCTCTTCATGTTGTATGTCAATGATTTGGATGAGGGAATTTAAGGTTTTGTAGCTTGCAGATGATACGAAGATAGGTGGAGAGACAGGTAGTGTAGAGAAAGCAGGAACTCTGCAGAAGGACTTGGACAGGTTGGGAGAGTGGGCAGAAAAGTGGCAGATGGAACACAGTGTAGCAAAGTGTGGAGTCGTGCATTTTGGTAGTAGGAATAAAGGTGTAGTATAGCGGGGACTCGCAGGAGTCCAGCCAAGAATCAGTCGGAACACAAAGTTGTGTGAATGAAGCATATTTATTATTATTACAGTGCTGTTCCCTACTTCTCAAATGGGCATGGGCGTTGCCCAACCTTAAATACCACCCGTGACCTGGGCCTCCCACACCGAGACATCTAACTCCTCCCTCCAGAGCCGAGGGTTCGCTCTGCCCGTGGCCTACCACCAGGTGCCGCCACAGTAGACTATTTTCTAAATAGGGAGAGAATTTAGAAATTAGAAATGCAAAGGGACTTGGGAGTCCAGGCACAGCATACCCAAAACGTTAATTTGCAAGTCAAATCGGTAGTAAGGAAATCAGATACAATGCTTCCATTTATTTTGAGAGGACTAGAATACAAAAAAAAACAGTGATGTAATGCTGAGGCTTTATAAGGCACTGGTCAGACCACATTTGGAGTATTGTGAGCAGTTATGGACCCATATCTAAGGAAGGATGTGCTGGTGCTGGAGAAGGTCCAGTGGAGGTTTAAAAGAATGATCCCAGGAATGATTGGGTTAATGTATAATGAGCGTTTGACGGCATTGGGCGTACTTGCTGGAGTTTAGAAGAAAGAGGGGAACTTCATTGAAATTTACCAAATAGTGAAAGGCCTGGATAGAGTGGATGGGGAAAGGATGTTTCCACTAGTGGGGAGTCTAGGACCAGAGGCCATAGCCTCAGAATAAAAGGACGTACCTTTTGAAAGGAGATGAGGAAGAATTAATTTTGTCAGAGGGTGATGAATCTGTGGAATTCATTGCCACAGAAGGCTGTGGAGACTGATGATGGATATTATTGAGGTGGAGATTAGCAGATTCTTGATTAGTAAAGGTGCCAGAGGTTATGGGTAGAAGGCAGGAGAGTGGGGTTGAGAGGGAAAGATAGTTCAGCCATGATTGAATGGTGGAGTAGACTCGATGGACCGAATGGCCTCATTATGTTCCTATAACTTATAAGGTCATATGTTCATAAGGAATAGAGTAAAATTAGGCCATTCTGGCCATCAAGAGAACTCCGCCATTCAATCATGGCAGATCTATCTCTCCCTCCTAACCCCAATCTCCTGCCTTCTCCCCATAACCTCTGACACCTGTATTAATCAAGAATATATCTATCTCTGCCTTAAATATATCCACTGACTTGGCCTCCACAGCCTTCTGTGGCAAAGAATTCCATAGATTTACCACGTTCTGACAAAAAAAAATTCTCCTCATCTCCTTCCTAAAAGAATGTCCTTTAATTCTGAGGCCATGACCTCTAGTCCTAGACTCTCCCACTAATGGAAACATCCTCTCCACATCCACTTTATCCAAACCTTTCACTATTCTGTATGTTTCAATTAGAACCCCCCTCATTCTTGTAAACTCCAGTGAGTACAGGCCCAGTGCCTACAAACGCTCATCATAGGTTAACCAGCTCATTCCTGGAATCATTCTTGTAAACCTCCTCTGGACCCTCTCTAGAGCCAGCACATCCTTCCTCAGATATGGTGCCCAAAATTGCTCACAATATTCCAAATGCGGCCTTATCAGCACTTTATTGAGCTTCAAAATTACATCCCTGTTTTTGTATACAAGCCCTCTTGAAATTAATGCTAGCATTGAGTTAGCTTTCTGTACCACCAATTCGACTTGCAGATTAACTTTTTGGGAATCCTGCACCAGCACTACCAAGTCCCTTTGCACCTCTGGTTTATACCCCATTAAGAAAATAGCCTATGCCTTTATTCCTACTACCAAAATGCATGACTCCACACTTTGCTACACTATATGAACTTAAGTACTTTTTACATGGGTAGAAGTTTAAATTATTTCACAGATGGTTATGATTTAGGTTATGATTTGCTTTAGGTATAATTGGTCCCATTCGCATAATTTGCATTATGGAAAAGACTGTGACCATTTACTTTATCTGTGGCATCATGATTTTGTATAAGGACACCCCCTCAGCCTCCTTATGCTCCAAAAAATATACCCAATCTAAAGAAGTGGAGTTTCTGCCTTCCAGCACCAGAGACCCGGGTTCCATCCTGACTATGGCTGCTGTCTGTATGGGGTTTGTACGTTCTCCCCATGACCTCCCACACCCCAAAGATATACAGGTTTGTAGGTTAATTGGCTTTGGTTAGGGTGTAGGATAATGCTCATGTACTGGGATCACTGGTCAGCATGGACTAGGTTGGCCGAAGGGCCTGTTACCACACCGTATCTCTGAAATTAAAAACTAAAACTAAAAGTCTCAATATAACTCAAGCCCTCAAGTCCAAGAGACTTGAAGAAGAACCTTCGGGTAATGGAGTTCCTATGAAACTGTTCCCTTAACATAGAAACATAGAAACATAGAAAATAGGTGCAGGAGTAGGCCATTCGGCCCTTCGAGCCTGCACCGCCATTCAATATGATCATGGCTGATCATCCAACTCAGTATCCTGTAACTGCCTTCTCTCCATACCCCCTGATCCCTTTAGCCACAAGGGCCACATCTAACTCCCTCTTAACTTTAGCCAATGAACTGGCCTCAACTACCTTCTGTGGCAGAGAATTCCACAGATTCACCACTCTCCGTGTGAAAAATAACTTTCTCATCTCGGTCCTAAAAGACTTCCCCCTTATCCTTAAACTGTGACCCCTTATTCTGGACTTCCCCAACATCGGGAACAATATTCCTGCATCTAGCCTGTCCAACCCCTTAAGAATCTTGTAAGTTGCTATAAGATCCCTTCTCAATCTTCTAAATTCTAGCGAGTACAAGCCGAGTCTATCCAGTCTTTCTTCATATGAAAGTCCTGCCAACCCAGGAATCAGTCTGGTGAACCTTCTCTGTACTCCCTCTATGGCAAGAATGTCTTTCCTCAGATTTGGTGACCAAAACTGTACGCAATACTCCAGGTGTGGCCTCACCAAGACCCTGTACAACTGCAGTAGAACCTCCCTGCTCTTATACTCAAATCCTTTTGCTATGAATGCTAACATACCATTCACTTTCTTCACTGCCTGCTGCACCTGCATGCCTACTTTCAATGACTGGTGTACCATAACACCCAGATCTCGTTGCATATCCCCTTTTCCCAATCGGCCACCATTCAGATAATAGTCTACTTTCCTGTTTTTGCCACCAAAGTGGATAACCTCACATTTATCCACATTATACTGCATCTGCCATGTATTTGCCCACTCACCCAACCTATCCAAGTCACCTTGCAGCCTCCTAGCATCCTCCTCACAACTAACACTGCCCCCCAGTTTCGTGTCATCTGCAAACTTGGAGATGTTGCATTCAATTCCCTCATCCAGATCATTAATATATATTGTAAATAGCTGGGGTCCCAGCACTGAGCCTTGCGGTACCCCACTAGTCACTGCCTGCCATTCTGAAAAGGACCCGTTTACTCCTACTCTTTGCTTCCAGTCTGCCAGCCAGTTCTCTATCCACATCAATACTGAACCCCCAACACCGTGTGCTTTAAGTTTGCATACTAATCTCTTATGTGGGACCTTGTCTAAAGCCTTCTGAAAGTCCAGATATAACACATCCACTGGTTCTCCCTTATCCACTCTACTAGTTACATCCTCGAAAAATTCTATAAGATTCGTCAGACATGATTTACCTTTCATAAATCCATGCTGACTTTGACCAATGATTTCACCACTTTCCAAATGTGCTGCTATCCCATGTTTGATAACTGACTCTAGCATTTTCCCTACTACCGATGTTAGACTAACTGGTCTGTAATTCCCCGTTTTCTCTCTCCCTCCCTTTTTAAAAAGTGGGGTTACATTAGCTACCCTCCAATCCTCAGGAACTACTCCAGAATCTAAAGAGTTCTGAAAAATTTCATTAATGCATCCACTATTTCTGGGGCTACTTCCTTAAGTACTCTGGGATGCAGCCTGTCTGGCCCTGGGGATTTATCGGCCTTTAATCCATTCAATTTACCTAACACCACTTCCCGGCTAACCGGGATTTCACTCAGTTCCTCCATCTCATTTGACCCCCGGTCCCCTGCTATTTCCGGCAGATTATTAATGTCCTCCTTAGTGAAGACAGAACCAAAGTAGTTATTCAATTGGTCTGCCATATCCTTGTTCCCCATGATCAATTCACCAGTTTCTGACTGCATGGGAACTACATTTGTTTTAACTAATCTTTTTCTCTTCACATATCTATAAAAACTTTTGCAGTCAGTTTTTATGTTCCCTGCCAGTTTTTTTTCATAATCTATTTTCCCTTTCCTAATTAAGCCCTTTGTCCTCCTCTGCTGGACTCTGAATTTCTCCCAGTCCTCTGGTAGGCTGCTTTTTCTGGCTAATTTGTATGCTTCATCTTTTGTTTTGATACTATCCTTGATTTCCCTTGTTATCCACGGATGCGCTACCTTCCCTGATTTATTCTTTTGCCAAACTGGGATGAACAATTGTTGTTGTTCATCCATGCAGTCTTTAAATGCCTTCCATTGCATATCCACCGTCAACCCTTTAAGAATCACTTGCCAGTCTATCTTGGCCAATTCACGTCTCATACCCTCAAAGTTACCCTTCTTTAAGTTCAGAACCCTTGTTTCTGAATTAACAATGTCACTCTCCATCCTAATGAAGAACTCAACCATATTATGGTCACTCTTGCCCAAGGGGCCACGCACAACAAGACTGCTAACCAACCCTTCCTCATTACTCAATACCCAGTCTAGAATAACCAGTTCTCTCGTTGGTTCCTCTACATGTTGGTTTAGAAAACTATCCCGCATACATTCCAAGAATTCCTCAGCACCCCTGCCAATTTGATTCACCCAATCTATATGTAGATTGAAGTCACCCAATATAACTGTTTTACCTTTGTTGCACGCATTTCTAATTTCCTGTTTGATGCCATCCCCAACTCCACTACTACTGTTAGGTGGCCTGTACACAACTCCCACTAGCGTTTTCTGCCCCTTAGTGTTTCGCAGCTCTACCCATATCGATTCCACATCCTCCAAGCTAATGTCCTTCCTTTCTATTGCGTTAATCTCCTCTCTAACCAGCAACGCTACGCTACCTCCTTTTCCTTTCTGTCTATCCCTCCTGAATATTGAATATCCCTGGATGTTCAGCTCCCAGCCTTGGTCACCCTGGAGCCATGTCTCCGTGATCCCAACTGTATCATATTCATTAATAACTGTCTGCACATTCAACTCATCCACCTTATTACGAATGCTCCTTGCATTGAGACACAAAGCCTTCAGGCTTGTTTTACAACACACTTACCCCTTATACAATTATGTTGAAAAGTGGCCCTTTTTGATTTTTGCCCTGGATTTTTCTGCCTGCCACTTTTACTTTTCACCTTGCTACCTGTTGCTTCTACCCTCATTTTACACCCCTCTGTCTCTCTACTCATGCTCCCATTCCCCTGCCACATTAGTTTAAATCCTCCCCGACAGCACTAGCAAACACTCCCCCAAGGACATTGGTTCCATTCCAGCCCAGGTGCAGACCGTCCTGTTTGTACTGGTCCAACCTCCCCCAGAACTGGTTCCAATGCCCTAGAAATTTGAATCCCTCCCCCTTGCACCATTTTTCAAGCCACGTATTCATCTGCAATATCCTCCTATTTCTACTCTGACTAGCACGTGGCACTGGCAATAATCCAGAGATTATTACCTTTATCTCCTAGCTCCCTAAATTCGCCTTGTAGGACCTCATCCCGTTTTTTACCTATATCGTTGGTGCCAATGTTCACAACGACAGCTGGCAGTTCACCCTCCCCCTCCAGAATGTTCTGGTGGTAGACAGTGCAGACGTGGGAGGTGCTATCACTGTAGGTTTAAATAGCAACTGCAGTGCATATTGTGGATGCTACACACTGCAACCAACGTGCCTCTGTGGTGAAGGGAGCAAATACTTAGAGTGGATGATGGGGTGTTAATCAATTGCCTGCTCTGTTCTGGATTTACAGAAGCAGGAGGAAAAGTTTTGGAATTATCTCACATTTGACCTGCAACGGGAACTAGCGGGAGACAGAATCTTAGTAATGAATGCTGTTGTTACCAACAGAGACAAGGATTATGGGTGGGCTATAAAAACACCACTGTGTGTGTATCTGGCCTGTAAGAATGTAGTTAAGTATGGAACCAGAAGAAACAATTAAACTTATTAAAGCTTTTTCAGCAAATTTGATTTTATTTCCCATGTATTAACCAAGAACACATCTTTAAATTGAAACGTTCGGAGATTTTAAGGAAACAACAACAAAAAATGGTGAGGTTAATTAAAAAAATACTGAGGACATTGGACATTCAATGCAGTTAATTGTAAAACAATTGAGACTGATTTAATCATTCCATAACATCACAAGGTAGATGTCGGTAAGGGAACATATCCATCCCATTCTACTTCAGACTTCAAAAGCTCTCTACTACCCAGTTCCATTTGCAGATTCCACCTCCAAAACACCTTGCCTTCATTTGCAAACTTTTTTTCTGCTGAATGTTGCTCAGCATGTGACATTTGAGAGGAGGTTGGATAGGCCCATGGACATGAAGATAATTGAGGGATATGGATCACGTGCAGGCAGCTGTGATTAGTTTATCTTGGCATCATGATCAGCATGGACATTGTCGGCCGAAGGACCTGTTCTTGTGCTGTGCTTTTCTATGTTTTGTGTTTAGTAACTTTGTAATTTTGTTTCATTGTCTCTTAGAGAGCAAACCTTCCCTGTACAAGATTGCAGACTGAACGATCATTTCGCTGAACACCTACGCTCAGTCCACCCTGGTCTATGTGATCTCCATTTCGACTCCCCTTCCCATTCCCATACTCACTTTTCTGTCCTGGGCCTCCTACACTGTCACAGTGAGACCACACACAAATTGGAGGAACAGCACCTCATATTTTGCTTGGGCATCTTACAACCCAACGCTATGAACATTGATATCGCCAAATTCAAGGGACCCCTGCATTCCTACTCTCTCCCCTCCCCAACCTAGTCATCGTACTAGTTCCACTGTTGGCATCTTTGTATCCATTCGTTATCACTTCTTCCCCAGCCATTATGGGCTCCACCCTTCCTTGATCATCTATTGTCGGTCCTGGTTTGTTGTGGACTTTACCTGCCTCCAGTTCCCCCCTCCCCCCTCTCTCTCTACTTTCATGTTGAAGAGGGGTTCTGACCCGAAATATCACTCATCATTTTTCTCCAGAGGTGCTGCCTGACCAGCTGAGTTACTCCAGCGCTCTGTGTCTTCATTCCTGTATGTTGTTTTTAACGTTATTAATATTCTCTTGCAGTCTGACAGATAAAATATTTCCCTGAACAGAAGAATCACAACAATTAAACTGCTAAACATCATGGAGGCCCTCACGCTGTTTTCCAGATGGTACTTGTATGCCATACACGGTTACTTTTGTGAGGTAATGTTTACAGCTGGATGGGACTTTGTGGAGAATGCAAACTGGAAGTTCCGTGGGGTTACCAGCGTGTGGTCGCTTCTTATCTATGGCACTTCAATCCTCGTTGTGGAAAAGATGTACCTTCATCTTCGGACTAAGTATAATGTTCTAACAAGGGGCTTCATTTATACACTCTGGACGTACGTTTGGGAGTTTACAACAGGCTTTATCCTGCAACAGTTTAATGCTTGCCCCTGGGATTATTCCTCTTTCCGGGGGAACTTTATGGGACTAATTACTCTTGAATATGCAATGCCGTGGTTCCTCGCTTCAATAGTTGCCGAGCAGATGGTGATTAAAAACATTTTGCGGTTACGTCTGGATGGACAGGGAGACTCAACTTCAAGTTATGTGACACTGAAAAAGTACTTCTAAATGAATTTGGTTTGATTAATGTTACCTACGTAGCATCCATCAGTTGAATTCTCTTTTGGGGTGTATTTTACTTTTTTTTTGTTTGGTTCCAGTTTTCACCTTGATTTCTGAAATGTTTAACTCTTTTTATAGTTCCATAAGATACCAATGAATGAGAATTTTGCATACATAAACTTTGCTTCTTTCTCTTCTATCCTTTGGAAAGTATCACAAATAAGACTAATTATGTTTTAACCTAATGCTTAACCTCAGGAGGAGGTAGTTGAGGCAGGTACTATCACAACGTTTAAGAAACATTTAGACAGGTACATGGATAGGACAGGTTTAGAGGGATATTGGCCAAACACAGGCAGGTGGGACTAGTGTAGATGGGACATGTTGGCCGGTGTGGGCAAGTTGGGACAAAGGGCCTGATTCCACGCTGTACTGACTCCATGCCTACATATTTAATTTATCAGTGAGCAACATCGATAGCAAATAATAGTGCCATTTTAAGTGCTTTTTTAACCCTTTGCTATTTCATGTTTTCTGGCAATTCCTCCCTTAAGATAAATTCACTCAGTCTGTATTGGAAATCTGATTTATGCTTTATAGCTGTGTCCTAACCTTGAACCAGGAAGTCCTCTATAATAATTTTCTGTGGTCCCCTAAGTCACTCTCAAATATCCACCCAATTTTTAATGTGAACGATTGCCCCATCAATCATTCATTGTTTGTTTTTTGCATCTACCAAGTTTGAGCACATTTCTGTTGTCCTACTGTTAATCGATGACTCTGGCTCGAAGAATCAAAGGTCATCTAAAATATATTGTTGCTACTCAATTTACCTTTGGCCTGAAGGACCCTGAGCACAGATATGTTCTTTTGCATCTCATGAGCCTTCCAGATTCCAAAGTGATTAAATGGAGTCCAGATTTCACTTTCCTCTTCTCTTGGTTATCACTGACGTACATTATCTGCATTTACTAGCTTTTCCAAGGCTACTTGTCACAAAATCATTCCAGTTATTTTACCAATAACATCAGTCAATATTATTGAAAGAGAATAAAGTGACAAAATAAATGGCTGATTTTTTTTGTTATCAATGTTTGATTACCTTGTTAAAGTATTGCAAAAATTTCAAATGGGAGAGAATTTTATCGCTCGGGTAAAACTATTATATGACAGGCCTACTGCCAGAATATTAACTAAAAATATGTTGTCCCCGAAATGTCAATTATCAAGGGGAAATAGACAGGGATATTCATTATCACCTCTGCTATTTGCTCTTGTAATAGAACCGTTAGCGGAAAGTATTAGAATACATCCGAATATTCATGGTTATAATACAAAATAATAAAATAATAAAATATCATTATATGCAGATGATGTACTATTATATATTACAAAATCACAAATCAGTATACCAAATATATTAAATCTAATAGAGGAATTTGGATCCTTTTCAGGATATAGAATAAATTGGAATAAAAGTGTAATTATGATGATAAAACCTCAAGACTCAACACACCTGTTAAAATTCCCTTTTAAAATTGCTTCAGAAAAATTCAAATATTTGGGAATTGAAATTACTAGAAGAAAATATAAATCTTTATTTAATGCAAACTATATCGCCTCAGCGCAGAGGGAGAAGAGGAGGGAAGAGACTGCAGACCTAAGACTTTTGCCTCCATCACAGTGAGGAGATGTTGGGTGGACTCACTGTGGTGGATGTTAATATGTGTTTATTGTTGTTTTATGTATGACTGTTGCAATTTCGTTCAGACTTCGGTCTGAATGACAATAAAGGGCTATCTAATCTAATCTAATCTAATATGCCTTTACTCAATAAACTAAACATACTGATTAAATTTTGGAAAACTCTTCGGATGTCTCTAATAGGCCGAATAAATGCTATAAAAATTATTTTTTTACCACAAATTTTATATCTATTCCATTCAATACCGATATACTTATTTTAACTGGGACTATAAATCCCATAGAATTCAAAGAAGACATTTGTGCAAACCTAAAAAATTTGGCGGTTTAACACTCCCTAATTTTTTGTATTATTATTGGGCCGCAAATGTCAAAAATATGATTCACCTGTTGGACAATTCAGCCCAGCAGGTGGATTGGATAGTAATGGAGAGAGAGGATTGTTCCCCTTTTAATATAGGAGCGATCCTTCTCTCACCAACAAAATTGAAAAATACAAATTATAGTAAAAATCCAATTATTCATAGTACAATTAGAATTTGGAAACAAATAAAATTAACTTTAAAATTAAGAAATCTATCGCTTCTTTCACCTAAAGTGAATAATCCGTCGTTTAAACCATCTATTATAGATAAATCTTTTACACACTGGGATAGATTAGGAATTAAAACGTTTGGAGACATGTATTATAATGGAAGTTTTTTTAATCATTTCACTAACTACAACTTAAATACAATGAGTAGTAATCAATATTTTTAATATTTTCAAATCCGTGACTATTTGAAAAAATATACACAAGAATATCAAAATATGTCCCCAGACCTATTAGACGATGCAATGAATATAAAAGCGGAATCAACTGATTTAATATCATACTTGTATAATACCATCCTAAATATAGAAATACCATCATCTGATAGGATTAGAAGAGACTGGGAACAAGAACTAGCTATAAATATCTCGAACGAGTGTTGGGATAAACACGTTATATGTGCATAAATGCTCGATTAATGTAAGACACATTCTAAATCAATTTAAAACTTTACATAGACTATACTACTCAAAAGCTAAAATAAGTAAATTTTACCCAAATGTCTCTTCTATCTGTGATAAATGTCTAACCCAAGAAGCAACTATAGCACATTATTTTGTTTTTTGTATAGAAATCCAAAAATTTTGGAATGAAATCTTTGAAATTTTTACGAAATTATTTAAAATAAAACTGAAACTGAATGCAGAACTGATCATTTTTGGAACAATCGAAGCCAGTTTGGAGCTGCCTTCATTTCAAAAGAGCTTCCTTAATTATGGCTTAATAATGGCAAAAAAACATACTGAAATTCTGGAAAAACGCTCCCACGCCAACGAGAAAAAATGTGGAATTCTAATATGTCGGAACTGTTACACCTAGAAGATATGAGATTCCTCTCAGCAGGTAAACCAGACCATTTCCAAAAGATTTGGTCTCCATTTATCGACTTATTACAAATATAGGGTGCAACAAAATGTTGATAATAAATCGTTTCAGGACCTGGTGAGGTGTGAGTAAAGATATGAAGTAGGTACATCCCTTTTATATTGTCTTATCTTATTTTACTTTTTTTTCTTTTTCCTTCTTTTTTTTTTTTTTTTTTAAACTCTTTCTTGTGGTTTAGGTCCCTATGGGTTTTCCTGGACCACTCTTTCACTCACTCACTTACTATCTCTGCAACTCTTTCTATCCTTTTTCTTATTAAATAAAATATATATATATATATATATATATATATATATATATATATATATATATATATATATATATATATATATGTATATGTATATATATATATATATATATATATATATGTATATGTATATATATATATATATATATATGTATATGTATATATATATATATATATATATATATATATATATATATATATATATATATGTTGCTACTCAATTTACCTTTGGCCTGAAGGACCCTGAGCACAGATATGTTCTTTTGCATCTCATGAGCCTTCCAGATTCCAAAGTGATTAAATGGAGTCCAGATTTCACTTTCCTCTTCTCTTGGTTATCACTGACGTACATTATCTGCATTTACTAGCTTTTCCAAGGCTACTTGTCACAAAATCATTCCAGTTATTTTACCAATAACATCAGTCAATATTATTGAAAGAGAATAAAGTGACAAAATAAATGGCAGATTTTTTTGTTATCATTTAACTGCATGACTTGCCATGTGTCTGATTCACAATAGATAGCCCAGTCTCGATATACTGCAATAAATTGAAAATGAATCTTAATTCGAAGGAAAAAAACGGAAATTATTTTAATATCTTGCGTCCCAGTTTGCACCTGTCCTTTGCAATACTGTCATTGAGGCTATGTTTGGGTTTGAGGTGTGGGCATTTGTGGGCATTCCATTTATTGCTTAGCTGCAGTCAGCTAACAATGTTTCCTGGAATTGTTCATGAGTTAAGAGTCAAGAGTGTTTTATTGTCATGTGACCCAAAACAGAATGTGTTTCTTACCTGCAGCAGCACAACAGAAATGTAAACATAGCACTATGTAAACCATAATAAATAACAATAAAAGAATTTCACTATATAAGTTCAATATATAAATATTCAGTATATCGAGCAGCACAGTGGAGCAGCAGTAGAGTTGCTGCCTTACAGTGCCAGAGCCGGGTTCCTGATGACGGGTGCTGTCTGTATGGAGGTTGTACATTCTCCCCGTGACCGTGTGGATTTCCCCGGCTGCTCTGGTTTCCTCCCACAGTCCAATGCTGTACAGGTTTGTAGGGTAATTGGCTTCAATAATGATTGTAAATTGTCCCTGGTGTGTAGCATAGTGCTGGTGTATGGGGATCGCTGGTCGGCACGAATTCGGTGGGCCAAAGGGCTTGTTTCTGCGCTGTATCTCAAAACTTATAAAAGTTTTAAAAAAAACAATAATAGTGCAAAGATAAAAACAATGACCCCCCCTCCCAAAGTCTATGTAGTTTGGAGTTTAGTTGGAGGTTGTTGTGTTTAACAGCCTGATGGTTATTGGGAAGAAGCTGCATCTGAACATGGACGTTAGAATTTTCAGGCTCCTGTATATTTTTCCTGATGACTGGAGTGAAATGAAAGCGTGGCCAGGATGGTGTGTGTCTCTGATGATGCTGGCTGTCCTTCTGAGGCAGCTACTCCCGTAGATCCCTTCGATGATGCTTTCAGCATAGCAGAAAAATATTGTGGGTTTTAGTCATTCTTCCAATTGTTTGGAAGCAGATAGATTATTATGATTGCATTCAGTGGTACTGCACCATTGGTGATTTACAGAAGCCAATATCACAGCGCAAAGCCATACTTCCTATACAACTATTATGCAGGCCCCAAATAATATAAATGTCACATTTTGTCATTGTTATTTGTTGATATTTGTATTTTTTTTAATCACATCTTGCCGTATTGAATGAATCTGCTCATCAGACATGGTTGCTGTGCCAAAGAGAAGTCTGCCAGTGTTATCTTATCCTCCCCAAAGAGTAGCAAACAAAACCCAGTGTCTATTTAAACTTACTGTAGCTTCTTCTTTATGTCTTAACGACTGGTCACTATTTTATGGATGATAAATCGCCAGATCATTGTTTTGAATTTTGGTTCCACTCAACCTTGTCGCATCTACAATCTTTGCAAAAGGGAAGTAAGAATTTTGTAGAACTGAATTGAAATGCAGGAACCTGGAAAAAGGGGGACAATGTATGCCATTGTTTATTTTAATACAGAAATGATCTTTGCTGAAAATGTACTTGCTGTTCTTCTGGCTCCTTTCAGAAAGTTGATAGTTATGTGTTAATATAGCTTAATATATACAGTACATATTTTATGATTGGACTCTACAGATTATGCATGAATACTCTCGGTTCGCATGGACAGATAAAACATAGTAAACATGTCACTTCGGCAACTTTTGCTTTAACTGTAATTTATAACAGCAGTTACTAATACGTACATCAAACAGAATGAGGGTTTTTGGGAGAGAGAGAGAGAGGGGGGGGACAGGGAGGGGGAGGGAGAGAGGGCAAGAAGGAGGGGGAGGGGGAGAGAGGGAGAGGGAGGGAGGGGGAGGGAAAGGAGAGAGAGGGATCATACTGATATTATCACAAACTTGATATAAAAATGAAAAACAAACTCCTGCATAGATATCCCTTATTCTTTTCTTCCCATTTCCCATTTAGACGTTTGCATTTTTAACTGCCCTTCTTTGATTGAATTACTTTATTGCTTCTCTATCGGTTCTCGCGGTCGATTTCAGTGCAAATGTTTTTCTCAGCAGCAGGAAAATGGTTCTTTTTAAAACTGGGTTAAAGGTAGTTTTTCCCGATCCTATAAAAATCCTCATCAACTTTTCTTAAATGCAATAAAACATTGTCAGGGTGCTTCACAGAGAATGATACCTATTCTCAAAGGGCACAAAAACATTGTCCCAAAGGTAGGTTTCAACGAAGATCTTAAAAAAGGAACATACGAAAATATAGAAATAGCAGCAGGATCCTTTGATGCTTCTTGATCCTTCTAGCCTGTTAGAGTCATACAGCGTGGAAACAGATCCTTCGGCCTAACTTGCCTACAGTGACCAACATGTTTCATCTACACTGGTCACATCTGCCTGGCCCTGTGTTTCCGTCAGGGCAACTGCTGTTTTGTTAGCCAATTCCTCCAATAGCCCAGTAAGATGATCAATTTTAAATGTATTGCGATTCGTTCCATACCAGAGAAGCATAGCCATACCAACATTCTCACCTGGTAACACATTTCGCTTGGTGAGCCGAGATCCAGATACAGGGTTTTGAAATGTGGGATGGTCAGTTATTTGTTTAAAATGACGCAAGGCAGGGATGACGTAAGCGAGATAACAACATCCTGTCCAATAATGGGGGCCCTTAATTCGTGCGGCCACATTCTCGTCATCTGATGGCATCCCTGGTAACCATGGATAAGCCCATGGTCCACATATGAAAAAGGTGCCGTTAATAGGTCGAGGTGGGCCAGAGTTAGCGCTAGTGTCCATAATAAGGCATGAGCTATTTCCCAAGAAAACCCCAGTACCTCGGTGATAACAATGACAGGTGGCGTTAACTGGTTCCTGGGAGAGCTTCATTACCTTCAAACGTGGAATTTGGGCCCCATCTTTCACATGAATTTTCCAGTCGGACTTAAAGGGTGGGATGTACCATCCCCGAAGGTTATTGTACTTTGGGGATCTGTCCCTGCTATTCCGACACTTAGTTCTATTAGTGATAGAGGAAAAACAAAGTAGAGCATATTTTTCCGTAACATTAAGGGGAATAGGGACCATAGGCATCCCTCCCTTTCCATCCTGTGACATTGCTACACAAACCCAACAGGGCTGACTAGCAGGTGTAAAGTGTCGTGCGTATGTATGCATGGGCTGCCTTAAGGTATAAGTTATTTTCCCATGGTTCAATAAGTATGATCAAAGAGCCGGTGATAATGAATAATATCCAGAGCGGAACCATGGCCAAAGGCCTTTATTAGGGTCCCGGTGTAGCTGTCTTTTTCCAATCAGAATGATGCACCCAGCGAGGGTGTCCTTCAACTTCAGCAGCTGTAGGGGTGGTGAGGAGCACAAGGTATGGACCTCTCCAGCCCTTGCCCAATTTCTTCTGATCCCAATTTCGTATCAGCACGTAGTCGCCAGCCTGCAGCAATCCCTCTGTCGGTGGCTCGTCAGTAATTCGCTGCGCCTCTCGTACCTGTGAATGCAAAACTGACAAAGAATCTGTTAGTAACTTCATGTATGTCAACAACCGTTCATCCAAGGCATGGAAATCATAGGTTGTTTCTGCAATTTCTTCAGCCCCCCAGGGAGTCCTGAGGGGCCTTCCGTACATTATCTCAGCAGGGGTTAATTTTGTGGTAGAATGTGGTGTGATTAGCATAGCGAATAGGGCCATAGGCAAAACTTGTACCCAATTCAGCTTTGTTTCTTCAGTTAATTTAGCAAGCTTGCTTTTTAAAGTTCCATTAGCTCTTTCCACAATCCCTGCGGCTTGTGGCTGATGTACACAATAGAACTGTTACCGAATGTTTAATTGCTTAACATCTCCTCATTAACTTTAGCCGAGAATTGTGGTCCGATATCTGAGCTGATAACAGTAGGGAGTCCGAATCGCGTCATGATTTCGCGGAGCAACACAGCGACAGTGGACTGCGCTGCTGTCGCGTTGGTAGTGGGAATTGCTTCAACCCATCGGCTAAAACGATCAATAATGACTAAACAGTGTTTGTAATGGTTGACTCTAGGTAAGTCAATAAAATCAATTTGAATGTACTGGAAAGGCCGGTGTGGCATTGGCATATGGCCTGGTTCAACCCGCACAGGTTTCCCAGGGTTGTGTCTCTGGCAAACCTGGCATTGGGAAACAATTTGCAGTATCTCTTTCGTTAGCCGCGGATGCCACCATGTGGCTTTACAATTTGCTAACATTCCCCCTTTACCACTATGGGTAAGGGAGTGTACATAATGCAACAGAATAGGCAATAAGGTGTCAGGAACACAAACTTTGCCAGTGGAAGTGACCCAAACAGAATCTGTGGATCTTTGATGGCAATTCGACTGGCGCCATTTGTCAAGTTCCTCAATCGGGGCGTCCCCCTGCATCTGTAAGATTTCCTGCATGTCTGGTAAGGCAATGGTAGAGTGGAAAACACTCGATTCTCCAGATGGGACTACATGGATTCTAAGTAGTGTGGCATTATGGGCAGCGCAATCAGCAGCGTGATTGCCGCAAGAAATCGGGTCCCTGGCTGCTGTGTGGGCTACACACTTAATTATGGCCAGCATTTCTGGTAAGGTGATTGCATGTAATAGATTGGACATGAACAGAGCATTTTTAATAGGTGTCCCTGTTGCAGTCAAAAATCCCCGATGCTGCCAGAGGGCACCAAGATCATGGGCTACCCCAAAGGCATAACGCGAATCGGTGTAGATGTTGGCAATCTGTCCATCGATTGATATGCAAGCGCGAGTTAGGGCGAATAGCTCTGCTTGTTGTGCGGACAGAGGCTGTTGAAATGCTGCACTTTCAAGGATTTCTAGGTTATTAGTTACTGCAAAGCCGGCATATCGTCGGCCCATTGAATCGATGAAGAAAGATCCATCTACAAAAATGTTGGGCGCATCAGATAAAGGAACATCGACAAGGTCAGTGCGAGATTGGGTGAAAGCGTCATTGTAGACTAAACAGTCATGTGGAATTTCAGTGTTTTGTGCAGGTACATCTTGCGGGGTTGATGACAGAGCAGTGATAAAAACTTAACTGGCTGTTGGTCAGTAAGGCTAGTTCGTAGCGAGCATGCCATGCCTGTTGGGATTGACGTGAATTTAATAGGGCTACAACGGCGTGCTCAGTGTAGACAGCAACAGGCTGGTATAAAATAATGTTTGCAACAGCATTAACCATTGCATGTAAGGCTGGAAGGATATGTGTGCATGGCGGGTATCCTCGGGCTACCGCATCTAATTTAGAGGAATAGTATCCTACCGGTCGTCGAAGGGTTCCATGATATTGTATCAATACTGCTGTAGCACAGCCATCTCTTACGGTAACATAAGCTGGAATGGTCGGTCGTAGAGAGGTCTTCCCAGTGCCAGGGCTGCAGCGAAGGCATTTTTTAATTCAGTAAAAGCTTGCAGTTGTTCCGTTGTCATGGTATATTTCTGTGGTGCCTTGACGGACGATAGAGGCGAAAGGAGTTGAGAATATAAAGCCACATCCGGAATCCATTGTCTGCAAAAGTTCACATCCCAAAAAGGCCTTCATGCCTTTAGGTGATGTGGGTGGCTTAAATTCCAGAATGGTCATTAGACGAGTTTGAGTGAGTGCCCATTCTGATGGTGACTCCTAGAAAAAGCACTGTAGATTGATTAGCTTTAACTTTCTGTATAGGTATCACATAACCTAGAGAATGCAGTGTTAACAGCAGTATCTGTGTGTCTTGATCAGTAGATTCCGCTGAGGGGCTGGCCAGTAGTAAATCATCAATGTACTGAATAATTGCCAAGCCCCCAGTTAATTTAATGTCCTGTAACTGGGTCTTCAATATCTGCGGAAAGATAGTAGCCAAGTGGTTAAATCCTTGTGGCAGTCATGTCCATGTATATTGTTTACCTTCATAGGTAATTGCAAATAAGTATTGTGAATCTGGATGCACTGGAATAGCGAAAAAAAGCGTGTTGTAAGTCCACAATAGTAAACACAGTAGCATCGGCAGGTATGTGACTAAGTATTGTTGCTGGATTAGGAACTACAGCATGCCTTGGTTCAGTGATCTCATTAATTGCCCTTAGATCTTGGACTAACCGCCAATCTTTACGTCCCGGCTTAGGGACCGGGAAGATGGATGTATTGCATGGAGATTGACATGGGATTAAAATGCCTTGTGCCAGTAACCCATCAATTAACTGCCTTACCCCTTCTGAGGCTTCCTGTTTTAAGGGGTACTGTTGTATAGCTGGTAATTGCTTTTCTGGATTTACATCAATAATTATAGGGTCACAGTTGGTTAGTCACATTTCTAGAGAGCTAGTGGACCATAAATGCTGTTCGACTTCCGGGACACCTGCCGCTCTATGGTGGGTGATCTTTCCTACTATCTCTTGTTCCACTGACCAGAATTCAATGATACCTTCAGGGAACGTTTGCTTTTGGTTGAAGCATGTTGTATCTGCCTTTTTATACAAAGTGTGGGCTAAATTCCCCAGCTCTTCAGTGGTGTGCCCCTCATTAACGGCAATAGTCACATGTGGTTTGATGAATGGACTGTGCTTCCATAAGGAAGGTGAGATTTTGGTTAGGAAAGCCTTCCCACAGGGGCCTTCAATTCGGCCGATGATATTGACTGTGGTTAGTTCACCTACAAAGTCTGCATAGTATTCTTCCGTTTTCGACATTTACTCCAGTAGGGTCATAGCATCAGGTGAGATGAGGGTTATACATTGACTGAAATATGGTGCGTGGGCTTAGGTCAATTGCCCACCATTGGGGTAATACACCTGTCTGTAAAGCCATGATTGGTGATATCGGACCCTCTTATATTGCTATGCCCTCGTTGGTACAGGAAATAGTGACGGACAGACCCTGTAGTAAATCACGTCCTGCTAGGCAGCAGTTAATACCAGTGGTAACTGAAAAGGAGATTGTACAGCATCGATCCATTGCCCGGACCAGAAGGGGTGAGATAGTGGATAGCTGCGGGTTTGTCTATCTAGACCCGACAGGTGAGCAGTTGAGTCTGATACGGGAAACTGACATTTCTCAACTATACGTCTATCGAGGGTGGACATAGTGGCACCAGTATCAATCAAAAATGGTATCTCTATCCCTTCGACTAGAACATTTATCATAGGTTCCCCTCCTCCCCTAGCAATTGCGGGGAACATAGTTCGAGAATTGCCTGGCGACCATCAATCTTGATTGCGGAAGGGATTTTTGGTGCTGTCAGAGGGCTCATAGAATTCTGGTCGCTGAATTCTATCGTAGGGGATGGTGGAGCATTCTCTTTCATATGTCCGAATCCCCCATATCTAAAGCATCGCACATTAGACCGATCTATACCGGGAGGCCGACGTTCGTCGTTAGAACGACGATCCGGTCTATTGGGGGATGGACCATCATAGTTTTGCTGATAATTGCCTCGCTTCGGTGGATCCTGTTTCTGATAATATACCATGGGTTGGCCTAAGAGAGGGGGTGTGGCCCATTCATTAACTCCTTCTGCTCCTTCAGTTTCAGGCTGTACTGCATATTCATGTTTAACCATCACAGGCTTTGTGAGGGTGCTTTCGCTTTTGGCTTTGCGCCAATGTGCACAGACAGCTCGTCTCATACTGTCCACTGTTTTACTTGCCCAATCCAAATCGACCTTTATCATCATTACTGTGACCGGAGGTAGTGATTGTACCAGTATAGCATTAAATTGTGTAGAAACTCTAATGTTATTAAACATTTCGTCACCGACGATTTTTGTATAAGGCTATAAAACGCTCCCAAAATTGAATGCCAGTTTCTTTCGGCAGTGGTTTACATTCCAGTACCCGGGTCATATCAAGAGGGAGCTGTAAGATTTGTCGTAGGGCTCTTGTAATTAAGGCAATTTGTGCGGGACCATTTACTTCAGCGGCTATTAGTTCAGCCCAGGTGTTCATGACTGGTTGAGTTGGTTGATTTAGAGACATTTGGGTGATCCATTTCCCAAATTTGGTGCCGCTAAGAAGGGCAGAAAGGGCCGTAAAATAGTCTTGAGGACTTGCAGTGTTGGCACGCATCATTGTCTCAAAATATTCTGCAAATTGGGCCCCTTGGGTCTGTTTATCAGGGGCTTGTTGTGCCATTAAAGCCATGTCTGCTGGTTTCCAAGGAACTGCCATAGCGACTGGCTGTCCGTTCTGATGGGTATCATTCGTGTGGGAAAATTAGATGTACTGGGTTCTATGCTGTAAGGTGCTACAAGTCGTCTATCAGTAAACCGTTTTACCCTATCGCTAATGGTCTGTGATGAAGTCCAAACATTTTGCCAATGCTGTTGCGGAGCTACCGCTTCAATCGGGACGGGAGCTGCAGCTGACCTTGTTGTAGGGGCTGTCATAGCAACTGCAGCGAGACTAGTGGCAATCGAGTATGGTGGCGACGCTAGAGCTGACTGCGGGACAACAGGGGAGTGGTCTAAGTCCCAAGCTATCCTCTGACTCAAAGTCCGAGGATGCAAATAATTTGGCCACACCAGACAGCAGGTTCTCCTCATCCAGTACTGGATATAACGCTCCATTATCCCCAACAGGTTGCACTTCTAATCTAGTTTTTACATTGTCTTGAGTCGAAGACTCACATTCTTTTACATTTACTTTCTTATCATAGGCCGTACATTCAGCTTGTAATACCTTCCAACCCTTTATTTTTTTTTTAAATTCTTTTTTTTTTTTTAATTATTTATTTGAAGCACATTACGTTGCAACCACATCCATTAGTACTCATCACATATATTTTATTACAATTAATGTACTCCGTGTTTTTTTTTTTACATTAATAAAGGGAGAGGATAAGATTAAGAGAAAGGAAAGTGAAGGAAAAGGTGAAAGTGTAAAAAAAACAAAAAAAAACATGACAACAAGAAAGAACAAAGACCCTATAAGAAAAAGAGTTAAGAAGTATACCCTAGAAAAGAAGAAGAAAAAGAGAAAGGAAAAAGAGAAGAACAAATACCTTTTTTATCAGCATCCCGCAAATGGGACATACCAAATCTCCAATTTTCAACCCCCCCTACCCGACCTCAGTTTTTTTAAAGTATCTTTGCACACTATATTTGTAATAATTCTATAAATGCCGACCACGTCAGATGGAAGTGGTCTGGTTTACCTGCCAGGAGGAGTCTTATCTCTTCTAGGTGTAATGTTTCAAACATATTTGAAATCCACATGTTATAGTTGGTATTGGAGCATTTTTCCAAAATTTTAGGATTAACTTTTTTCCAGTTATTAACCCATAGTCTATTAGTTTCTTTTGAAACACATTTAGTTCTGGACTATCTTCCGTTATTCCGAAGATAATCCATTCTGCTTTGGGTATCAGTTTTATTTTAAATAATTTTGTAAAGATTTCAAAAATGTCAATCCAAAATTTTTGAATTTTTGTACAAAAGACAAATGAATGCGCTATAGTAGCTTCTTGGGATTGACATTTATCACAGTTTGATGATATATTTGGGGAAATTTTATGGATTTTAGTTTTAGAATAGCATAATCTATGTAAAATTTTGAATTGTATTAAAGTATGTCTTACATTTATCGAACATTTATGCACTTTTAATAAGTATTCATTCCACTTTTCCTTTGAGATTTTAATAGCTAAATCTTGTTCCCATTCTCTTCTAATACCTTCCGTAGATGGTATTTCTACATTTAAGATAATATTATACAAATATGATATTGAATTTGCTGAATCAGCTTTTATCTGCATTGCATCATCCAAAACATCTACTGGGCTATTATAATGATCATTTATATATTTTTTCAAATAGTCACATATTTCAAAATATTTAAAATATTGATTATTTCCAAGTTTATATTTTATTTGTAATTGCTGAAATGATAGTAATTTTCCAGTTTCATACAGGTCACCGAACGTTTTAATTCCTAGTCTATCCCATTGTATGAAGGCTTTATCTGTAGTAGAGGGATTAAACGAAGGGTTATTAACTATGGGAGATAAAAGTGAAAAATTTCTTAATTTTAAATTTTGTTTTATTTGTTTCCAAATTCTGATTGTACCATGTATGATTGGGTTCTTATTATAGTTTATGTTATTCAGTTTCGTTGGTGAGAGGAGGATCGCTCCAATGTTTCTAGAGGAGCAGTCCTCTCTCTCCATTACAATCCAATCCACTTGCTGAGCAAAATTATCCATCAGTTGAATCATATTTTTAATATTTACTGACCAATAATAATACATAAAATTAGGTAGTGCTAAACCCCCTAGTACTTTGGGTTTGTTCAGGTGTGTTCTTTGTATTCTGTGTGATTTATAGTCCCATATAAAATTAGTAATGTCTGAGCCCAGTTTTATTTTAAACTTCTTTGGTAAGTATATAGGAATCGATTGAAATAGGTATAAAATTTGTGGAAGAAAGATCATTTTTATTGCATTTATTCGGCCTATTAAAGACATCGGGAGCGTTTTCCAAAATTTAATTAATGTATTTAATTTATTAAGTAAAGGCTCAAAATTTGCTTTAAACATACCTTGATATGTTCTGGTAATTTCGATTCCCAGGTATTTAAATTTTTCTGCAGCTATTTTAAAAGGGAATTTTAAAAGATGTGTTGAGCCTTTCGGTTTTATTGACATAATTTCACTTTTATTCCAGTTTATTCTGTATCCAGAAAAAGATCCAAAGTCTTCAATTAAGTTTAATATATTTGGTATAGTGATTTGAGGTTTTGTAATGTACAGTAATATATCATCCGCGTATAAAGATATTTTATTATTTGAGTATTTAGTATTATACCCATGGATATCGGGATATATTCTAATTTTTTCTGCTAACGGTTCAATTATAAGAGCAAACAACTGTGGTGATAATGAGCACCCTTGTCTATTTCCCCTTGATAGTTGAAATTTCGAAGATAATATATTATTAGTTAATATTCTAGCTGTAGGTTTATTATATAGTAATTTAATCCATAAAATAAAATTCTTTCCCAATTGGAATTTTTCTAATACTTTATCCATATAATTCCATTCTACTTGATCAAATGCTTTTTCAGCGTCCAGCGAAATAATTGATAATTCTTGTTCTTCAAATTTATGTGAATGCATTATATTGAGTAAACGTCTCATATTATTAGCTGAGTATCTCTTCGGGATAAACCCCGTCTGATCTGGATTTATTAGTTTGCTAATATATTTACTTAATCTTCTAGCTAATGTTTTTTGATCTGTGTTTAACAGTGCAATAGCTCTATATGAACCCGGTTCTTCTATATCTTTGTTTTTTTAAAGTATTAATGTAATCGTTGATTCAGCTAATGTATCAGGTAGTATTTGTTTTTTAAAAGCATGTTGGTACATTTTTTGTAATCTAGGTATAATTTTATCATAGAAATCTTTATAAAATTCATTAGTAAATCCATCAGGACCTGGAGTTTTTCCATTCTTTAGTGATTTTATTGTATCTTCTAATTCCTTAATTGAAATTTGTGCTCCCAATTCCTCTTGTTCCTTCACCTCGAACTTTGGAAGATTACAGTTATCCAGAAACTCAGTAATTTTATAGGAATCAGTTGTCGTTTTAGATGTATACAGATTCTCATAAAATTGTGCAAATCTTTTATTAATATCCTTCGGTGTAGTTAGTTACTCCCCTCTATCTGATTTAATCTTTGGGATCGTATGTTCTTTTTCACATTTTTTTAGCTGGCGGGACAGACGTTTATGTGGTTTATCCCCAAATTCAAAGTACTCTTGTTTTGTAATTTGAAAAAGTTTTATCAGTTTGGCTGATAATAGTTTATTTAATTTAAATTTCAGAATTATTATTTTATTATGTTTTTCTATTGATGGATCTTTAGCATTATCTATATCCATTTGTCTAATAAGTTCCTCTAGTTGTTTTTGTTCATTCTTATTCTTTTTTATTTTGAAAAGCTTGGTATGAAATTATAATACCTCTAATATATGCTTTAAAAGATTCCCATAATACAGTAGGCGATATGTCTGGAGCGTCATTTATTTCAAAAAAGGCATCCATTTGTTATTTTAAATATATACTCGCTTGTGGATCTTTTAAGATATGAGAGTTAAATCTCCAGAACGATTTATGCTTAGACATCCCTTCCAGTTTAAAAAAAAAAGTTAATGGTGAATGATCTGAAATAGAGTTTGTATGATATGTTGGGTTAGAAATATGAGGGATTAATTTGGTGTCCGCCAGGAAATAATCTATACGTGAGTATGTTTTGTGTACCATTGAATAAAACGAGTATTCCCTGCCAGTTGGATTAGCAATTCTCCAAACATCTGCTATATTAGTGTTGTTTATATAAGTATTTAAAAATTCACCAGATTTAGATTTCGTATTCCCTCTCAGTTTTTTGCTTGATTTATCTAAATACGGATCTAAAACACAGTTAAAGTCTCCTCCTATTATAACATTTTGATAGTTAGACTCTGCGATTCTATTCAAAATTTTATTTTTAAAATGAGGGTTGTCGAAGTTAGGCGCGTATATATTTACCAAAGTGATTGGAGTATCATGAATTTCTCCATTAACTATTGAGTATCTCCCTTCAATGTCTGTTATAGTATTCTTTGCTTTGAATGGTATACCTTTTCTTATAATAATTGACATACCTCTAGATTTCGAGGTAAATGAAGAATGGTATGTTTGACCTATCCATTTCACCCTCAACCTAGGTTGATCATGGGATTTTAGATGAGTTTCTTGTAAAAAGATAATATCAGAGTTGTACAATTTCAGCTGATCTAGTATCTTAGCCCTTTTAATAGGTTCATTAATACCTCTTATATTCCAACTGCAGAATGAGACTCCTCCTAGGCTCTTTTGCTTAGCATCTTGCATTTTGAGTAATTATAGTACCTTTAAATTTTGTGGTGCATCCATATCCCAGGTCTTTGGGTATTTGGGGGAGTTTTAAATTTCTAAATTTTGTTGGTATATCCCTTTTACGCTTATCCCTAAACACAAAAAACAAACATGTGAATTTAAGTGATAATAAAAAAATAAAAAAATAAAAAAGTGAAAATACAGTGTCTAAAATAGTCGACACTGTAACTAGTGGCCCACCTGTAGGTGGGAGAAAACCTTGTTTCGACTTCTGTTGCTGATGTTAAGCAACTAGCGCCGCTCTCTTAATTAATCATAACATATTAAAACTGGGACACACATTAAGATATATAATACAATTTTACCCTTTATGACCCCGGTGGGTCCACATACTGTAATCCCTCTACTACATGCATTATTCATCCAATTACTATAGTGCGCCTCCTCGTGGCATTTGACTGCCACCTCCCTCCATTCCTTAATTTGTTTCTTCCATCTTTTACCCGCATCACGTTCCCATATCAATTGCTCTGCCCGTTTCAAGGATTTCACATTCCACGTTCCACCAATCGGCCATGCTTCGTCCCCTAACTGCTTAGTTAATGTTGCCGACAATTGTCTATAGGCTCTATTTCTACCCAGATCCATATAACACATGTGTTGCACCGGTGAACTACCATCACTTTTATCCAGACCCTGGCCCATCCTCCTTCGTTTCTCAACCCGACAACCCCTCGGATTTCTCAACCAAGCACGCCAGTGTCTCTCAATCCAGCAACCCCTGGATCTCTCAACAAGGCAAGCGCATACCTCGTCCCGCATATCTCAACCTGACAATACTCTCAAGTATCTCAACCCAGCCGACGAACCAACCTCGTCCCCCGTTTCTCAATCCAGCATACCCTGGATCTCTCATCAAGACCGACGAATAAAAATTCAAAGAATGCTCACCTCAATTCTCTGTTGGTTCGGATACCAGTTGGGAGCGTGAGATCAGACTACGGGCATGGGTCCACAGTGCCCCAGGGAGTCGGATGTGGGGACCTGGCTCAAGGGGCCGGGAGTGTGCACAAAACCCCCCTCCGAACCTCAGTTGCACTATTGCCACTTATACTGTCGGTCCGTGCTGTCTATCCCAAAGGTATCCTGCCGACTATATGCCAAAATGTTAAAGTTCGATCCACTCGACTAGTAGAATAAATCAAAGAGTCAAAAATCTCTGTAAAAAGGCCTTTACTAAGTCACCAAGGTGAAATAGAAAAACAGCCAGTGATGTGCACAAAGAATCCACACCAAAAGCTGGCGCTGTTCAGACTGACGATACAGAGGATTTACACACATCTTTATGCTGGTATAACAGCCATAAGCACATGGTTAATAACAAATAAGCTTGAGTTAAACACAATGAATCCCCTCAGCTACATTTGGGGAGATACAAAGTATAAAGGAAGGCAGACCAGCTGCGAAGGCAAGAACAGTTCTATTGTATACCTTGCCCCTCCTATACAGCTTGCTGGTATCTCAATGCAATGCCAGACAGCCGGGAACGGCTCTTATCTTCGTTCCAACTGAGACAGTGAATGTCGCCTTTACAGGCTTCTGTATTCACAGGCTTTTGCAGATATTTGCAGTGGCCAATATTTTAAACTGCTACCAGCATGCTGCGTACAAAATGGAGGTTAGTAACTATAATGGCTATGAAGCTAATAAGATGGAGGATAACCGCTTTAACTCTTACACATCAAGCTGAAATGTCATTATTTATTTATTTATTTATTTATTTACAGAATGTGCCTTTGAGAATTCCTCGAGCACCGCCTCATTTTTATTTTCCACAATTTGTGGTTGCTTCAGTATTTTTAGTTTATCATTTAAAACCATTCTACATTCAAGGTTTTCATTTACATAGTTGACATACGATGCAATTAAAATACTAAATTAAATAACACAACGTTATAGTACCAAAGCAATGATTTTCAATAATTGGAATATATTTGGTTACAAATTCATGATGATGCATTTCTGAAACATTGTTATAGTTCTGTTCATGTCATGATTGACAGAATAATGTAATTGTTTTCAGTCCTTTATAGGAACCTTTGGATATTAATTACTGATACAAAATCTATGATTGCAATATTGAGAATTAAGTTTAAATTATTTGAGTAAAATGAAGATATTCATTGCTTTGAGGTCTTATTTCTCATATGATCTTTTTCTTCCTGCATCTTGAATGACACAAAGTGCAATAGTTCCTTTATCCCTTTTCCATGTGTACCTGGTATGTAAAGAAAAAGGTAGCAGGCTTGAACTTAATACACATGCATTCTCTTTTTCCAGCAGAATTAATACTTTATCTCTCGAATCAGAGAGCAGTAAACAAAACCCTGCATCCTCCTGCTCCATATGCTGGAGCAATTCAACGGGTCTGGCAGCATCTCTGGAGAAAAATGACGGGTGATATTTCGCCTACCCAAAACGTCACCCATAAGGTGCAGATGTTGCCAGCAACATTCAAATTTGTTATCTGCCCATACTTTTTATTCTTAAAATGTCGAGTCCACAAGCATGCCCTTTGGCCCAACTCATCCATGCCTACAAAATTACCTAACTGAGCAAGTCCCACTTGCTTGAACTGAGTCATAGAGTGTGGAAAAAGGCGCTTCGGCCCAACGTGCCCATGCTGCCTAACATGCCCCATCTTCACTAGTCCCATGTGTCCAGGTGTCCTTTAAACATTGTTTTAGTACCTGCCTCAACTACTTCTTCTGGCAGTTCATTCCATATACGCACTACATTCTGAGTAGAAATGTTGACCCTTTGATTCGTGTTAAATCTTGCCCCTCTGATTCGTGTTAAATCTTGCCTCTCTCACCTTAAGCTCAAGTCCTTTGATTTGCCCACCATGGGCAAAAGACTGTGCATCATCTTAACTATTATCCTCATGATTCCAGGGATGAGGGATTTGGGTTATGTGGATAGACTAAAGAAACCAAGATAATTCTTCCAGGAAAACAGAAGGTTTGACCAAAAGTCCAACAGGCATTTAAATTCATGCAGGATATAGATTGACCAAATATCTTACTCCCATTGACCGAGGGTTCAAGAACCAGGAGATGGGATAAATGAGGATAGAGAGAAAAAAAAGGGAAAGATTAATTTTTCTTTAAAATACAGAGCAAGTGCTTAAGGTTTAGAATGTACTGCTCGGGTTAGTGGTGGAGGCAGATTCAATTGCAGCATTTGAAAGGAGCTGGGGAGGTACCTCAAAGGACAGAATTTGCAGGGATTATGAGGAATTATGAGTAGGGATGGGGAGACTAGTTGGATTGCTTTTACACAGCGTCATTAGGTCCTCAATGAGCAAATGATCCCCTTCTGTGCAAAAATACACACTTACTTTGTGTTTAAAGGGATGAGAATGCTGGCTCCGGCTGTTAGGCTGATAGTTTTGCCATCCATTACCACCCTGGAAGTGCCCTCCTGAAAAATAATATATTGAAGAAGAAAATTAAATTTGAGCAGAGGTCATGATCATGGACATTGGTGATCCAAACAAGGCAGCAACCATGCAGAGCTTAGTCAACCACCACTTACGGGTTCAGGAGTCATGAGTGTTTTATGGTCACACATCCTGAAACAGGGATGTGTTCTCCACTTTTTGCAATTATCTTCATTCCTGGGAGTTTGAGTTGCCAAACCAGACCACGATGCACCCACTCAACATGCTCTCTACAGTACACTTGTAGAAGTTCAAGAGTATTTTATTTCGAAGTCACGTAAGTGACTACGTGAAGAAGCCCGCCAGACCGCATGCATGTCAATTCGCTCTAGCACGTGGCGCGAGTCGGAGCAGTTTTTCGCACTGCTCTGCAAGGTAAGTCAATGTTCTTCAGGCCGCTCTATAGCGTGCCCAAAGTAGCTTGGAAGCTCCACTGGAGCTAGCGTAAATAGTATTTTTTCGCCGCAGTCTCCAACGTGAGCAGGCGTGTGAAATTATAGGGTCCATGCGGCTGTTGCTGTTTTAGTCTGCACGACAACAGACGACCCAGATGACAGACTTTAGGAGCTGGGTTTACGGCTGTTGCCATTATAGTCTGCAGCAGACGGCCCAAATGGGAGAGCACCGGCTAGGATAAGTTGTTGCAGCAGCCGGCAGCAGAGCTCCATACGGGAGCAGGCAGCGAGAGTCAGAGACAGCGTGAGGCTCTGTAAGCAGCTTACATTCATAAATTGCGGCTGCCGGCAGCCAGGTCTATTTTTACTACAGGGGATTTCCAGCAGCAGGTGAGTTTTAGAAATAGCCGCGGCCGACAGCTTAGATAGCTCAGCCTGCTGTAGATCCAAACAATTTTAACATAGTTTATGCTGCAGCAACATATAGTGTATTCTTTAAATTGGAAAGGCTATAATAGAGTTGGCATTTATAACAGTTGCCACAGGGTCACGTTTGTGACTATCATAGCCGATAGCATTCTCTAAGTCAGGTTTAATTCTTTGGCAATATCACAAATATGTCTTATCATGCCAATTTAGTTTATGTTTTAATAGAGATAATTACAAGGGACTTTTATTATCACTGACACCAATAAAAAGGTGTAGTGGAATTGGACCTGCCATTGCAGTCCAGAGCTCCTGGCTTGGGAAGCCTTGTTTGAGCTATGCCTATCAGTCACCTGTGGGAGCTACACCTGGTGGCGTCATGGTCATTTCCGCTCATTAGAGGGGACTGTGGAAGATTCCTTTACAAAAGACGCCAACTATATGCATATCAATAAAGTAATCAAATCTCTGATTTAATAGGGATAGGGTTCTTTTGGTCATATAAACATCATTGCCTATGACAACACCTGGCAGGGTTGCAGCATTTCTCCCACTCGGTCTGGCGTATGGCGGCCAGAGGTGCTCCAGTCCTTCCCTGTATTACTCCATTGGCACCGGAAGGGAGCAAGGACTCGGAGTCACTAGCAGGTGCAGTCTGTTTGATAAATGATGATAACATCTGCAGCTAGTCTCGGTTTGGCTGCTAAAGGGAGCAGCCTGACAACCCCAAGTCAGGGCAAAGTCATAGCCAAGTCTTGGGACATCTATGCCAGATATGATTGGGGTTTGTCTCAATTAAGAACATCTGGTGTATCAAATTATCACAAGGAATGCTCTGTCTTATGAAGGCATGTCAGGCAGCAGCTCCTGGTTCAGGGTTGCAAATTTTCCTCCCACGCAGATGAAAGGAGTGGTGGAGATGGTGCTAAAGTATATGCACAAATGCCTGACGCAGCTCCTGGTTCAGGGTTGCAATTTCCTCCCACTCGGTTGAACGTAGTGATGGAGATGGTGCCAAAGTATATGCACACATGCCTGAGGCAGCTCCTGGTTCAGGGTTGCATAAGTCCTCCCACTCGGATGTATGAAGTGATGGAGATGGAGCCATATATATTTTGCCCCGTATTACGGAAGCATACACAGGCAGTTCAAGTCATATGCCTGTAGCTGCCCTGGTTTCAAGGTTCGCATTTTCCTCCCACCCAAAAGACTATCGGAGATGGTGTTACAAAATATGCTCGGTAGTATAGAAGCATGCACAGACAGTCCTAGGCATACGGATATGGCAACACTTGGTTCAGGGTGCAATTTCTCTCCCACTCTAAGAGAGTGTCTGAGATCACTACAGACCGAATCCAAACATGACTATGTGCCATGATCCCATGCTTTAATGCGTGATGTACGACAATCGCATGAGGAAAAGCTGTGTGCTCTTGCCTCTAAAATTGCTATTCCCTCGGGGACGGACAAGCCACTACAAGAGAAGTTGGCCAGCGGCATCACCTATCTAACAGAAATGACAAGCATGATGGACAGATGCAAATGGAACTTCGCTGAAGCTCCAACAAAGGAAATCGACCTGGGGTTAGGGACTCTGGTAAGCAAGGTTTTGTTATTAATCTCCGTAAACTCCGAAATGGAGCAGTCTGTCGGCCCAGCTTGGGTTTACTGCCAGCATGGGCTGTCTAGTCGGTTTTTCACGTTCTATGGGAGAAGATCAGGTTGATGTAGAGACATTGGCCAGGTGCCTTACACAGTAGCCTCTGTAAGTTCCAAGTAGGAACAGTTTGGTTATCCTGAATCGGGGTAGACCATCATGAAACTGGCTGGCCATACGAGTCATAGTGACCAGAGAAGCACTGCTTCATCATCTATGAGAGGTTATCGGACTGGTCAATAGAATAAAGTAGTTGACGTTTTTCTCAACATATGGTTTATTTCTCCTCAGTTAGCATAGTTACTGGTTCATTGGAATCATCATTGCCATCCTCGCTGGGACAGGTAGTTACCAGCAGAAAGCTTGTCTGGTATATATTATAACTTTATCTGACCTGCAGGTTCATGTTGTGAATCAACAATGTATTCATAATAACCCATAGGTTCTCAATACCACTATTCCTAATTGAGTGTTGGTTCGAAGAGATTGTGTTATGCACTTTGGAGACTTAGACATGTGGTCTCAGTCAAAGGACTGCGAGGTATTCCTGATGCAGCCTGGCATTATACTAATCTCCACTCTGAAGTAAAACGCTACGTATTCATGGTGACTCTTAATCAAGAGTTGACAGGGATTCTCACATCTAAGGGAGACTGTGGTTTCAGCTCTAGTCATTAGCTGCTGATTATATATTATCAGCGATATGTATGAATAGCTAGATAATGCATCTTCCACAGGTATGAAAGCCAAAAAATTTGTCCCTAGGATCAATAGAGGTACAGCAGTTCCGAGGGCAATCAGGGACAACTCATCCGAGGATGAGTGGTCTGGCCAAGGACTAGAGGGGTATGTTTCTTAAATTACAGAAATATGGTGCAGGCCAAATCGGGTTAGCATTAGGCGAATCAAATTGTGGGTTTACTTACCCAGTTTTAGATGGATGATTGGGTATCTGCAATTTAACTGGCTCAGAGAATCGATCTTGTAGTTGCATACTCTGTCATATCTATACACATAAGGCACAGTTTCTGCTGTTTAATAACAAAGCTAGTGGTGAAAGCCTATGCTGCCCTTCTCAGATTAAGGGCATTATGTCATTGAGTTTTAGGTATTATGTAAAATTGCAAATGATAAATCTTATGGGTTGTCGGTAGATATCTTTGGCAATAGTACATTAAGGCAACATGGAATTTAACAGTACCAATTTGCCTATTCAGTCACGTCATGGTAGGCGGCTGAAGCAACTCTTATTTACTCATTCACGTGTGACGGCTGGGACAACCTGTCTTCTTGGCCAGCTAGCTCTGCACGATTGTATGATAAGCTTGTGAACAATATATGTGAGTCAATTCTATACGAAAGTAACAGAGGTTGTGTGGCTTCCAGTTTGAACCTAGAGAAACTTTATGGGACAGCACTATTGACATTGCCTGTACTGCTTTATCATTTCTGCAATACTATAAGTGGGACATAAATGATTGGTTCTTCACCCACTATTCTCTAACGTTATGCAGGGTGTCTTTTATTTGACCACTCTAATAGCCTACACTCATTGTAATGTGCGATGTATATCAGTAACTTGTTATGCAAATATTCCTCAAAATTTTCCTAATGGGACCAGTATCGTAAGATGATTATGCTTTCAGCAGCTGATCTCACCATAAAGAACTCAATCTCTGGCTTAGTCTTCACGTCATACTGACATTAGGGTAGCTTGTTATAGAAATAATCTCATAAGCAAATGAGCAGGATTGTGTGCATTTGAGGTTGACAGCATACCCAACACAGCAGAGATCAGGGATGTCATTAGGTGTACAAGTGCACTCAGTTGCTAGTGCCTATGATATGGAAGATAGTTCTTTTCTTTCAATAGTCTCGAGATATTGCTGATGGCTCATTAGCAGCCAATACAATGGTTTCCCTTTCATCATACAGCATGAGGTTTACATAGTGCAGCTTAATAAATTATAAAATTTGGTGGAATATGTCTGGATATTTGCAGATAGAATTATGCACATTGTTGCATAAGTTATTGTCTAACTCAACAGTCTATTGGGACTGCAGGCCAGTTTAGAGCAATGGCCATGTATGCAAGTTAGCATCATGATATTAATAACTCGTGTTTTCCTACCATTAATGGTTTATCTGTTTTAGTGTTTCACACACAGATTATGTCACTGTATGAAACCACAGAGCTTTGAAATCTTCACGTAGTCACTCACGTGACTTCGAAATAAAATAGATAGATTAAACGAGAACTTACCGTTTGAAGTTTGATCTATATTTTATGAGAAGTTGCGATGAGGGATTACGTGCCCTCCTATTCTCATAAAGATCATTCGGTAGTTCTAGCCTTCAATCTTTCTATGGCTTAGGTCAGCAACTATTCTGTGGGTTCATACAGCTACTTTGAAGAATGATGCGCATGCGGTATGGCGGGCTTCTTCACGTAATCCCTCATCGCGACTTCTCATAAATTAAAGTTCAAACTTCAAATGGTAAGTTCTCGTTTAATCTTTCTATTTGTTAACATGCCGAATCTCCTCAATCTTTTAAGGAAGTAGAGAAGTTGATGAGCAACTTTATGATTGCATCAATGTGCTGGGTCCAAGACAGATCTTCATTGTCCCGTTAATGAGCACAGATTTGTGGATCCTTGTCCTTCCTCTTCCAAAGTCTACAAATCCTTGAACTCACTGAGATTGAAAGCCATGTTGTTCTGGCACCATTTGATCGATTGATCTGTGTGGTTCAATCTTGCTGACATTCTACACACTGCGGAACATTGACACTCAGATCCTGTGCCAGGTCTAATCGGTGCAAAATGCCAAACCCGTTAATGTCAATGATGTATAGCACAGATGGAAGTGGAGAAAGGGGAAAGGTACTGCTTAAAATATATATATATATATATATATATTTCACAAATAATTAAAATAAAATCTAACAACCATAAATTGGTATACAGGTTCTCCTCTGTTTTGAGGATTTCAATTTTAAGAAGGCCCCATAGCAGAAGCGTCCACGTCACGGAGCTGTAAACTGGAAGTATCCTGAGCTAATTCTGCTACCACCATCATCTATTGCAACAAGTGATGGCTCCCATTGATTGTCGCCGGAAGCTTCCATCATTTTCAGGATGGACGATGACAGCGATGTCAACATTTGAAACATGGAAGATGGACACGGAAGAAGATTTGAAGAAAACATATTTCTTTGGTTTAAGTTTACTTAGGTTTCACTTAATATTTAGGTCAATAATTTAAAAAAACAAGTTTTATTGGCTTTGCTCCCTGCATCGCTTGCTGTCTAACAGTGTAGATATATCTTCACAACCCTCAGAAGTAGACTGCCTTAGAAAGAGCTAGAAACTTGTGCTGCTGGTGCAATTAAAGGTCGCCAACAGTTCCCTCAAGTACCATGACCCTGGTATCCTTAATCAGGGCAGCACAGTAGTGCAGCTTGTACAGCTGCTGCCTGACGGCACCAAAGACCAGGGTTCAATCCTGACCTCAGGTGCTGTCTGTGTGGATTTAGAGATTAGAGATTAGAGATTCCTTTATTTGTCATTCAGACCTTTCGGTCTGAACGAAATTTCGTTGCCTGCAGTCATACATATAATAATAAATAACAAAACACACAATAAACACAAATTAACATCCACCACAGTGAGTTCACCAGGCACCTCCTCACTGTGATGGAAGCAAAAGTCTTAAAGTCTCTGTCTCTTCCCGCTTTGTTCTTCCTCTGCGCCGAGGCGATCCAGGCTTCTGACGTTGTGACCCCGCCGGGTGATGGTAAGGCAGTCCCGCGGCTGAATCCGTGCTCCGCGACGGGCCGGTTCAAACTCCGTGGCCCGGGGTGGCCGAAGCTGCCGAAGCTGCCGCCCTCCGGTCCAGCGGACGCAGCTGTAGTTGCGGGATCTCCAGAAAAACAGGTCACCAACCTGTAACCTGCAAGCTCCCGACGATGTCGTCCACCGGGCCCGCGGCCGAGCCCCGGATTCAGGTCGCCACCAGTGTCCTCGGTCGCCACCGCCGGAACGCCACCTCAGCCCCGAAGTTGGCCAGCCCCGCGCTGGTAAGTCCTGGCTCTGCCTCCGGAGCCTCGAGGTCGGTCGCTCGCAGTTGGAGTTGGAGGCAGCCTGCTCCGCCATTTTGGCCTCGGTGCAGACGGAGGCAGAGAAGGGGGATACGACAAGAAAAAGTCGCATTCCCCCGAAGGAAGAGACAAAAATCATGTTTCACCCCCCCACCCCACACATACACAACCCAATAAACTAAAATGTAACTAAAACAGGACAAAAGAAAACAACAAAAAAAGTAAAAAACAGACGGACTGCAGGCGAGCCGCTGCTGTTCAACAGCGCCGCCACCAATGCATTTGCAGGTTCTCCCTGTGAATGCATTGGTTTCTTCTGGGTGCCTCCAGGTTCCTCCCACATTCCAATGACAGAGAGTTTGTAGGTTAATTGGCCTCTGTAAATTGTCCCGAGTGTGTAGGGTGTGGATAAGAAAGTGGGATAACATAGAACCAGTGTGAACGAGTGATCAATGGTTGGCATGGATTCGGTGGGTCGAAGGGCCTGTTTCTGAGCTGTATCTCTAAATTAAAGTACAGTGGGCCTGGTACCATTTGCATACTAGATCAACATGTTAAAAACAAGAACTGTTAATTTTAATTGCATTAGTACCAATTAACTGATTGTCTTGGTTTTCTTCCCATCGGTGGTTTGTATTTTAATATGATCGAGCAAAGTGAAATTCATCGCTCCTCCCTCACATTGTCAGAATCATGGATACTACACGATGGACCAATTGTCCTCCTTCCAAGACCACATCGGTCCCATGCAAAGTAGTCCAGCCCATCCCTGCCCTCTCTCTATTGCTCTGAAAATGCTTTCCTCTTAGATCTTTAACCAGCTTTCTTGTTGAATTCTGTGACTTCATTTGCTTCCAGCAGTAGATCTGGTAATGCATCCCAAACCATTGGCTGTAGAGAAAGACCTTTCCTCACTGTACTTGTAGTCCTTGTTGCCAATGACTATATTCTTAACCATCAGTTGTTAATCCTTTGCTACTGAGAGCAATTTCTCTGTGGCTATAGATTCACAAGTTTGAATACCTCCAACAGATTTCCTCACAAATATCTCCACCACAGGAGAACAGACCTAGCTTCTTAAGTCTATCTACATGACTAAAGTACTTTCTCCCCAAGGTTTTTTCCGTAAATTTCTTCTGCAGCCTCTCCAAAACGTTTGCATCTTTGCCACTGGAAAGGCCGCAGATCCTGGACTTGAGTCAGGCATCAGATCCCAGATCTCCCAGATCAGTCGAGCAGGAGGTAGGTTCTGCCTGTGAGCACGTCCAAAATTTACAAAAGCCAACACTTCCATGGACTTGCAAATCATCTGCTCCATCCTCATTTCTTGTTCCTCGGGTGCTTTCTTTTACACAAATGTTATTATTTTGGCATCGCACCATTCCTTAAAATTCTTGCTATCTATCAACCAACAAGTCTCCCTCCATCTGAGCATTGAATAACTGCTCATCATCGGATGGCTTCAGTTTCCACCCCACAATCTCCTGATTCCTCTGCCTTCCTGACCAGTTTTCCTTCCATATGAAAACAAATTTCCCAACCAACACCCATGGCATCCTGTTATACATTATAACTCACTTCACCTCTCCTGGTCTTGATTTCCTTGTTGTCCTCCACTTCCTCATCTTCTCCCTATTCAGTCCTTACACATCTTCCATTTACAACCACCATTAGTTTTATTGTTATGAAATAAATGGCACAGAAGGCATGGGTTAGTGTTTATCACTCGAGCTTTGTTTCACTGTGCTTAGCTGACTGAGAAGTGACTGAGGGAACATGTGCGGGTCCAATGAGAAAGATGAAATGAATGCAGACTTTCTAGACAGCCTTCAGCAGGGACAGAGTGGCCAGGATCATACACTGTATCTCTCCAAGTGACATACTGGTCAAAAGTGGTTTATTTTAGTGGAGTGTTTTAATGGTAGTATAACAAAATGAGTAAACAGATGCCTCCTCTCTAAAACTCTCCATTTGTGGAATTTAAAAAAACCCATGGAAAAGTATTTGATAAAAATTAAGAACAAAAGTATATGCAAAGCTCATTCAGCTTTAACACATTTCCACTAAACTTTCTTTCAGAAACCATTTGAAATGGGAAGAAGGCAAAACAAAATATATCCATGGGATTGGGGGTGAGCTCACACTGTCAGATGTTCTTCTGAAGTTTTACATGAAAGGTGTAGGGAGCATAAAAAATTAGGACTGATGCAGGCATAGCAAATCAAACAACTTTTCTGAGGCTCACTCAGAGAGATGGAGACAAGGAACTGCAGATGCTAGTTTATAAAAGTTGAAAAAAGTGCTGGAGTAACTTAGTGGGTCAGTGAGTCTGAAGAAGGCCCTGGCTTGAAACATTACTTATTCATGAGTTATTGCAGTACTGTGTTTTTTTTCTTAAATCTTAATCAATTTTTCTATCCCTCTGTTTCAGTGGTGTTGAAAAGTAGAGAGAAAGCTTGCCCTTAACTTTGTAGAGCCGTAATCCACACAGTGAAGGTTTTATTACGTCAGGGTCATTTGGTGCCCACAATTTGCAAACCGTTTATATCAGCAGTATCTGCACAGCGATACTTTACTTTTGGTACAGTACCTTTTCTAGATTTTATAACAGATAAAATAACACAGGTAAAGTATTATGGGGAAAGTTAGATCTGATTAAATTTGTGCACTTTGCCAAACTATTAGAGATAAAACAATAGTAATCACTCACCATCTGCCATAACCAAATGTCTGCACTCACTCTGTCTTCACCCTCTCCAGTCCCATACACTGTAGTCTGTCAGAACAAAACAATAAGACACTTGGTTAATATTTGTAATTTACAAGTTCACAAGTTATAGGAGTAGAATTAGGCCATTCGGCCCATAGGGTCTACTCCGCCATTCAATCATGGCTGATCTCTGCCACCTAATCCCATTCTCCTGCCTTCTCCCCAAAACCCATGACACCCATTCTAGTCAAGAATTTGTCTATCTCTGCCTTAAAAATATCCACTGACAGTTTCCACAGCCATCTGTGGCAATGAGTTTCACAGATTAACTACCATCTGACTAAAGAAGTTCCTCCTCACCTCCTTTCTAAAAGAGTACCCTTTAATTCTGAGGCTATGACCTCTGGTCCTAGACTCTCCCACCAGTGGAAGCATCCTTTCCACATCCATTCTATCTATGTCTTTCATTATTCTGTAAGTTTCAATGAGGTCCCCCCTCAACCTTCTAAACCCCAGCGAGTAGAGGCCCAGTGCTGTCAAGCGTTCATCATATGCTAACCCACTTATTCCTGGAATCCTGGAATAATTTGTGCATTATTACTTCAAGTTATAAAGGTATGCTCCTTCCTCCCCCCCTTAAAAAAAAATCACAAAATGTTAATTGGTGTAAGTTCAATTAAATCATTTCACCCGAGTTTCAAAGTGGTCACCAAACATATCCACGAGCGGCTTCATTTTAATATCTTTACTGTGGCTATGGAGCCAGTCTTTTAAGAAAAAGGGCTTCATAACAGTACTGACAGTATTTATGCAAAATGGAAGTTCTTTCCGTAAATTGTCTGTGAATTAAATGAAACATAAAAGCTAGATTAATGCTGTTCGTTCTATTCTCCCACACAACTGTTAGCCTTCATTCCAATTGAATGTACAGAGTACAAGAAATTTGAGGGCACAGTGTGAGCTCTCGGCATAATGACTGGAAGCAAAATGTGTAGAGACTTCTGTCTTCCTTTAATAATAATAATATGCCTAGCATAATATTTAACCAAATTCACTGAAAAAATGTCATCAGCAGATTGGATTTGAATTATGCATATTTTCTGTACCTGGATTGGGTTTCCCGGTTTTGTGTTCTTCAGAGTTGAAATATCTGAAACAAAGATTATTTTTCAGCTAATTTGTTGGTGTGATGACATAGACAATAGGCAATAGGTGTAGGAGAAGGCCATTCGGCCCTTCGAGCCAGCACCGCCATTCAATGTGATCATGGCTGATCATCCACAATCAGTACCCCGTTCCTGCCTTCTCTCCATATCCCTTAACTCCGCTATCACAAAGAGCTCTATCTAACTCTCTCTTGAAAGCATCCAGAGAACCTGCCTCTATCGCCCTCTCAGGCAGAGAATTCCACACACTCACAACTCTCTGTTTGAAAAAGTTTTTCCTCATATCCGTCCTAAATGGCTTACCACTTATTCTTAAACTATGGCCCCTGGTTCTGGACTCCCCCAACATTGGGAACATGTTTCCTGCCTCTAGCATGTCCAAACCCTTAATAATCTTATATGTTTCAATAAGATTGCCTCTCATCCTTCTAAATTCCAGAGTATACAAGCCCAGCCGCCCCAATCTATCAATATATGACACCCACCTTCCCGGGAATTAACCTCGTGAACGTACGCTGCACTCCCTCAATAGCAAGAATATCCTTCCTCAAGTTTGGAGACCACAACTGCACACAATACCGCAGGTGTGGTCTCACTAGGGCCCTGCACAGACTGGCCAGAGAACTGTTATCGTTCTCCAGTGGAGCATAGCATGGAGTGAATAAAGATGGGAGAGGATGTATGGAGCATGATACAGCTCAATGGGCACAGTCTGTAGAGCTGCTGCCTCACAGTGCCACAGACCTGGGTTTGATCCTGACATCGGTCAGGTATTGCAAAAGGTTGCCAAAGTGAAGCGGAGGAAATAAGTGCACTCCAGGGACAAGTCATGTCCATTTCACACAGAGTGCACAGTGGCACAGCTGGTACAGCTGCTGCCTCACAACACCAGAGACAGGGATTCGTTCCTGACCTGGGGCGCTGTCTGTGCGGAGTTTGCACCTTCTCCATGTGACCGCATGGATTTCTACCCGCAGCCCAAAGACGTGTGGGGTTGTAGTTTAATTGGCCTCTGTAAATTGTCCCTCGTGTACGGGAAGTGGATGAGAAAGATTCATAACATAGAATTGGTGTGAACACCATGCAGAAACCTGGAGCAGACGTTAGATTTTGGAGATACAGCGTGGAAACAGGCCCTTGCACTCACAGAGTCCGCACCGATTAGTCATCACCCCATATGCTAGCACTATCCTTGACAATTTACAGAAGCCAATTAGCCTACAAACCTGAACGTCTTTGGAATATTGGAGGAAACCCCGGAGAACCCAGAGAAAACCCACGCACGTCACGGGGAGAACGTACAAACTCCGCAGAGACAGCACCTGTGGTCTGGACGCACCTGGGTTTCTGGCGCTGTAAAGCAGCAACGCTACCGCTGCGCCACTGTGCCACCCGAATTATGGGGAAATGTCCTCCTGCCATTAATGACAGAGACTGTAACCTATCTAGAACCATCTTCTCGGAATGCTTATGAAATAAAAAGTGATGTCATGGCATAAATCTTGCAAAAAAATTGAATGATTTGTCCTATACTGTGAATGGGTCTGTACTCTGGCTACTCGGAGGTGAAGGTGGATGGATTGCTTGAGGCCAGGAGTTGTGGGCTTCTGCGGGCTGTGCCAATCGGGTGTCCTCGCTGGGTTGGGAGGAATCCAGAATCACCAGGTTTGTGTGTGTGTCCGTGTGGCGGGGGAGGAGGGAGAATAGACAGGGGGGGGGAATGCATGGTGTTTTACCCAGAGTAGGGAAATCAAGAAGCAGAGGACATAGGTTTAAGGTGAGAGGGGAAAGATTGAATAGGAATCGGAGAGGCAACTTTTTCCACACAAAGGGTGATGGGTATGTGAAACGAGCTGTCAGAGCAGGTAGCTGAGGCAGGTACTATCACAATGTTTAAACACATGTGGACGGGTACAAGGATAGGTTTAGAGGGATATAGGCCATACACAGGCAGATGGGACAAGTGTAGATGGGGCAAGTTGGAATGAAGGGCATGTTTCCATGCTGGATGGCTCTATGACCAAGTTTATGAATGCTGATTGGAAACTCTACCAGAGATTATGTAAAATCGAATACTCAAAATTTTCGAATTAGAAATTCAGAAATTCTTGATGAATGTTGGAACAAACATCCTAATACAGAAAAATTAATATCTTATATATATAATATCTTATTAGACAGTGACATTCCATCGACGGACTTACACAGACAAACATGGGAAAAAGAATTAAATCAAATAATAACGAAAGATACTTGGGAAGAAAGTTTGCAACACATACATCAATGTTCATTAAACGCCAGACATTCTCTAATACAATTTAAAGTAATACATAGGTTACATTATTCAAAAACAAAACTACATAAAATCTTTCAACATATCTCACCTATATGTGATAAATGTCAACATTTAGAAGCTACCTTATCTCATATGTTTGCAAACTGTATAAAAATTAAAAAATTCTGGGTAAATATTTTCAGTATAATATCTAAAGTAACCAGCACACAATTGGACCCAGATCCAAAATTAATAATACTCGGAATATTAGAATTAAATCAAACATTTAGAACAACACAAAGAAACTTTATTGATTATAGTTTAATAACAGGAAAAAAAATAATTCTAAAATTTTGGAAAGGCCCTACGACCCCCACAATCAAAATGTGGATTATAGAAATGACGGAGACCTTAAACGTGGAAAGAATCAGATTCTCCCTGTTGGACAAACAGGAATTATTCGTTGGAACATGGTCTCCTTTTATTGATTACTTAAAGGGTCAGAACAGTTCAGCACAGGAACCTGACTAGCACTCGGGCTAAAGAATGGATGAAATGCTATACTTAGAAATGTACGAATATATCTCGAATGAAGTTTTTTATTTTAATAAATTTTTCCATTCTTCTTTAACTATCTTTTTCCTTTTTTTTTTTTTTTTTTTTTTTTTTTTTTTTTTTTTTTTTTCCTTCTCTTTCTTTTCTTTCTTTACTTCATCTATCTCTTTAGTTCTATTTAGTTTAAAAAAAAAAAAGGCAAAAGGTATTGGAGACAATGTAATAATAATTGACAATATTATCAATTTAAAAATGTAAGACTGTAATGATGTAAATAGGTTGTGTACTTATCTCCAATAAAAAATATTTTCAAAAAAAAAGGAAACTCTACCAGAAACTGTCTGAAATAAGATTTTACATCATGATTAGTACCCCAAGTACAGTGCCCTCCATAATGTTTGGGCCACAGTATCGCCTGCCATTAAAAGCCTACCAATTGAAATTTTGCATTTAAACCAGGGGGTAATGGTTCCATGCCGACTGCAAATGTTTCATCTTTAAGCAACAGCAATCAAGACCCAGATCCAGCGCACTTTACTGTACCCCAAGTCATGAAAAACAAAAATGTCATAGAATAAATCTTACTCCTTTATGATCGGTACAAGCTGAGTACCCAGGTCCGAACAGTAGAACCATTTCTCAAACAGCACATCGGTGGAATCCCCTACATAATATCTGTCAAAAGAAATAACATTACTAACCGTCCTTCATTTGTATCTTATTGCAAAAAGTAGTTTAGTTTATTATTGTCACATGTGTAGAGGTACAGTGAAAAGCTTTTGTAGTGCGTTATTCCATCAGCAAAGAGAATATAGATGATTACAATCAAGCCATCCACAGTGTACGGGATAAGGGTATAACGTTTAGTGCAAAGGTCTCCAATAAGGGAGACGGGAGGTCAGGACAACTCTCTAGTTGGCGAGAGGATGGTTCAGTCGCCTGATAATAGCTGGGAAGAAACTGTCCGAAATAAGATTTTATATCATCATTAGTACAGTGCCCTCCATAATGTTTGGGCTAAAGACCCATCATTGATTTATTTGCCTCTGTACTCCACCATAATGTTTGAGACACTGCAATGTCATGTAAGTGAAAGTAGTCATGTTTAGTATTTTGTTGCATATCCTTTGCATGCAATGACTGCTTGAAGTCTGCGATTCATGGACATCGCCAGCTGCTGGGTGTCTTCTCTGGTGATGCTCTGCAACGCCTGTATTGCAGCCATCTTTAGCTTATTTTGTTACCTCTGAACCAGTGCAGTGCAGTAATTGCAGGGAGGAGCAGCTCAAATGTCAACACAGTGGTTAAAGAATTAGAAATTATTTAAAATAAATGGAATTAAAATGTCACCAGTATAAAAATATATATTTGTTTTTAAAAAGGTTCATCATCTAACAAAATGTTTGCATTCACTATTACCTTAAGTTTAAAAAGTCCAATACCAACTATAAACATGTGGATTTCAAATATGTTCGAAACATTACACCTAGAAGAGATAAGACTCCTCCTGGCAGGTAAACCAGATCACTTCCACCTGATGTGGTCTGCATTTATAGAATTATTACAAGTATAGGGTGCAAAAGTACTTTAAAAAACTGAGGTCATGTAAGGGGGGATGAAAGCTGGAGAGTTGGTATATCCCATTTGCGTGATGCTTACAAAAAAGCATTTGTTTTTCTCTTTTCCCTCTTTCTCTTTTTTCTTCTTTTTTAGGGTCTATTTCTTAACTCTTTCTTTTTGTTTTTAATTTCTTTCTTATAGGGTCTTTGTTTTTTATTTTTTTGTTGTCATGTTTTTTACACTTTCACTTTTTTCCTTCACTTTCTTCTTTCTCTCAATCTCATCCTTTCCCTTTATTAGTGTAAAAAATAAACGGAGTACATTAATTGTAATGAGATATATGTGACGAGTACTAATGTAATTGGTTGTAATGTAATGTACTTCTTTAATAAATACATTTGTTTTAAAAAATAAAAAAAAAGTTTAAAAAGTCAAGAAGAAGAAAAACTTGCTGTTCCTTCTTTACCTGAGTGCATCCAGCTCTGTTTCCAGTCTAGTCCTCTCAAAAACCAGCCCAGCAGTATTTACCAAACGCAGTGGAGAGTGAGGCAATCGAGCTGGCAACAAGAACATCTTAATTGCGTATGGGAAGGATAGGAAGGGAATAAAATAATTTAATTTGACACTTTGGATTTGAGAACTAATCAAAACATTGTCTTCATTTAACCACCTAAACTCCCTTGGTCTTTCCATTGAGGATTAATGTCAAGTTTCTCCATATCTATTCTCACCAATCTCCCTCAGAACATCAGCCTCAAATGCTGCATGTTCTGACAAACACATTTAAACTACTGATGCGTGATTACATTAAATGGACAAGTAAAGAACAACAGTTTCTGCAAAGTTAATTATAAAATGTCATTTACAAATGAGGATCATCTGTTTGAAAATAAATTGTTTATCACTGATTGTTGCCACACATTTAAGTAAAGAAACAAACCATGCAAATAAGGTACAGGGTCTTGCATCTTCTGTCTTCAGCTGCCCAGACTCCTCAATTTGTCTTTAAGTCCACTATCTACATTAATTACTACACCAAATAACAGTTTTAATGAAATTGAAGTATTACAAAAATCTGTAATCACCAGCAGATATATATTAAAATAATAATTGGATTCAACAATCCAATGTAGCCATCAAACGTGATGTATGCACTTTTAGGTCTTTGTTACTAATACTTACAGACAAAAGGGAAATATGGGAGTAGGGAGCTTTTAATTTGGGCACCTTAACTCATTTGAGGTGGGATTGGCACTTCATTCCACTGGGAGAGGAAATCGTAGATCATAGGCTGGTCCTGGTACAATCAATGCTTGTTGTTAAATGTGGAAGTAGCTACTGCACAAAATTAACATACTGCACAAAATAACAAATAAGACAATGTGGCACAGTGGTAGGGCTGCTGCCTCACAGCACCAGAGACCTGGCTTTGATCCTGACAACGGGTGCTGCAGGGTTTATATGTTCTCCCTGCAGGTTTGCAGGTTAATTGGTCTCTGTAAATGGCCTCTAGTGTGTAGGATGCGAAAGTGGGATAACATGGATCGAGTGTGTGAATGATCTATGGTCGGCATGAAGTCGGTGGGCTTGTTTCCACACTGTTTCTCTAAACTAAACAAATAAAAGAGTAGACACAAAATGCTGGAGTAACTCAGTGGGTCAGACAGCATCTCTGGAGAACATGGTTAGGTGACGTTTCGCATCCGGACCCTTCTTCAGACTGATTACATCGGATAGAAAGGAAAAGAAGGGCAGGACAGAGCATGGTCAGTAATAGGTGAACACAGGCAAGGGCTTTTTCTTGATCGGCAGTTTGTTGGACAAAAGCCAGAGACGAAAAAAACAGGAGCAAGCCCAAAAGGATAAAGAGTTGTGAATTGTAAAGTTTGGAGGTAGGAAGTTTGCTGTTATATGTACAGATCTACAGTTACTCCAGTCCTTTATGTCTTTCTTTGGTAAACCAGCATCTGCAGTTCCTTATTATCAGAAATTAAAGGGTAGGCCATTTGGCCCTTTGTAACTGTTCGACCATTCAATAAGATCACAAATACATTCACCTCAGCATCATTCTCTTATATTAAAACTATATTCATCCATTCTCTTCAATATCCAAAGATCTATTGAACCCCGTCTCAAATATACTCTATACTGAACCTCCATAGCCTTCCTACACAGAGAATCTCAAAAATTCACTCCCACCTGAATGAATTAAAAAAAAATGTATTGTCATATCAGTCCTGAACAACGGATGCTATATTTTGAGACTGTGCCCCCCTAGTCCCAGATCTTTAGCAAAAGGAGTCATCACCCTTGCTTTACAGGAGGGAGGAATATAAATAACATTCAGGTCGATGGCTTTAAAAAATCAGGATGAGGGAAAGGTAGTAAACAGGAATGTTTTAAGCTGTAATAATTTGGACGGATTTGGAGAAGAAATGAAAAGAAAAACTAAATGGCATAAGTGATGGTGTTGCTGGCTGAGAGATGATAGTGAGAGTTTGTTAGCTACAGCTGACCTGTATGTAAATGTAAATAGGTGACTTGTTAAATCTCAAAAACATGACTGACCTCTCCTTCTCGAATGTGCACATCTTTGTGTTTTCCTTTCTCTACGATCTTCAAGCACATGTCGCCTTTCCACTGGTAAAACAACTAGGAAGTAAACAAACAAAAACACACTTGATCATTAAGGCGAGAACTTGAAAAATAATTTTAATTTCTCAAGTCCATTACAATAACGGAGAAGTTCAAGATTAAAATGGGCAAGGAGAATAAACTGGCGGAAAAAAAAGGTAATTCTGAGACGAATTAATGTTGACACAAGGAACTGTGAATGCTGGAATCTTGCTTACAACACAAATTGCTGGAGAAAATCAGTGGGTCAGGCAGCCTCCCTGGACATGGATAGGCAACGTTTCAGGAGAGGACTCTTCTTAAGGCTGGAAATAATGTTCATCGAGCGAAAGGATCAGGAGGATTAACTCAAAGCTTAGAATTGGGCCATAATTCTATTTTAGGTCACCAATATCAAGTGAGAAACTTACTAGGTTTGGTATCGAAGGAAACTAAAAACTTACAGAACAAGTTATACAAATCAGCAGCAGGTTAAATGTATGTCACGGTGTTAAGCACTACATGTGGAAAACATTTCCCCTACGACTGCTAGAATAAATAATGAGAGACAAAAAACCAATATATTAAATCTACCAAACACCTCCAAGAAAAAGCAAACCTGATTGCAGAAGGGGAAAGAAAGTTGGAAAAGGGGCAGGGGTTTCCAGAAGAAGTTCAACTTTCTCCTCACCTACTACACCTAGACATACAGTGCGGAAACAGGTCCTTCGGCCCACCGAGTCCGCACCGACCAGCGAGCCTCACCTGCACACTAACTATCCAACACACACTATGGACAATTTACCCATACACAAAGCCAATTAACCTACATACCTGTACGTTTTTGGAGCGTGGGAGGAAACTGAATATCTCGGAGAAAACCCATGCGATCACGGGGAGAACGTACAAACTCTGTACAGACAGCACCCATAGTTGGGATCGATCCCGGGTCTCCGGCGCTGCAAGCGCTGTAAGGCAGCAACTCTACCGCTGCGCCACCGTGCCGCTCAACAGGAGAAACATTGCCTATCCGTGTCCTCTAGAGATGCTGCCTGACCTGCTGAGTTTCTCCATCACTTTGTGTTTACTCAAGATTTCAGCATCTACAGTTCCGTGTGACATGGTGAAATGAACTTTCAAAATTGCAGGAGAAAGATCATGGAATTAAAGAAATGGATGACATGAGTATTTTTTCCAGACTGAATAAGAGTCTGCACACATTCTTCTCCTGTGATTGCATTTGCTTTCACAATATGTTGTTAATGACTAACCACACCACTCGTGTCCATGGGTCCGTAAGTACATTGACATGTGTACAGAAGAGAAAGTTTGCAGTTTCCACAATCAATTTGTGTAAACATTGATCCAAGCACTGGTTACAAAATTGTTACATTGTTACTAAATTCAACACTTCTAGAATAGATACACCAACATGGAGAATCACACTTGCTTTTCGATATTTTTAAACTTCAGAGATACAGAATGGAAACAGGCCCTTCGGCCCATCAAATCCATGCCAACCATCAATCACTCGTTCACACCAGTTCTACGTTATCCCACTTTCGCAGTCACTCCCTACACGAGGGGCAATTTACAAAGGCTAATTAACCTACAAACGCGCTTGTGGGAGGAAACCGGAACACCCACAGGAACCCACACAGTCACAGGGAGTAAGTGCAAACTCCACACAAACAGCGCTCAAGGACAAGACTGAACCTGGGTCCCTGTCGCTGCGAGGCAGCTACCAGCTACCACTCTACCCGCTGCACCATCCCCTTCTTACGAGAAACGTAAATTACCACTGGACAAGGTTTCCCACTAAAATCCACCGATAGGCTCATATATGAACAAAATAGCAAAAAAGAACTGCAAATGCCACATTACTTATTTAACACTATTGTGACTATTTTTGTATAAATTGATTCATGCCTGTCAGAAAATCGTTCCGGGCATTATTCACCTCATCTGACGATTTTTAGGTAATTTTCCCACACACATCATTTTGTCAAGGAACTGCAGATGCTGGTTTACAAACAAAAACAAAGTGCTGGAGTAACTCAATGAGCAGCATCCCTAGAGGACATGGATAAGTGATGATTTTGGTTGGGATGAGACCCTTCATCAACCTGAAACTTTAATTCTCAGTGTGCGTAATTCTCCAACTTACCAACAGAAACTGGACTAACAAGTGACAAAAAAATGTACTGCTGGAGGAACTGAGCAGATTAAAGAAATGCAAAAATTCAAGGCCACTCCTCACATTATTCAAATCCCAAGAAACGAACAGATAAAAAATGTAAAACTAAATGTTCCTCACTCGCTTGGCTCCATTTCTCCATCATCCCCAAGTCACCTGGTTCCACTCATTCCCTACCAACCCCTGACTCACCACTCCATCAGATGCTGCTGGACCCACTGAGTTTCCCCAGCAGCTTGTTTTTTTTACTTCCGTTTCCAATATTTGCAGCCACTTGTGTTTCTAAAAATAATCTGCCACCTTACATTTTTAAATGCCCGTCACACTTTATAAAATATATACACGCTTACTGCAGTGATACATGTCAGAGATACCTGTTGTGTTCTCTACTGCATCACAGTGGAAGACGCACCCACAACGTTGCATTGAATTTTGCTTTTGCACAGCTGGAGAACAGTACTAGGACTTGGGGGAGTGTGGGTAGGGAGTAGACACACTTAAAACACATGCTAGCCCTCCTTCCAAGGTTGTATCACTGACGTAGACAAAAGTGCTGGAGAAACTCAGCGGGTGCAGCAGCATCTATTGAGCGAAGGAAATTGGCAATGTTTTGGGCCAAAACACTTCTTCAGACTGATGTAGGGTGAGGGGGGGGGGGAGAAGAAAGGAGAAAGGAAGAGGAGGAGCCTGAGGGCTGAGGGAGAGCTGAGAAGGGGAGGAGACTGCAAGGGCTACCGGAAATTGGAGAATTCAATGTTTATGCCGCTAGGGTGCTGCTCCTCCAATTTCCGGTGGTGCTCACTCTGGCCATGGAGGAGGCCCAGGACAGAGAGGTCGGATATTCGGAATGGGAGGGGGAGTTGAAGTGCTGAGCCACAGGGAGATCAGGTTGGTTAATGCGGACCGAGCGGAGGTGTTCAGCGAAACGATCACCAAGCCTAAGCTTGGTCTCACCGATGTAGATCAGCTGACATCTAGAGCAGCGGATGCAATAGATGAGGTTGGAGAAGATGCAGGTGAACCTCTGTCGCACCTGGAACGACTGCTTGGGTCCTTTAATGGAGTCGAGGGGGGAGGTAAAGCGACAAGTGTAGCATCTCTTGCGGTTGCAAGGGAAAGTGCCCGGGGAGGGGGTGGTGCGGGAGGGAAGGGAAGAATTGACCAGGGAGTTATGGAGGGAGCGGTCTTTGTGGAAAGCAGACAGGGGGGGAGATGGGAAGATGTGGCGAGTGGTGGGGTCACGTTGGAGGTGGCGAAAATGACGGAGGACTATTTGTTGTATGTGACGGCTAGTGGGGTGAAAGATGAGGACTAGGGGGACTCTGCCCTTGTTATGAGTGGGGGGATGGGGAGAGAGTGCAGTGTTGCGGGGTATGAAAGAGAACCTGGTGAGAGCCTCATCTATAGTAGGGGAGGGGAACCCCCGTTCCCTGAAGAATGAGGACATTTCCGATGCCCTGGTGTGGAACACCTCATCCTGGGAGCAGATGCGGCGTAGACGGAGGAGCAATTAGAGAGGAGGTTGTAAAACTGTCTTCGGAGGGAGAAGGAGAACTTCTTTAAAGTAGGCATACCTTGAGGAGATTTCGCAGTGGAGTAGACAAAGTGTTTAAGAAGGAACTGCAGATGCTGGAAAATCGAAGGTAGACAAAAGTGCTGGAGAAACTCAGCGGGTGCAGCAGCATCAATGGAGCGAAGGAAATAGGCAACGTTTCGGGCTGCCCTGTAGAAAACTATTCAAGTCCAAATCCTACTTCTCAATAGTCCTCGCAGCAACGTGGCAGCAGGAACCTGACAACTTAACCCGACAACCTTGCCGTTTTTAACACAGCAATCTTGGTGAAACCTGCCCTAGATAGGCACAAAATGCTGGAGTAACTCAGCGGGACAGGCAGCATCTGTGGACAGAAGGAATGGGTGACTTTTCGGGTCGAGACCCTTCTCGCGACCCTAAACGTCACCTATTTCTTCACTGCAGAGATGCTGCCTGTCCCGCTGAGTTATCCCAGTATTTTGTGTCCCAGTATCTTCGGTGTAAACCAGCATCTGCAGTTCCTTCCTACACATGAAATCTGCCCTAACTATTTTCAAGAGAAATTAATAATATCCCAATATATTTTGGGTTATTTTGAAATATATCTCCTGATTTCAATATTACCACCAAATGGCACACACATTCAGAGCACCAACGAAGGGCAAATTCTCATTTCAAGGTAAAAGACCAAAATAAACCTGCAGATGATGAAAGTTTGAAATAAATTAGAAAATGTTGGAAATACTCCCAAGGCCGTAGAGCTATACAGCATGGAAACTGGCCCTTCGACCTACTTTATAAATCATAGACATAGAAACATAGAAAATAGGTGCAGGAGGAGGCCATTCGGCCCTTCGACCCAGCACCGCCATTCAATGTGATCATGGCTGATCGTCCCCTATCAATAACCCGTGCCTGCCTTCTCCCCATATCCCTTGACTCCAGTAGCCCCTAGAGCTCTATCTAACTCTCTTAAATCCATCCAGTGACTTGGCCTCCATTGCCCTCTGTGGCAGGGAATTCCATAAATTCACAACTCTCTGGGTGAAAAAGTTTTTTCTCAGCTCAGTCTTAAATGACCTCCCCTTTATTCTAAGAAATCAGGCAGCATCAACAGATTAAAAAAAAAACCAAATGTTTCTGGTCGAAGATTGCCCAACCTGAAACATCAACACAGTTTCTCTTTTTATAAATGCTTTACCATCTGCTGTGTTTCCATCATTTTCTGCTTTTATTCAAGGGATGAGCATTTACTAGAAATAGTGCATCAGTGAACAAAGTAATGAGGTACAATAAAATGTTAACCCACTGGAATGTACGATGCATTCATAATAAAATAGTGGGATAAATAAAAGGTAATTTGGTTTGACTTAATAGGTGTCACGGAGAAGTAGTAATGTAGTAATCAACATAGGAAGTATATTCTGCAGGGCAAAAAAGTGTAAAGGGATAAAATGAAAAAGGAGGATGGTGAGATGGCACTTCCTGAAAAGCACGGTAACAGTACATCTATTGCAGAAAAATCAGAAGGTTTGATTATTATAAGTTTACAAAAAAGATAAGTGTTGTGCAGCACACTCCTCCACTCCAGCAGCAGCAAACCTTCTGGAGAGAGAGAGAGAGAGAGTTAATCAAGAACTAATCATAAACTTTAGCAAAGCCAAGTTAATAATTGCTGCTTTTAAAAAAATGTTCATAGAATCAAATTGGCAAACCGTACTTTGGAAAGTTCACAGAGTGCAGTCAGTTCAGTAGCAATTAGTCATGGAAACCAACTCTGACACAGTGAACCTGTTTTTGTTAAGGGACCTGTTATGTGAAGGGACAAGGCACCCACTGGAGAAAAGTGACAAATAACCACACCAGAGTTATCCACTTAGAAATTTAAAGACAGTATCAGATTAAATGAATGTTGCCAAGATGAATTGGCAAGTTTCAAAATTGCTACATCTGAGTGAACGGGAATGAAGAAAAAAGTGACAAATACTCACAACTACATATAGTGCAGCAAAAATAAATGTGAATTATTGAGAATTCCAGGAAGAACAAAATGGTGACACGTCCCAATGATTTTAATGGGGACCAGGGCATCACAGATGGAGGCAAGAATTTAGTTGAGTAGTTTGGTTTAGTTTATTACCGTCACGTGTACCGAGAGACAGTGAAAAGCTTTTGTTTGCGTGCTCTCCAGTCAAAGACTATACATGAATACAAACATGCCGTCCACAGACATTTATCTGTGGTTTTACTGTTTACGGAGACTTGCCTGGAATCTCCTCCAGGACAGCTAGTCCCAGTTGGCCATGCTCCTGCAGATTCCTTCACATCTGTCCAAGTCACTCTTTCAGCAGTGCCTTGCCAGAGCACTCACCAACCTACAGATATCTTCAACACACAAACATTAAGCCTCGGTAATCTAAGAGGGTTGCGTGTGTTATAATATGACTCTTTCAAGATGACTGTCACTATCACAGCCTCTGGGCTGGGTATTTGTAGCTCCTGGGGTCTTGCAGTTGATCAACTGAGTTAATCAAATGAGACTTCTGCAGGTAGTGCTGCACTGAAAATGACAAAAGGGTGTTGGTGCTGCACTGAAATTTATAAAGGGAGACCCAGCAAGTCTGCCTGGAGGATCTTGTAATTGAAGATTGCAATATTAACAGAAGTTTCAAAAAAAGTGTTATGTTGAAACACAATGCTGTTTTAGACAATGCATTAATTTCCAGACCCATTTCCTTTACCTGCAATTGAACTCCTTCGCTCTGGGATTGAAGTAAACTGTTTTGATGCTTTGGAATAAAAATAGATGAGTACTCAAGGGAAGGAGACACAAGAAGATACACAGAAATAAACCCATTAGATGTGGTAAATGCAAAAGGAAAACGGTATGGAACACAAACACCAATTGGCCCAAATAGGCACATGCATACACCAAGTAATTCAGTTTTACCTCTTATCCTTCATTAATATGATAATCTTTTCTTTCATTGGGTCCTCCAACAAACATAACCTTTAGCTGGCCAGCGTGCCTGTAAAGTATTATTTTAGAATTAAATATTAACCAAAAGCACAACAATTTTGGAGAGGGATTCAAAGTTAACAACATTTCAAAACAGCTTTCAGAATCTTCACATTTTAGTCTGAGATGGGAGACAACTATGGGAACAAATGGTAGGTAAGAATGTCATTGTTCCCTTTCGGTACATATGACAATAAAACACTTGACTTTGCTTGTATCGCACGGATGGAATGGATTGTAAAGCAAACAAAAATAAACTAACAGGATCAGTGTAATTTACAATATATTTATGTCATTGACTTCATTACGGCAACAGTTCTACAACCAAGTACATTGGATTAAAAAAACACTATAATATTCTGATGGAAACATAGAAAATGAAACCGAGACCGCTAGTGCCCTTTAACTGTAATGAGGGGGAATCCCATCCAGAGAAACATTAGTGGTGTTGCATTTTTGGAATCGCTACCGAGATCGATGGTTCTCGCCAACCGTTCATTAACCACGGAACAGTGTTTCCGCGGATTTGACAGCGTTTTTGAGAGGGATTTTGGTCTCTGCTCTGTGAATATTTAGGCTTACATCAATTTGTTGCAAACGGGAGGATTGAAGCTTGATTTGTTTTCTGCAATCCATTTGTCCACGAGCAGCGCCATGCCTTTGCACTAGACTGTCTTAAAGACCACCTTGTGAATGAGAAGCCCGGGTCAGAGTAAACAGTTCACAAATCCACTGCCCCCTGACTATTTCAGACCTATTTTAAAGACACCGCGGAGTTGGGAACCTGGAGCAAACAGCGATTGGTTATTGTTGGTGGGAGGCGACTGTTCGGCGTTCGTGGTAGCGATATATTTGCAAGCGCCGGTTGATTCTCCCAAAGATCCTCCGCTATAGGATCTTTGGATTCCTCCAGCTTTCTTCAAAGCGTTATGCACCGCTCGACATAGGCCTTTTTAAAATTTCACTTGAGCTCTTTACGTTGCTTTGGTGGAGATGAAACTTGGAAAGATGAAATAAAACATAAGTGACCTGCGTGGATCAAGCATAATTTGGCTGGAGACACAAGGAACTGCAGATTGTTGAATATTGAGCAAAACAGAAAGTGCTGGGGTAACTCAGCGGGTCAGGCAGTATCTGGGGAGGGACATGAACAGGTTGTGTTTCGGCTTGGGACCCTTCAGTCTGAAGAAGCTTCCTGACCGAAAACGTCGTTTGCCCATAATTTAACCTGGAAAGGATCTGTGTAATATTGGCATCGTTAGGGAATTGTCCATTTTGCTTGCTTCTAATAGGAATTTCTTGAAAACTTGGGACGTTGATTTTAAAAAAAGGTTCATGTGTACAGCCATTCTAATTGGTACAGACGACATGAATTCATTACATCATGGTTCTGCTGTCCGTGTCTTCTATGCAATTCACGAACCGTTGGACTATGAAACGTTCAGCCAAAACAATATCCCCAAATTGATTTTGCAAAGGAATACAAAGTTCACCCAAGCAAATAGAGAGGAAAGGTTGTGTAGGATCCCGACACATTTTAGGCAATGTATTGTCCGAGATACTCAGAAATATTATTTTTTGGTATTAAAACATCTTTAAATTTGTTCAAAAATAAACATTTTTAACATCTATGTTTTTAATGCATGTTTCTGAGTTTCAGGGATATAAAGAAACAATGTTCTTGATGGATTTGAAGGTTGGCTTAGGTGGTGTAGTGGAATTGCAGCTTCGCTATCAACTTTATCCAGCTAAAAAAACGAGAAAAAGAACATACGATCCCAAAGATTAAATCAGATAGAGGGGAATTATTAACCATACCGAAGGATATTAATGAAAGATTTGCGCAATTTTATGAGAATTTGTATACATCTAAAACGACAACTGACTCCAATAAAATTACAGAGTTTTTGAATAATTGTAATCTTCCAAAGTTAGAGTTGAAGGAACAAGAGGAATTGGGTGCACAAATCTCAATTGAGGAATTAGAAGATACAATAAACTCATTAAAGAATGGAAAAACACCAGGTCCTGATGGATTTACTAATGGATTTTATAAAAGCTTCTATGACAAAATTATACCACGATTACAAAAAATGTACCAATATGCTTTTAAAAACCAAATATTACCTGATACATTAGCTGAATCAACGATCACACTAATACTTAAAAAAGACAAAGATATAGAAGAACCGGGTTCATATAGAGCTATAGCATTGTTAAATCCAGATAAAAAAATATTAGCGAAAACATTAGCTAGAAGATTAAGTAAATATATTAGTAAACTAATAAACCCAGATCAGACGGGGTTTATCCCTAAGAGATATTCATCTAATAATATGAGACGTTTACTCAATATAATGCACTCACATAAATCTGAAGAACAAGAATTATCAATTATTTCGCTGGACGCTGAAAAAGCATTTGACCAAGTAGAATGGAATTATATGGATAAAGTACTACAAAAATTCCAACTGGGAGAGAATTTTATTTTATGGATTAAACTATTATATGATAAACCTACAGCTAGAATATTAACTAATAACATATTATCCTTGAAATTTCAACTACCAAGGGGAAATAGACAAGGATGCTCATTATCACCACAGTTGTTTGCTCTCATAATTGAACCGTTAGCAGAAAAAATTAGAATATCCAGATATCCATGGGTATAATACTAAATATTCAAATAATAAAATATCTTTATACGCGGATGATATATTATTGTACATTACAAAACCACAAATTACTATACCAAATATATTAGATTTAATTGAGGACTTTGGATCTTTTTCTGGATACAGAATAAATTGGAATAAAAGTGAAATTATGTCAATAAAACCGAAAGACTCAACACATCTTTTAAAATTCCCTTTTAAAATAGCTACAGACAAATTTAAATACTTGGGTATCGAAATCACTAGAACATACCTTAAGGCATGTTTAAAGCAAATTTTGATCCTTTACTTAATAAATTAAACACACTAATTAAATTTTGGGAAACGCTCCCGATGTCTTTAATAGGCCGAATAAATGCAATAAAAATGATCTTCTTACCACAAATTTTATACCTACTTCAATCGATTCCTATATACCTACCAAAGAAGGTTTTTTTTAAACTGGATTCAGACATTACTAATTTTATATGGGACTATAAATCACATAGAATACAATGAACACACTTGAACAAAGCTTATGTATTAGGGGGGTTAGCACTCCCTGACTTCATGTATTATTATTGGTCAGTAAATATTAAAAATATGATTCAACTGATGGACAACTCTGCCCAGCAAGTGGACTGGATTGTAATGGAGAGAGAGGACTGCTCCTCTGGAAACATTGGAGCGATCCTCCTCTCACCAATGAAACTGAATAACATAAATTATAACAAAAACCCAATTATACATAGTACAATCAGAACTTGGAAACAAATAAAACAAAATTTAAAATTAAGAAATTTATCGCTTTTATCTCCCATAGTTAATAACCCTTTGTTTAATCCCTCTATTACAGACAAATCTTTCATACAATGGGATAGACTAGGAATTAAAAAGTTCGGTGACTTGTATGAAACTGGAAAATTACTATCATTCCAAGAATTACAAATAAAATATAAACTGGGAAATAATCAATATTTTAAATATTTTCAAATATGTGACTATTTGAAAAAATATACAAAAGATCATTATAATAGCCCAGCAGATGTATTGGATGAAGCAATGCAGATAAAAGCTGAATCAGCAAACTTAATATCATATTTGCATAATATTATCTTAAATGTAGAAATACCATCTACGGAAGGTATTAGAAGAGACTGGGAACAAGAATTAGCTATTAAAATCTCAAAGGAAAGGTGGAATGAACATTTATCAAACGTGCATAAATGTTCGATTAATGTAAGACACACTTTAATACAATTTAAAATTTTACATAGATTATATTATTCCAAAACTAAAATCAATAAAATTTTCCCAAATGTCTCATCCACTTGTGATAAGTGTCAATCTCAAGAAGCTACTATAGCGCACTCATTTGTTTTCTGTACAAAAATTCAAAAATTTTGGATTGAAATTTTTGAAATCTTTACAAAATTATTTAAAATAAAACTGATACCCAAAGCAGAATGGATTATCTTCGGAACAACGGAAGATAGTCCAGAACTAAATGTGTTCCAAAAGAAATTAACAGACTATGGGTTAATAAATGGAAAAAAGTTAATCCTAAAATTCTGGAAAAACGCTCCAATACCAACTATAAACATGTGGATTTCAAATATGTTCGAAACATTACACCTAGAAGAGATAAGACTCCTCCTGGCAGGTAAACCAGATCACTTCCACCTGACGTGGTCTGCATTTATAGAATTATTACAAGTATAGGGTGCAAAAGTACTTTAAAAAAAAACTGAGTTCAGGTAAGGGGGGATGAAAGCTGGAGAGTTGGCATATCCCATTTGCGTGGTGCTTACAACAAAGTATTTGTTTTTCTCTTTTCCCTCTTTCTCTTTTTTCTTCTTTTTTAGGGTCTATTTCTTAACTTTTTTTTTTTTAATTTCTTTCTTATAGGGTCATTGTTCTTTCTTGTTGTCACGTTTTTTACACTTTCACTTTTTTCCTTCACTCTTTCCTTTCTTTCAATCTCATCCTTTCCCTTTATTAGTGTAAAAAATAAACGGAGTACATTAATTGTAATAAGATATATGTGACGAGTACTAATGTAATAAGATATATGTGACGAGTACTAATGTAATTGGTAGTAATGTAATGTACTTCTAATAAATAAAAATTTAAAAATAATTAAAAAAAAAAAAAACTTTATTCAGCATGTGTTAGGGGTGTTCTGATCCATATTGGGCTTATGTTGTAAGGTTTAATCAAGATCATTAGAACAGATTCTAGCAAGCACGGGGGAGTGGTTAGCACGCCTTCGGGTTAGGGGCCCATAAAACCAGGGTGGGGTTAGAGGCCCTGCTGGGGTTGGGTTAGAGGCCCTTTCCTGGCTTAGAGGCCCCAAACTTTGGTCGTAGTTGACAGACTGCAGCTGCTTTAACGAGAGCCAAACACGCATCATCGGGCGAGGGGTGGCCCAGGGTTAGACTTGGTATCCAAATTGGCCAAAATACAGGTCTCGTCTTCGACCGGATCATTGCCGGGAGCGCAAATTGAAAAGGTGCGCTCTGAAAATCAGCATTGATAACTCACAGCACGAAGCAGCTAGGCGCTGAATCCTCGGTGCCCAGGAGAGAGGAGTGTCTGCGTGAAGGTATCTGAGTCTCTCCCTGAAGTGATGGACGAAGAACCTCGAAAAGGTACTGGGCTTGGATGGAAAGAGTATAGATTGGCCGGAATACTCCAGTCTGTTCAAGAATTCAACTGGCCAATTTTAGTTTGATTCGAGAGCCCGCGTAGTAGAAGAGATACGCACTAAAATTAGGAGTTCGAGTTCGAGTCTATATTTGCAAAGCCAAATTTTCAAATACTGAATTTCATATTGAAGTTCTGCCATTAAGGTGGAATTTGAATTCCTGTATATAGGACTTCGGAGTTGGTGCATGTCCGTGATTGATTCCGAATAGCGGCTGATCACCAGTGAATAGTAACCCTCTGGTCGATTGTTGACTAGTACCTGATAGCGAAGAGTACCTGAGAGGCGGGAACCTGATTTACTTGATGAAAAGTAATCCGAATAGCGAAGGGTACCCCTAATTCTGTCAAACTTAGAGAGGAGGGATAGAGGTCCCCCTATAGAAGTCCAGTCTTAGCAGAGGGATAGTAACATTCGGGAGGAAAAATAGTAATTTAAGGAGTAGTACCCCTCAGCAAAGAGTAAACTAGGAAGGGGAAATTCTTCGGTATCAGAGGGAGAGGTTCACTGCGTGATAACAGTGTGATGCGGCGTCGAGATCGAGTGTTCGTGAACTGTGCGTTAGTGCTTTAAATCATTTTGTAAATTGTAAAAATCTAGCTTTTTGTATTGTCATAGGATCAGGATTTTGTTAATATTCTATGTATGTAACTAAACTTACAGTATATTATGAGTTAAAAGTTAAGATTTTGATCGTGTTAAGTCCGCGGACTGTCATTTGTGTTGCTGCTTGTGCAAGTGTTTACGGATTTAGAAACTTGAAGTAAGAGTGTGTTTAAGTTAAATATTCATATTTGTTTAAGATTGTTTTGTAAGAATCTGAATCGGGGTGGTTCGATCAGGGGTTGTGCTCCTTCGATCGCTGCATCGGGGAGGAGTCATCCCGCTGATTGATTGTGCCACAAGGAAGATCAATTATAGTGGGGTTTACTGTATACTGATAGTTTATATTGGGTTTGTTTTGGGTTATTGATAATCGGGGGAATATATTCGTTCTTAATTATAGTTCTGTTAGCTTGGTTTAGATTTGTCTGTCTGTGCAAACTTAAAGTGGATTGAGTGAGAGCGAGATTGCTGCATGAGAGTCTGCGATTGAGAGTTAGACTTGGATTGAGATCCTTTGTTTAAAAGTTTGGAATTGAATGGAGTGATTGTGATTTAACTGATAAGAGAGTTGGGGGAGCGACTGAAAAGGAGTGAGTGGTTTGAATAATTGAATAGGATTGAATAGGAGTGACTGGGAGACAGTTGAAAGGGAGCGATTGCTAGAGTAAGTGTGAATCGGAAAGACCGTTGACCATTGTGTGAGAGAGATTCCATTGACCTTGGAGTCTGAGGGGAAGGAGTAATTGAAAGAGGTGTTAGGGTCTGGAACCTTTATTTTGCAATTTGTGTTTTGACCATTGTTCCGAGAATGGGGAATGTCTCTGAGAAGGACCGATCAAACAAATTTGAAAGCCCGATAAAGATAATTTGCGGGGAGCTTCCGCATGAAGCGGATAGACTAAGAGGATAATCGGGGGAATTAAATGCAATTTTGAAAAACAAACTTTGGCCGTTGGGTGGACTAAAATCTGTAATAGGAATAAACTATATAGACACGATCGTTAAAAAATATGGGAATAGTGAAGAAGAAAATGAGTTAATTGGGATGTGGAGAATGTTCTTCACTAAAAGAAAAATAAATAAAGAATTTGTTTTGCTGTCCTCCCTAAGACGAGTACTAATGTAATTGGTAGTAATGTAATGTACTTCTAATAAATAAAAATTTAAAAATAATTTAAAAAAAAAAAAACTTTATTCAGCATGTGTTAGGGGTGTTCTGATCCATATTGGGCTTATGTTGTAAGGTTTAATCAAGATCATTAGAACAGATTCTAGCAAGCACGGGGGAGTGGTTAGCACGCCTTCGGGTTAGGGGCCCATAAAACCAGGGTGGGGTTAGAGGCCCTGCTGGGGTTGGGTTAGAGGCCCTTTCCTGGCTTAGAGGCCCCAAACTTTGGTCGTAGTTGACAGACTGCAGCTGCTTTAACGAGAGCCAAACACGCATCATCGGGCGAGGGGTGGCCCAGGGTTAGACTTGGTATCCAAATTGGCCAAAATACAGGTCTCGTCTTCGACCGGATCTTTGCCGGGAGCGCAAATTGAAAAGGTGCGCTCTGAAAATCAGCATTGATAACTCACAGCACGAAGCAGCTAGGCGCTGAATCCTCGGTGCCCAGGAGAGAGGAGTGTCTGCGTGAAGGTATCTGAGTCTCTCCCTGAAGTGATGGACGAAGAACCTCGAAAAGGTACTGGGCTTGGATGGAAAGAGTATAGATTGGCCGGAATACTCCAGTCTGTTCAAGAATTCAACTGGCCAATTTTAGTTTGATTTGAGAGCCTGCGTAGTAGAAGAGATACGCACTAAAATTAGGAGTTCGAGTTCGAGTCTATATTTGCAAAGCCAAATTTTCAAATACTGAATTTCATATTGAAGTTCTGCCAGTAAGGTGGAATTTGAATTCCTGTATATAGGACTTCGGAGTTGGTGCATGTCCGTGATTGATTCCGAATAGCGGCTGATCACCAGTGAATAGTAACCCTCTGGTCGATTGTTGACTAGTACCTGATAGCGAAGAGTACCTGAGAGGCGGGAACCTGATTTACTTGATGAAAAGTAATCCGAATAGCGAAGGGTACCCCTAATTCTGTCAAACTTAGAGAGGAGGGATAGAGGTCCCCCTATAGAAGTCCAGTCTTAGCAGAGGGATAGTAACATTCGGGAGGAAAAATAGTCATTTAAGGAGTAGTACCCCTCAGCAAAGAGTAAACTAGGAAGGGGAAATTCTTCGGTATCAGAGGGAGAGGTTCACTGCGTGATAACAGTGTGATGCGGCGTCGAGATCGAGTGTTCGTGAACTGTGCGTTAGTGCTTTAAATCATTTTGTAAATTGTAAAAATCTAGCTTTTTGTATTGTCATAGGATCAGGATTTTGTTAATATTCTATGTATGTAACTAAACTTACAGTATATTATGAGTTAAAAGTTAAGATTTTGATCGTGTTAAGTCCGCGGACTGTCATTTGTGTTGCTGCTTGTGCAAGTGTTTACGGATTTAGAAACTTGAAGTAAGAGTGTGTTTAAGTTAAATATTCATATTTGTTTAAGATTGTTTTGTAAGAATCTGAATCGGGGTGGTTCGATCAGGGGTTGTGCTCCTTCGATCGCTGCATCGGGGAGGAGTCATCCCGCTGATTGATTGTGCCACGAGGAAGATCAATTATAGTGGGGTTTACTGTATACTGATAGTTTATATTGGGTTTGTTTTGGGTTATTGATAATCGGGGGAATATATTCGTTCTTAATTATAGTTCTGTTAGCTTGGTTTAGATTTGTCTGTCTGTGCAAACTTAAAGTGGATTGAGTGAGAGCGAGATTGCTGCATGAGAGTCTGCGATTGAGAGTTAGACTTGGATTGAGATCCTTTGTTTAAAAGTTTGGAATTGAATGGAGTGATTGTGATTTAACTGATAAGAGAGTTGGGGGAGCGACTGAAAAGGAGTGAGTGGTTTGAATAATTGAATAGGATTGAATAGGAGTGACTGGGAGACAGTTGAAAGGGAGCGATTGCTAGAGTAAGTGTGAATCGGAAAGACCGTTGACCATTGTGTGAGAGAGATTCCATTGACCTTGGAGTCTGAGGGGAAGGAGTAATTGAAAGAGGTGTTAGGGTCTGGAACCTTTATTTTGCAATTTGTGTTTTGACCATTGTTCCGAGAATGGGGAATGTCTCTGAGAAGGACCGATCAAACAAATTTGAAAGCCCGATAAAGATAATTTGCGGGGAGCTTCCGCATGAAGCGGATAGACTAAGAGGATAATCGGGGGAATTAAATGCAATTTTGAAAAACAAACTTTGGCCGTTGGGTGGACTAAAATCTGTAATAGGAATAAACTATATAGACACGATCGTTAAAAAATATGGGAATAGTGAAGAAGAAAATGAGTTAATTGGGATGTGGAGAATGTTCTTCACTAAAAGAAAAATAAATAAAGAATTTGTTTTGCTGTCCTCCCTAAGACGAGTACTAATGTAATTGGTAGTAATGTAATGTACTTCTAATAAATAAAAATTTAAAAATAATTAAAAAAAAAAAAAACTTTATTCAGCATGTGTTAGGGGTGTTCTGATCCATATTGGGCTTATGTTGTAAGGTTTAATCAAGATCATTAGAACAGATTCTAGCAAGCACGGGGGAGTGGTTAGCACGCCTTCGGGTTAGGGGCCCATAAAACCAGGGTGGGGTTAGAGGCCCTGCTGGGGTTGGGTTAGAGGCCCTTTCCTGGCTTAGAGGCCCCAAACTTTGGTCGTAGTTGACAGACTGCAGCTGCTTTAACGAGAGCCAAACACGCATCATCGGGCGAGGGGTGGCCCAGGGTTAGACTTGGTATCCAAATTGGCCAAAATACAGGTCTCGTCTTCGACCGGATCTTTGCCGGGAGCGCAAATTGAAAAGGTGCGCTCTGAAAATCAGCATTGATAACTCACAGCACGAAGCAGCTAGGCGCTGAATCCTCGGTGCCCAGGAGAGAGGAGTGTCTGCGTGAAGGTATCTGAGTCTCTCCCTGAAGTGATGGACGAAGAACCTCGAAAAGGTACTGGGCTTGGATGGAAAGAGTATAGATTGGCCGGAATACTCCAGTCTGTTCAAGAATTCAACTGGCCAATTTTAGTTTGATTTGAGAGCCTGCGTAGTAGAAGAGATACGCACTAAAATTAGGAGTTCGAGTTCGAGTCTATATTTGCAAAGCCAAATTTTCAAATACTGAATTTCATATTGAAGTTCTGCCAGTAAGGTGGAATTTGAATTCCTGTATATAGGACTTCGGAGTTGGTGCATGTCCGTGATTGATTCCGAATAGCGGCTGATCACCAGTGAATAGTAACCCTCTGGTCGATTGTTGACTAGTACCTGATAGCGAAGAGTACCTGAGAGGCGGGAACCTGATTTACTTGATGAAAAGTAATCCGAATAGCGAAGGGTACCCCTAATTCTGTCAAACTTAGAGAGGAGGGATAGAGGTCCCCCTATAGAAGTCCAGTCTTAGCAGAGGGATAGTAACATTCGGGAGGAAAAATAGTCATTTAAGGAGTAGTACCCCTCAGCAAAGAGTAAACTAGGAAGGGGAAATTCTTCGGTATCAGAGGGAGAGGTTCACTGCGTGATAACAGTGTGATGCGGCGTCGAGATCGAGTGTTCGTGAACTGTGCGTTAGTGCTTTAAATCATTTTGTAAATTGTAAAAATCTAGCTTTTTGTATTGTCATAGGATCAGGATTTTGTTAATATTCTATGTATGTAACTAAACTTACAGTATATTATGAGTTAAAAGTTAAGATTTTGATCGTGTTAAGTCCGCGGACTGTCATTTGTGTTGCTGCTTGTGCAAGTGTTTACGGATTTAGAAACTTGAAGTAAGAGTGTGTTTAAGTTAAATATTCATATTTGTTTAAGATTGTTTTGTAAGAATCTGAATCGGGGTGGTTCGATCAGGGGTTGTGCTCCTTCGATCGCTGCATCGGGGAGGAGTCATCCCGCTGATTGATTGTGCCACGAGGAAGATCAATTATAGTGGGGTTTACTGTATACTGATAGTTTATATTGGGTTTGTTTTGGGTTATTGATAATCGGGGGAATATATTCGTTCTTAATTATAGTTCTGTTAGCTTGGTTTAGATTTGTCTGTCTGTGCAAACTTAAAGTGGATTGAGTGAGAGCGAGATTGCTGCATGAGAGTCTGCGATTGAGAGTTAGACTTGGATTGAGATCCTTTGTTTAAAAGTTTGGAATTGAATGGAGTGATTGTGATTTAACTGATAAGAGAGTTGGGGGAGCGACTGAAAAGGAGTGAGTGGTTTGAATAATTGAATAGGATTGAATAGGAGTGACTGGGAGACAGTTGAAAGGGAGCGATTGCTAGAGTAAGTGTGAATCGGAAAGACCGTTAACCATTGTGTGAGAGAGATTCCATTGACCTTGGAGTCTGAGGGGAAGGAGTAATTGAAAGAGGTGTTAGGGTCTGGAACCTTTATTTTGCAATTTGTGTTTTGACCATTGTTCCGAGAATGGGGAATGTCTCTGAGAAGGACCGATCAAACAAATTTGAAAGCCCGATAAAGATAATTTGCGGGGAGCTTCCGCATGAAGCGGATAGACTAAGAGGATAATCGGGGGAATTAAATGCAATTTTGAAAAACAAACTTTGGCCGTTGGGTGGACTAAAATCTGTAATAGGAATAAACTATATAGACACGATCGTTAAAAAATATGGGAATAGTGAAGAAGAAAATGAGTTAATTGGGATGTGGAGAATGTTCTTCACTAAAAGAAAAATAAATAAAGAATTTGTTTTGCTGTCCTCCCTAAGATTGGCGGCTTGCAAATTGGGAATAGGAGAACACGATAGAACTGATCCTTCTTGGGACATTCCAGAGCGGGGACAGGGAGAACTAGTAAGCCAACAGCAGGAGCAGGAGCTAGAGAGAGTGTCATCTTTTGAAAGGGAGACTACTGAGACGGCTCTGAAAGGGGAGGTGCCTACGAAAACTAAATCGGTTAAATTCGGTAAGAGTCAAACAGGGTCTGCATATCTTGAGGGGAAAGATATTTATTATATGCCAGGGTGTGCAGAATTTTTTGGAGTGGAGCTAGAGCCACAGTATTCCTCACAGAACTCTCATGCTCCCGATTAGGAGAGACCACGCGCAGCTTGCGAGCAGGGCACATGGGAGGAGTCAGCGTTTTCTTTGGCTCCTCCCGCTAAATTTAAATTTGAAAATGCAAAGCAAATGTGGTGGTGATTGGTTGGTTTGAAAAAGCAAAGCAAATGTGGTGGTGGTTGGTTGGTTTGAAAAAGCAAAACAATTGTGGTGGTGATGGTTGGTTGGTTTGAAAAAGCAAATCAATTGTGGTGGCTGGTTGGTTGGTTTGAAAAAGCAAAGCAATTGTGGTGGTGGCTGGTTGGTTTGTGTAAAGAGCTCAAACTCACACGGGTTGAAACACAAGCATCTTTATTGTTCAGGTCTTAACTACACAGCAGGTCATCACACGTTCACACTGCTACAAACTGGCAAGCAGTGGGCTGGATCTTATACTATGAATGTTACCATTAGGTGGGGTTATAATTACTAAGCATTCTAATTGGCTAACATGCTTTAACCAATGCTACAGATTGAAAAAGCAAAGCAATTGTGGCGGTGGTTGGTTGGATTGAAAAAGCAAAGCAAATGTGGCGGTGGTTGGTTGGTTTGAAAAAGCAAAGGAAATCTGGCGGTGGTTAATTCAGAAACAAGGGTTCTGAACTTAAAGAAAGGTAACTTTGAGGGTATGAGACATGAATTGGCCAAGATTGACTGGCAATTGATTCTTGAAGGGTTAATGGTGGATATGCAATGGAAGGCATTTAAAGACTGCATGGATGAACTACAACAATTGTTCATCCCAGTTTGGCAAAAGAATAAATCAGGGAAGGTAGTGCAGCCGTGGATGACAAGGGAAATCAGGGATAGTATCAAAACAAAAGATGAAGCGTACAAATTAGCCAGAAAAAGCAGCCTACCAGAGGACTGGGAGAAATTCCGAGTCCAGCAGAGGAGGACAAAGGGTTTAATTAGGAAAGGGAAAATAGATTATGAAAGGAAACTGGCAGGGAACATAAAAACTGACTGCAAAAGTTTTTATAGACATGTGAAGAGAAAAGGATTAGTTAAAACAAATATAGGTCCCTTGCAGTCAGAAACAGGTGACTTGACCATGGGGAACAAGGACATGGCAGACCAATTGAATAACTACTTTGGTTCTGTCTTCACTAAGGAAGACACAAATAATCTGCGGGAAATAGCAGGGGACCGCGGGTCAAATGAGATGGAGGAACTGAGTGAAATCCAGGTTAGCCGGGAAGTGGTGTAAGGTAAATTGAATGGATTAAAGGCTGATAAATCCCCAGGGCCAGATAGGCTGCATCCCAGAGTACTTAAGGAAGTAGCCCCAGAAATAGTGAATGCATTAGTGATAATTTTTCAAAACTCCTTAGATTCTGGAGTAGTTCCTGAGGATTGGAGGGTAGCTAATGTAACCCCACTTTTTAAAAAGGGAGGGTGAGAGAAAACGGGGAATTACAGACCAGTTAGTCTAACATCGGTAGTGGGGAAAATGCTAGAGTCAGTTATTAAATATGGGATAGCAGCACATTTGGAAAGTGGTGAAATCATTGGACAGTCAACATGGATTTACGAAAGGTAAATCATGTCTGACGAATCTTATAGACTTTTTCGAGGATGTAACTAGCAGAGTGGATAAGGGAGAACCAGTGGATGTGTTATATCGGGACTTTCAGAAGGCTTTCAACAAGGTCCCACATAAGAGATTAGTATACAAACTTCAAGCACACGGTATTAGGGGTTCAGTATTGATGTGGATAAAGAACTGTCTGGCAAACAGGAAGCAAAGAGTAGGAGTAAACGTGTCCTTTTCAGAATGGCAGGCAGTGACTAGTGGGGTACCGCAAGGCTCAGTGCTGGGACCCCAGCTATTTACAATATATATTAATGATTTGGACGAGGGAATTGAATGCAACATCTCCAAGTTTGCGGATGACACGAAGCTGGGGGGGCAGTGTTAGCTGTGAGGAGGACGCTAGGAAGCTGCAAGGTGACTTGGATAGGCTGGGTGAGTGGGCAAATGCATGGCAGATGCAGTATAATGTGGATAAATGTGAGGTTATCCACTTTGGTGGCAAAAACAGGAAAGTAGACTAGTATTTGAATGGTGGCCGATTAGGAAAATGGGAGATGCAACGAGACCTGGGTGTCATGGTACACCAGTCATTGAAAGTAGGCATGCAGGTGCAGCAGGCAGTGAAGAAAGCAAATGGTATGTTAGCATTCATAGCAAAAGGATTTGAGTATAGGAGCAGGGAGGTTCTACTGCAGTTGTACAGGGTCTTGGTGAGACCACACCTGGAGTATTGCGTACAGTTTTGGTCTCCAAATCTGAGGAAAGACATTCTTGCCATAGAGGGAGTACAGAGAAGGTTCACCAGACTGATTCCTGGGATGTCAGGACTTTCATATGAAGAAAGACTGGATAGACTTGGCTTGTACTCGCTAGAATTTAGAAGATTGAGGGGGGATCTTATAGAAACTTACAAAATTCTTAAGGGGTTGGACAGGCTAGATGCAGGAAGATTGTTCCTGATGTTGGGGAAGTCCAGGACAAGGGGTCACAGTTTAAGGATAAAGGGGAAATCTTTTAGGTGAGAAAAACATTTTTCACACAGAGAGTGGTGAATCTCTGGAATTCTCTGCCACAGAATGTAGTTGAGACCAGTTCATTAGCTATATTTAAGAGGGAGTTAGATGTGGCCCTTGTGGCTAAAGGGATCAGGGGGTATGGAGAGAAGGCAGGTACAGGATACTGAGTTGGATGATCAGCCATGATCATATTGAATGGCGGTGCAGGCACGAAGGGCCGAATGGCCTACTCCTGCACCTATGTTTCTATGTTTCTGGTTGGTTGGTTTGCAAAAGCAAAGCAATTGTGGTGGTGGTGGTTGGTTTGAAAAAGCAAAGCAATTGTGGTGGAGGTGGTTGGTTTGTGTAAAGAGCTCAAACTCACATGGGTTGAAACACAAGCATCTTTATTGTCAGGTCTTAACTACACAGCAGGTCATCACACGTTCACACTACTACTCGAACTGGGCAGGATCTTATACTATGAATGTTACAATTAGGCGGGGTTATAATTACCAAGCATTCTAATTGGCTAACATGCTATAACCAATGATACAGATTGAACAAGCAAAGCAATTGTGGTGGTGGTTGGTTGGTTTGAAAAAGCAAAGTAAATATGGTGGTGGTTGGTTTGAAAAAGCTAAGCATTTGTGGTGGTGGTTGGTTGGTTTGAAAGAGCTAAGCAAATGTGGTGGTGGTGGTGGTTGGTTTGAAAAAGTTTAGCAAATGTGGTGGTGGTAGTGGTGGTTAGTTTGAAAAAGCTTATAATTAAAAGTCTAATCTTGACCACTGCCTGTTTGCACTGTATATTGATTTTAGAAAAAAACGCTACCACTTATGGATGCGATTTTCGATGAAAATTAAAAGAGTTATTAGTGTTTAAAAATGTTGAGATTCTCTCTGTGTCAATCACGCCATGAAGGCCACGCCCCTTCTGGTTGGAGGGGGAGGGACTATAAAACCCGGAAGTGTGGGCGTGCAAGATGGGGGAGAGAGGTCACGACTTTCGGTCTGAGCTGTGAACCAACTGAACACTGAATACTGAACTGTGAGTGTGTTTTTAATGTGTTTTTAATGTGTTTTTTATGTGGTGTTTTGTGGTGTTTTATGTGGTTTTGTGGTGGTTTCACCCTGCTTGAAATTTGGTGGCCTTGCACTACATGAAATGGTATGAAATTGCACTTGAATTTGGTGGCCTTGCACCCTGCTTGAAATGGTATGAATCTGCACTTGAATTTGGTGGACTTGCACCCTGCTTGAAATGGTAGGAAACTGCATTTGAATTTGGTGGCCTTGCACCCTGCTTGAAATGGAATTTCAAGGAATAGCCGTGAGTCAACTGCCAGCGCACAAACCGTGAGTGAGCTGCCAGCACGCCAGGCTTGAGTGACTGAGCTGACAGCCCAAGAATCCATTCGGCCCACAATGTCCATACTAGCCCTCTGGAAACAAGTCCCTTCAGCCCACAACACCCATACTAGCGCTCCAGAAAGCACCACCCCCCTCCCACTGGCCACCAATATTGGGATTGGTGGAGAGGTTGAATATTGCGTTGGGGGACCAGCCCTTCCGTGTGAACATGGGACCCAACGGGTCCCACTTAGTCTAGTTCACCTTAAATGTGTTCATCTCGAAAGAGAAGCTGTTGAGGCAGTATTTTGAACTGGTCATATTCCAACACATTGAATGTAAATGCAGACACTTGGAGCTACTACATTTGATTCATTGATTCACCATTGCACCTTCTGTCTACTACATTAGATTCAGGCCAGAGACTTGCTGAAAATTAAATAAAGGCATGTATGGTGCTGCGAGCTGATACATTGTCTCACTGGAGAAAGGCTGTCTTTCCAACATGATCTATTTGAAATTAAGATTATTATTGATTTCAGTCCAGTGCAATGTGTACACATCAAGTGCTCAAGAACACAAGAGTAGACCCCCAGGCCCTTCATTCCCGCTTTCCCATTTAATAAGATCAGATATAACTTATCAACCCCTCATCTGTGCCATTTCTCCCTCAACCTCTATTTCCCAATGTATCAAATATTTATCCACCTTCTCTTCAAATATTCCAAATGATTCAACTTCCACGACCTGTCAGGGCGGTAAATTCCATCGATCCAACACCCACTGAAGAGATTTCCACATACCTCACAATAAGGTGACTGATCCTCTTATCCTGTAGTTATAACCTCTTGTTTGTGACTCCCACAAGTGGAAACAATCCAACATCTCCCCAGTCAAGCCCCCTTTAGGATTGTACATGTTTGAATAAAGTCACTCCGCATTCTTCTAAACTCCGTGGAATACAGGATTGCCTCACACATTCAAGACCCATATCAAGACACTAAGTTTACTATTTGTAACACAGGTTACCCACATTCCTGACTTAAACCAATGTGAAGAGAATCTTGTTCATTGAATTTACAGTATGCTTCAAAATTTGAGATGGGCACTAGATTGTGTTTTTTTTTTGCCATTTCAATTAAAAGCATTAGAAAATTATGCTGCCACGGGAAAGCGGCCAACATAATCAAAGCCCTTCCCACCCTGGTTAATCATTTTCCTCACACCTGTCGGGTAGGATGTACAGAAGCTTGAAAGTGTGCACCACCAGACTCAGAAACAGTTTCTTCCCCTCTGTTATCAGGCATCTGAACATTCTTCCATAGCTTGCTCCAGTCCGATTCTTCTCCGCCTCATTGCGGACATTGGGCTTGTCCCTCTGAAACTGTTGCATTATAATGCTGAGAACCATATTTTGCAAAAAGACACAAAGTGTTTGAGTAACTCAGTGGGTCAGGAAACATCACTGGAGAGCATGGATAGGTGACGTTTTCGGTTGAGACCCTTCTTAAAAGGTTCTGACCCAAAATGTCACCTATCCATGTTTTCCAGAGATATTACTTGACTCGCTGTGTTATTCCAGCACTCCTGTCTTATTTGTAAAATAGCATCTGCAGTTCATGGTTTGCTATTTTCTGCATTCTGTACCTCTCCCTTTGCTCTAACTATTGTGCTTGAGTTTGACTTGATCGTATTTATGTATAGTATTATCTGATTTGATTGGATAGCATGCAAAACAAAGCTTTTCACTGTACTTCATGTGTTATGACAATAATAAACCTAAATCTAAAATTTCAGTGCCAAGGTTGTTTTATCAGTGAGACCAGCTCACCTTTAAAAGCAGGATGTAAGAAAATACACCAATGGATCTTTATTCTGTGTTTCATCAATCGTTCCCCAACTTTATTCTATCATCAATTAAACTTACATCTTTGGCAATATTCTCTCATTTCAATGAACAAAAAGAATACTCCTGTGTTGAAGATCCCTATGCATTTCAAATGGTCATTGTATTAAGGGGCTGTATTAAGAGATTCAAAGATGTCTGTTCAAAGTACTTTCCCTCATATCTGATCCATTGTTTAATTTTCAACAAACATCAAACAGATGAAAAGTCTATTATCCCATTGCTCATTTCACTGACTCTCATTAAATGAAGTGCCCTGAGATGTCCTGAGGTATAAAATATGTTATTAAATGAAAGTTGCAAGCATGTTCAAATTGTACTTTTAATATTAAGGGTTTTCAATGAGGATCAACTTGACTATTAAGGTTTAATTAATCTTAAAATTATAAAATATTTCTGACCCAATAGAAATTGTGCTTAGCACTGAGATACTTATTTTGCCAACCTACAACCGTAGACTTGTTACATCAGAAAAGGAAGTTGCTTAGCTCATTGTGTCTATGCTGCCTAACTAACCTGCGTCTCATCTATTTTGTGATGCAGTAACTGTACACAGTGACCTTTCACAAGAGTTTCCAGCATATTGCAGATAGGTACGGTTGTGACATTTATCCAACTGTTTGCTCATCTTCAGTAATGCTTAAATGCCTGTTATTTATCAGAACCTTCAACACAGAATTTAAACTGGGAAACATGATAAAAGACTCATTGGATACGTCATTTGAAACAAAAAAATTATTAAACCTCGTTTTGAGACTCTTCACTATTTTCTAAATTTCCGAGGGGTGGGATGGTGAAAAATCTGCTTTTAATTCCTAGAAATATGTGAGTGAATAATTTAGTTAACCAAAAGAGCATGTATTACAAGACAATAAGCACCAATTTCTTCCTCAGATGTTATGAAGAATGTTTTACTGTAAATATTAGGACTACTGTAAAGGGATACCACGGTGCTGCAGCAGAGGAGTTGCTGCCTTACAGCGCCAGTGACCTGGATTCGACACTGACTGTGGGTGCTGTCTGCATGGAGTTTACATGTTCTTCTTGTGACTGCTTGGATTTTCTCTGGGTTCTCCAGTTTTCTCCCACACTCCAAAGACATTCAGGTTTGTAGTTTAATTAATTTTGATAAAAATTGTAAATTGTCCCTTGTGTGTAGGATAGTGCTAGTATATGGGGATCGCTGGTTGGTGCAGACTTGGTGGGTCTAAGGGCCTGTTTCTGTGCTGTATCTAAATTAAATTAAACCAAATTTTCCTTCTGTTTACTGATGCTGGACAATGACATACATTCAGAATCTCCAGAAGATAATAATTGGGAAAATGTTTGAATGATTTAAACTGTAGGATCTTTTTAAGTTAACAATTAAAACCAGATGAGGGTGAAAAGCCATATAACAAATATGATTGGGTAACTCTGAAATCTAATTATTCTTTGCGACAATTCACACTATTTTAAATGTAACTAATAACTGAAGCACATCTCAGTGAGAACTGCTGTCTTTCATAAACATTTGCTTTTATTCATTTTAATTATCATCTCTCATCCTATTGATTTCTCCACTACCATCTAGAATAAGCTCAACGCAGGCAATCAGTTTATCTCAGGAATAAAAATAAAAATTGGGAAATCTGAAATAAGATCAGTAAATGCTGGAAACACTCAGCGGGTCATGAAGCATCTGTGGAATGAGGGAAAGAGGTCAGAATGTTTTTCAACCTCTGACGACAAGTTTCTGACTTGAAATTATTTTTAAAAAATTCAGTTTCCACAGATACTACTTGACTTGCTGTGTGTTTCCAGCGTTTTAAGTTTTTATCACAGGAGAATCTTATTGATGCATTAATCAATTATCTTTCCTTCAAGAAGACCCGAAGAAATACTGTTTCGGCTTCCTTTTAGGAGGAGACATCCTGATTTGGTCCACATTAGTTTATTTTATTATCGAAGTCACGTGAGTGACTACGTGAAGAGCCCGCCAGTCCGCATGCACGTCAATACATCAAACGCATGGCGCACGGACTGGCTGGGGGGAACGTCGGTTCCTCCAGCGGTAAGTTTAAAAACCTCTCAGGTAAGTGTAAACTTGCTCTGGGTGTGTTTGGTATACTTTATTTTTTCAACAAGTCTCTAGGTTTGATTATGGAAAAACCTAGGACCAAACCAAGATGGGCCGCGGTAAAACCGGCAGCAGAAGATCGCGGTAGTGCGGGAAGCCGGCGGCCGTCCATTTCTACCTCAGAGTCGCTGGCAGCTCCGGTCTGCTCAGCTACCTCTGAATTGGCTCCTAAAGGGAGCAGCTTGGCAACCCCGAAGGGGGGTAAAGCCAAAGCTAAAACAAAGAGGCAAGTCCTGTCGGCCGATTCAGGCGAGGAGGATACTGCTCCCACATCCATGTCTGATGTGTTGGGCCGTTTGTCTCAGATGGAGCATCTTATGGAGAAGATGCTAGCACACAATATGCTCCGTACTACGGAGGCATACTCAGGCAGTTCAATTCAAATGCCTGCTGCAGCTCCTGGTTCAGGGTTGCTAATTTCCTCCCACTCGGACGAGGAGAGTTTCGGAGGTCAGTATGCAGCTGACTCCGACTATGAATGCGTGCCGGAGGCCCATGCTGTAATGCATGATGTGCGTGATTCGCATAAAGAAGAGTTGCCCGCTCTTGCCTCCAAATTTGCTGTTCCTTCGGGGACAGGCAAGCCACTCCAAGGGGAGTTGGCCAGAAACATCAGCTACATCACTTCCCACCAGCTGAAGGAAGTGACTATGGTGGAAACGGCTATGAAATATCCCAGTCCGGAAAATTGTGCAACCTTAAATGTGCCCTTAGTTAATGCCTCTATTTGGGATTATATTGGGTCCAATACGAAATCCAAAGAACTGAAGCTTCAACGGATCCTGAGGCTATTATCCTCAGGTATCACGGCCTTTGCTAGGTCAATCGATGACGTTCAATTGTCCAAAGTTCAGCAAGATGCTATGGCACTGCTGTCCAACGCTCATTTTGAAATGAACTGCTTCTGGAAAGACGCCATCAAGCCAGAACTGAATCCAAAGTTCGCACATCTATGCAAGGCCAGGAATATTCAGCTTCCAAAATTCCTCTTCTTAGGCGAAGACTTGAGCAAACAAGTCAAGGACTTGCATGAGGAGTCAAAAGCTGCTGACATGATCAAAGCATCTTTTATGAGCAAGACTCCCCTCTTCCGGCATCAGCACCCCTACGCCTCTACCAGCAAGAAGCGGTTTTCTGAGGCCAGTGGGAATTCCAGATTTGTTCTACCCCAGTCACAGGTCTTTTTTAAGCCAAGGCCCATCCCGCCCATCCTGGAAGATGCGGCAGGCCCACGTCCCAAAAGCTCAAACTTTCAGAGCGAGGGGGAAAAAACAGAACCAAAATTAAGGTCCGCTGGGCCTGGTGTCAAACCACCTGTAACCTTTGAGGTAGGTGGGTCTGGTTCTATCAGTCACATGGGGTGTGCGGAGGAATTTCACGTCGGTGGTAGGTTAAGTTTGTTCTTGCATGAATGGCGTCAGATAACTTCAGATCCGTTTATATTGCACAGTAAAAAGAGTTTCAAAATCGAATTTTTGCCTAACTCATTTCCACCCACACAAGATACGCCGAGTCGGTCGGATAGTTGCTCCAAACAAGAGACTTTGGATATGCAAGCAGAAATACATGCATTGCACAAAAAAGGAGTAATTGAGAGATCAATTTATGAAAAAGATCAATACATCTCTAATATATTCTGCAGGGAGAAGAAAGATGGCGGATGCCGTATAATCCTTGATTTGGCAAAATTCAACATATGTGCAGTATAGACATTTTAAAATGGAGAATTTCCTTACTGCTAAGCAACTAATTTCTGAGGGCTGCTTTATGGCATGCATCGATCTCAAGGATGCATATTATTCGATTCTGATTCACAAGGATCACCGGAGATATCTGAAGTTTAGCTGGATGGGGCAGCTGTGGCAGTTTAAAGTGTTACCTAATGGTTTAAGCTCAGCCCCTCGGTTATTTACCAAACTGCTCAGACCAGTGCTCGACTTGCTTAGAGCTAAAGGGCATATTATTATGGGCTATATAGATAATATTCTGATCATTGGGAGAACACTGCATTTGGCAAAACTAGCTGTTTCAGCTGCCAAGCTCATTTTTGAGAAATTGGGGTTTATCACCCATCCAGCCAAATCCAGATTGATACCAACGAGGTCTATTGACTATTTAGGGTTTACTATCAACTCAGTGGAAATGTCTGTGACCCTGCCCATGGGGAAAAAACTAGATTTAATGGAAGCTTGTTATAACCTTCTGATTACAGAAGAGCTTTCTATTCACCAGGTGGCTAGAGTAATTGGCAAAATAGTGGCTGCATTTCCAGCCGCTCGGTTTGGGCCTTTGTATTATCGAAATCTGGAGCGTGCAAAGGATCAGGCGGTTAGATTCCACAAAGGTCATTTCGACAGACCTATGCAGTTGTTGCCTAAATCTAAAGCGGAGTTACAATGGTGGATGACCAATATTCAACATTGCTCCAGCGGTTTTTTTGTCTAGTAAACCTATAATAACACTGCAGAGTGATGCAAGTGCACTGGGATGGGGAGCTACTAACACCATCTCTAGTTGCTGTGGCAGATGGAACATGAACGAGTTACCATTTAGCCGTAAATATGGTATCAATTACCTGGAAATGCTGGGGGCAATTTAAGCCTTGAAGGTTCACTGTGGGAAGCTACATGATGTGCATGTTAGACTTCAAATCGATAACACTATGGCTGTGTCATATATTAATCACATGGGTGGAAACAAATCAGTATCCTGTGATACTTTAGCTAATCTCATTTGGAATTGGTGTATAGACAGGAGAATTTGGATCTCAGCTGCTTACTTGCCAGGTAGATTTAATGCGGTGGCAGATACTAGATCTCGTAAATTCAATGATCACACTGAGTGGATGTTAAATCAAAAAGTATTTAACGACATTATTGCTCGTTATGGAACACCTGATATTGATTTGTTCGCCTCCAGGCTTAATCACCAATTACCAAGATATGTAGCATGGGAGCCAGACCCAGGAGTGGAGGCTAGAGATGCATTCTCTAAAGACTGGGGGGGGAATGTTCTTCTATGCTTTCCCTCCATTCTGCCTCGTTGGACGATGCTTGCAAAAAATCATGCAAGACTTCGCATCGGGTATTTTAGTAGTGCCTAACTGGCCTACATAACCATGGTTCCCTTTACTGTTAGGAGTATTAACGGAACCACTAATGGTTGTTCATAGACATAAATATTTGCTTATTCAGCCCGTTTCTCAGGAATATCATCCGTTACATGACAGAATCAACCTGTTAATTTGCAGAATCTGAGAAGACCTTTCCTGGGGCTCGGATTATACGACCGGACGGTGGACGTAATCACTGCAGCTTGGCGTGACGGCACTAAGAAGCAGTACATCTCATACATTAAACAATGGGAAAACTTTTGTGTCAATACGCATATAAGTTACTTTACGGCAGATATAGCCGATGTGTTGGAATTTCTTTCAACCTTATATTTTGACAAAAAATTGAGTTATAGCGCTATTAACACTGCTCGTAGTGCCTTGTCATCATATTTCCTGCTGGGATCTGGACACCATTCTGTCGGCTCTCACCCATTGGTATCCAAATTTATGAGGGGTATTTTTTAACAAAAACCCTCCGAGGCCCAGATATCGGGAAGTATGGAACATTAATATAGTATTAACACTGCTTTGCAGTTGGGCACCAGCTGCATCTTTATCTTTGGCCCAGCTCACCTATAAATTAGTCATGCTCATGGTGCTCGTTTCAGCACAATGAGTGCAGTCGTTACAGAAATTAAGGCTGGATAAGGCAGTTATATCCAATAGTAAGGTAACCTTTTATATAGATGAGCTAATTAAGCAAAGTAGATCAGGTGCGCTAGGATTTAAGTTGGAGCTCTTGGCGTATCCACCAGATCGCAGGTTATGTGTCGTTACATATATTAAAGAATACATAAAGGTTACAAAAGACCATCGAGGCAGTGAACTGGCTGTCTTCGTCAGTCATAAAAAAACACATAGAATGGTAACGGTGCAGACCATTTCTAGATGGTTAAGGCGCGTATTAGCATTCACAGGAGTGGACACTGATGTGTTTAAATCTCACTCTACCAGGGCTGCAGCCACGTCGGCAGCAAGAAATATGGAAGTTCTGCTGGATCACATCCTTACGACAGCGGGATGGGCGAATGAGCGAACTTTTCAAACATTTTATAATAAACCAATTACCAGGCCTGGTTTATTTGCTAGCAAAATTTTAAGTTCTGTTAATTAAATCAATTGTTTATCCCTCATGTGAAGGGACAATTTTTTTCCATTAAAGCATGGACATGTTTAAGTTAACATCATGTTTCAATGAAGTATGTTTCTTCAGCCATGTCTGGTCAACTGGGGCAGTATGTCTGCATGGAAACTGGTTCACTGCATGAAACCACAGAGCTTTGAAGTCTTCACGTAGTCACTCACGTGACATTGATAATTAAATAGAAAGATTAAACGAGAACTTACCATTTGAAGTTTGATCTTTATTTTATGAGAAGTTGAAGTGAGGGATTACGTGCCCTCCACTCCCAACCCTATTTCTCATAAAGATCATTCGGTAGTTCTAAGGTCGTTAATCTTCCTATAGCTTAGGTCAGCAACTATTCTATGGTTTCATACAGCTGCTCTAAAGTTTGACACGCATGCGGACTGGCGGGCTCTTCACGTAATCCCTCACTTCAACTTCTCATAAAATAAAGATCTAACTTCAAACGGTAAAGGGCCTGTCCCACCAGCATGCGATTGCATGCGTCTAGCGCGACCAAATGTGGTCGCTTGAGGCGTACGGCCTCGTGGGGCCGGTCCCACTTCGATCGCCGGAGACATATGGAGTTGTGCGGGGCTGGACCCGACATCCCGCGGGGCTCCAAAAATCTTGCACTGTCCGCAGCCGCATTGAGGCCGTACGCAGCGTCTCGACGGGTGTACGCAGCGTCTCGACGCCGTACGCAGCGTCTTGACGGCGTATGCCTAGCACGTGCAGTTGCGTGATGACGTCACCGCCCGACGCCGTGCGACGTCCAAATTCAGTAGGATTGTCATCTGCCCAGCTGATTGGTGGGTATGATGTTGGGACCAGCCCCGCACAATTCAAGACACCTCCACGGTTAGAAGTGGGACCGGCCCCGCGAGGCCGTACGCCTCAAGCCACCACGTTTGGTCGCGCTAGACGCATGCAATCGCATGCTGGTGGGACAGGCCCTTAAGTTTTCGTTTAATCTTTCTAGTTTAGTTTATAGATGGAGCATGTAAACAGGCCTTTTGCCCACCGAGTCAAGCTGACTAATGATGACCTGTACATTAGTGCCATCCTACACCCTAGGACAACCTGCAAAAACTGTAACATCTAATGTTCAGGAGCAGCTTCTTCCCAATGACCATCAGGCCATTGAACACCACACTAACTAAACTCTGATCTAATTTTTATTGGCAGCCTGTGCTGAAATAGATGACCTATTATTTGTCATGGAGAAAGGACCAGAGAATTGTGGCTCATTCGTTCTAGTCTCGAAAGTTCATTGGAACAGAGTTTATGAACGAGATTATTATTTGGCAGGGATGTGCCCATGGTCACATTCCATTCAAATACAAGGGGTTAGCACTTGAACAATACCCATGGTGTATGGATTTTTAATGTTTTATATTTAAGGCATTCTGGAATGAGATTTCTGTTCAATATCAACCTATGCTGCATGAAATCTTTGTCCATTAGGACCATTCAAGCATGATTCATATGAAATTCCGATACAAATCCAAGTGAGAAATTCAAGTGGGTAACCTAGACAGGTTGTAGAAACAAGGAACTGCAGATGCTGGTTTACGGAGAAGGTGGAGCTGCTGCCTTACAGCGCCAGAGACCCGTGTTCAATCCTGACTATGGGTGCTGTCTGTATGGAGTTTGCATGTTTTTGCGGTGACCGCCCGTGATTTCTCCGGGTGCTCCGGTTTCCTCCCACATCCAAAGGCGTGCTGGTTTGTAGGTTAATTGGCTTCTGTACATGGTGTAGGATAGAACTGATGTATGGGTGATGCAACACTGGATCTGGTATGATAAAATAAGTATCTTTCTTACCTCTGATCATTTGAGGCCCACCGTTGCCCGACACTCATCCCATTGAATTTGTAGCTATCACCTAGAGTCAAGATTGTTTTATTGTCATATGTAGCAAAACGGGACAATGAAATTCTGACTTGCAGCAGCACAACAGGTTTGAAAAAAATGTACTCAATAGATAATATAATAATTAGATGCGGAGAAGATGTTTCCACTTTTGGGAGAGTCTAGGACCTGAGGCCATAGCATCGGAAATAATGGACGTACCTTTAGAAAGCAATGAGGAGGAATTTCTATAGTCACAGGGTGGTGAATCTGTGGAATTTACTACCACAGAAGGCTGTGAAGGGCAAGTCAATGGATATTTTTAAGGCAGAGAATGACAGATTCTTGATTAGTAAGGGTGTCAGAGGTTATGGGGAGAAGGCAGGAGAATGGGGCTGAGAAAGGAAAGATAGATCAGCCATTATTGAATGGCAGAGTAGACTTGATGGGACGAATAGCCAAATTCTGCTCCTATAACTTATGAACATGAATTAAACAAATAAAATAATGAAGTTCAATAAATGAAAAGAATGAAATTGTGCAAAGCAAGGAGCTGCAGATGCTGGTTTATAGCAAAGATAGACACAAACTGCTGGAGTAACTTAACAGGTCAGGCAGAAACTCTGGAGAAAAAGGATGGGTGATGTTTTGGATCAGGACCCTTCTTCAGCCTGAGAGTAGAGGGAGGGAACTGGAAGGAAGAAAGGACCCGAACAAGGCAGGGCCGGCAACAGATAAACAAGGAAGGATGATGCCTGTTATGGCCCTTTGTGGGCTGGGGAAGAGGTGATGGTGAAACCAACAAAGGGTGGAGCCCATTATAGCCATAATGGTTGTTTGTCATTTCACTCAATTCTTTCTCAAAGATATATCTGGAAAGAGTTCTAGATATCTGCATAACAATTCCTGCACATTGTGCTGAGCAGGGAGTTGTGAATGAGTTAATTGTATATGGGCAGCCTGGATGTTTTATTTTATGACCTCCTCTAATCTTGTTTGTACAGGAAAGCTACTGTCATGCATGATATTTGTGTTATCGTTTGATTGTGTCATTTTTAAAATCAATTGTTTTTTAAAATATTAACTTTAAGTCACACACGGACTCAAAAAATTGCCTTAGTTCTTGAGATATGCTGAATATATAGCATTATAATGACTTATTTTTTAATAGTAAAACTTGACTGTTAACTCTATGGTCTTTTTTAAATCCTTATGTTCTCAGTGGAACTTCAAGCTAATGAGTGTTATTTTTCCATTGTATGAGAAATAACATGTTGAGTAAAAAGCTATAGTATTTGACACCGTTAAACCTGGTAAAGTTTGGAGAGCTGCTGCCAAACAGTGCCAGAAACCCTGGTGTGATCCTCACCTCAGGTGCTGCCTGTGTGGAGTCTGTACATTCTCCCTGCAACCATGTCGTTTTCTGGGTGGTCCATTTTCCTCCCACATCTCAAAGATGTGTGGGGTTTACAGGTTAATTGCCCTCTGTAGATTGCCCCTCATATGTCAGGAGTAGAGGCGAATGTGGGATAACATAGAACTAGTATGAACGGGTGATTGATGGTCAGCATGGACTCGTTGGGCCAAAGGGCCTGTTTCCATTCATGTCTTCTTTCATCAATCAAGGAACCTGACGTGGACCTAAGATTTACAGATCAGGAAGGTTAGAAGATTGCTCCATATTAACAGACCCTAACTGAAGCTTTGAATGCTTATAATTCAATGATGGAAGTGAGCAGATATTTCAGGCTGAAGATCCCAATAAATGAACTTCATGCTGACATTTAGTGACTGAGATCACAGGATACAAGATCACAAGATATCATATAACTATTAAAATTCTCTTCGTTAGTTCGTTTGTTTGGTTATCAGTCACATCCCCTCCAAAACCTGGCGTGGTAATGGAGCAATTTTTACATATTCAAATAGAGATTTACCTCATGAATTCAAAAACCTCCTCATCTGAAAATTTGTTTAATTATTTCCCGAGTTTTTTACTAAAGCTGGCTTCTTGAAGTTCAACACCATGGCAGCGGCGGTCGTTATTGCAGAAAGAACGGGCAAGTTCTGCAGATTCCGAGGCCACCGGAGGTCACTGGAGGTCACCGGCTTGCTTTTGAAGAACTCGGCTGGCCACGCCGCTCGCAAGACCTTTGAAAAAAAACATGCTGTCTTCTTGCTCGTGCTGCCGGGAGCGAGTGATTATTGCGTTCGAGAACCAGCCCTCTCCTCCGACGACGTGCCCCCCCAAACCCTCAAACTCTCCCCCCCTCCCCGCTCCCTCTCTGCCCCCTCACGCTCCCTCTTGCCCCCCCCCCCTCTCTCCCCTCCCTCTCTGTGCCTCTCTGTCCCCTTCTCTTCCTCTCTGTCCCCTTCTCTCCTCTCTGCCCCCCTCTCTTTCTCTCTGTCCCCCTCTCTTCCTCTCTGTCCCTCTCTCTGCCTCTGTGTCCCTCTCTCTGCCTCTGTGTCCCTCTCTCTGCCTCTGTGTCCCTCTCTCTGTCTCTGTGTCATTCTCTGTCCTTCTCTGTCCTTCTCTGTCCGTCTCTCTGTCCCTCTCTCTGTCCCTCTCTCTGTCCCTCTCTGCATCCCTCTCTGCGTCCCTCTCTCCCCACTGCCCTCCTCCGCACCTCTCTCCGCACTCATCTCTCCCCTCTACTCCCCCTCTCCCCCTCTCCCCCTCTCCCCCTCTCCCCCCCCCCACCCCTTCCACCCCCGTCCCTCCCTGTGAGTGTGACGCCGCAGTCCCCCCTTCCCCCCGCAACCGCGCGTTGAGGGGACGGGACCCAACGCGTCCCCCTTGCTCTAGTACTATTTAATTTTCCTTGTATGAAACCTTTTGCAACTGGGTTGTATAAATATTTGGATTGCTGAAATTTGGGAGGTGCTTTCATGGACTATACACTTTGACCTGCATACTTACGATAGAAAAAATGTTTTAAGAGCTTGTTCATTACAGATATTTCTAGTTAGCTCCTTTTCTTAAAATGACAATTTGTGTTGGGTTTTGATTACCAAGGCACCAGCATACACTTGGTACATATTCTAACGATAATGCAAGGATCATAGTAGGCCCAGTGGTGAAGCGGTACTGTTCCTGCCTTACAGTGCTAGAGACCCGGGTTCGTACCTGACTAAGGGTGCCATCTGTGCGCAGTTTGTACGTTTTCCCTGTGACCACGTGGGTTTTCTAGTTTCCTCTCGCACTCCAAATGTGGGCAGGGAGGTTAATTGCCTTCTGTAGATTGTCAATTGTCCCTAGCTGTAGCATAGTGCTAGTGTGCAGGATGATGACTGGTCAGTGTGGACACAGTGGGCTGAGAGGCCTGTTTCCATACTGTGTCTCTAAAGTCTAAACTCTATCTGGATTGTTGCTTAATTGAGATATCTTTAAAATGCCCTAGGATATGACAAAGTGTGATAGCAATAGTGACCAGGATTTTGAGGTGGATCTCAATTACTGTAGTGAAGATGGGAGAAAAATTAGGAATGGAATGAACCCAGAGGGTACATGAAATCCTTGGTCGACAGGCAGCATCTACAGAGAGAACAAAGTCATTGTTGTGAAATATGAACTGTTTCTCTGCGACTGTGTTTCCCTCTGTTATCTGATTTATTTTTTATGTTTCTGTTTTCCAACATCTACCTTTTGTTGCTTTTATATGAAGCGGAACTTAAAAATAATAAGTAAAAAAATACAAATTTTGAAAATATAAAGGCACAGAAGAGACTAATTGGAAAAGGCAGGTCTTAGGCTGGTGACAAGGATGATCATAAATGGGGCAACATTTTTTATGTAACAAATGCAAGAGTGAGGAGATGGTTTGGAAGGATGTTCAGCTTACAGAAAGACTAATGGGCCTGTCCCACGTAGGCGACTTTTTAGGTGACTGCAGGAGACTATGCAGTCGTCACATGGTTGCCACATGTTCGTAGGTGGTTCCCGGGGAGTCGCCCTCATGGTCGTGAGGAGTTCCCACATTCTGGGAACTAGTTGCGGCATCATGGTCGTCGCTAAAAATTAGCGGTGACTAGAATGAAGTCGCCATGGAGAGTAGCGAGAATTCTCGTACCGTAGGTGGGTTGCTAGGAGATCGGAGGTTCTTGTAGGTTGGAGCCGTTGCTGACCGGTGAATTTCATTGGCTCATTGGGGAAAAAAAGTAAGCAATAGTTTTCAGAACCAAGGATAGAGTCAGTGGATGTGGTTCACCTGGATTTTCAGAAGGTCTTTGATAAGGTGCTCTACATGAGGTTGCTAAAGAAGATGAGAGCCCATGGTATCAGAAGGAAGACATTAGCATGGGTAGCAGGTTAGGTGGATGGCAGAAGGCAAAAAGTGGCAATAAAGGTTTTTTTTTCTGGTTGGCTGCCAGTGACTAGTGATTTTCCACAGGGGTCGATGCTGGGGCCACTTCTCTTCATGTTGTATGTCAATGATTTGGATGAGGGAATTTAAGGTTTTGTAGCTTGCAGGTGATACGAAGATAGGTGGAGAGACAGGTAGTGTAGAGGAAGCAGGGACTCTGCAGAAAGATTTGGACAGGTTGGGAGAGTGTGCAGAAAAGTGGCAGATGGAACACAGTGTAACAAAGTGTGGAGTCGTGCATTTTGGTAGTAGGAATAAATGTGTAGTATAGCGGGGACTCGCAGGAGTCCAGCCAAGAATCAGTCGGAATACAAAGTTGTGTGAATGAAACGTATTTATTATTATTACAGTGCTGTTCCCTATCCTCAAATGGGCACGGGCGTTGCCCAACCTTAAATACCACCCGTGACCTGCGCCTCCCACACCGAGACACCTAACTCCTCCCTCCAGAGCCGAGGGTTCGCTCTGCCGGTGGCCTACCACCAGGTTCCGCCACAGTAGACTATTTTCTAAATAGGGAGAGAATTTAGAAATTGGAGATGCAAAGGGACTTGGGAGTCCAGGCACAGCATACCCAAAACATTAATTTGCAAGTCAAATCGGTAGTAAGAAAGGCAAATGCAATGCTTCCATTTATTTTGAGAAGACTAGAATACAAAAAAAAAACAGGGATGTAATGCTGAGGCTTTATAAGGCACTGGTCAGACAACATTTGGAATATTGTGAGCAGTTATGGACCCATATCTAAGGAAGGATGTGCTGGTGCTGGAGACGGTCCAGAGGAGGTTTACAAGAATGATCCCAGGAATGATTGGGTTAATGTATAATGAGCGTTTGACGGCATTGGGCCTGTACTTGCTGGAGTTTAGAAGGAAGAGGGGAAACTTCATTGAAATTTACCAAATAGTGAAAGGCCTGGATAGAGTGGATGGGGAAAGGATGTTTCCACGAGTGGGGAGTCTAGGACCAGAGGCCATAGCCTCGGAATAAAAGGACGTACCTTTTGAAAGGAGAGGAGGAAGAATTAATTTTGTCAGAGGGTGATGAATCTGTGGAATTCATTGCCACAGAAGGCTGTGGAGACTGATGATGGATATTATTGAGGTGGAGATTAACAGATTCTTGATTAGTAAAGGTGCCAGAGGTTATGGGTGGAAGGCAGGAGAGTGGGGTTGAGAGGGAAAGATAGATCAGCCATGATTGAATGGTGGAGTAGACTCAATGGACCGAATGGCCTCATTATGTTCCTATAACTTATAAGGTTATACATTCATAAGGAATAGAAATAGAATTAGGCCATTCTGGCCATCAAGAGTACTCTGCCATTCAACAATGGCTGATCTATCTCTCCCTCCTAACCCCATTCTCCTGCCTTCTCCCCATAACCTCTTGACACCTGTATTAATCAAGAATATATCTATCTCTGCCTTAAGTATATCCACTGACATGGCCTCCACAGCCTTCTGTGGCAAAGAATTCCACAGATTTACAACGTTCTGACTAAAAAAAATTCTCCTCGTCTCCTTTCTAAAAGAATGTCCTTTAATTCTGAGGCTATGACCTCTAGTCCTAGACTCGACCACTAGTGGAAACATCCTCTCCACGTCCACTCTATCCAAGCCTTTGACTATTCTGTTTCAATTAGATCCCCCCTCGTTCTTCTAAACTCCATTGAGTACAGATCCAGTGCCTACAAACGCTCATCATAGGTTAACCTGCTCATTCCTGGAATCATTCTTGTAAACCTCCTCTGGACCCTCTCTAGAGCCAGCACATCCTTCCTCAGATATGGTGCCCAAAATTGCTCACAATATTCCAAATGCGGCGTTATCAGCACTTTATTGAGCCTCAAAATTACATCCCTGTTTTTGTATACAAGCCCTCTTGAAATCAATGCTAGCATTGAGTTAGCTTTCTGTACCACCAATTCGACTTGCAGATTAACTTTTTGGGAATCCTGCACCAGCACACCCAAGTCCCTTTGCACCTCTGGTTTATACCCCATTAAGAAAATAGCCTATGCCTTTATTCCTACTACCAAAATGCATGACTCCACACTTTGCTACACTATATGAACTTAAGTACTTTTTACATGGGTAGAAGTTTAAATTATTTCACAGATGGTTATGATTTAGGTTATGATTTGCTTTAGGTATAATTGGTCCCATTCGACATATGACACGTAGTCTCATAATTTGCATCCATCAAAACCTTTTTTTAAATAATAAATAAATATGTAAAAGGATAAATAAGGCAACTAACTGGAAGGTTCTTTCTCAGAAAGTGCACCAGTGGTGCTGGCTGAGTATCTTTACCCTGTGCTGCAAGGTTTTCTGAATTAACAATGTGATTTGAATTGCTGACTTTTCATTCAATTACGAGGATCTAGGTTTTTCTGTCATGCCCATTGCTAACTGCACTTGAGAAGATGATGGTGGCCCATTTTCTCGGCCTATTGCAGCCCAACTGATAAGCATGCTCCTACATGTGGTCACACATGTGGTTCCATGATTAAAAAAAAAACCAATATGGGAGAAATGGGGATATAGTTCCAAATTGTAATGGTTTGAGACTAGTGTAATAGTGTTATATGGCATGAACACCGGCCTTTCGATCCAACCTGTCCATGCCAACCAAGTTGGCATTCTGGACTAGTACTATTTGTGTTGATTTGGCTCATAACCCTTGTTTCTCTAGCTTCTTGTTTCTTGTTTCTTATGCCTGTACTTGTTTCTATAGCTTCCTCTGGCAATTCATTCTATGCACACACTCTGAGTGGAAAGCTTGCACCTGAGGTCCCTATTAAATCTCTTCCCCCAAACTTTAAACCTATGACTTCTAGATTTAGAATCTTCTACTCTGGGGAAAAGACTGTGACCATTTACTTTATCTGTGGCCTCATGATTTTGTATAAGGACACCCCCTCAGCCTTCTTATGCTCCAAAAAATAATCCCAATGCAAAGAAGTAGAGTTTCTGCCTTCCAGCACCAGAGACCCGGGTTCCATCCTGACTATGGCTGCTGTCTGTATGGGGTTTGTACGTTCTCCTCATGCCGGGTGGTTTTTCACCAGGTGCTCTGGTTTCCTCCCACACCCCAAAGATATACAGGTTTGTATGTTAATTGGCTTTGGTAAAAATTGTAAATTGTCCCTAGTGTGTAGGAAAATGCTCGTGTACTGGGATCACTGGTCAGCATGGACTCGGTGGGCCGAAAGGCCTGTTTCCACACCGTATCTCTGAAACTAAAAACTAAAACTAAAAGTCTCAATATAACTCAAGCCCTCAAGTCCAAGAGACTTGAAGAAGAACCTTCAGGTAATGGAGTTCCTATCAAACTGCTCCCTTAACGTTTCTGGTGGTAGACAGTGCAGACGTGGGAGGTGCTATCACTGTAGGTTTAAATAGCAACTACAGTGCATTTTGTGGATGCTACACACTGCAACCAACGTGCATCTGTGGTGGAGGGAACAAATACTTAGAGTGGATGATGGGGTGTTAATCAATTGGCTGCTCTGTTCTGGATTTACAGAAGCAGGAAGAAAAGTTTTGGAATTATCTCACATTTGACCTGCAACGGGAACTCCCAGGAGACAGAATCTTAGTAATGAATGCTGTTGTTACCAACAGAAACAAGGATTATGGGTGGGCTATAAAAACACCACTGTGTGTGTATCTGGCCTGTAAGAATGTAGTTAAGTATGGAACCAGAAGAAACAATTAAACTTATTAAAGGTTTTTCAGCAAATTTGATTTTATTTCCCATGTATTAACCAAGAACACATCTTTAAATTGAAACATTCGGAGATTTTAAGGAAACAACAACAAAAAATTGTGAGGTTAATTAAAAAAATACTGAGGACATTGGTCATTCAATGCAGTTATTGTAAAACAATTGAGACTGATTTAATTATTCCATAACATCACAAGGTAGATGTCGGTAAGGGAACATATCCATCCCATTCTACTTCAGACTTCGAAAGCTCTCTACTACCCAGTTCCATTTGCAGATTCCACCTCCAAAACACCTTGCCTTCATTTGCAAACTTTTTTTCTGCTGAATGTTGCTCAGCATGTGTCCTTCTAAGTGACATTTGAGAGGAGGTTGGATAGGCCCATGGACATGAAGATAATTGAGGGATATGGATCACGTGCAGGCAGCTGTGATTAGTTTATCTTGGCATCATGATCAGCATGGACATTGTTGGCCGAAGGACCCGTTCTTGTGCTGTGCTTTTCTATGTTTTGTGTTTAGTACCTTTGTAATTTTGTTTCATTGTCTCTTAGAGAGCAAACCTTCCCTGTACAAGATTGCAGACTGAATGATCATTTCGCTGAACATCTACGCTCAGTCCACCCTGGTCTATGTGATCTCCATTTCGACTCCCCTTCCCATTCCCATACTCACTTTTCTGGCCTGGGCCTCCTACACTGTCAGAGTGAGACCACACACAAATTGGAGGAACAGCACCTCATATTTTGCTTGGGCATCTTACAACACAACGCTATGAACATTGATATCTCAAATTCAAGGGACCCCTGCATTCCTACTCTCTCCCCTCCCCAACCTAGTCACCGTACTAGTTCCACTGTTGGCATCTTTGTATCCATTCGTTATCACTTCTTCCCCAGCCATTATGGGCTCCACCCTTCCTTGATCATCTATTGTCGGTCCTGGTTTGTTGTGGACTTTACCTGCCTCCAGTTCCCCCCTCCCCCCTCTCTCTCTACTTTCATGTTGAAGAGGGGTTCTGACCCGAAATGTCACTCATCATTTTTCTCCAGAGGTGCTGCCTGACCAGCTGAGTTACTCCAGCGCTCTGTGTCTTCATTCCTGTATGTTGTTTTTAACGTTATTAATATTCTCTTGCAGTCTGACAGATAAAATATTTCCCTGAACAGAAGAATCACAACAATTAAACTGCTAAACATCATGGAGGCCCTCACGCTGTTTTCCAGATGGTACTTGTATGCCATACACGGTTACTTTTGTGAGGTAATGTTTACAGCTGGATGGGACTTTGTGGAGAATGCAAACTGGAAGTTCCGTGGGGTTACCAGCGTGTGGTCGCTTCTTATCTATGGCACTTCAATCCTCGTTGTGGAAAAGATGTACCTTCACCTTCGGACTAAGTATAATGTTCTAACAAGGGGCTTCATTTATACACTCTGGACGTACGTTTGGGAGTTTACAACAGGCTTTATCCTGCAACAGTTTAATGCTTGCCCCTGGGATTATTCCTCTTTCCGGGGGAACTTTATGGGACTAATTACTCTTGAATATGCAAAGCCGTGGTTCCTCGCGTCGATAGTTGCCGAGCAGATGGTGATTAAAAACATTTTGCAGTTACGTCTGGATGGACAGGGAGGCTCAACTTCAAGTTATGTGACACTGAAAAAGTACTTCTAAATGAATTTGGTTTGATTAATGTTACCTACGTAGCATCCATCAGTTGAATTCTCTTTTGGGGTCTATTTTACTTTTTTTTTGGTTTGCTTCCATTTTTCACCTTGATATCTGAAATGTTTAACTCTATTTTACCAATGAAGGAGAATGAGAATTTTGCATACATAAACTTTGCTTCTTTCTCTTCTATCCTTTGGAAGGTATCACAAATAAGACTAATTCTGTTTTAACCTAATGCCTAATCTCAGGAGGAGGTAGTTGTGGCAGGTACTATCACAACGTTTAAGAAACATTTAGACAGGAACATGGATAGGACAGGTTTAGAGGGATATTGGCCAAACACAGGCAGGTGGGACTAGTGTAGATGGAACATGTTGGCCGGTGTGGGCAAGTTGGGACAAAGGGCCTGTTTCCACGCTGTAAGACTCTCTGACTCCATGCCTACAAACAATATCTAATTTATCAGTGAGCAACATCAATAGCAAATAATAGTGGCATTTTAAGTGTTTTTTAACCCTTTGCTATTTCACGTTTTCTTGCAATTCCTCCCTTAAGATAAATTCACTCAGTCTGAATTGGAAATCTGATTTATGCTTTATAGCTGTGTCCTAACCTTGAACCAGGAAGTCCTCTATAATAATTTTCTGTGGTCCCCTAAGTCACTCTCAAATAGCCATCCAATTTTTTATGTGTACGATTGCCCCATCAATCATTCATTTTTTTGCATCTTCCAATTTTGAGCACATTTCTGTTGTCCTGCAGTTAATCGATGACTCTGACAGGCTTGAAGAATCAAAGGTCATCTAAAATATATTGTTGCTACTCAATTTACCTTTGGCCCGAAGGACCCTGGGCACAGATATGTTCTTTTGCATCTCATGAGCCTTCCAGATTCCAAAGTGATTAAATGGAGTCCAGATTTTACTTTCCTCTTCTCTTGGTTATCACTGACGTACATTATCTGCATTTACTAGCTTTTCCAAGGCCGCTTGTCACAAAATCATTCCAGTTATTTTACCAATACATCAGTCAATATTATTGAAAGAGAATAAAGTGACAAAAGAAATGGCTGATTTTATATCGAAGTCACGTGAGTGACTACGTGAAGAGGCTGCCAGCCCGCATGCGCGTCAATAAGTCGATGCATGGCGCGAGAATCAGAGCAGTTCGAAACTGCTCCGACAGGTAAGGGGAAAATTTTTCTTTCGGGAACGGGCCGCTGCTCCGATAATTGGGGCAGCAGGCCCGGAGAAGCTGGCACAGCTTGTGGAACTGCTGCCGTGGAGGCTCCGTAAGAAGCTGCCGGGATAAAAATAGCGGCTGCCGGCGTGGCCGGGACAGCGACCGCCATGGAGGCTCTGTAAAGGAGCTGACGGCTATAAATAGCGGCTGCCAGCTCGGCCGGGACAGCAACCACTGCGGAGGCTCAGCAAGAGCTGGCGGTTTTAAAATAGCGGCTGCCGTGGCAGAATTGGGCTCCACTGGAGCAGACGGCTGTTCGGAGCATCTGATGGGCAATGCCTGTTCAGATTGGAGCTCCGAAAGGGAGTCAGCCAGAGGCCTGAGGAGGCAACACCTGGTTCAGGGTTGCGTTCTATTTCCTCCCCTAAGAAACTACGTTGAGGCTCCAGAAGGGAGCAAGGACTCGGAGTCACCAGCAGGCACAACCTGTATAGTGAGTAAAATAAATAAATAAATAAACAAACAAACAAATATATAAATGTGGGAGCAACACCTGGTTCAGGGTTGCGTTATAATATCTCCCACTCAGAAGAAGGGAAGCAATACCTGGCTCAGGGTTGCGTTATAATATTTCCCGCTCAGAAGAGGGGAGTGTTGGAGATTCTTACATAGGTGACTCCAACTATGTGGATATCGATAAGGAAATCGAATCCCTGAACTAATGGGGGATATGCTTCATTTTTAATCATATGAAGGAGCTACCGGCTCTTGTCACATATTTGCCATCCCTTTGGGGATAGGAGATTCATTGGAGGAAGATCCGGCTAAAAGTATCCAGGAAATATGCCAGTCCAGATAACTGCCAGACTTTTGGATGTTCCATACGTCAATTTCATCAGTTGGGATATCCCAGTGATGATATGTAGGCAAAGAATTATGTCAGCAAGTTCAAAAACCGCTCTGGAGTCATTACGGCCTTTTGCAAGTCAGTAGGTGGGTCTCAACTCTCGGAAGTGCCGAAAGTTGCGTTATCACTTCTCTGTAATACACAGTTGTGGCTATTGCCTTCGCAAAATGCTATAAGGCATGAGATAATTCCCAAAATGGCTCATTTTTACAGCGCCAGTAACGTGCAGCCTGCATAGTATCTCTTCAGAGAGGACTTATGTAGCAAGTTAAATACTTGCAGGGGGAATTTAAGGCGGCTGCGGGAGTGGAGGAGTACCATTCTAGGTGGGTAAAGCTCCAGTATTCCGGCAGGTTTTCACCCTGTATTCAAGGAGCAGGAAGCGCCGTTGAAACTCCATAAAGGAGCAGTCGGGAGTCACTAGCTGGCCTCGCAAGAATAGCATGTTGAACCAGGCTTGCAGTAATGGCAGGCGTGACCTGTCCAGTGAGCCCCGCTGAGGCTCCGAAGGAGCAGCTGGCCAAAGGAGCAGCCTGTCGATCCAGGCTGGGAGAAATTGGCAGCGCAATCTGCAGAGTCAGCTCCAGCAAAGGCTTCAAAAAAGGCAGAAGGCCGCAGGAGTAGCCTGTCGAGGCAGGCTCGGAGTTGTGGCAGGCGTGGCCTGTTCAGTTAGCTCCGCTAAGGCTCCGAAGGAGCAGAAGGGGTCGAAGGAGCGGACTGTCAATCCAGGCTTGGAATAACTGGTAGCGCGACCTGCACAGTAAAGCTCCAGCAAGGATGTAAGAGGCTGTAGGCCGAAGAAGTAGTCTGTCCCATTGGGCTAAAAAATGCTGGCAGGCGTGCCTTGCACAGCAATATCGCTTTTGAGATCCTGAAACGAGCTGTTTGGCAAGCGTGAGGCTGAAGATGTGGTCAGACAGGGTCTGCAATGGAACTTCGCTGAAGCTCCAACAAGCAGGTCGACCTGGGCTCAGAGACGCTGGCAGGTAAGGTCTCTTTATTAACCTCCGTAAAACTCCGAAATGGAGCAGTCTGTCGCCCGGGTTTGGATTTGCTGGCAACATGGGCTGTCTAGTACCTTTCACTGTCTCTCGAGAAGATCAGGTTGATGCAGAGACATTGGGAGGGTGCCTTACATAGTAACCTCTGTAAGTTCCAAGTAGGAACAGCTTGGCTACCCTGGTTCAGGGTAGACCATCTTGTGGCTAAGGGGATCAGGGGGTATGGAGAGAAGGCAGGTACGGGATACTGAGTTGGATGATCAGCCATGATCATATTGAATGGCGGTGCAGGCTCGAAGGGCCGAATGGCCTACTCCTGCACCTATTTTCTATGTATCTATGTATCTTGGAACTGGCTGGCCATATGGAACATATTGACCCGGGAAGCACTGCCTCAACATCTGTGATTGAGGTTATCAGGCTGCTCAGTAGAGTGAGGTAGTTTGAGGTTTCCCTCAACACATGATTAAATTTTTTCAGCTCAGTTAGCAGAGTTGCGAGTTCTTTGGAAACATCATTGCCATCCTCTCTGGGAAAGGTAGCTACCAGCAGAAAGCCGGTCTGGCATGTAGCATTTTTTATCTGACCTGCAGGTTCATGTTGCGAATAGAAAAAAAATATATAATAATCTGTAGGCTCTCAATACCAGTATTCCTGATTGAGTGGCTGGTCGAAGAGAGTGTGTTGCGCACACTGGCAACTGAGACAGGTGGTTTCAGTCAGAGGATTGCGGAGCAATTCCTGGTTCAGGGTTGCATTATGCTATTTTCCACTCTGAGGAAGAAGGCTGAGGATTTGTGGTGACTCTGGCAGTCAAGAGTTGACAGGGAACTCGTATTCCCACATCAAGTGGATGTTGTGTTTCAGCTCTCGTCATAAGGATCTGATTATATGTTATGAGCTAAATAAATAAATAAATAGATAAATGCATCTTCCGCGGCAAGAGAAGCCAAAAGTTTCCGTCCGTACGGTCAATAGAGGAAACGATGGTTATCCAAGTGGAAACAGAGACGTCTCACAAAAGATGAGTAGTCTGCCCAAGAACAAGAGGGGTATATTTCTGATATTTCTCAAGGTTGCAGAAAAGTGGAGCATGCCAAATCAGGTTAGGATTTGGCTAGTCTGAACATGTGTTTGGTTACCCAGTTTAAGATGGATAATTGTCTTTCAGCAATTTAGCTGATTCAGAGGATTAGGGCCTCAATCGATCTTGAAGATGCATACTTTTCCATATCTGTACACGAGAGGCACAGATATATCTGGTGTTTTGATGACAAAGCCAGTGGTGGAAAGTTTAGGCTCTACCTAGGGGTTGTCTTCAGGCCTAAGCTATTTACAAAGATTCTAAAGCTAATGCTGCCCTACTCAGATCAAAAAGGCATTGTGTCATGGAGTTTATAGACGATATGCTAATTTTGTAGCTGATAAGACTCAGGGGTTTTATCAGTAGATGCCTCTTACAATATTAAGGATGAGGCAACATGAAATTTAATAGTGCCAATTTTGCCTACTCATTCAGGGTGTCCATGGTAAGGCAGCTGAAAGAAGCTCCTAGTTACTCGAAGTCACGAGTGACGGCTAGTTCAGCCTATTTCTCGTGCAGCTAGCTCTGTACGATTGTATGGGAAGTTTGTGAAGATGACATGTGAGCTACTTTTAAACAGAAGTAGCAGAGGTTTGTGTTTCTTTCAGTTTGGGCTTAGAGAAGTGATTATTTTATAGCACAATTGACACTGCTTGTGCAGCTTTGTCATTCTCTATAGTACCATAAGTTGGACAATAAATGATTGGTTATTCAACCGCTGTTGACTAACGTTATGCAAGGTGTCTTTTATATGACCGCTCTAAAAGCCTAGATTCATAGTAGTGTGAAATGTATATCAGTAAATTATTACGCAGATATTCATCTACTGTATTCCTAATGGGAGCAGTATCTTTTAATTTGATTATGCTTTTAGCAACTGATTTCAGCACAAAGAACACAGTCTTTACTCAATCTCTGGCTCGGTCTCTGGGTCATAACTGACATGAGGTTAGCTTGTTATGGGAATGATCTCATAAAGCAAACGGGCATGGTTGGGTACAATTTGGAGTTGACAGCATACCCACCAGATCAGAGATTGGGGGTGTTATTATGTATACAGGTACACTGAGATTGCTAGTACTTATGGGATGAAGGATAGTTTCTTCATTGTTATTTAATAGTTTTCTCAAAAGATTGCTGGGGGCTCATTAGCAGCCAATAGAATGGATATTCCCATTTGATCATCTTCTTGCAACAGCAGGAGGCTTACATAGTGCGTTTTCAGAAGTTATAAAATTTGGTTGAAAATGCCTGGATGATTGCCGATAGAATTCTGAACAGTGTTGTATGAGTTATTGTCTAACTCAAAGCCAATTGGGACTGTGGTCCGATTAAGGGCAATGGCCATGTATGCAAGTTAGCATCATGTTGTTAATAACCCATGTCTTTTCTACCATTTATGGTTTATCTGTTTAAGTGTTTCACAGACAGATTGGGTTACTGCATGAAACCACAAAGCTTTGAAGGCTTCATGTAGTCACTCACGTGACTTCAATATAAAATAGAAAGATTAAACGAAAACTTACCGTTTGAAGTTTGATCTTTATTTTATGAGAAGTTGAAGTGAGGGATTACGTGCCCTCCACTCCCAACCCTAAATCTCATAAAGATCATTCGGTAACTCAACGGTTATTAATCTTTCTATAGTTTATCTCCAAAATTTCAATTATCAAGGGGCAATAGGCAGGGATGTGCAGTTTCACCCCTGCTATTTGCCCTTATGATAGAGCCCCCTGGCTGAAAGTATAAGAATTCATCCGAATATCCAGGGATATCCTAGGGACTCAAATAATAAAATTTCATTATATGCAGACGATATACTTTTATATATTACAAATTCACAAACGAGAATACCAAATTTATTAAATTTAATAGAGGAATTCGGGTCCTTTTCTGGATATAGAATAAACTGGAATAAGTGAAATCATGACGTTAAAACCTCAAGAATCTACACACCTATTGAAATTCCCCTTTAAAATTGCAACAGAAAAATTTAAATATTTGGATATTTGTAGATGAGATATGCATGTGCCTTTAACATAGTGACCTCACACCCACTAACCACTCCCCATATCACAAGTATAACTACAACCTCCACACCCACAGATCGCTCTCCAGTTCCTGTGACAGACCACGTACAGCTAGTGCAATGTATAATGTCCAGTATGAATAAAGATAGTAAAGTAACGATGTCTCGATATCAATCCTTTACATGGTGTCAGAAGTGGGAAGTGGTGTCGCTCGCTGCTCGAGGGGGACGCGCCCCGGGGTTTGGTGGTGCCACAAGGGGAGACACCCAGCAAAGGTGCCCTAATTGCAACTTCACATCTCATCAGTTCAATGTGTGCCCTGCGCTGGGAAAGTACTGCAAATCCTGTAATAAGTTGAACCATTTTGCTGCAGCCTGTCGTTCCCGTGGGAAGCCTGTCGCTGCTCGAAGGCAAAATTTAAACAACCTTCTACAGTCGGATAATGATCTCAGCTCCCAGCACTATTCCGATGAACATTCTGTTCCTACATCCAACTCCTCTCAGGCAGAAACCAGCTTGATTACCGTGGTGAACGCACCTGCTATGATAACGGATCCTTCTGTGCAAGTCACTGTGAACAACTCGACCTTCACGGCCAAAATCGACACTGGGGCGGTTACCAATGTTATGTCAACATCTCTTTTCAACCAGATAAGGACTAATGAGAAGATATTTTCTCAGAGCTCAAATCTGCATGCCTACGGTGGGGAGATCCTTACTCCTGTGGGCAAGGCCACACTACACTGTAAGATACTGAAGGCCACTCGGCCCCTCACCTTCTTTCTCCTCAATCGAAGTTGCGTTCCCCTGCTGGGGATCCAGGCATGCCAGGAAATGGGACTGGTGTCCTTCCACCGGGACATCCACCACGTGCGGGCTCTTATGGACCCGCTGGCCGAGTATCCTGACCGCTTTGATGATAAGCTAGGCAAACTACCCTGCAGCTACAAGATTGAAGTGGACCATAAGATCGTTCCTGTGGTCCATGCTCCTCACCGTATTTCCTTCGCCATGAGGGACAAAGTGGAGGCGACCCTACACAGTATGGTACAAATGGGCGTCCTAAAGGCGGTCGTCGAGCCCACCAGCTGGGTCTCTTCCATGGTTGTTGCTGCTAAAAAGGACATGAGTGAGATACGCATCTGCATCAACCCCAGAGACCTCAACCTGGCCATTCGGCGCCCTCACTACCCTATGAGAACGGTGGAAGACGTCGCTGCACGGGTTGGTCCAGCAACGGTCTTTTCGGTCCTCGATGCCAAGAGTTCATTCTGGCAGATACCACTGGACGAGCGGTCGTCCATTTTGACAACCTTCGCCACCCCCTACGGAAGGTTTCGGTTCCTCCGAATGCCCTTCGGAATCAACTCTGCCAGCGAGGTATTCCAGCGAACCATGGAACAGCTGTTTTCAGATCTGCCTTGCGCCATAATTGTTGACGACATCCTCGTTTACGGTAAGGATGTTGCCGAACACGATGTCAACCTCCGCCTGATCCTGGACCGGGCCAGGCAAATCAACTTGAAACTGAACCCCAAGAAGTGCCGATTCCGCGTCTCGGAGGTCACCTATGTTGGACACGTATTCACCGCTGAGGGGCTGAAGCCTGACCCGCAGAAAACGACTGCCATCTCAGGTATGCCTCCTCCTATTAACGTGGCAGGCCTGCAACGCTTTCTCGGCTTGGTAAACTACCTGGGGAAGTTCATCCCCGACCTAAGCGAGCTCAGCGCTCCCCTGAGGGATCTGATCAAAAAGGACACTTCCTGGCTTTGGTTACCCAATCATCAGAAGGCATTTGACATTCTTAAGTCTAAACTGATCAGCACACCCACGCTCAAGTTCTTTGACCTGCGGCATCCCATTGTCCTCACCTGCGACGCCTCTCAATTCGGACTCGGTGCCGCCTGCCTCCAGGTCCATGACGGCCTGCAGATGCCTGTCTCATTCGCGTCCCGCACCATGACCGCCACCGAACAGCACTACGCGCAGATTGAGAAGGAGCTACTGGCCGTGCTGTTTGCCTGCTCCAAATTCCGGGACTACATCGTGGGCAACACTTTCACCGTTGAAACTGACCATCAACCACTTGTTACCATCCTCAACAAACCGATCCATGTGGCCTCATCACGTCTGCAGCGCATGCTGCTGCAGCTCCAGCGTTTCACGTTCACGGTGGTTTATCGTAAGGGGAAGGACATGTTCGTAGCCGACACGTTGTCTCGCGCCCCGCTGACGTCCACTGCTCGCCACCAATACGAAACGTCCGAGTTACTAGTACTACGATTGAACTTCGTCCCCTCGCCACAGATGAAATCCCTGGTTGAACACACTACCAACGACCCTGCCCTGCAACAGCTGTCTGCCGTCATCCGGCAGGGCTGGCCTGACCGTCGCTCGGCACTGCCGGCTGGAGCCGTGCCATACTTCCTGATTCGGGACGAGCTCGTATTGCACGACGGCGTGGTGGTGAAGGGTCACAAAGTGGTCGTGCCCGCGGCGCTGCACGACCACTATTTTCAGGTCGCACACCGCGGTCACACTGGGGCCGAAGCCACTTTGTCTCTCGCCAAGGCACAGTTCTATTGGCCGGATATGGCAAAGTACATCCGGGAGAGGGTCTCATCGTGTTCCACCTGCAACAGCCGCGCCCCCCATCAGCAGCGTCAGCCGCTTCTACAGCAGCCCGCGCCCGGACTGCCCTGGATGGCGCTCGCCACAGACATTTTCGAGTGGCGGGGCAAACATTTCCTGGTACTCGTTGACTTCTACTCCAGCTGGTTTGCGGTTGACCGGCTGCCTTCCGTGACCTCTTCGGCCATCATCGACAGGTTGGACCCTCACTTTAGCACTTTTGGCCCCCCGGCAAGCCTGCAGTCGGACAATGGCAGCCAGTTCACGAGCTCCGAGTTTAAAGCGTTCGCTTCCAGATGGAACTTTCGCCATTTCACAAGCAACCCGGAGTACCCGCAAAGCAACGGTTTGGCCGAGCGCGCGGTCCGCAGTGCTAAGCACTTGTTGGAACAGTGTGGTGGCATTAACTCCGACTTCCACCTGGCCCTCCTCAGCCTTCGGAACATTTCACGCGACCCTGCCATGGGTTCACCTGCTCAGCGGCTCCTGTCTCGCGCTACCAGGCTCCCACTCCCGGTGGCCCAGCGATCCCTCATACCCTCGGTCCTTCCACCTGCGGCGGTTCAGAAACGGATTGCCTTCAGGCAAGACGTCCAAAAGCGGTCCCATGACAGGTCCTGCCACCCGCTGCCGCCCCTCTTCCCCGGTCAAGTAGTCCGGATGCAGACCACTCCCGGTCACTCCAAGCTCGCTACTGTCGTCGGCTCTGCGGGGTCGCCCAGGTCCTATTTCGTCGACTACGCCGGGACCATTTACCGACGGTCTCGCCAGCACCTTCGGCTCGTCCACGAGCCGCGTCCTCCTCCCGCCGATCCCTTTGCTCCCCCGCTGCCTGTTTCCCGTCCGGCCGTTGCCCTGCCCGTGATTCCCTGCATGCCTCGCTCTGCTCCTCCTTCGCCCCCTCCGCTCCAACACACTCCGACTAGTCCTCGCACGCCTCCCCGCGCTCTCCCCGGTCCCGGCCCCGCATCCCCTCCGGTTTCAGTGCCGCGATCTCTTCCGTTTCCTCCCGTTTCTCCCTTTCAGGTTCGTCTGTCCCCGCTGGTGCCTCTTCCTCCTCCAGGAAGGGTGGATGGCGAGACGCGAACCCGGGCGGGACGTCTGGTCAAACCGCCTGACCGCTATGGCGATGTTGCCTAGCTATCCTAGCGCATGAGCCGTGGTCGCCATGTCACCTTTGTATTTGCCAGTCGTTTCGGGGAGGAAGGATGTAGATGAGATATGCATGTGCCTTTAACATAGTGACCTCACACCCACTAACCACTCCCCATATCACAAGTATAACTACAACCTCCACACCCACAGATCGCTCTCTAGTTCCTGTGACAGACCACGTACAGCTAGTGCAATGTATAATGTCCAGTATGAATAAAGATAGTAAAGTAACGATGTCTCGATATCAATCCTTTACAGTATTCAAATTACTAGAAAATATAAAGCATATAACGCTAATTTTATGCCCTTATTAAATAAACTCAACACGTTGATTAAATTCTGGAAAACACTTCATTTATCATTAATATGTAGAATAAATGCCATAAAAATGATCTTTCTACCACAATTATTATACCTATTTCAATCTATACCTTTATATATACCCCAATTTTTTTTTTTTAAATTAGACTCTAATATTACTAATTTTATTTGGGATTATAGATCACACAGAATTTTAAAAAAACACTTATGTAAACCAAAAGAGGTCGGGGGACTTTCACTTCCGAACTTTTTGTTTTACTATTGGGCAGTGCATATTAAGAATATAATTTACTGGTTGGACAGTTCTACCCAACAGACAGAATGGATAAGAATGGAGAAAGAGGATTGTTTTCCTTGTAATATAGGAGCGATCCTCTTCTCCCCGACAAAACTGAACAACACAATATATAAGAAGAACCCAATTATACATGATACAATAAGAATTTGGAAACAAATATCTCTAAAATTAAGAAATCTATCATTGTTAATGCCAATAGCGAATAATCCTTCATTTAAACCATCTCTTATTGATAAAACATATAACCAATGGGAAAGAATGGGAATTAAAAGGATCGGTGATATGTATGAAATGGAAAACCTATTATCATTCCAACAATTACAATTAAAATTTAAACTGAAAAATAACCAATATTTTAAATATCTTCAGATTTGCGATTTCATGAAGAAATACATACAAGGATATCAAAACATAACTTTTGATTTACTGGAAGAAGCAATGAATATTAAGGCTGACTCACAGAAATTAATATCATATTTATATTATAGTATTTTAAATATAGACCTACCATCGACAGAGGTACTTAGAGAAGAGTGGGAACGGAAATTAATGATAAAAATTATGAAGGTTACATGGGAAAAGTATTTGATATATATACACAAATGTTCGATTAATGCAAGACATAATTTAATTCAATTTAAAATTGTACATAAATTATATTATTCAAAAACTAGATTGAATAAATTTTATCCAAATATATCCCCCATTTGTGATAAATGTCTATCCAAAAATGCAACTATAACACACTCTTTCGTTTCCTGCATAAAACTTTATAAATTTTGGAGTGATATTTTTGAAATATTTACAAAATTATTCAAGATAAAAATGGAACCTAATACTGAAATGATTATATTTGGAGTAATGGAAGATGGGAATAAATTGAACTCATCTCAACATTTATTTTTTAATTATGGTTTAATAATAGCAATAAAACTAATACTTAAATTCTGGAAAAATACACCAATACCAACGCTTAAAATGTGGATTTCAAGCATGTTGGACACCGCACATCTTGAGGAAATGCGATTCCTCCTAATAGAAAAATCAGACCAATTCTTAACGAGTTGGTCTCCATTTGTCGTCTTTTTGGAAGCATATGGTGCAACACAATTGTAGAAGCTAACTGTTCCAGGACTGGGTGAGGGATGGTCAAGATTATAAATAATGCTCTCCTTATTTTTATTTTTTATTTTCTACTCTCTTTCTTTCTTTCTTTTCTTCACTTTTCTTCTTTCACTATTTTTTTTCTTTTTCACACACTATATATCACACGTTTTTCTATCTTTTATTATCTATTCTCTTTTTCCTTTTCTTCTTTATTATAATTTAAAAAAAAATAAGAAGCTGTACATAAAATGTATTATGTCAATATATATTAGGCACTTTGGTGCCATATGATTGTACTTCTAATAAAATTAAAATATTTTAAAAAAATTTAAAAAAAGTTTGTGCAAGTGGTCTGTGGTTTCATACAGTTGCTCTGAAGATTGACGCGCATGCGGGCTGGCGGGCTCTTCACGTAGTCCCTCACTTCAACTTCTCATAAATTAAAGATCAAACTTCAAACGGTAAATTTTCGTTTAATCTTTCTATTTTTTTGTTTTCGTTTAACTGCATGACTTGCCATGTGTCTGATTCACAATAGATAGCCCAGTCTCGATATACTGCAATAAATTGAAAATTAATCTTAATTCAAAGAAAAAAAACAGAAATTATTTTAATATCTTGCGTCCCAGTTTGCACCTGTCCTCTGCAATACTGTCATTGATGCTATGTTTGGGTTTGAGGTGTGGGCATTTGAGGGCATTCCATTTATTGCTTAGCTGCAGTCAGCTAACAATGCTTTGTGGGATTGTTCATGAGTTAAGAGTGTTTTATTGTCATGTGACCCGAAATAGAACAACAAGTTTCTTCCCTGCAGCAGCACAACAGAAATGTAAACATAGCACTCTGTAAACACCATAATAAATAACAATAAAATAATTTCACTATATAAGTTCAGTATATAAGTATTCAGTATATCGAGCAGCACGGTGGAGCAGCGGTAGAGAGCCGGGTTCCTGACTACTGGTGCTGTCTGTTCGGAGTTTGTACGTTCTCCCCATGACCGCGTGGGTTTTCCCCGGCTGCTCTGGTTTCCTCCCACAGTCCAATGCTGTACAGGTTTGTAGGGTAATTGGCTTCAATAATGATTGTAAATTGTCCCTGGTGTGTAGCATAGTGCTAGTGTATGGTCGGCATGGATTCGGTGGGCCAAAGGGCCTGTTTCTGCGCTAAATCTCGGAACTTATAAAAGTAAAAAAACAAACAATAATGGTGCAAAGACAAAAACAATGACACCCCCCCCCCCTCCCAAAGTCTATGTAGTTTGTAGTTTAGTTGGAGGTTGTTGTGTTTAATAGCCTGATGGTTATTGGGAAGAAGCTGCATCTGAACATGTGTTAATATACCTTAATATATACAGTACGTATTTTATGATTGGACTCTACAGATTATGCATGAATACTCGGTTCGCATGGACAAATAAAACATAGTAAACATGTCACTTCAGCAAGTTTTGCTTTAACTGTAATTAAAAACAGCAGTTACTAATACGTACATCAAACAGAATGAGGGTTATTTCAGTTTTTGGGAGAGAGAGAGAGAGGGGGGGGCAGGGAGGGGGAGGGAGAGAGGGCAAGAAGGAGGGGGAGAAGGAGAGAGGGAGAGGGAGGGATGGTGAGGAAAATAAGAGAGAGAGGGATCATACTGATATTATCACAAACTTGAAATGAAAAGATCTTTAAAAAGGAATGCACGAAAATATAGAAATAGCAGCAGGATCCTTTGATCCTTCAAGCCTTTTTGATCCTTCAAGCCTGTTAGTCATACAGCATGGAAACAGGTCCTTCGGCCCAACTTGCCTACATGTTTCATCTACACTGGTCACATCTTCCTGCGTTTGGCCCATATCCCTCTAATCCCTGTTTTTCCATTCTGTTTGGAATAAAAACTTGTAACAATTGGGAAGAAAAGAATAAGGGGTATCATGGCAGGGAAGAGACACAAAAAGCTGGAGTAACACAGCTGGTCAGGCAGCATCTCTAGAGAAAAGGAATAGGTGACATTTTGGGTTGGAACCACCATCTGCAGTTCCTTCCTACACCTATCAGGGCAGGAGTTTGTTTTTCATTAATAATTCATGACTTTGATACTATAACCCTGAAGTTTGCAACTTTCTTCCAAGATTATGCCTGATCTTCTATCACGGTGGTTCCATTTAACAGCATTAACAAGCCCCGGCCTTGAGAGAGTAAATGATTGAGCTGCAGAGGGAATTGCAATGTTAGGCAGGTAAAGGCAGCCATCAATGGAGTCCTGTGTGACAGCATCATATTGTATTAGTTCAGTCCTTGCAGTAAAACTGTATCCAGAAAGTTTCAGGGAAATCCTTAAACATGTTTAATTTAGATTTGACAGCACCCAGGAGTTTCCAAACTAATCCAAAGATAAACAGAGTCTTTGGAATGGCTTGACCATCTCCCCAAAGCCACATTAATGCAGAACAAACTGATCTTACTGTTGTCCTTGTCCTCTTTTAATTTAAAAAGATATGTCCCTCTTCAGGTTTGCCCAGGTGTCTACAAAGCACACATTGAATCACGTTGCATAGAAGACAATGCTGCCTAATGCCATCGTGCCAACTGAATAAAAGATTGTGTAGGAAGGAACTGCAGATACTGATTTACACCGAAGATAGACACAAAAAGCTGGAGTAACTCAGCGGGTCAGGCAGCATCTCCGGAAAAAAGGAATAGGTGACGTTTCAGGTTGAGACCCATCTACAGACACGGAGTAACAGAGTAATAAAAGATTACTCCTGTTATTTCTTTTTAGCTCTCCCATATGCCAACTCGATGAAAAACTATCCTTATGCCCCTGTCCCACTTAGGAAACCTGAACGGAAACCTCTGGAGACTTTGCGCCCCACCCAAGGTTTCCGTGCGGTTCCCGGAGGTTTTTGTCAGTCTCCCTAATGGTCGAAAGTGGTTTCCGCTTCTTCTATGTTCCGACGATTATTTCAAAAAATTCAAAATCGTCCGCGACTAAAAATAGGTTGCCAATTTAAAAATCGGTAATTTTTTAGTCGAATCCGGTTGCGATGCTAGTTGAAGGTGGTTGCCGGAGGTTGCAGGTAGTGGAAGGTAAGACCTTTTTTTCACCCAGTTTTATTCCACCAGGGAGGTCTTACCTTCCACTACCTGCAACCCAACCTCCGGCAACCAACTAGCATCGCAACCGGCTTCAACTAAAAAATTAACGATTTTTAAAACGCGGACGGTTTTGAATTTTTTGTCGCGGACGGTTTTGAATTTTTTGAAATAATCGCCGGAACATAGAAGAAGCGGAAACCACTTTCGACCATTAGGGAGACTGACAAAAACCTCCGGGAAATGCACGGAAACCTTGGGTGGGGCGCAAAGTCTCCAGAGGTTTCTGTTCAGGTCTCCTAAGTGGGACAGCGGCATAAGTAACTCCTTATCAAAATTTATTGAACTCTCAGCATATACTAATACTTACCTAAGGCAGTCTGATAAGAGCAGTATAGTTTGGGATCAAGTCTAGTCAAGTTTATTGTCATATGCACAAGTATAGTGAGGTACAGGTACAATGACAAATCTTGCTTGAGGCAGCATAACAGGCACACAGATTTGTGGTGGCTCAGGTGCTAGACCCTCCACTAGTGGAAACATCCTCTCCACATCCACTCTATCCAGGCTCTAAATCTCTGTCTCCTCACCTTAAACCTATGACCTCTTGTTTTTGACACCTTGGTTATGGGGAAAGGTTTCTTTCTATCTATCGTGTCTATGCCACTCATTATTTTGTATACCTGTCAGTACTCCTCCACTCCAAGAACAAACCCAGCCTAACCAATCTCTCCTCATAACTCCAGCAAACACTCCATCCCACAGCAAAGGAACAGACCCTTCAGCCCACAATGTCCATGCCAAACATGATTATCGTTAAACTAATCCCCACTGCCAGAATGTGATCCAATCCCTCCATTCCAACATATCTATGTGCCTATCTAACACCCTGGTGAATCTCCTCTGCATCCACTCCAGTGCAATTATGACCAGCATTGCAGACAATACTCCAGCTATGTGATCATGTATTGACTTTGTGCAGACAGATTAGCCTGCTATAAAAGCTTTTCACTGATACATATGACAATAAATTAAACTCAACTAAACTATGAACTACCAATGTTTTCCTAAATTGTCCCGTAGCCTTCCAGTTTTACACCCCGGCCAAGGAAGGCAAGTATTCTCTCCACCTTCACCTTTTTACCTGTGCTGCCACCTTTTGGGATTCTTGGATTTGTGTGTCGAGATCCTTCTGTTCCTCAATATGTCATTCATTGCATATGTCTGACCGTAAAGGGCCTGTGACTCCATGCGGCAAGCGTGACCTAACCGCAAGCGGGGGCCGCGCGAAGGTCGAGTGATCCCCGTACAGGGCCGGTCCCACCAGCATGCGGCTGCATGCGGCAAGCGCTACCTGATCGGAAGCGGGGGCCGCGTGGAAGTCGAGTGACGTCAAGACGACCTCGATGCGGCTGCGTCTGGCGTTGAGGCGGTGCGCACGGCCGTCGATGCAGAGCGCACGGCCTCGATGCAGCTGCAGGGCGGCAGGCCGTTGCTGCACGGAATTTTTGGACAGTGTCAGTTTTTCGGAGCCCCGCGCGATGTCCGGACCAGCTCCGCACAACTCCATATGGCTCCAGCGATCGAAGTGGGACCGGCCCCGCGACCTCCGCGCAGCCCCCGCACGGTTCCCGCTTGCGGTTAGGTCGCGCTTGCCGCATGGAGTCGCATGCCCGTGGGACAGGCCCTTTACTCTCACACTTATCTTAAATTACATTCCATCTGCCATTGTTCTGCCCATTTTACCATTTGATCAATATCTTCCTATAGCCTCAGACCATTCTCACCATTAATTTTTAGATCATCTGATTACCTACTAATTTTATCTCTTGCACACATATCTAAATAACTAATGTATATGATGAACCGCAACGGTCTCAGCACCAATTCCTGTGGTTCACCACAAGTCAAGCTTTTAGTCACAACAATAATCCTTCACCACTTCTTGTTTTTATTTCCCATTTCAAGCATTTGCAGTATTTTAGATTTTCACCCACCATTATCTTCTGGCTTCAATTAAGCCAATTTTGGATCCAATTTGTCATCTTGCATGGATCCTATGACTTCTTGTCAAAGAGTTTATTGAATTCCATTTGGGCTCTATCAACCTCACTGTCCCCATTGACATATTTTGTCACCTCTGAAAAATTATATTACATTCGTCGGACAGGACTCTTCAAGCTACTGCTTGATTCATAACTATCTTATATTAATTCCTCTCTTTCCAAGTGCAGATTAATTCTATCCTCGGGATGTTTTCCAATACTTTCACTACCACAGCAAATAGACCCAAAGATTTTTGAGTGCACCTTTCCAGGTCATCTTCATTGGTGCTTTTATTGTCACACATACGAAGTGCTAACACAGTGAAATTATTTTTTTTACAAACAGCCCAGTAGAGTATTGCCATACTCCCGATCGCTGATTAGCAAATGCACAGAAATAATCTACTGAGCCCACATGTAAGAGGTGCCATGTTTGAGCTATTTTCAAAGTCCACGCTCAGTTCCAGGCAAGCCCTATGCTGTTGCAGGCCTCCAGACATCTCCTTCCTTGGATGCCACGTCCCTCTCCCATTAAACTGCGTTCCCAAGGGGTGCCTCCCACAGCCGACTACTAGGACGTAGAACCCGGTTCCCTCCCCTATCTTACCGACCCATCCATGCCTTAAGGACTTATTGATCATTGGATCTTGTCCTTGCTAAGACCTGATGAAAGTTCATCAAGCTGAAATGTCATTATTTATTTATTTATTTATTTATAGAATATGCTTTTGAGAATTCCTTGAGCACAGCCTCATTTTTATTTCCCACGATTTTTGGTTGCTTCAGTATTTTTAGTTTATCATTTAAAACAAAACCTTTTACATTCAAGGTTTTCATTTACATAGTTGACATACGATGCAATTAAAATTCTAAATTAAATAGCATAACGTTATAGTACCAAAGAAATGATTTTCAATAATTGGAATATATTTGGTTACAAATGCATGATGATGCATATCTGAAACATTGTTATAGTTCTGTTCATGTCATGATTGACAGAATAATGTAATTGTTTTCAGTCCTTTATAGGAACCTTTGGATATTAATTATTGATACAAAATCTATGATTGCAATATTGAGAATTAAGTTAAAATTATTCGAGTAAAATGAAGATATTCATTGCTTTGAGGTCTTATTTCTCATACGATCTTTTTCTTCCTGCATCTTGAATGACACAAAGTGCGATAGTTCCTTCATCCCTTTTCCATGTATACCTGGTATGTAAAGAAAAAGGTAGCAGGCTTGAACTTAATACACATGCATTCTCTTTTTCCAGCAGTATTAATACTTTATCTCTGGACTCAGAGAGCAGTAAACAAAACCCTGCATCCTCCTGCTACATATGCTGGAGCAATTCAGCGGGTCTGGCAGCATCTCTGGAGAAAAAGGACGGGTGACATTTCGTGTTGGAACCCTACCCAAAACGTCACCCATCCTTTTTCTCCAGAGATACTGTCTTATCCATTCATTTACCCCAGCACTTTATGGCTATCTTTAGAAAGAAGTTGATTTTGTTTTAATTCTTTCATAAGGTGCAGATGTTGCCAGCAACATTCAAATTTGTTATCTGCCCATACTTTTTATTCCAAAAATGTCGAGTCCACAAGCAAGCCCAACTTATCCATGCCTACAAAATTACCTAACCGAGCAAGTCCCACTTGCTTGAACTGAGTCATAGAGTGTGGAAAAAGGCGCTTCGGCCCAACTTGCCCATGCCGCCTAACATGCCCCATCTACACTAGTCCCACCTGTCCAGGTGTCCTTTAAACACTGTTTTAGTACCTGCCTCAACAACCGCTTCTGGAAGTTCATTCCATATACCCACTACATTCTACAGTTCATTCCATATACCCACTACAGTAGAAATGTTGGCCCTTTGATTTGTGTTAAATCTTGCACCTCTCACCTTAAGCTCAAGTCCTTTGATTTGCCCACCATGGGAAAAAGACTGTGCATTCATCTTAACTATTATCCTCATGATTCCAGGGATGCGGGATTTTGTTTATGTGGATAGACTAAAGAACCCAAGATAATTCTCCCAGGAAAACAGAAGGTTTGAACAAAAGTCCAGCAGGCATTTAAATTCATGCAGGATATAGATTGACCAAATAACTTACTCCCATTGACCGAGGGTTCAAGAACCAGGAGATGGAATAAATGAGGATAGAGAAAAAAAAAGGGAAAGATTAATTTTTCTTTAAAATACAGAGCAAGTGCTTAGGGTTTAGAATGTACTGCTCGGGTTAGAGGTGGAGGCAAATTCAATTGCAGCATTTGAAAGGAGGTGGGGAGGTACCTGAAAGGACAGAATTTGCAGGGATTATGAGGAATTATGAGTAGGGATGGGGAGACTAGTTGGATTGCTTTTACACAACGTCATTAGGTCCTCAATGAGCAAAATATATTGCCCTTCTGTGCAAAAATACACACTTACTTTGTGTTTAAAGGGATGAGAAGGCTGTCTCCGGCTGTTAGGCTGATAGTTTTGCCATCCATTACCACCCTGGAAGTGCCCTCCTGAAAAATAATATATTGAAGAAGAAAATTAAGTTTGAGCAGAGGTCATGATCATGGACATTGGTGATCCAAACAAGGCAGCAACCATGAAGAGCTTAGTCAACCAGCACTTACGGGTTCAGGAGTCATGAGTGTTTTATGGTCACACATCCTGAAACAGGGATGTGTTCTCCACTTTTTGCAATTATCTTCATTCCTGGGAGTTTGAGTTGCCAAACCAGACCATGATGCACCCACTCAACATGCTCTCTACAATACACTTGTAGAAGTTCAAGAGAGTATTCGTTAACATGCTGAATCTCCTCAATCTTCTAAGGAAGTAGAGAAGTTGATGAGCTTTCTTTATGATTGCATCAATGTGCTGGGTCCTAGACAGATCTTCATTGTCCCGTTAATGAGGACAGATTTGTGGATCTTTGTCCTTCCTCTTCCAAAATCCACAATTCCTTGAACTCACTGACATTGAAAGCCATGTTGTTCTGGCACCATTTGATTAATTGATCTGTGTGGTTCAATCTTGCTGACATTCTACACACTGGGGAACATTGACATTCAGATCGGTGCAAAATGCCAAACACGTTAATGTCAATGATGTATAATATATATATATACAGTTTCACAAATAATTAAAATAAAATCTAACAACCATAAATTCGTATACAGGTTCTCCTTTGTTTTGAGGATTTCAATTTTAAGAAGGCCCCATAGCAGAAGCGTCCACGTCACGGAGCTGGAAACTGGAAGTATCATGAGCTAATTCTGCTACCACCATCATCTATTGCAACAAGTGATGGCTCCCACTGATTGTCGCCGGAAGCTTCCATCATTTTCAGGACGGACGATGACAGAAATGTCAACATTTGAAACATGGAAGGTTGACACGAAAGAAGAAGAATTTTAAGAAAACATATTTCTTTGGTTTAAGTTTACTTCAGGGGTTGTCCCACTTGGGCGACCTAAATGGAGAGTTTAGAAAAGTTTAGGAGAGTTCGAAAAAATGACATGTTGAAGACCTCCTTCGACTATGTTAAAGACCAGCTTCGACTAGCTACCACTAGCTACGACTAACTTCGGGAAAATTGGACACCGAATAGTGGAGAGTGAATATGACCTCCTTCGACCTCCCTTCGATTATGATGAAGACTATCTACGACTACCTTCGACTACCCTCGACTAACATGCCGACCTACTACGACTAAACTTACGAGTAATAAAAGTATCGATTTTTTCCATGGCGACCTTTTTTTACTCGCTGGCATTTTTTAACATATTGAAAAAAACGCCACAACCCAGCTGAGGCCTCGAGTACGCGGAGACCACTTTCGAGCATGAAGGAGAGTTACGAAGACCTCCTACAACCTTGTGTCGACCATGCTGCGAGTATGAGTCGAGGGCAAACTCGCCAGGATCACGGATTAGGTCGCCCAAGTGGGACAGGGCCTTTAGTTTTCACTTAATATTTCGGTCAATAATAAAAAAAATCAAGTTTTATTGGCTTTGCTCCCTGCATCTCTTGCTGTCTAACAGTGTTGATATGTCTTCACAACCCTCACAAGCAGACTGCCTTAGAAAGAGCTAGAAACTTGTGCTGCTGGTGTAATCGAAGGTCGCCAACAGTTCCCTCAAGTACCATGACCCTGGTATCATTAAACACCAGATCAACTTGTTAAAGACAAAACTGTTGCAATTTTAATCTAATTTTTACTAATCTGGGCAGCACAGCAGTGCAGCTTGTACAGCTGCTGCCTGACAGCACCAAAGACCAGGGTTCAATCCTGACCTCAGGTGCTGTCTGTGTGGATTTGCAGGTTCTCCCTGTGAATGCATTGGTTTCTCCTGGGTGCCTCCAGATTCCTCCCACATTCCAATGACAGAGAGTTTGTAGGTTAATTGGCCTCTGTAAATTGTCCCGAGTGTGTAGGGAGTGGATAAGAAAGTGGGATAACATAGAACCAGTGTGAACGAGTGATCAATGGTTGGCATGGATTCGGTGGGTCGAAGGGCCTGTTTCTGAGCTGTATCTAAATTAAAGTACAGTGAGCCTGGTACCATTTGCATTCTAGATCAACATGTTAAAAACAAGAACTGTTAATTTTAATTGCATTAGTACCAATTAACTGAGTGTCTTGGTTTTCTTCCCATCGGTGGTTTGTATTTTAATATGATCGAGCAAAGTGAAATTCATCGCTCCTGCCTCACATTGTCAGAATCATGGATACTACACGATGGACCAATTGTCCTCCTTCCAAGACCACATCGGTCCCATGCAGAGTAGTCCAGCCCATCCCTGCCCTCTCTCTATTGCTCTGAAAATGCTTTCCTCTTAGATCCTTAACCAGCTTTCTTTTTGAATTCTGTGACTTGATTTGCTTCCAGCGGTAGATCTGGTAATGCATCCCAAACCATTGGCTGTAGAGAAATACTATTCCTCACTGTACTTGTAGTCCTTGTTGCCAATGACCATATTCTTAACCATCAGTTGTTAATCCTTTGCTACTGAGAGCAATTTCTCTGTGGCTATAGATTCACAAGTTTGAATACCTCCAACAGATTTCCTCACAAATATCTCCACCACAGGAGATCAGACCTAGCTACTTAAGTCTATCTACATGACTAAAGTACTTTCTCCCCAAGGTTTTTTCCGTAAATTTCTTCTGCAGCCTCTCCAAAACGTTTGCATCTTTGCCACTGGAAAGGCCGCAGATCCTGGACTTGAGTCAGGCATCAGATCCCAGATCTCCCAGATCAGTCGAGCAGGAGGTAGGTTCTGCCTGTGAGCACGTCCAAAACTGACAATAGCCAACACTTCCATGGACTTGCAAATCATCTGCTCCATCCTCATTTCTTGTTCCTCGGGTGCTTTCTTTTACACAAATGTTATTATTTTGTCATCGCACCATTCCTTAAAATTCTTGCTATCTATCAACCAACAAGTCTCCCTCCATCTGAGCATTGAATAACTGCTCATCATCGGATGGCTTCAGTTTCCACTCCACAATCTCCTGATTCCTCTGCCTTCCTGACCAGTTTTCCTTCCATATGAAAACAAATTTCCCAACCAACACCCTTGGCATCCTGTTATACATTATAACTTACTGCACCTCTCCTGGTCTTGATTTCTTTGTTGCCCTCCACTTCCTCATCTTCTCCCTATTCAGTCCTTACACATCTTTCATTTACAACCACCATTAGTTTTATTGTTATGAAATAAATGGCACAGAAGGCATGGGTTAGTGTTTATCACTCGAGCTTTGTTTCACTGTGCTTAGCTGACTGAGAAGTGACTGAGGGAACATTTGCGGGTCCAATGAGAAAGATGAAATGAATGCAGACTTTCTAGACAGCCTTCAGCAGGGACAGAGTGGCCAGGATCATACACTGTATCTCTCCAAGTGACATACTGGTCAAAAGTGGTTTATTTTAGTGGAGTGTTTTAATGGTGGTATAACAAAATGAGTAAACAGATGCCTCCCCTCTCAAATTCTCCATTTGTGGAATTAAAAAAAAACATGGAAAAGTACGATTGATAAAAATTAAGAACAAAAGTATATGCAAAGCTCATTCAGCTTTAACACATTTCCACTAAACTTTCTTTCAGAAACCATTTGAAATGGGAAGAAGGTAAAACAAAATATATCCATGGGATTGGGGGTGAGCTCACACTGTCAGATGTTCTTCTGAAATTTTACATGAAAGATGTAGGGAGCATAAAAAATTAGGACTGATGCAGGCATAGCAAATCAAACAACTTTTCTGAGGCTCACTCAGAGAGATGGAGACAAGGAACTGCAGATGCTAGTTTACAAAAGTTGAAAAAAGTGCTGGAGTAACTTAGTGGGTCAGTGAGTCTGAAGAAGGCCCTGGCTTGAAACATTACATTCATGAGTTACTGCAGTACTGTGTTTTTTTTCTTAAATCTTAATCAATTTTTCTATCCCTCTGTTTCAGTGGTGTTGAAAAGTAGAGAGAAAGCTTGCCCTTAACTTTGTAGAGCCGTAATCCACAAAGTGAAGGTTTTATTACGTCAGGGTCATTTGGTGCCCACAATTTGCAAACCGTTTATATCAGCGATATCTGCACAGCGATACTTTACTTTTTCTGGGATTTATAACAGATAAAATGACACAGGTAAAGTATTATGGGGAAAGTTAGATCTGATTAATTTTGTGCACTTTGCCAAAATATTAGAGATAAAACAATAGTAATCACTCACCATCTGCCATAACCAAATGTCTGCACTCACTCTGCCTTCACCCTCTCCAGTCCCATACACTGTAGTCTGTCAGAACAAAACAATAAGACACTTGGTTAATATTTGTAATTTACAAGTTCACAAGTTATAATTAGTAAGTTCACAAGTTAGTAGAATTAGGCCATTAGGCCCATAGGGTCTACTCTGCCATTCAATCATGGCTGATCTGTCTCCTAATCTCATTTTCCTGCCTTCTCCCCATAACCCCTGACACCCATTCTAATCAAGAATTTGTCTAACTCTGCCTTAAAAATATCCACTTGGTCTCCACAGCCCTCTGTGGCAATTAATTTCCCAGATTAACTACCATCTGACTAAAGAAGTTTCTCCTCACCTCCTTTCTAAAAGAGTACCCTTTAATTCTGAGGCTATGACCTCTGGTCCTAGACTCTCCCACCAGTGGAAGCATCCTTTCCACATCCATTCTATCTATGTCTTTCATTATTCTGTAAGTTTCAATGAGGTCCCCCCTCAACCTTCTAAACCCCAGCGAGTAGAGGCCCAGTGCTGTCAAGCGTTCATCATATGCTAACCCACTTATTCCTGGAATCCTGGAATAATTTGTGCATTATTACTTCAAGTTATAAAGGTATGCTCCTTCCTCCCCCCCCTTAAAAAAAAAATCACAAAATGTTAATTGGTGTAAGTTCAATTAAATCATTTCACCCGAGTTTCAAAGTGGTCACCAAACATATCCACGAGCGGCTTCATTTTAATATCCTTACTGTGGCTATGGAGCCAGTCTTTTAAGAAAAAGGGCTTCATAACAGTACTGACAGTATTTATGCAAAATGGAAGTTCTTTCCGTAAATTGTCTGTGAATTAAATGAAACATAAAAGCTAGATTAATGCTGTTCGTTCTATTCTCCCACACAACTGTTAGCCTTCATTCCAATTGAATGTACAGAGTACAAGAAATTTGAGGGCACAGTGTGAGCTCTCGGCATAATGACTGGAAGCAAAATGTGTAGAGACTTCTGTCTTCCTTTAATAATAATAATATGCCTAGCATAATATTTAACCAAATTCACTGAAAAAATGTCATCAGCAGATTGGATTTGAATTATGCATATTTTCTGTACCTGGATTGGGTTTCCCAGTTTTATGTTCTTCAGAGTTGAAATATCTGAAACAAAGATTATTTTTCAGTTGATTTGTTGGTTGATGACATAGACAATAGGCAATAGGTGTAGGAGAAGGCCTTTCGGCCCTTCGAGCCAGCACCGCCATTCAATGTGATCATGGCTGATCATCCACAATCAGTACCCCGTTCCTGCCTTCTCTCCATATCCCTTAACTCCGCTATCACTAAGATCTCTATCTAACTCTCTCTTGAAAGCATCCAGAGAACCTGCCCCCAATTCCACACACTCACAACTCTCTGTGTGAAAAAGTTTTTCCTCATATCTGTGCTAAATGGCTTACCACTTATTCTTAAACGATGGCCCCTGGTTCTGGACTCCCCCAACATTGGGAACACGTTTCCTGCCTCTAGCGTGTCCAAACCCTTAATAATCTTATATGTTTCAATAAGATTCCCACTCATCCTTCTAAATTACAGTGTATACAAGCCCAGCTGCTCCAATCTATCAAAATATGACAGTCTCACCTTCCCGGGAATTAACCTCGTGAACCTACGCTGCACTCCCTCAATAGCAAGAATATCCTTCCTCAAGTTTGGAGACCACAACTGCACACAATACTGCAGGTGTGGTCTCACTAGTGCCCTGTACAGACTGGCCAGAGAACTGTTATCTTTCTCCAGTGGAGCATAGCATGGAGTGAACAAAGATGGGAGAGGATGTCTGGAGCATGCTACAGCTCAATGGGCACAGTCTGTAGAGCTGCTGCCTCACAGTGCCACAGTCCTGGGTTTGATCCTGACATCGGTCAGGTATTGCAAAAGGTTGCCAAAGTGAAGCAGAGGAAATAAGTGCACTCCAGGGACAGGTCATTTCCATTTCACACAGAGTGCACAGTGGCACAGCTGGTACAGCTGCTGCCTCACAACACCAGAGACAGGGATTCATTCCTGACCTGGGGCGCTGTCTGTGTGGAGTTTGCACCTTCTCGATGTGACTGCATGGATTTCTACCCGCAGCCCAAAGACGTGTGGGGTTGTAGTTTAATTGGCCTCTGTAAATTGTCCCTCGTGTACGGGAAGTGGATGAGAAAGATTCATAACATAGAATTGGTGTGAACACCATGCAGAAACCTGGAGCAGACAACACAGAAATGAAGACGTTAGATTTTGGAGATACAGCATGGAAACAGGCCCTTGGGCTCACCGAGTCCGCACGGATTAGTCATCACCCCATATGCTAGCACAATCCTACACACTAAGGACAATTTACAGAAGCCAATTAACCTACAAACCTGAACGTCTTTGGAATATTGGAGGAAACCCCGGAGAACCCAGAGAAAACCCACGCACGTCACGGGGAGAACGTACAAATTCCGTAGAGACAGCACCTGTGGTCTGAACGAACCTGGGTCTCTGGCGCTGTAAAGCAGCAACTCTACCGCTGCGCCACTGTGCCACCCGAATTACGGGGAAATGTCCTCCTGCCATTAATGACAGAGACTGGAACCTATCTAGAACCATCTTCTCGGAATGCTTATGCAATAAAAATTGATGTCATGGCATAAATCTTGCAAAAAAATTGAATGATTTGTCTTATACTGTGAATGGGTCTGTACTCTGGCTACTCGGAGGTGAAGGTGGATGGATTGCTTGAGGTCAGGAGTTGTGGGCTTCTGCGTGCTGTGCCAATCGGGTGTCCTTGCTGGATTGGGAGGAATCCAGAATCACCAGGTTTGTGTGTGTGTCCGTGTGGCGGGGGAGGAGGGAGAATAGACATGGGGGGGATGCATGGTGTTTTACCCAGAGTAGGGGAATCAAGAAGCAGAGGACATAGGTTTAAGGTGAGAGGGGAAAGATTGAATAGGAATCGGAGAGGCAACTTTTTCCACACAAAGGGTGATGGGTATGTGAAACGAGCTGTCAGAGCAGGTAGCTGAGGCAGGTACTATCACAATGTTTAAAAACATTTGGACGGGTACAAGGATAGGTTTGGAGGGATATAGGCCATACACAGGCAGATGGGACAAGTGTAGATGGGGCAAGTTGGAATGAAGGGCATGTTTCCATGCTGGATGGCTCTATGACCAAGTTGATGAATGCAGAATGCAAACTCTACCAGAAACTGTCTGAAATAAGATTTTACATCATGATTAGTACCCCAAGTACAGTGCCCTCCATAATGTTTGGGCCACAGTGTCGCCTGCCATTAAAAGCCAACCAATTGAAATTTTGCATTTAAACCAGGTGGCAAAGGTTCCATGCCGACTCTGCGAACGTCTCATCTTTAAGAGCAACAGCAATCAAGACCCAGATCCAGCGCACTTCACTGTACCCCAAGTTATGTAAAACAAAAATGTCATAGAAGAAATCTTACTCCTTTATGATCGGTACAAGCTGAGTACCCAGGTCCGAACAGTAGAACCATTTCTCAAACAGCACATCGGTGGAATCCCCTACATAATATCTGTCAAAAGAAATAACATTATTAACCGTCCTTCATTTGTATCTTATTGGAAAAAGTAGTTTAATTTATTATTGTCACATGTGTAGAGGTACAGTGAAAAGCTTTTGTAGTGCGCTATTCCATCAGCAAAGAGAATATAGATGATTACAATCAAGCCATCCACAGTGTACGGGATAAGGGTATAACGTTTAGTGCAAAGGTCTCCAATAAGGGAGATCAGGACTACTCTCTAGTTGGCGAGAGGATGGTTCAGTCGTCTGATAATAGCTGGGAAGAAACTGTCCGAAATAAGATTTTATATCTTGGCCCTCCATAATGTTTGGGCCAAAACCCTTAATTTATTTATTTGCCTCTGTACTCCACCATAATGTTTGAGACACTGCAATGTCATGTAAATGAAAGTAGATATGTTTAGTATTTTGTTGCATATCCTTTGCATGCAATGACTGCTTGAAGTCTGCGATTCATGGACATCACTAGTTGCTGCGTGTCTTCTCTGGTGATGCTTTGCCAGGCCTGTATTGCAGCCATCTTTAGCTTATGTTTGTTTTGGGGGCTAGTCCCCTTCAATTTTCTCTTCAGCATATAAAAGGCATGCTCAATTGGGTTCAGATCGGGTGATTGACTTGGCAATCAAGAATTGATTATTTTTTAGCTTTAGCTCCTTTGTTGCTTTAGCAGTGTGTTTGGGATCATTGTCTTGCTGTAGAATGAACCACCGGCCAATGAGTTTTGAGGCATTTGTTTGAACTTGAGCAGATACGATGTGTCTATACACTTCAGAATTCATTATGCTACTACCATCAGCAGTTGTATCATCAATAAAGATAAGTGAGCCAGTACCTTCAGCAGCCAAACATGCCCAGGCCATAACACCCCCACCAGCGTGTTTCACAGATGAGGTGGTATGCTTTGGATTTTGGGCAGTTCCTTCTCTCCTCCATACTTTGCTCTTGCCATCACTCTGATATAAGTTAATCTTCATCTCATCTGTCCACAAGACCTTTTTCCAGATCTGTGGTTGCTCTCTTAAGTACTTCCCGGCAAACTGTAATCCGGCCAACCTATATTTGTGGCGAACCAGCTTGGTTTGCATCTTGCAGTGTAGCCTCTGTATTTCTGTTCATGAAGTCTTCTGCAGATAGTGGTCATTGACAAATCCACACCTGACTCCTGAAGAGTTTTTCTGATCTGTCGGACAGGTGTTTGCGGATTTTTCTTTATTATAGAGAGAATTTTTCTCATCAGCTGTGGAGGTCTTCCTTGGCATGCCAGTCCCTTTGCGATTAGTAAGCTCACCAGTGCTCTCTTTCTTGTTAAAGATGTTCCAAACAGTTGATTTTGGTAAGCCTAAGGTTTGGCTGATGTCTCTTAACAGTTTTATTCTTGTTTCTCAGTCTCATAGTGGCTTCTTTGACTTTCATTGGCACAACTTTGGTCCTCATGTTGATAAACAGCAAAAAAAGTTTCCAAAAGTGATGGAAAGACTGGAAGAAAGACGAGGTGCTGAGAGTTCTCTTATACCTGCATTAAGGAGGCAATTAAACACGCCCGAGCAATTACAAATGCCTGTGAAGCCATGTGTCCCAAACATTATGGTTCCCTGAAATGGGTGGACTATGTACAAACACTGCTGTAATTTCGACATGGTGAAACTAAAATGTTTAAAAATGGCCTTTAATAACATCTTACAATGTGCAATTTAACCACATGTGATTTTTGCTATTACAAATCTCTAATTGTGGAGTACAGAGGCAAATAAATAAACGATGGGTCTTTGTCCCAATCAATATGGAGGGCACTGTATACACAAATCAAGGACTCTACTATAACAGTGGCTGAACGATGTCCATGAAATTATCCCGTGGCTTACTCAAAGCTATCTTACTTTTACAAGAGTTCATCAAAGCTACCACACTGGTGAATACTGCTCAGCAGCAATTAATTAACTTATCTGTGTCATAGAATGATACAGTATGGAAACAGGCCCATCAGCCCAACTTGCCCAGATACACTAGTCCCACCTTTTGGTCCATATCCTTCTAAATCTGTCCTATCCATGTACCTGACTAACTGCTTCTTAAATGTTGGGATAGTCCCTGCCTCAACTACCTCCTCTGGCAGCTTGTTCCATACATCCACCACCCTTTGTGTGAAAATGTTTCCCCTCAGATTCCTAATAAATCTTTTCCCCTTCACCTTAAACCAATATGACATGAACGTTTTCTTTAATCAACAGAACCATTTCTCTAATCGCCAAGCAACAATGGTGGAATGTTTCCTCGGTGTGCTTGATTTATAAAGAATAATAAAATCAGATTTTTAAGAAATATTTCAACAAACTTAGTGTGTGGTTAAGATCATTACACAGCATCCTTTGGGAAGCTATGCAGTTTTCTTTCCTGCAACCTTGATTTTTGTGGGAAAAACAGGAATAAAATCGCAGTTAATCAACTCCTCCTTGGCAAGAGGTTGAGCCCGATATTCCGTCCACCCAAATTATTTTGTTAGTTAGCAGCAGAACAGAAATTAAGATACAGAAGCATCACTTTGCCTACCTCTCAAGTTCAGAAATGACCAGGAATTCCCTATACGATAAATTCTTTATTTTCCCTGTGTCCCTCCTTTGGAACAAACACACTTATCCTGCTATTTGCAGTTTTATTTTGATGTTATCCCTTCCAGCTCCTGATCCCCTTTTCATGGAGGTCTTAGTTTAGAGATGCACCATGGAATTGGGCCCTCTGGCCCACCGAGTCCACACTGACCATTGATCACTCGTTCTCAGTAGTTCTATGTTATCCCACTTGCTCATCCACTCCCTACATATTAGGTGCAAATTTACACACGTCAATTAACCTGAAAACCTGCACTTCTTTGGGATGTGGGAGGAAACTGGAGCATCCAAAGGCATGGAGCATCTAAACTGGAGCATCTAAACTCTAAAATCATGGTAATGTAACTGTTTTGTTACCTCTGAACCAGTGCAGTGCAGTAATTGCAGGGAGGAGCAGTTCAAATGTCAACACAGTGGTTAAAGAATTAGAAATTATTTAAAATAAATGGAATTAAAATGTCACCAGTATAAAAATATATATTTGTTTTTAAAAAGGATCATCATCTAACAAAATGTTTGCATTCACTATTACCTTAAATAAAAAAAGTCAAGAAGAAGAAAAACTTGCTGTTCCTTCTTTACCTGAGTGCATCCAGCTCGGTTTCCAGTCTAGTCCTCTCAAAAACCAGCCCAACAGTATTTGCCTGACGCTGTGGGGAATGAGGTACTCGAGCTGGCAACAAGAACATCTGAATTGCGTATGGGAAGGATAGGAAGGGAATAAAATAAATAAATTTGACACTTTGGATTTGAGAACTAATCAAAACATTGTCTTCATTTAACCACCTAAACTCCCTTGGTCTTTCCATTGAGGATTAATGTCAAGTTTCTCCATATCTATTCTTACCAATCTCCCTCAGAACTTCAGCCTCAAATGCTGCATGTTCCGACAAACACATCTAAACTACTGATGCGTGATTACATTAAATGGAAAAGTAAAGATCAACAGTTTCTGCAAAGTTAATTATAAAATGTCATTTACAAATGAGGATCATCTGTTTGAAAATAAATTGTTTATCACTGATTGTTGCCACACACTTAAGTAAAGAAACAAACCATGCAAATAAGGTACAGGGTGTTGCATCTTCTGTCTTCAGCTGCCCAGACTCCTCAATTTGTCTTTAAGTCCACTATCTACATTAATTACTTCACCCAATAACAGTTTTAATGAAATTGAAGTTTAAAAAAAATCTGTAATCACCAGCAGATATATCTTAAAATAATAATTGGATTCAACAATCCAATGTAGCCATCAAAGGTGATGTATGCACTTTTAGGTCTTTGTTACTAATACTTACAGACAAAATGGGAATATGGGAGCAGGGAGCTTTTAATTTGGGCACCTTAACTCATTTGATGTGGGATTGGCACTTCATTCTACTGGGAGAGGAAATCGTAGATCACAGGCTGCTCCTGGTATAATCAATGCTTGTTGTTAAATGTGGAAGGAGCTACTGCACAAAAATAATATACTGCACAAAATAACAAATAAGACAATGTGGCACAGTGGTAGGACTGCTGCCTCACAGCACCAGAGACCTGGCTTTGATCCTGACAACGGGTGCTGCAGGGTTTATATGTTCTCCCTGCAGGTTTGCAGGTTAATTGGTCTCTGTAAATGGCCTCTAGTGTGTAGGATGCGAAAGTGCGATAACATGGAACGAGTGTGTGAATGATCTATGGTCGGCATGAAGTCGGTGGGGTTGTTTCCACACTGTTTCTCTAAACTAAACAAATAAAAGAGTAGACACAAAATGCTGGAGTAACTCAGTGGGTCAGACAGCATCTCTGGAGAACATGGTTAGATGACGTTTCGCATCCGGACCCTCTTCAGACTGATTACATCGGAAAGGAAGGAAAAGAAGGGCAGGACAGAGCATGGTCGGTAATAGGTGAACACAGGCAAGGGCTTTTTGTTGATCGGCAGTTTGTTGGACAAAAGCCAGAGATGAAAAAAACAGGAGCAAGCCCAAAAGGATAAAGAGTTGTGAATTGTAAAGTTTGGAGGTAGAATGTTTGCTGTTATATGTACAGATCTACAGATCTACAGTTACTCTAGTCCTTTATGTCTTTCTTTGGTAAACCAGCATCTGCAGTTCCTTATTATCAGACATTAAAGGGTAGGCCATTTGGCCCTTTGTAACTGTTCGACCATTCAATAAGATCACAAATACATTCACCTCAGCATCATTCTCTTATATTAAAACTATATTCATCCATTCTCTTCAATATCCAAAGATCTATTGAACCCCGTCTCAAATATACTCTATACTGAGCCTCCATAGCCTTCCTACACAGAGAATCTCAAAAATTCATTCCCACCTGAATGAATTAAAAAAAAATGTATTGTCATATCAGTCCTGAACAACTGATGCTATATTTTGGGACTGTGCCCCCCTAGTCCCAGATCTTTAGCAAAAGGAGTCATCACCCTTGATTTACAGGAGGGAGGAATATAATTAACATTCAGGTCGATGGCTTTAAAAAATCAGGATGAGGGAAAGGTAGTAAACAGGAATGTTAAGCTGTAATAAATTGGACGGAGTTGGAGAAGAAATGAAAAGAAAAACTAAATGGCATAAGTGGTGGTGTTGCTGGCTGAAGAGATGATAGTGTGAGTTTGTTAGCTACAGCTGACCTGTATGTAAATGTAAATAGGTGACTTTTTTCTCCCCCTCCTCTATGCACAAACATGGAACGGAGATGCAACATATAGCCAAATATATTTTTAGAAACTGCTGGAAATACTCAATAAATACATTTTCAATTTGTTAAATCTCAAAAACACCACTGACCTCTCCTTCTCGAATGTGCACATCTTTGTGTTTTCCTTTCTCTACGATCTTCAAGCACATGTCGCCTTTCCACTGGTAAAACAACTAGGAAGTAAACAAACAAAATCATTAAGGCGAGAACTTGAAAAATAATTTTAATTTCTCAAGCTTATTACAATAACGGAGAAGTTCAAGATTAAAATGGGCAAGGAGAATAAACTGGCGGAAAAAAAAGGTAATTCTGAGACGAATTAATGTTGACACAAGGAACTGTGAATGCTGGAATCTTGCTTACAACACAAATTGCTGGAGTAAATCAGTGGGTCAGGCAGCCTCCCTGGACATGGATAGGCAACGTTTCAGGAGAGGACTCTTCTTAAGGCTGGAAATAATGTTCATCGAGCGAAAGGATCAGGAGGATAAACTCAAAGCTTAGAATTGGGCCATAATTTTATTTTAGGTCACCAATATCAAGTGAGAAACTTACTAGGTTCTGCATCGAAGGAAACTAAAAACTTACAGAACAAGTTATACAAATCAGCAGCAGGTTAAATGTATGTCATGGTGTTAAGCACTACACGTGGAAAACATTTCCCCTACGACTGCTAAAATAAATAATGAAAGAAAAAAAACTATATATAAAACCTACCAAACACCTCCAAGAAAAAGCAAACCTGATTGCAGAAGGGGAAAGAAAGTTGGAAAAGGGGCAGGGGTTTCCAGAAGAAGTTCAACTTTCTCCTCATCTACTACACCTAGACATACAGTGCGGAAACAGGTCCTTCGGCCCACCGAGTCCGCACCGACCAGCGATCATCACCTGCACACTAAAACTATCCAACACACACTATGGACAATTTACCCATACACAAAGCCAATTAACCTACATACCTGTACGTTTTTGGAGCGTGGGAGGAAACTGAATATCTCGGAGAAAACCCATGCGATCATGGGGAGAACGTACAAACTCTGTACAGACAGCATCCCGGGACTCCGGTGCTGCAAGCGCTGTAAGGCAGCAACTCTACCGCTGCGCCACCGTGCCGCTCAACAGGAGAAACATTGCCTATCCGTGTCCTCTAGAGATGCTGCCTGACCTGCTGAGTTTCTCCATCACTTTGTGTTTACTCAAGATTTCAGCATCTACAGTTCCGTGTGACATGGTGAAATGAACTTTCAAAATTGCAGGAGAAAGATCATGGAATTAAAGAAATGGATGACATGAGTATTTTTTCCAGACTGAATAAGAGTCTGCACACATTCTTCTCCTGTGATTGCATTTGCTTTCGCAATATGTTGTTAATGACTAACCACACCACTCGTGTCCATGGGTCCGTAAGTACATTGACATGTGTACAGAAGAGAAAGGTTGCAGTTTCACAATCAATTTGTGTAAACATTGATCCAAGCACTGGTAACACACATTGTTACAAAATTCAACACTTCTAGAATAGATACACCAACATGGAGAATCACACTTGCTTTTCGATATTTTTAAACTTCAGAGATACAGAATGGAAACAGACCCTTCGGCCCATCTAATCCACGCCAACCATCAATCACTCGTTCACACCAGTTCAATAACCAGTTCATGTAATCCCACTTTCGCAGTCACTCCCTACACGAGGGGCAATTTACAAAGGCTAATTAACCTTCAAACCCGCTTGTGGGAGGAAACCGGAACACCCACAGGAACCCACACAGTCACAGGGAGAAAGTGCAAACTCCACACAAACAGCGCTCAAGGACAAGACCGAACCTGGGTCCCTGTCGCTGCAAGGCAGCTACCAGCTACCACTCTACCCGCTGCACCACCCCCTTCTTACGAGAAACGTAAATTACCACTGGACAAGGTTTCCCACTAAAATCCACCGATAGGCTCATATATGAACAAAATAGCAAAAAAAGAACTGCAAATGCCACATTACTTATTTAACACTATTGTGACTATTTTTGTATAAATTGATTCATGCCTGTCAGGAAATTGTTCCGGGCATTATTCATCTCAGCTGCAGATTTTGAGGTATTTTTCCCACACACATCATTTTGTCAAGGAACTGCAGATGCTGGTTTACAAACAAAAACAAAGTGCTGGAGTAACTCAATGAGCAGCATCCCTAGAGGACATGGATAAGTGATGTTTTTGGTTGGGATGAGATCCTTCATCAACCTGAAACTTTAATTCTCAGTGTGCGTAATTCTCCAACTTACCAACAGAAACTGGACTAACAAGTGACAAAAAAACATACTGCTGGAGGAACTGAGCAGATTAAAGAAATGCAAAAATTCAAGGCCACTCCTCACATTGTTCAAATCCCAAGAAACGAACAGATAAAAAATGTAAAACTAAATGATCCTCACTCGCTTGGCTCCATTTCTCCATCATCCCCAAGTCACCTGGTTCCACTCATTACCTACCAACCCCTGACTCACCACTCCATCGCACCTCTTTACATTGGCTATGCTCCAACCTGAAACTTTGGCCATTCTTTTGCCTCTACAGATGCTGCTGGACCCACCGAGTTCCCCGGCAGCTTGTTTCTTTACTTCAGTTTCAATATTTGCAGCCACGTGTTTCTAAAACTTAATCTGCCACCGTACATTTTTAAATGCCCGTCAAACTTTAAAAAATATATACACACAATCCTACATCTCACAGTGCTTACTGCAGTGATACGTTAGAGATACCTGTAGTGTTCTCTACTGCATCCCAGTGAAAGACGCACCCACAACGTTGCATTGAATTTTGCTTTTGCACGGCTGGAGAACAGTACTAGGACTTGGGGAAGGGTGGGTAGGGAGTAGACACACTTAAAACACATGCTAGCCCTCCTTCCAAGGTTGTATCACTGAGGCTGCCCTGTAGAAAACTATTCAAGTCCAAAACCTACTTCTCAATAGTTCTCGCAGCAACGCGGCAGCAGGAACCTGACAACTTAACCCGACAACCTTGCCGTTTTTAACACAGCAATCTTAGTGAAACCTGCCCTAGATAGGCACAAAATGCTGGAGTAACTCAGCGGGACAGGCAGCATCTGTGGACAGAAGGAATGGGTGTTTTTCGGGTCGAGACCCTTCTCGCGACCCGAAACATCACCTATTTCTTCACTGCAGAGATGCTGTCTGTCCCGCTGTGTTATCCCAGTATTTTGTGTCTATCTTCGGTGTAAGCCAGCATCTGCAGTTCATTCCTACACATGAAAACTGCCCTAACTATTTTCAAGAGAAATTAATAATATCCCAATATATTTTGGGTTATTTTGAAATATATCTCCTGATTTCAGTATTAGCACCAAATGGCACACTCATTCAGAGCACCAACAAAGGGCAAATTCTTATTTAAAGGTAAAAGACCAAAATAAACCTGCAGATGCTGAAAGTTTGAAATAAATTAGAAAATGTGGAAATACTCCCAAGGCCATAGAGCTATACAGCATGGAAACTGTCCCTTCGACCTACTTTATAAATCAGGCAGCATCAACAGATTTTAAAAAAAAAAAAGTTTCTGGTCGAAGATTGCCCAACCTGAAACATCAACACAGTTTCTCTTTTTATAAATGCTTTACCATCTGCTGTGTTTTCATCATTTTCTGCTTTTATTTAAGGCATGAGCATTTACTAGAAATAGTGCATCATTGAACAAAGTAATGAGGTACAATAAAATGTTAACCCACTGGAATGTACGATGCATTCATAATAAAATAGTGGAACAAATAAAAAGTAATTTGGTTTGACTTAATAGGTGTCACGGAGATGTAGTTATGTAGTAATCAACCTAGGAAGTATATTCTGCAGGGCAAAAAAAGTTGAAAAGGGATAAAATGAAAAAGGAGGATGGTGAGATGGCACTTCCTGAAAAGCAGAGATAACAGTACATCTATTGCAGAAAAATCAGAAGGTTTGATTATTATAAGTTTACAAAAAAGATAAGAGTTGTGCAGCACACTCCTCCACTCCAGCAGCAGCAAACCTTCTGGAGAGAGAGAGAGTTAATCAAGAAATAATCATAAACCTTAGCAAAGCCAAGTTAATAATTGCTGCTTTTTAAAATTTTTCATAGAATCAAATTGGCAAACCGTACTTTGGAGAGTTCACGGAGTGCAGTCCATTCAGATTGCAGGTGCAATTAGTCATGGAAACAAACTCTGACACAGTGAACCTGTTATGTGAAGGGACCTGTTATGTGAAGGGACAAGGCACCCACTGGAGAAAAGTGATCACAACATTATATAAAAATTGTTCAGTCAGAAACTAGAGTGCTGAATTTAAATAAAGTCAGTCACCTAGAGATGAGAGGCAGATGGACAAAACTGGGAAATTAGATTTAAACAGGCCGGGTACTAGAAAATGCTTTTACAAACAAATCATAGTTTCTCCATTGACAAATAACCACACCAGAGTTATCCACTTAGAAATTTAAAGACAGTATCAGATTAAATGAATGTTGCCAATATGAATTGGCAAGTTTCAAAATTGCTACATCTGAGTGAATGGGAATGAAGAAAAAAAGTGACAAACACTCACAACTACATATAGTGCAGCAAAAATAAATGTGAATTATGGAGAATTCCAGGAAGAACAAAATGGTGACACGTCCCAATGATTTTAATGGGGACCAGGGCATCACAGATGGAGGCAAGAATTTAGTTGAGTAGTTTGGTTTAGTTTATTACCGTCACGTGTACCGAGGGACAGTGAAAAGCTTTTGTTTGCGTGCTCTCCAGTCAAAGACTATACATGAATACAAACATGCCGTCCACAGACATTTATCTGTGGTTTTACTGTTTACGGAGACGTGCCTGGAATCTCCTCCAGGACAGCTAGTCCCAGTTGGCCATGCTCCTGCAGATTCCTTCACATCTGTCCAAGTCACTCTTTCAGCAGTGCCTTGCCAGCGCACTCACCAACCTACAGATATCTTCAACACACAAACATTAAGCCTCGGTAATCTAAGAGGGTTGCGTGTGTTATAATATGACTCTTTCAAGATGACTGTCACTATCACAGCCTCTGGGCTGGGTGTTTGTAGCTCCTGGGGTCTTGCAGTTGATCAACTGAGTTAATCAAATGAGACTTCTGCAGGTAGTGCTGCACTGAAAATGACAAAAGGGTGTTGGTGCTGCACTGAAATTTATAAAGGGAGACCCAGCAAGTCTGCCTGGAGGATCTTGTAATTGAAGATTGCAATATTAACAGAAGTTTCAAAAAAATGTGTTATGTTGAAACACAATGCTGTTTTAGACAATGCATTAATTTCCAGACCCATTTCTTTTACCTGCAATTGAATTCCTTCCCTCTGGGATTGAAGTAAACTGTTTTGATGCTTTTGAGTAAAAATAGATGAGTACTCAAGGGAAGGAGACACAAGAAGATACCCAGAACCCCCCCCCCCCCCCCCCCCCACATTAGATGTGGTAAATGCAAAAGGAAAACGGTATGGAACACAAACACCAATTGGCCCAAATAAGCACATGCATACACCAAGTAATTCAGTTTTACCTCTTCTCCTTCTTCAATATGATAATCTTTTCTTTCATTGGGTCCTCCAACAAACATAACCTTTAGCTGACCACCGTGCCTGTAAAGTATTATTTTAGAATTAAATATTAACCAAAAGCACAACAATTTTGGAGAGGGATTCAAAGTTAACAACATTTCAAAACAGCTTTCAGAATCTTCACATTTTAGTCTGAGATGGGAGACAACTATGGTAACAAATGGTAGGTAAGAATGTCATTGTTCCCTTTCGGTACATATGACAATAAAACAATTGACTTTGCTTGTATCGCACGGATGGAGAGGATTGTAAAGCAAACAAAAATAAACTAACAGGATCAGTGTAATTTACAATAAATTTATGTCATTGACTTCATTACGGCAACAGTTCTACAACCAAGTACATTGGATTAAAAAAACACTATAATATTCTGATGGAAACAGAAAATGAAACCGAGACCGCTAGTGCCCTTTAACTGTAATGAGGGGGAATCCCATCCAGAGAACATTAGTGGTGTTGCATTTTTGGAATCGCTACCGAGATCGATGGTTCTCGCCAACCGTTCAAAATCCACGGAACAGTGTTTCCGCGGTTTTTACACCGTTTTTGAGAAGGAGTTTGGTCTCTGCTCTGTGAATATTTAAATGCAAGGCTTACATCAATTTGTTGCAAACGGGAGGATTGAAGCTTGATTTGTTTTCTGCAATCCATTTGTCCACGAGCAGCGCCATGCCTTTGCACTAGACTGTCTTAAAGACCACCTTGTGAATGAGAAGCCCGGGTCAGAGTAAACAGTTCACAAATCCACTGCCCCCTGACTATTTCAGACCTATTTTAAAGACACCGCGGAGTTGGGAAACACGGAGCAAACAGCGATTGGTTATTGTTGGTGGGAGGAGACTGTTCCGCGTTCGTGGTAGCGATATATTTGCATGTTTGCAAGCGCCGGTTGATTCTCCCAGCTCGCTATAGGATATTTGCTCCCAGCTTTGTTAAAAGCATTATGCACTGCTCGACATAGGCCTTTTTAAAAATTCACTGGAGGTCTTTACGTTGCATTGGTGGAGATGAAACTTGGAAAGATGAAATAAAACATAAGTGACCTGCGTGGATCAAGCATAATTTGGCTGGAGACACAAGGAACTGCAGATTGTTGAATATTGAGCAAAACAGAAAGTGCTGGGGTAACTCAGCGGGTCAGGCAGTATCTGGGGAGGGACATGAACAGGTTGTGTTTCGGCTTGGGACCCTTCAGTCTGAAGAAGCGTCCTGACCGAAAACGTCGTTTGTCCATAATTTAACCTGGAAAGGATCTGTGTAATATTGGCATCTTTAGGGAATTGTCCATTTTGCTTGCTTCTAATAGGAATTTCTTGAAAACTTGGGACGTTAAATTAAAAAAAAGGCTCATGTGTACAGCCATTCTAATTGGTACAGACGACATGAATTCATTACATCACGGTTCTGCTGTCCGTGTCTTCTATGCAATTCACGAACCGTTGGACTATGAAACGTTCAGCCAAAATAATATCCCCAAATTGATTTTGCAAAGGAATACAAAGTTCACCTAAGCAAATAGAGAGGAAAGGTTGTGTAGGATCTCGACACATTTTAGGCAATTCTCCGAGATACTCAGAAATATTATTTTTTGGTATTAAAACATCTTTAAATTTGTTCAAAAATAAACATTTTTAACATCTAAGTTTTTAATGCATGTTTCTGAGTATCAAGGATATAAAGAAACAGTGTTCTTGGTGGATTTGAAGGTTGGCTTAGGTGGTGTAGTGGAATTGCAGCTTCGCTATCAACTTTATTCAGCATGTGTTAGGGGTGTTCTGATCCATATTGGGCTTATGTTGTACAAATCCCTACACCGCAAAAAATATTGCTATTTTGGTTCAAGACAGTCTCTCAGACAACTTGACAAAAGCAATTTTGTAAAACTTTAAGAACCTCTGCAAAGTTTAAATCCCTACATCCCACACACTTGACTGCCAACAACAGTTAGTTATTTGCTGCTGGTAACAGGTTTACAAACAGAATCTCATTATTATTTAGTTTAGTTTAGTTTATTGTCACGTATACCGAGGTACAGTGAAAAGATTTTGCTGCGTGCTAACTAGTCAGCAGAATGTATATATAATAATCGAGCCATCCACAGTGTACATGATAAAAGGAATAATGTTTAGCACAGGATAAAGTACAGTAAAGATTAAAGATACTTCACGGGTCTCCAATAAGGGACATAGTAGCTCAGGACTGCTCTCTGGTTGTTGATAGGATGGTGCAGTTGCCTGGAACAGCTTCAGTCACTTGGACCTGGCTGTTGAAGAGCTCCTGAGTAATGACGTTCCCTAAAGGAGACAGGAAAGGCTGCAATTGGAGGAACAGCATCCCATATTTCGCTTGGGCAACTTACAGCCCAGTGGTATTAATTTTGATTTCTCTAACTGCAAGTCACCCCGGCATTCCCTCTCTCTCTCTATCCCACACCCAAGTCACACCAGCTTCTCGTTTTCACCCAACAAAAGGGAGGCCATATAAAACTGAGGTGAGAAAAAACGTTTTCACCAAGAGAGTTGTGAATTTGTGGAATTCCCTGCCACAGAGGGCAGTGGAGGCCAAATCGCTGGATGGATTTAAGAGAGAGTTGGAGCTCTAGGGGCTAGTGGAATCAAAGGATATGGGGAGAAGGCAGGCATGGGTTATTGATTGGGGACGATCAGTCATGATCACAATTAATGGCGGTGCTGGCTCGAAGGGCCGAATGGCCTCCTCCAGCACCTATTTTCTATGTTTCTAAACAGCTAACAATGGCGTTTCCTTTATCATCGTTATTTGTTTGCATATTCATTCATTCTTCTTTATCACCCTACATCATCGTCTATATCTCTCGTTTCCCTTTTCCCTAGACTGAAGAAGGGTCTCGACCCGAAACGTTACCCATTCCCTCTCTCCAGAGATGTTGCCTGTCCCCCTGAGTTACTCCAGCAATTTGTGTCTATGGTTTAAATCAGCATCTGCAGTTCCTTTCTACATGCTGCAATTGAATTTGTCCTCTTTCTTGAAGGCAGAACTCTTAAGAGCTCCAGTGGCGCAATCGGTTAGCGCGCGGTACTTATATAGCAGTACACAGTGAGCAATGCCGAGGTTGTGAGTTCGAGCCTCACCTGGAGCACATGTTTTAGGCACAGCAGTACAGCTGTTCGGTTCAATCCTGACCTGGTTGTTGTCAGGGCTGGATTTAGATGAAGTGAGGCCCTAAGCTATTTCACTTGTGAGGCCCCCCCCCCCCCCCACCCCCACGACTAGAGGACCATGACTACCCGACAGTGACAGTGTGACACTTTTAGATCCTACTGTATGTTGTCATTAAACAGTTGGTTTTAAAATACATATTGGATTCACCGCGGAGTGGGCGATGCCTTACCTGGATCACCGTTTGAAGCTCTGGAGTGTTGGGCCTGCTGCTTAAACATCATGGAGCTGTGGTTTGCGGAGCTCCCAGCCTCGGGCCGCGCTTATTTCAACATCGCGGAGCCCTGGGATCCCCTTGCCGAGGGCCGCCAGCGTGAATCTCCACCCAGCTCAGCCTGTGGACTTTGGCAGCCGCGGTCTCCGGTAGGAAGTGGCCGATTCAGAAGTCCAAGCCGCTGAGAATGTTCTCCCGCTCCGACGTCGGACGGTGACCCCCAAATTTCATTGTACCAATTGGTGCATGTGACAATAAGTGTCTCTTGAATTGAATCTTGAATATTAAGAAATAAAGAAACTACTAATACACTAAGAACAAAAATGTTTTTTTCTCGCCTTCTTCATAGCAAAATCATCCAGAAGTTGACCAAGATGTGTTTGTCTAAGTTTGTCACTCTCAATGTACAGAATGCTCAGTACAGACAAACTCTCTTGACACATTGTGGACCTTCATTCATTTTTAATTCTTTTGAGTCTTGAAAAATACCTCTCTCCCGAGCAGTTGGTGACCATTAAGCTAAGAAACAGCCGCAAGATTGCTTTCACATCAGGGAAGGCCATCTGAATTGTTTCATTGTATATTATTTGATAACGGTCTGTATGAGACAGAGAGTGCTCTTCTGTATGCCTATGGCTTTGTCTCACGTACGAGTGAAAGTGCAAAAATTCATCAGTAAGTTTCAGGTCAACATCTTCTGTGTATGCTTCCATCAACAGTTCAACACCTTGCTGAATTTCTTGCTCAGATGGAGTCAGATTAGCAAGAAAGGAAAACTGTTGTGCAACTTCACTGTACACAGTACCTCTTCTTTTTAAATTGAAGTGAATCTAGTTTAGGAATAAAGGATTTTATCCTAAACTTATCTTCCTTGCCACTTACTTACTCTTTGTCTCCCTGTAACAGTTCTGTAGTTAACATCTGGCAAGGTGGCCTTTGCTTGTTGCTCAAGCTCATCAAAATCTTCTCTAATTTTGCTTACAAAACCCTGAAGTGAACTGTACAAACTTGCACAAGTACTCAATAACAGTTTGGATTTCTGAATGGCTTTGTTGACCTTCTGGAAATGACCTAGCAGACGGGTCCAAAAATGCAGCATAAACACAAATACCAGTTCTTCCATTTTCTGCAAAAGATTGTTAGCTTGAAGCCTGGTATCACCCTTCACATTAACATCAGAGTACAAATGACTGAGGGCATCAGTGATAGCGCTGTAACTTTCCAAAATAGCTTCTGTGGCTTTTGCATGTGCCTCCCACCTAGTGTCTGACAAATATTTAGGCACTTTTGACTGAGGTTGCAAAAATGATTTTAGAACTGCCCATCTCTTTGTGGAGGATGAAAAGGTATAAATTTCATTGATAATTCCAAAACAGTTCACTGCATCAAGGCAGCAATCAACAGCCGAACGGCCCACCAAATTTAACGAGTGAGCAGCGCATGGAATAAATCTTGCAAATTTGTTTTTTTTCAAGGATTTTTTGCTGCATACCCTTGTACCTACCAGCCAAGTGAGCAACACAGACACTTGGCTGTCCTCTCTCCACTTCCCTGAACACAGAATTACATTTTATTATATACTGTTGAGGCGGTTGATGTCCCGCCGGCAGTTTAAAATAAAATGTATGTGTGTGGGTGGTCAGGGGGTATAAGGACTGTAGTGTGGGTGGGGAAGAGTTGGAGTCACATGGTTTGAGGGGAATGGGGAAGACCCAGTAGAACAGCCACTGAGGTCACCAGGGTTGGGGGACTAGCAGTAGGACCCAGCGCAGTCAAACTCAGGGGAGTTGGAGTCTGCAGTGTGGAAACTTCAGGCCCGGTGCTGAGTCCAGGCTGCAGGTAAGGTGACGGCTGTGAGCTGCTGGAGGGCGGTGGAGTGGCGAGGGTCAGCGGGCAAAGCGTGGGAGGTCCCGGTGGGCGGATGGTCAGTGGGGCGGCGAGGTTCGACGGGTCCGGTGAGGCAGCGAGGTGAGTAGGCCCCGGTGCGGCGCGGAGGTGGGTAGGCCCCCGGTGCGGCGCGGAGGTGGGTAGGCCTGGTGCGGCGCAGAGGTGGGTAAGCCCCCGGTGTGGCGCGGAGGTGGGTAGGCCCGGTGCGGCGGGGAGGTGGGTAGGCCCGGTGTGGCGATGAGGTTCGATGGTGGAAAAGGGTTAAATAAACGACATACCTTTTGCTTTATCATGCACTTCCAAGGATCTTTGGAGCAAATTCCTCTTCACAATGAATATAAACCTCACCTGCATTATAATCCCCCCCCCCCCTTCCAAACCACCAAAGCCTCTGGATTCGCAAGCACAGCGCCACTGATGGTAGGTTTTGTAACAACACCACTATCGCACAGCACCACACACCCAGAAGGAATGGGTGACGTTTCGGGTCGAGACCCTTCAGATGTATGAAAGGTAGGTTTTGTAACAACACCACTATGTCAAATGTTTTATACACCTTGGTGGAGCGGGCCGAGGCCCCCCTAGATCTCCAGGCCCTAAGCTTAAGCTTGTCTAGCTTATACGTAAATCCGGCCCTGGTTGTTGTCTGTGGAGTTTGCATGTTTTCCCTGTGACCGCATGGGTTTCCTCCCATATCCCAAAGAGGTGCAGGTTTGTAGGTTAATTGACCGGTGTAAATTGCCTCCAGTAGGGAGTGGGCTAACATAATAAAACTAGTATGAACAGATGATCGATTGTCAAGAGTTTTATTGTCATATGTCCCAGATAGGACAATAGGACAATGAAATTCTTGCTTAACAGAATATGTAAACATAGTACATAATGGGAGAAAAAAAGTTCAGTGTGTAAATACACATGCACACATAAATGCACTCAATAAATAAACAAATAAGTCTGTTGTAGTTCAGAGCTTATTTGTTGCCGTGTTTAATAGCCTGATGGACGTTACAGTTTTCAGGCTCCTGTACCTTCTTCCCAATGGCAATGGTGAGATGAGTGTGTGGCCAGGATGGTGTGGGTCTTTAATGATGTTGGCTGCCTTTTTGAGGCAGCGACTTCGATAGATCCCTTCGATGGTGGGGAGGCCAGAGTCGGTGATGGACTGGGCAGTGTTCACAACCTTTTGCAATCTTTTCCGCTCCTGGACGCTCAAGTTGCCGAACCAGGCCACGATGCAACCAGTCAGTCTGCTCACTACTGTGCACCTGTATCAGTTCAAGAGAATCCTCTTTGACATACCGAATCTCCGTACTTTTCTCAGGAAGTAGAGGCATTGATGTTCCTCCTTTATAATTGCATCAGTGTGCTGGGTCCAGGAAAGATCTTCGGAAATATGCACGCCCAGGAATTTGAACATGGTGGGCAGAAGAGCCTGTTTCCATGCTGTATCATTAAACTAAACATATAAAAGATGATGTAGGAAAGAACTGCAGATTTAAATCGAAGGCAGACACAAAATGCTGGAGTAACTCATTGGGACAGGCACCATCTCTGGAGAGAAGGAGTGGGTGACGTTTCGGGTCGAGACCCTTCAGATGTTTAAAGAAGGGGGTGGGGGGGGGGGACGGTTTGGCAGCGCTTGCGGCGCCGGGGATCCGGGTTCAATTCTGGCTGCGGATGAGGCGCAGCTCTGTGTGCGCGTAGCTGGTCCAGTCTCTCCCCCTGTCTCCCACTCGCATCTGCCGCCTCTCTCCCGCTATCTGTTCCTCAATTTAAATATATTTTTACACATAAATTATGAATAAAGATAAGAATTTATACATGGTTTATTCAGTCAGCGCTTCGTTCACTTTTTCTTTATGGAGAATGACCTTTGACAAATCCCATGATTCCTTGCTTTTATCGGAATTCCGACCCCGCTTATGGATTTTTTTTCCTGGCAGCGTGCAATTGGATTTTTTTTAAAGTTTAAAATATAGGGAGGATGAATAAGGGGAAATGAGCTACCCCTGCGCAGATGGGGGCTATGGGTGAGTGGTGGAATATTTTACAAGTTATTCACATTTTAAACTTAACAATTTAAACAATTCACTTACCTTCTCACTACAAACAATCTAAATCCAATTGCTGGCCCTGCCCGTTCCAATGTGGCAAATCACAGGACACTGAATCCTGGCAGCAAGTGCAATTGGATTTTTTTTCTTGGCAGCAAGTACAATTGGATTTTTTAAAAGTTTAATAGGAGGGAGGGTGAATAAGGGGAAATGAGTCCCCCCCAGCGCAGTTGGGGGCTATGGGTGAGTGGTGGAATATTGTGTTGGGGAACGGGTTGCGTTGGGGGATCGGGTGAGTGGTGGAATATTGCGATGGGGAACGGGTTGCATTGGGGGACCACGCCTCCCGTGGTGTCTATGGGTGAGTGGTGGAATATTGCTTTGGGGTTACGGGTTGGGTTGGGGGACCAGGCCTCCTGTGTGACAGGGACCCAACGGGTCCCACTTTGTCTAGTATATATATATAATTTCATTGTTCCCATATATATATATATATACACACACATTGTACAACAGACACACACATACATACATATATATATATATATATATATATAAATATATATATATATATATATATATATATAAATATATATATATATGTAAAGGTTATTTTTTGTTGTTTATTATGGGTTTCACAGAGTACTATGTTTACATATCCGTTGTGCTGCTGCAAGTAAGAATTTAATTGTTCATATATATATATATTTATTTCTACACGGAACAATGAAATTATATATATATATATATCTACACATAGGTGCGGTAGGATTTGACTGCATTATTATTGCTTATTTACTTGTCTCTTTATATATACAAAGTAATTATTAAGTAACTATTATTAGGTATGTTACCTTCAGCGGCGCTGCAATCCTGCCACTGGCTGTGTGCGCGATTTAGGGGGGGGCGGGGTTAAAACACGGGTTTCTCCTACCTTGTCCTGGTTAATATTTCGTTGGAGTGCAAGCGTTTGCTGAAAAATCGTTCCTACGGGCGTTTTGTGTATTTTTTATTTTTATTCGATCGACAATGTCAGCGCTGGAGTCATTTTAAAATCAGCTTCAGAAACCGTCAACGCTGACAACGGGGACGGATTTCACGCACGGGACAGGTACACGAAAGCAGTTTATTTTAAAGTATAAAAGTGCTTCTTAAGAAGCCTTTAATTCACATTTTTTAATGCGAAACGGTAATTCTTTTCCCCGAACTAACGGCAGAATTTTTCATGCCGATACGGGGTTAAATTCACCGCAAATCAACGTTCCAATTGATCGCGTTCCAGAAAACCCCATTCGCAAGATTATTTAAATGGCCATTAATTTACAGGTATTAAACATTAAATTCCTTCCATTTGGCGTGTAAATCCATGACAATGAGATTTAAAAATTATGTTATATTGTGAATTCTTGTGTGAATGTTATTTGGACACTTAGGCTATTTAAAAATGTTAATCTATTCTTAAGAAATTGATAGATGTTTAGATCTAGTAATTGAATTTTGTAATTATCTACAATTAGGTAACTAAAAGGCCTGTCTCACGAGTCTGCGGTCATTGGCGGTGAAACAGGAAGAATCTACCGCTCCTGGGCCGCCATAGACCGCGCACTCGGTCAAACGCACAATTCCGGGGCCGTGCGGCGTTGTTCCCAACACCGCACGGTGCTAAAATAAAACAACACTGTTCAAAAATATGTTCCTACCGCACAGCCGCCGCCAGTGAGGCACGAGTGCAGCACGGCCGCCGCCACAGCCGCCGCCAGTGTGGCACGAGCGCCGTGCGTCGAACTTGCACCGCCACAGCCTCCGCCAGTGAGGCACGTGTGCGGCACAGCCGCCGCCACAGCGCCGCGATCAGCACGGCCGCCGCCACAGCCCCGCAGATCCAAAATGACGTCATCGCAGTCGGCCCGCCCTTTTTTTTTACTTACCGCAAGCTCGTGGGACCAGCCGTACTTAGATCACTCGGCCCCCGCGCAGCACCCGTGCGGCGCTCCCATGGCATAGGCTCAGCGCTCTCGCTGTTGCCGTGCGGTCCCCTCTACAGGCGAAGCCGCGCTTCACCGCCGATGACCGCAACACCGTGAGACAGAGCCTTAACTAATTATATGCTTTAATTTCATGTCATCTAAGTAAGATTATTTCATATTTGTTTCAGAATGCTTCAACCTATAATAACTGAAAATTTCTTTCAGTTCTCTTAATTTTTAAGAAAGTTATGGGCTTTTGACTGTCCTCGATCACAGCTTTTGAGTTCAGTCAATGAAAAAGCAATAGGGAACAAGATGCTAATTTCCGAGTATGAAAATGGCCATAACTTTTTTAATACTGAAGATATGAAAGTGAATTAGGGGTCAAATTAAACTTCTTTTTATGCTTTATCTGATGGGATAAATTACAGACTTTATTTTTTAAATCACAAAAAGTTGTAACATTGCTACTATTATTAATAATAGTGCAAAGTCAAAATAATGCCCGATCTTAAGTATACTATGTCCTATTATTGCTTATTTATTTGTCTTTATATATATGTCGTCAATGAAGCTCGGAGCGTGTTTGGAGGTTATATGCAGATTCTTGTTTCCCCCTCACTCTCCAGTTCCCCGCCTCCCTCCTCTAATGGCTGCATCGGCCTGAAGGGCCTCCTCACCCGCGCTGTGGGCCTGGCAATGCCGACCGAGTCGGCCGCCGAATCGCCCGGTCTGTGGCTGGAGCCGTCGCCGAGTGGGGACGGGGGACGGGGGACGGGGGACGGGGGACGGGGGACGGGGGACGGGGGACGGGGGACAGACACAACGGCGGCGACGGCGGCGGCGACTACAGCAGCAGCAGCGGCACTGGGCGGCTGCCGGGATATGGGAGGTTTGTTTGCCGTTGATATCAGAGCTCCAGTGGCGCAATCGGTTAGCGCGCGGTACTTATACAGCAGTACGCAGTGAGCAATGCCGAGGTTGTGAGTTCGAGCCTCACCTGGAGCACACGTTTTACGGGCACCCCCGACGGTCTACCTGCTCACACGCACACACACCAAAATACTTCCAAATTACCGCCTATCATTAAAAAAAACTTTTGCAGTATTTTAAACTTCTGATAAAGAGGCCCTTCATGCCTGTTCTCAGTTTAAAAAATACATTGCAATAACTTATTTCACCAAAATTATTATAGTGTTCATTTATAAAATTCAATTGTAAATACATTTTAATTAAAATTAAACTCTCACATGGCCTTTACAAATGAGATTAAATTATTCCTAAAGCATTTAACAATTAGAACTACCAACTATGTTTAAATATGTTTTTGGTCTGGTAAACTTTGAAACAATCCTTCATTATTTTTGTATAGATACAATGCCAAAAATGCAAAATAATGCATTTGAAACTGTAGGATCTACAGTTTATCAAATCACATTGTGATAACATGTTAATGTTGATATATAATCACAAAGCAATTCTAAAGCAGATGAATACAGTCATAAAGAGAGACAGAGCACTGAAAAAGGATCTTTGACCCATTGAGTCCGTGCTAACCATCAAACGGCTATTTTAATACTAATCTGATCCTAACCCATTTTGTTCTCTCTATCTTCAAATCAAATTCTCCCAGATTCTATCATTCACCTGCAAACCAGGGGCAATTATCATTGGTCAATTAACTTATTAACTCACACTTCAGAGGTTATGGGGAGAAGACAGGAGAATGGGGTTGGGAGGGAGAGATAGATCAGCCATTTTGAATGGCAGAGTAGACTTGATGGGCCGAATGGCTTGATTCCTCTCCTATCACTTATAAACATGAATTTATGATTTTTGGGGGGATGTGGGAGGAAATTGTTCACCAAGAGGAAACTGTAGCAGCCACAAGGAGAACACACAAAGTCTATATGATGTCACCAAATGCCAGGGAGGAACCTGAGTCGTTGGAATTGTAAGGCAATTACCAGGTGCACCACTTTGTCCTATGGCTTTGGGCTCTCTATGATTTATTCGCATCTCAACTCATTCTTATCACTGGTCATTTAGAGACAAAGGGACACCTCCTTAAAATATGGCATACAGCAACCATGATGAACCAATTCATTGAGACTATGAAGTAATAGCACCAAAGTGACTCGTCATTAAGTAAGTCATCAAAGAGTTCAGGATTTGCTTATTGTACCTTGATAAAACTGGATTCAGATTTGTAATGGGGCAACCAGTTTCTCCAGAATGGTGGTAGTCTGCTGCCCTTTGTACAATATAGCAACACCACCGACCTTTAAGGAAGAATCACACCCAACTACTACATGAACCATCACACATTATACTACTTCTACCATTTAAAAGAAAATAACCAACATGTGCAAGAAGGTGAACACATTCATGTTAATGTATATTAATTCACAAATGGGTACAAGCTTCTTACATAAAAGTGGCAAGCATGGTTACCAGAATTTACCGAGGTTTAGTTCTGATTTTTGGTACTGCCTTTGTGGAGTTTGCACGTTCACTCTGTGACCGTGCGGGTTTTCTCGGAATACTCTGGTGTCCTTCCACATCCCAAAGACGCGTGGGCTGGTAGATTAATTAGTCACTGTAAATTACTCCTGATAAAATGTGGGTGGAGTAGATGGGCATGTGGGGGAATCAGTCACAGTGGAAATTAATGAATAGGATAATCTATCAGCTATCGCAGTCTTGATGGGCCAAAGTGGCTTTCTTATTTGTTGTAAGGTAGTATGTTAATGCCGTGTGCATTACATTTTATTTTATAATTTCCTGCGTGAAAGTAAAACATTTCACCTGAACTGGGGGTACCCTTAAATCTTCTGCCCGTTATAACCTCAAAAATTTGAATAAATGTCAAACATGATTTTGCTTTCATAACTCCATGCTGACTGCCCTATCTTATCTTCTAAGAACACTGTAATATTCTATTATTTGCTCCACTATCAATGTCAAGCTATGTTGGTCAATAATTAATTTTACAGTCAATTGTGCTGCAGATTGCAACCCTAGAGGCCAGCAATGTTTATTTAATCCTGGCTGAACACCAGGTGGAATCTTACCCTTGATCTGATGTCTCCTAAGCATAGAGGACCCATGTTGATTTTTGGAGGTACCATTTTGAAGTCGATGGATGGGTTGTCCCATTTGTTGGATATAGCAACATCACGAGTCACCTTATTGTCTATGTTGGACTTCCTAACATAGACACCCATTTTGTGTCAAGATTTCCACTAATGCTTTTGTATTCCTGCTCTTGGGTCACTGTGAATATAATTTTGACTGCATGCCCCAGTATTTTCCCCTAATAAACTGAGTGTCTTCAACAATTGATGATAAGACTCAAAATATGAATCACCTGTATCTGTCAGAATCAATTTGTGCAGAAGAAGAATTCTTTCTTTACATATTTGAATTTTCCTTTGTCCAGATTTCCTAAGAGCTTTGTAAAACTGTCTCCTTTTGGAAATCATTGCTTTAAGTCGGATACCATAATTCACTGGGCTCCATGTCATCAACAGTTAACAATGCCTGTCCTTTCTCCAGGATCTGAAGGCAGTGCTCAGTGCGAGTTATTTTTCAAGGTCATCTTCCATTCTTTGTTTTGTCTCCCTCACTGCAATGCTCAATGTTTCCAAAACGAACAACTCTACTACAGCCACAACCGTTCTTTCAATAATCTCTCAGCATATGTTGTGAGCCTAACACACACCTTCCAAAACATCTGCATTATATCTTTGTGTGGATTGCCATCTATTATCTCTAAATCTGCATCTGCTGGTGTAAACCAGCTTCTGCAGTTCCTACCTACACATACTGTCTATCATCTTTTTCCCCTGTCTTCTTTCACACTGGATGTTGATCTCAGGGGTATGATCTTGTCTCTGCCTGACGTTGTTGGTTTCTGGGTTGTAGTTGGTGATCAGATCCCATAGATGAATGTTCTCAGTCTTGCCTGCTTGATACCCCCATCGTCATGTGTAATTTAGCCTAATTTCTCCTTGCATTAGCAGCACTTCTTTTGAGGACATGCAGAGGAAGGCATTGCTCCTGGTTAGCAGATATGGCTAACACTGTATGTTTACCAATGTTTAGTTTAATGTAGTTTAGCTTATTGTCACGTGTACCGAGGTACAATGAAAAGTGTTTTGTTTTATGCTAACCTGTCAGCGGAAAGACTTTAGATGATTACAATCGAGCCGTCCACAGTGTACAGATACATGCTAAAGGGAATAATGTTTATTGCAAGATATATGGGCAGAAGATGAGATCAAGGTAATGAAGTGGATGATCATATTGAAGGATGAATCAGGCCCAAAATGCCAAATTGCCTCCTATTTCCTATTTTGTTCTGTTGTGCCTGTGGGTGTCTTGCCCTATCACTTGGCAATCTGGTGCAATATTCATCACAATACTCTGACCTTTCATTTTAATGATAATTTTAAGTTCACTGCAGTTTTGTACATCACCATCCTTGGCATGAATACCATTATTAGTTTAATTTTCCTGGCACATGAACATGCAGGGAATGGTGAGATGTGGATCATGTGCAGACAGATGGGGTATTTTATATGGCGTCATATTTTGCACAGACATTGTGGGCCGAAGGGCCTATTGCTTTGCTGTACAACTGTATGTTCAACATTCTAACTTCCTCTAATATACATCTAATGGATTAATTCATTTGTGTTAGCTCTGCATATGAATTTTCACATTGACAAAGCATATGTGGACTCTTAATTGTCAATATTTGCTTTGTGCTATGTTGTTAGACTGAAGAAGTTCTCGTGAATGGTTCACTATCAAAGGGCCTGTTTCCATGCTGTATCACTAAACTAAACTTAAACTAAATCAAAACTAAACTAAACTAAAACTGAAACTAAAAACTAAACTAAACTAAACAGTGGATGCCATTATTACTGCCCCTACAGTGCCCTCCATAATGTTTGGGACAAAGATCCATCATCATTTATTTATTTGCCTCTGTACTCCACAATTTGAGATTTGTAATAGAAAAAAATAACATGAGGTTAAAGTGCACATTGTCAGATTTTAATAAAGGTCATTTTTTATACATTTTGGTTTCACGATGTAGAAATTACAGTGGTGTTTATACATAGTACCCCTCATTTCAAGGCACCATACAATTTGGGACACAGCAATATCATGTAAATGAAAGTAGACATAAATGTAGCCAGACATAAAAACAGCTTTTTTTTGCACGAGTAGTAGCTCTACTCAATAACCAAAAATCTGTAGCCTCCTTTTGCTCTGGTGTTTTATTTAATTCACATGATGTTTTATTATTAATGTTTAATGTTTTATGTGTCATTCCTAACTGCCACCGTATGTCATGTTGTCACTTGCGGGCGGAGCACCAAGGCAAATTCCTTGTATGTGAATACGTGGCCAATAAATTTATTCATTCATTCATTCATTCAAACTTATTCATTCATTCATTCATTCATTCATTCATTCATTCATTCATGTTTAGTATTTTGTTGCATATCTTTTGCATGCAATGACTGCTTGAAGTCTGAGATTCATGGACATCACCAGTTGCTGGGTGTCTTCTCTGGTGATGCTCTGCCAGGCCTGTATTGCAGCCATCTTTAGCTTATGCTTGTTTTGGGGGCTAGTCCCCTTCAGTTTTCTCTTCAACAAATAAAAGGCATGCTCAATTGGGTTCAGATCAGGTGATTAACAGCCACTCAAGAATAGACCATTTTTTAGCTTTGGAAAACTTCTTTGTTGCTTTAGCAGTATGTTTGGGATCATTGTCTTGCTGTAGAATGAACTGCCGGCCAATGAGTTTTGAGTTTTGTTTGAACTTGAGCAGATAGGATGTGTCTATATACTTCAGAATTCATCAGCAATTGTATCATCAATGAAAATAAGTGAGCCAGTACCTTCAGCAGCCATACATGCCCAGGCCATAATAAATAAAATCCATCAGTGCTATATAAATAAAATCTATTATTATTATTATTATTATTATTATTATTATTATGGCCTGGGCATGTATGGCTGCTGAAGGTACTGGCTCACTTATTTTCATTGATGATACAATTGCTGATGAATTCTGAAGTATATAGGCACATCCTATCTGCTCAAGTTACACCCCCACCACCGTGTTTCACAGATGTGGTATGCTTTGGTTCTTGGGCAGTTCCTTCTCTCCTCCATACTTTGCTCTTGCCATCACTCTGATATAAGTAAATCTTCATCTCATCTGTCCACAAGACCTTTTTCCAGAACTGTGGTTGCTCTTTTAAGTACTTCTTGGCAAACTGTAACCTGGTCATCCAATTTTTGCGGCGAACCAGCTTGGTTTGTGGTTTGCATCTTGCAGTGTAGCATCTGTATTTCTGTTCATGAAGTCTTCTGCGGACAATGGTCATTGACAAATTCACACCTGACTCCTGAAGCGTGTTTCTGATCTGTTGGGCAGGTGTTTGGGAATTTATCTTAATTACAGAGAGATTTCTTCTTTCAGCTGTGGAGGTCTTCCTTTGCGATTAGTAAGCTCACCAGTGCTCTCTTTCTTGTTAATGGTGTTCCAAACAGTTGATTTTGGTAAGCCTATGGTTTGGTTCATGACTCAACAGTTCTATTCTTGTTTCCCATTCTCATAATGGCTTCTTCGACTTTCATTGGCAGACCTTTGGTCCTCATTTTGATAAACAGCAATAAAAGTTTCCAAAGGTGATGGAAAGACTGGAGGAAAGACTAGGTGCTGAGAACTCTCTTATACTTGCATTAAGGAGGCAATTATTAACACCTGAACAATTACAAACACCTGTGAAGCCATGTGTCCCAAACATTATGGTGTCCTGAAATGATGGGAATGTGTAATTTGTACATGGTGAAACAAAAGCATATAAAAATGGCTTTTATTAAAATCTGACAATGTGCACTTTAACCACATGTGATTTTTTCTATTACAAATCTCAAATTGTGGAGTACAGAGGCAAATAAATAAATGATGGGTCTTTGTCCCAAACATTATGGAGGGCACTGTATAACATTGAACATCCCTGCCGCATCATATCTGCAGCTTGAGCTTCATTTAGGTCATGATTTTTCAGTGTCTTTTCCAGTACAATAGTAATCATACTCACCTTTTCAAAAGTAAGGTCTGGAATGTTATAATCTGTTGATGCTTATTACCAAACCTGAACACTTAGCTGTTTCTCGAGGTTCAGTCCAGGATGGTTCACTGTTGCAATATCTTATTAATTCTCTCAAATTCACCAGCTAATTACCTTTTTCCTCCTTTGGAACCTAACTCCCAGTCTTGCAGTTTAGAAATATATTTGGTGCTGACATGAAGTGCATCATTATTTTTTATCGCCAGTCCTGAGCTATCATCCACCTCATTGGAGAACCTCGGCCTATCTTTAATCAAATTTACTGGACTTTACCTTGAACTAAACATTATTAATTTAATCCTGCATGTGCACACGGTGCTTGGCTCGATTGTAATAATGTATATTCTTTCTGCTGACTGGATAGCATGCAACAAAAAGCTTTTCACTGTACCTCTGCACACGTGACAATAAACTAAACTAACCTAAACCAGCTGCACCGTATGTTTTGTACAATCTGAAATCATTTCTTCTAACAGGATATTTTCTTATGTTAAGAAAGACACAATGTGCTGGAGTAACTCACTGGGTCACCTATTCTTATCGTTGTGGTAGTAGCATTACCATTCAATATCTACATCAAATCCACATTCTCTCTCACCCCCTCCCCCATCCTAGTCGTCCTACCAGTTCCACTGTTCACATCCTTGTATCCCTCTTGTTACCACACCTTTGCCAGCCAACAATAGGCCATTATAGGCTCCATCCTTCCCGAGGTCATCTGTTGCTGGCCCTGATTTGTTCTGGCCTTTTCTAGCTTCCAGTTTATTACCTAACAGTCTGAAGAAGTGTTCCGACCCAAAATTTCACCCATTCTCGTTTTCTCCAGTGATGCTGCCTGACCTGCTAAGTTACTCCAGCATTTTGCGTCTATCTTCAGTACATCAAATGCAGATTCCTGCCTTCTTATCCTGAGCATCTTAATCTTAGTGCACCCACTCATTTTATCTATTGCTGTCAATAATTGTAACAAATATGATAATTGATCAATATGATATTATGATAACCAGCACAATATTAAAAAATCCTTATTTTTAACTAAGATAGACCTAAATGCTGGAGTAACCCAGCAGGTCAGGCAGCATCTTTGGAGAAAAGGAATAGGTGACTTTTCGGGTCTGAACCCTTCTTCAGACTGTTGGAACCCTTCTGCAGTCTCAGTCTGAAGAAGGATTCCGACCTGAAACGTCACCTATTCGTTTTCTCCAGACCCACTGTGATACTCCAGCATTTTCTGTCTATCTTCGGTATAAACCAGCATCTGCAGTTCCTTCCTACAGTACCTATTTTTAACTAGTTTGCCAAGAAAGATAAACTATATTTACAGTTACTGTATATGCTTGCACATAGGGTTTAAAAGCATTCAGCTGTGACTAACAAAAGGGAGAAAGAAGCCTTGCATGAGTTGAGACATTCAGGAAGTCTGATCTTAATCTTCAAGTAAGATAAAGGACAAAAGGACAAAGGACAAAGGACATTTATTGTCACATACACCAATTGGTGCAGTGAAATTTGAGTTACCATGCAGCACACAAATTAGATAAGCACAACACTTTGGAATTAAACATAAAACTTAACCCCCCCCCCCCCCCCTCCCACAGCGGAATCAACGTTTCCCACTGTGAGAGAAGGCACCAAAGTTCAGTCCGCTTCCTCTGTTCACCCATGGTCAGGGCCTATTGAGGCCTCTGCAATCACCGCTACGGCGGCTTTGCGTTCTACCAGGACACTGTACTCTCTTCCATTTTTGATGCTTGTTTTATCTCTGCTTTCGATGCAAAAAGGTAGCAGGTAAAAGTGATATGCAGAGAAAAGGAACTGTAATACAGGTTTACACTAAAGGACACACAGTGCTGGAGTAATGCAGTGGGTCAGGCAGCATCTCTGGAGTACATGGATATGTGGTGTTTTGGGTGGAGACTCTTCTTCAGATCAGTCTGAGTTACTCCAGCACTTTGTGTCCTTTCAGGTAAGATATGTGTTGGGAGGGAAGGTCGGAATTGGGTGTAGCCATGTTCCATTGAATGGAGAATATGGAAGAAAAGATGCATTCTGACGCTGGAAGGAAAGGTATCTGAAAGTTATGGCTACACAAAGTTGTAGAGAGAGATAACTCAGGATATTCACCATTTTGGAACCCCAAACTGAAGACTGGCCATAAATGGACTGCATCCAACATGCTAATGGAGATTAAAAAAATACTGGTGATCTTAATTGCCAGAAAGTTATATTTACTTTCAAAACATGAATTTGGTGCATTCACTGCTCATGCACATATAATGCAGCTGATTCCCATTCCCTAAGGTTTATGAAAGAGTTACAATGGGGTGGCACAGCGGTAGAGATAAAGTCTAAACTCTAAACATACTGCCTGGCCCGCTGAGTTACTCTAGCACATTGTGTCTATCTTTGATCTAAACCAGCATCTGCAGTTCTTTGTTTCTACATTCAAGTTTATGTTGATACTGACACCAATTAGCATGAATCAACAGAAAGTCCCATGGGTCTTTGGCAACCTGCTTAAGCACTTTTCACAAATACTGTACTTTGAAGGGAGCGTTACTTGATTAAAGCCAGCTGTTGGTTCTGGAATTTGAGTGCTCAGTGCTACTTCTAACTATTTCTCACAAACACACTGGTGGCAGGGATCAGTGCACTATGATCAGGAGTGGGATGCTCCTGAATCAAACTAAAGCATGTTGAGACCAACCTTCTCTCCTTCCTTCGCTCCTGATTGACCAAACCCAGCACAGGCCAACAAACTCATAGTACTCACTATATATGTAAATGTCCGAGTATCAAAGTTGAGAGTGTACAGTTCCATGAGGTTGTTGAATCTGGAGAATTCATTGCTGTGGAGGCCAAGTCATTGGGTATTTTTAAAGTGCAGATTGATCGGTTCTTGATGAGTAAAGGGCGTCAAAGTTTGCGGGGAGAAGGCAGGAGAATGGGGTTGAGCGAGAAAAATAGATCAGGTGTGATCGACTGATGGAGCAGACATGATGGGCCGAATGAAAACTGGAGCATCAGGAGGAAACCCATGCGGTAATAGGGAGAACGTACAAACCACACAGACCTAAAATCAGGATTGAACCCAGGTCTTTGGCGTATGAGGCGGTGGCTCCACCAACTGTGCCACTGTGCTATGACCTTTGGAGATCTTTGAACTATCTTTAATCAGAATTTCTCATACTTCAATGTTAGTCTTTGCACTAAATGTTGTGCCTATCCTTTACTTGTGCACTGTGGATGGCTTGATTGTATTCATGTATAGTCTTTTTTTTAACTGGATAGCATGCAAACAAAAGCTTTTCACTGTACCTTAGTACAATTAAACTGTAATAAATTGAGCTAAACTAAACATCCCTGGTCACTGGCTTTTTCCTGACAAACCACTAGCCCCCACTCGTTCCCATGCCCCTGATAGCAGGTACCTCTCCCGGTCACTAACCACAACACCACAGCCATTAATCACCAGCCTAATCCCCAAACTCCCTCACTCTGAAGAAGGGTCTCGAATGAAACGTCACCTATTCCTTTTCTCCAGAGATGCTGTCTGACCCACTAAGTTACTCCAGCTTTTTGGGTCTATCTTCGGTTTGAACCAACATCTGCAGTTCCTTCCCATACTTCACCTCCTGTCATTCAGACTTCACATCTGAACACTCGTTCTCACCCAGGTTACCACTGGTGTTCCCAAATATCAATACTACTCCCTGACACCTCAGCTCATCCTGGTCTGGAGAATTACTCCACGACCACCAAGCTCCCATATAACTGCTGGTGTCACTCACTGACAGCTACCAATGTGGTGTGGACTTACCAGCCGGAGCCTGGGATCCCTTGCCGGGGATCGCCGGAGAAGAGCTCCGACCGCCGGCCTGCAGCCTATAACATCCTCAAGCCGGGGTCTCCGGTAGGAAGGTGCCGATTCGGGCGCTCCAAGCGTGTTCGACCGTCCCGACGTCAGAGTTTAGATCATCCCGACGAGAGGGCCTGTACATCCGGCCGTCCGTAGAGGCAACTACGGAGGGTTTATGGCCCGACCACAGTTGAACAAAGGAGGAGGACTGACTGAACTTTGTTGCCTTCCACCACAGTGAAGAATGCTGTGGTGGATGTATGTGTTAAATTCTATTGTGTATTGTGTGTTATTTTTTAAAGTGTATCGCTCCCGGGCATTTTCATTTCATTGCACCATCGTTGGTGTATGTGAGAAATAAATTTGACTTTGACTTTGACTTTGTATCCTGCGTGTCATTCTCAAGCTCCTGAATGTGAAACCTACTCCTCAACTACCCAACAGAATCACTAGCATCTGACATTTTATCAAGCCCTCTAGCAATCTATTGACCCTAAGACATCTTACTCTCTTCCTCACTTTGCCACCTGCCATTCTTCCCTTGAGACTCCCTTCTCTGGGTCTGTATGTGAGGCCTGTTCAGTAACACACCCCACCCTGGGCTTTGTGCACTACTGGATTAGCCAGTGACTGCCTCAAAAGCACTCTTTTTCTTCTGTGTCTATGACAAAAACCATTGGCAGGGATTGTCATAGAGTCATAGAGTGATACAGTGTGGAAACAGGCCCTTCAGCTCAATAGTCTCACCTGCCTGCGCTTGGTCCATTTCCCTCCAAACCTGTCCTATTCTTGTACCTATCTAACTGTTTCTTAAATGTTGGGATAGTCCCAGCCTCAACTACCTCCTCTGGCAGCTTGTTCCATACACCCACCACCCTTTGTGTGAAAAAGTTACCCCTCAGATTCCTATTAAATGTTTTCCCCATCACCTTAAACCTATGTCCTCTGGTCCTCGATTCACCTACTCTGGGCAAGAGACTCTGTACATCTACCTGATCTAATCATCTCACACATGCTTTGATAGGGAGAATGCTGATGTGCGTTCCCGAGCGCCCATACATGCCCAATGGTATTACAGTCACAGTCACAGAGGCCGACAGAAGATCCTTCAGGGGGGTGAACCCTCGGAAAAGCATCTGAACCTGATGGTATCATAATCATAATCATACTTTATTAGCCAAGTATGTTTTGCAACATCAAATTTGATTTGCCACAGTCATACAAATAAAACGGAACAGAACACACAAAATACATTTTAACATAAACATCCACCACAGTGACTCCTCCACATTCCTCACTGTGATGGAACGCAAAATAAAGGTCGAGTTCTCAAAACCTGTGCAGACCAACTGGCTAGAGTTTTTGCGGACATTTTCAACCTCTCATTATTGAGGTCTGAGGTTCCCACCTGCTTTAAGAGGGCATCAATAATACTGGTGCCCTTGTAGAGTAAGGTGATGTGCCTCAACAACTATCGACCAGTGGCACTAACGTACGTGGTGAAGAAGTGCTTTGAGAGGTTGGTTATGGTGCATATCAACTCCTACCTCAACAAGAACCTCGACCCATTTCAGTTTGCCTACCGTCACAACAGGTCAATAAAGGATGCAATCTCATTGGCTCTCCACTCCACAATGGACCATTTGGACAATAAAAACACTTTCGTCAGGCTGTTGTTTATAGACTACAGCTCGGCATTCAATACCATTATCTCCTCCAAGCTGGTTACCAGTGTAGGGCTGAGGATGTCCTGGTTGGGTTGCTCCTGGGTCTGGCCAAGCTGGCCATTCGCGAGTCATGGCGCCAGGCATAAGAGGGCACTGCCCGAGCCGGCTGCCTGCCCCTTTTCCGGGGTTACGTCCGTGCCCTGGTGGTGTTAGAGAGGGACTACGCACTGTCCATGGGCGCCCCGGGGGATTTCCGGGACCGCTGGTCACCACGGGGGGTTGAATGCATCCTTGACAAGGAGTGTATGATAGTTGTATAATAGTTTATCATTTGTCGTGTATTATGGTGGTGGGTTCTGTTGTTTTTTTTCTACTGAACTGTATATATTTAATATTAAATATTTGAAAAAATATTTTTGATTATTAAAAAAAGCTGGTTACCAAGCTCATGAACTGGGTCTCTGTGCATCCCGCTGCAATTAGATCCTCGACTTCCTCATCCACAGACTACAGTCTGTTCGAATTGGCAGAAATACTTCTTCCTCATTAACAATCAGTACGGGTGCACCTCAAGGCTGCCTGCTCAGCCCCCTGCTCTACTCACTCTATACTCATGACTGTGTAGCCGGACACAGTGCGAACTCCATTTTCAAGTTCACCGATGACACCGCCGTTGTTGGACAAATTACAGATGGTGATGAGTCAGCGTATAGATTGACCAAATGGTGCCAGCACACCAACCTGGTTCTCAATATCAGTAAAACCAATGAACTGATTGTGGACTTTGGAAGAGGAAAGATGAGGACCCACAATCCTGTTTATATCAACGGGACAATGATGGAGAGAGTCAAAAACGTCAAATTCCTGGGCGTGCATATTTCCGAAGATATATTATGTCAAAGAGGATTCTTTTGAATTTCTACAGGTGACCAGTAGAGAGTACATTGACTGGTTGCATCATGGCCTGGTTCGGCAACTTCAACGCCTGGGAGCGGAAAAAACTGCAAAAAGTTGTGAACACTGCCCAGTCCATCATCGGCTCCGACCTCCCCACTATCAAAGGGATTTATCGGAGTCGTTGACTCAAAAAGGCAGCCAGCATCATCAGAGACCCACATCATCCTGGCCACACACTTATTTCACCCTTGCCATCAGGAAGAAGGTACAGGAGCCTGAAAACTGTAACATCCAGGTTCAGGAACAGCTTCTGCACTACAGCCATCAGGCTATTAAACACTACAACCTCAAATAAGCTCTGAACTTCAATATATTATTATTATTATTATTATTCTACTACTATTGTTTGTTTTTTGAGTATATATATATATATATATATATGTAAATACGCTCTTCTCAAGCTTACCCCCCTAGTCTAGTTCAGTACAAAACACTGAGTCAAGCACTGGAACAACTAAACTTTATTTTTAGATTGAACAGCAAATTCCCCTATACGATACCTAAACCACCATGGGTTCAATCCTTGTCTCTGCCTGGCCAAGCCCTTTAGCCTCGTGCAAGCAGACACACTCCAAAAGGTCATGCAGTCCCAAGCGTTCCTCCAGAAGATCGACCTCGATCCTAGATGGAGCCACCTTTTATAGGTCCATGAACCTTGAGGGGCCGAACTAGATAGGGGTGGTCTCTTTACAGTCCAATCAAACATATTAATTACATGAATACATTATTGACAGTTCCCCGAACTAATTACAGTCTCCCATACATTGTTTCTTGGAGAAGCTTCTGGAAGGAAGCTAACTGAATAATGCAACATTTACCCTGGAACTCAAAACAACCCTGCCAGTGCTTAACACTTCGGCCAATCAACAAACAGCAGGATAACTATCTTGCAACATTATTTACATTATTTACAATTCATTTGCAGCAATCCAATCATATCAATGGATTTAAGTTTGTTGCAGAGTTTTTTTTATAGATTTCATCAATTAAGGTAAAATGAGGAGAACACCTGGATCTTTCACCATCCTGCATATCAATCTGAAGCTCAGACTAATCGGCGCCATCCACACCCTGTAAATTTCCACTGACAAAGGTTAAGCAATTCTGACAAATGCAGGGATCCTCCCTTTTATGGTGTCTTTAATTTGGTCAATATTAACAAATATACACACTGAACATTTTTTTTCTTGTTTATCATATTGTTTACAGTGTACTATATTTACATATTCTGTTGTGCTGCAGCAAGTAAGAATTTCATTGTTCTATATGGGACACATGACAATAAAACACTCTTGATTGATTTTATTTTTCTCGAGACTGGCACCAGTTGACCGAGTGGATCCGCACTTTGCAATGGCATCCAGCAGATGGCGCTGAATGACCAGAATCATGATCACTGACTGTGTTGGATGCGGAGCTTTGGACTGAGTTCCTTGCAGTAAAGCAATGTTAGCACCATTTGATCACCTCATCCAACTTCAGCCAACACGGCCATTCTTCCTGGTATGAATTCCTTTACAACCGGGTTATAATGCCTATGCCAGTCTATGCCAGGGCAACCCCACAGTGAGTTGGCAAGATTCAGAATAGTGTAATAATAATAATAATGGATGGGATTTATATAGCGCCTTTCTAATACTCAAGGCGCTTTACATCGCATTATTCATTCACTCCTCAGTCACACTCGGTGGTGGTGAGCTACTTCTGTAGCCACAGCTGCCCTGGGGCAGACTGACGGAAGCGTGGCTGCTAATCTGCGCCTACGGCCCCTCCGACCACCACCAATCACTCACACACATTCACACACATTCACACGCAGGCAAAGGTGGGTGAAGTGTCTTGCCCAAGGACACAACGACAGTATGCACTCCAAGCGGGATTCGAACCGGCTACCTTCCGGTTGCCAGGCGAACACTTAGCCCATTGCGCCATCTGTCGTCCACAGATAGCATAGCAACAGGCCCTTCAGCCCCCGATTTACATTCTGTATGACTGTTCTAGTGGGCACTTTGTTGTGACTCTTTGGAACATTTAAAAAAATGATGTTCCCATATGTTCCAGTAGCCTTCAAGGTCAGCTGCAGGAGGTGCCCCCGGGATACAATGATGTCCGGGCAAGCTGAGAGATGTTGGTTCGTGGGCCAATCCGATCGAAGGCGATGGAGGGAGGCTCTGCAGGAGCCTTTAAAAAAAAAACCAAAAATATGATTTATTCAAATATTTACAATACTATTTCCAACACCAAATAATTCAAAACAAAAGCCACCACCACAATACAAGTAAAACACATTTTCCTTAAACAACTATTTCCCCATCCTTATTAAGGATGCATTCCACCCCCCAAAGTGCCCAGCGGTCCCGGAATCCCCCCAGGGTGCCCGTGGACAGCGCGTAGTTCTTCTCTAAAACCACCCGGGCACGGACGTAACCCCAGAAAAGGCGCAGGCAGCCAGCTTGGACAGAGCCCTCTTTCTGCAAGAGTCAGGGGTTTACCTGGTTCTGGAGCCGCTCGAGTACATGGAGCTCGCAGGCAGACTGGACTTTGGAAATGACGCCAAAACATAGCCTGCATGTGTAAGTATGCAAAAATAATTTCACTGTGCAGTTGCACATGTGACAAATAAAGCCCCATTGAACCATTGGGCATTTTGGGCAGGAGTGCTGTCTAACTATGCTGCCATTGCAGGAAGGACTCGCCGGTGAATTGGCCAATTGCTCTGTGGTATGATGACAAAATTACAGCATGCAATTAAATCAGTGTGAATCATAATCTAAGAAAACAATCTCGCTCATTGCAAGGCAACCAAAATTTCAAGATACTCAGACTACCAAAAGAATGTCGAGCTGTCATCAAGACACTCCACTATTGATGGAAAGTGACAAACAAGGAAGGGAAAAATGAAAGCACAGCGCTCTTTTCAGTAAGTGCAATTACAAAGTAATGCTACTCATCTGAAGAATGCGAAAGATAGACTCTTGTATGAACTTTCTTTAGTTTTTATATGTTACATGCACCCAAGGCTGAACATCGATAGAAACACAATAAAGGCCATACATGACATTCCAGGTGAAATTGGTCTTTTCACTGGGGAGATAAAATTAGCTTGTGGACTGGTAATGATGTATTTATTTTTTCTTCTGCTTTGGTCGATCTTGAGGGAAACATTGTCTTTGGTCGTTAGCAATAAACTTGCACAGGAGAATCACATGCAGATTGCATTAAACTCCAGTCTATTTGGTTCTACAAAGAGAGGATGACATGTGGTTGGTGTGTGAGCATGAGATTGGTGCATGGGATCAAAGATGAACAAGCTCACCAGCTTTGACTGATTGAAAGATACAGCGTGGATAAAGGCCTTTCAGCCCATCGAGTCCATGGCAACCATCGATCACCCGTTCACACAGGTTCTGTGCTATCCCACTTTCGTATCTACTCCCAATACACTCGGGGTAGTTTACTGCGGCCAATTATCCTTCAAACTCGTACATCTTTGGGATGTTAAAGGAAACCGGAACATCCAGAGGAAACACATGCTGTCACAGGGAGAACGTACAAACTCCACACATACATCACCTGAGGCCAGGATCCAACTTGGGTCACTAACGCTGTGAGGCAGCACCACTGTGCTGCCCTCTGTGAAATGGAAATTGAAATGGCCGGCCCCTGAAATACACTCATTTCCTCTGCTTCACATCGGCAATCTTTACTATACCACATGTGTCTAGCTGGCTACGTCTAAGGGCTAGTCTGACTCCTCCACCCCACACCCCTCCCTACCTGTTGTGAATTCTCAAATGCTTACACTCATTAGAAAACAAGTATCTAATCGAAAGAGAAATGGCACGATTGGGGCACCTGGTCCATTTAAACTGCCACATGCATTATGCAGCCTCCTGGAATAGCCAATTCCAATATCCATGGGAAAATATGTAAGGGGAAGATTGGAATGCTCTGCTCGGGCAGTAGTGGAGGCAGATATGATAGTAGCATTTAACATGCTTTTAGATTGGCTCATAGAGGTTCAGGGAAAGGAGGGGTATAGATCATATGCAGGCAGAGGAGATTAGTTTATCTTGGCATTATGTTCGGCACTGACCCGTGCTCCACAGGGCCTGTTCCTGCGCTGCACTGTTCTATATTCTATGTAATTAGGTCGAGAGCCTCCAATCCATTAAAAAGATCAAATAAGTTCCTGGTGATCTGATGAATGGTTTCAGCAACTTCCAGTGATTCACCCACCTTCTTATGACACAATGGAATCTATTCAGGCGCCTTTTTTGAATGCAAACTTCATTGCAGTACATGGCGGCAACTTAATCCAGAAGCTAACGACGCTGCAAAAACAATTCAGTCCAGTTCATTTATTTGTGCCCTTTGTTAATATCACCACATTGTTATGGAGTCACAAGTTCACAAGTTCACAAGTTATAGGAGTAGAATTAGGCCATTTGGCCCATCGAATCTACTCCGCCATTCAATCATGGCTGATCTCTGCCTCCTAATCCCATGTTTCTGCCTTCTCCCCATATGAGTCATGGGAGACAGAGTGATACATTATGGAAACAGGCCCTTCTGCCCAACACCGACCAACATGTCCCATTTACACTAGTCCCACCGGCCTGCGTTTTGGCCCATATCCCTCTCAACCTGTCCTATCGATGTACCTGTCTAAATGTTTCTTAAAGGTTGCGATCATACCTTGTTCGAAGCTGCCAGCACACGTTGCCCTACCTAGTGAAATAAAACCTATGTTTATTATTTAAGGCCCTTAATCATACCTTCTTAACCTTTTCCAATGATACAAGCTGCTATCCTCGACCTCCAATTCAGACTAAGATGTTAATCCCATTTGCTTTCTCAGAACCCCTTTCACAAACACAGCATCTTCCATTACATGAGGGCACTAACAACAATGTATTGTATCTTATCCAGCCTTGTTGCCATTCCCATCTGCATATGGCTTCAATAACTTCAGTGAATCTCCTCCCCTGCTCTCTTCACACCCTCCCTTAAGCACTGGCTATCTTAGTTCTTCATCTTGTCCAGATGCACTCAAGCCTAAGTTTGATGCAGAATGAGGTGAGTAACAGTGTGGATCTGGCTGGGAACCCTCACCAATTGTGATGCTTTCTCTCCCACTAAGGCAACCTGTCCAATAATCTAAATGGCAGAGAGATCTCAGCTTTGTCTCATTCTTATCCCAGCCTTTCATGCTTCCTAGCCTTCCCAGCCTGGCTCAAGTCCAGAACCAGGTGTTAATATCTGCACGATGAGCATTATGTGCAAACGTTATTGGGGCAGAATTAGGCCATTTGGCCCATCAAGTCTACGCCATTCAATCATGGCTGATCTATCTTTCCCTCTCAAGCCTGTTCTCCTGCCTTCTTCTCCATGTTAAATGGATTTAATTTGAAATGCAGGGAGTGAGCAGTAGAGGGTGCTCTTTCCTCACACATCCAGCATGGTTTAGCTCAGACTTGCTCCTTGATGAAAATACTTGGAAGAAACGCAACCCGGGAACTTTGGGACCACAAGCTTCATCCAGGCGTGTGGGTAGCTGTGACACTGCGTATGTACCAGGATCCTTCCACCTGGGCCTTTAAGCCTGGAGTGAGCCAGACTTTACTCCAGTCCCAGAACCCCAGTGACTTCACCAATTACAGAGGCTCCAGCTCAAATAGAACTTTCCCAGATGTGATCCAGGAGTTTGGAGGTCACTCCTTTATTTCAGCACAGTGACTTTTGTTCAATGTGATTACGGCATGTGAAAAATGATTGTCTTTAGCTTCCCTCCTATTTTCCTCTTTTCCTGAACACATAGCAGGATGTTTACAGTGAATGGAATGCTTCTGGGGAGTGTTATAAGGATCTTAGAGTATAGGTACATAGTTCCCGGAAAGTGGCATCACAGGTAGATAGGGTGGTCAAGAAGGCTTTTGGTAGATTGACCTTGATCAGTCAGGATATTAAGATATTATATTGCAGTTGTATAAGATGTTGGTTAGGCCACATTTGGAGTATTGTGTTCAGTTTGGGTCACCCTGCTATTGGAAGAATGCAACTAAGTTGAAAGAGTGCAGACAAGAGTTACGAGGATGTTGCTAGAGTTATGGAGAAAGATAGGTCAAACTAGGACTTTATTCCTTGGAGCGCTGGAGCCTGTGGGGTGATCTTATAAAGTGCTTTCAGAAAGTACCATTTTGTTACGTTACAGCCTTATTCTAAAATGGATTAAATTCATTTTTTTTATCATCAATCTACACACAATACCCCATAATAAAAAATCGAAAACAGGTATTTAGAAATTTTTGCAAAGTAATTAAAAAGAAATAACTGAAATATCACATTTACATAAGTATTCAGACCCTTTACTCAGTACTTTGTTGAGGCACCTTTGGCAGCGATTACAGCCTCAAGTCTTATTGGCTATGACGCTACAAGCTTGGCACACCTGTATTTGGGTAATTTCTCCCATTCTTCTCTGCAGATCCTCTCAAGCTCTGTCAGGTTGGATGGGGAGCGTCGATGCACAGCTATTTTCAGGTCCCTCCAGAGATGTTCGATCGGGTTCAATTCCGGGCTCTGGCTGGGCCACTCAAGGACATTCACAGACTTGTCACAAAGCCACTCCTGCGTTGTCATCGCTGTGTGCTTAGGGTCGTTGTCCTGTTGGAAGGTGAACATCCGCCCCAGTCTGAGGTCCTGAACGCTCTGGAGCACGATTTCATCAAGGATCTCTCTGTACTTTGCTCTGTTAATATTTCCCTCGATCCTGACTAGTCTCCCAGTTCCTGTCGCTGAAAAACATCCCCACAGTATGATGCTGCCACCACCATGCTTCACCGTAGGTATGGTATTGGCCAGATGATGAGCGGTGCCCGGTTTCCTCCAGACTTGGCGCTTGACATTCAGGCCAAAGAGTTCAATCTTGGTTTCATCAGACCAGAGAATCTTGTTTAGGTGCCTTTTGGCAAACTCCAATTGGACTGTCATGTGCCTTTTACTGAGGAGTGGCTTCTGTCTGGCAACTCTACCATAAAGGCCTGATTGGTGGTGCTGCAGATATAGTTGTCCTTCTGGAAGGTTCTCTCATCTCCACAGAGGAACTCTGGAGCTCTGTCAGAGTGACCATCGGGTTCTTGGTCACCTCCCTGACCAAGGCCCTTCTCCCCCGATTGCTCAGTTCGGCCGAGTGGCCAGCTCTATGAAGAGTCCTGGTGGTTCCAAAGTTCTTCCATTTAAGAATGATGGAGGCCATTGTGCTCTTCGGGACCTGCAATGCTGCAGAAATTGTTTTATACCCTTCCCCAGATCTGTGTCTCGACACATCCCTGTCTCGGAGCTCCACGGACAATTCCTTCATCTTCATGGCTTGGTTTTTGCTCTGACATGCACTGTCCACTGTGGGATCTTATATAGACAGGTGTTTGCCTTTCCAAATCATGTCCAATCAATTTAATTTACCACTGATGGACTCCAATCAAGTTGTAGAAACATCTCAAGGATAATCAATGGAAACAGGATGAACCTAAGCTCAACTTTGCGTGTCATAGCAAAGAGTCTGAATACTATTTGTAAATGTGATATTTCAGTTATTTCTTTTCAATTACTTTGCAAAAATTTCTAAACACCTGTTTTCGCTTCTTCATTCTGGGGTATTGTGTGTAGTTTGATGATTTAAAAAAAGAATTTAATCCATTTTAGAATATGGCTGTAACGTAACAAAATGTGGAAAAGTGAAGGGGTCTGAATACTTTCTGAACGCACTGTAGAGGTTTATAAAAACATGAGGGGAATTGATAAGGTGTGCGCACAGAGTCTTTTACCCAGGGTAGGGGAATCAAGAACTAAAGTTCATAGATTTGGGGTCAAAGAAAGATAGTTTAATAGGAACCTGAGGGGCAACCTTTTCACTCCGAGGGTGGTGGGTGAAATGGGCTGTCAGAGGAGGTAGTTGAGGAAATAATATAACATGATTTAAAAGACACTCAGACAGGTATATGGATAGGAAAGGTTTAGATGGATATGGGCCAAATCCTGGTAGGTGGGACTAACTTAGATGGGGCATCTTGGTCGGCATGGATGTGTTAGGCTGAATGGCCAGTTTCCGTGCTGTATTAATCTATGACTATGACATAGACCCCCTTCTGGGTCTCTCATCCCTCGGCCAGGTTCGGCAAGAGATGGAATCTGACGGGAATGTTGCCTGAGTGAACAATGTACATTCTGCGCTTGTTATCTTTAAAGGACGGAGAATCAGAGTGCACAGCTCTGTAATTTCCGTGGCTGGGAGTGGCAGTCTTTTCTTGGCAAGCGTACTAGCTTGTTCTTCGAGCCCAGACAGTGAGTGCGGATAATTGTGTCTGGATCATCCTTTGCTGGCAGCTGTACTTAGGCACTTCCCAGAAGGTGTCAATAAGGAGAAGCGGCAAAAGCAGTGACCTATTTTCATCACGGGCCCCCAAATCAGCCATCTCCCAGGTCTGCAGTATTGGGCTCAAAAGAGTTTCAGATAGTAACATTTAAGAGTCTTTTGGAAAGGCACATGGAGTTGGAGGGATATGGATCACCTCATTCAGACAGAGGAGATTATTTAGCTGGCATAGACACGGTGATCTAAAGAGCCTGTTCCATGTGCTGTACAAATCTATGTGTAGGAAGGAACTGCAGATACTGGTTTACACTGAACTTAGACACAAAATGCTGGAGTAACTCAGCGTCTCTGGAGAAAAGGTGCTGTTTTGGGTGGAGACCCTCCTTCAGACTGAGAGACAGGGGAGAGGGATAGTGAAACAAGGCAGGATGACAGTGAAATTAGTAGGATGACTAGGGTGTGGGAGGACAGAGAGAGAGGGAATGCAAGGGTTACTATTCTATGTACTACCAAGTCACTGGACACAGTACATGCCAGTAATTAAACTCGCTATCTTCAACCTGTATATCTGCGATCTTTAGTTTCCTCCCACACTTCAAAGACGTACAGGTTTTTGATCCCTGGTGTATGTAGGGCAGTGTTAATGTACGGAGATTGCTGGTCGGTGCGGACTCGGTGGACCGAAGGGCCTGTTTCCACGCTGTATCTCTAAACTAAAACTAAGCTAAACTAAACCTACAAAACTGCATCTTTGGAATGTTGCAGGAACCAGAGCACCTGGAGAATACCTATGTGGTCATAGGGAGAACGTACAAACTCTACAGACAGCATCCGTTCAGGATCGAACCCGGTTCTCTGGTGCTATGTGGCTGCAGCTCTACCACTGCACCACTGTGCTTCCCCTAAGAGTGTAAGATAAGACTGGGTCAATACACAAATGTCACCATGTTTTAGGCACCACCCTGTCTGTGCTTTTCATGTTTGAAATTTTTTTTTATTAGCTGTTAACAGTTGCAAAACTAAGAATCATGCAGCTTTCATAAGAGCTGCAAATTCTTTGTGGGCAGGTTAGTGTTTGTAGAGAGAATCCTAATTTGTTGATTTGCTTTCCCTAATGAGCCTGTCCCATTTAGGCGATTTTTCAGTGGACTGCCGGCGACTGTCAAGTTGCCAGCAGTCGCCTGAGAAACCGGGATCTGGAACGGCGACTGTCAGAGTGGAACACACGCACACACACACACACACACACAAACACATCGCAAAGGCGGGGGCCAGGGCAAGCGGGGAGTGTTGTCTAAAAAATTCCCACGGTGCAAAGCGAAGGTGATACAGACACACACCGCGATGAACAGGAAAGTTGGCGCTGTAATGAAGCACAGTGTATGGTAAGTTCTTTAAAAGAGGGGGGAGAAAGGGGGAGAAGGAGGGAGAAGGAGGGAGAAGGAGGGAGAAGGAGACAACTTTTAAGAAGCCAGAGATACACAGCTGTGAAGTTCGGCGGACATTTAACATTACCGGTCGTTTCCTTGGTTCTGAAAACTACTGCTTACCTTTTTTTTCCCCCAATGAGCCAATGAAATTCACCGGTCAGCACTGGCTCCAACCTACGAGAACCTACGAGAACCTTCGACCTTCTGGCAACCCATTAGGACCACCTTGCGACCCACCAACATGTTGAAAAATTCTCGGCTACCATAATGAGGCCGCGACCAGTTCCCAAAATGTGGGAACTCCTCACGACCATGAAGGCGACTCCCCGGCAACCACCCGCGAACATGTGGCGACCATGTGGCGACTGCAAAGTCTCCTGCAGTCGCCAAAAAAGTAGCCTGCGGGACAGGCCCATAACTGGAAGGATATGGTTATGATAATTTCCAGAAATTAGACTTTTAACAGAGAGCTTCGGTCACAGTATTTTGGTATTGTCTTATGTGAGATTGTCTTTACTTTAGTTTACATTAGAGATACAGCGCAGAAACAGGCCCTTCAGCCCACCGAGTGCATGCCTACCAGTGATCAACGCATACACTAGCGCTATCCTACACAATAACGACAATTTACAATTAAAAATAAGTCAAGCTACAAACCTGTATGTCTTTGGAATATGGGAGGAAACCGGAGCACCCGAAGAAAACCCACATGATCACAGGGAGAACATACAAACTCTGTACGGAAATTACCCGTAGTCAGGATCGAACCGGGGTTCTCTGGCGCAACAAGGCAGCAACTCTACAGCTGCACCACTGTGCTGCCCAATTGTCCAGTAACTTAAAACAGTGGACAAAAACATTGTGGACTATTGAAAGAGAAAATGACCCCTGTTGTGTGATTCCATCATTTTCCATATGCAACTTCCTTCATTTGAAGTATTTAGCTAACTTAGTCATAGAGTCATACAGCGTGGAAACAGTCCCTTGAGCCCAACTTGCCCTCACCGGCCAACATGTCCTATCTACACTAGTCCCACTTGCCTGCGTTTGGCCCATATTTGTTTAAATCTGATCCTATCCAAGCACAACGCCAGGAATGCGAGCTACCGCTCTGAAAATCAATCTGTAACTGGCATGAAAATTCTCATTCAAAACTTTTGTTTATTGGATACTATGCTCCTCTTCCCGAGTCTTTAGCCACCTGCAGATAAGGATGCGTAGGTGGCTTGCTGCCAAGCCTCTGCAAGCATTGCTTTCTAATTAAGTGCCAGGAGGAATGGGTGGATCTGCCTGATTTCCTCCCTTTCACAAGTGCTGGCCTGCACTTGGCACCTCATCCTGGCAGTGAGTCTGCCAGTGGAACGTTGGCCTGTGTGCAAGTCCCTGCACCAGTCCACATCCCACCCCTTCCTGGAGCAATGTTATCAGGGCAAGAATGTATAGAGATTCTCTATACCACACAGATACATATTTATGCCAAGGTCAGAACTTTGCATACGGTGAAGAAAGAAAAAAATTTAGCTTGCAATTCCAATGAGCAAATGGAATGAAAGTTTTCTTTTCCTTGGTTATAATAAAACAAGAAAATATTGGACCCGGCAGAATGCTTTATGTCTGTTGAGCAATATCTTTTCTTGAAAAATGAATAAGCTAAATGTGCTTGTCTACATTAACAGTTCTTTGTGTACATTAACATTAACACATAATATATTATTTCTATTTTAGAGAAACAAGGAACTACAGATGCTGGTTTACAAAAAAAGCACAAAGTGCTGGATTAACGCAGTTAGCATCTATAGAGGATAGGCACAAAATGGTGGAGTAACTCTGTGGTTCAAGCAGCATGGAGAAAAGGAATAGGTAACGTTTCAGGTCGAGACATGAATAGGTGACGTTTCAGGTCGGAATCCTCTTCATTTTTTTTAATTTCTACTTTATATTGCAATGGATATGTGGGACCCAGTTTATTATTATTTTAGGTAAAACTTTGTTTTTAAAGTCTTAGCCAGGATCAATTTATTGAGCCATCAGGCTATTACACACCTCCAAATAAGCTCTGAAATACATCAACTTTGGGGCAATGGTTTTCTCTCTTTGCGTTATTATTATTTGTTTATTTTTATGTGTATATAAATGTATGCATATATATAATATATATGTGTGTGTATATTGAACTTTTATTTTTTTAATTTATTATATTATTTACAGAGTATTAAGTGAGAATTTCATTGTTCTGTTTGGGACATACGACAATAAAACACCCTTGACACACTTGCCTCTCATGAAATGTTTTCTTCCCTGAAGGAGCACATGGATGCCACTACACTGCTCCCAAGTTATTGGCAGGTTCTGATGACCATTCTTCTCTCTCCTAGCCTTGACAATGAGTACAGAAGGGAGGACACTTGACTACAGACCAATGGTGAACCTGATCCTTTGCTAAACCCACATAACTGCTTACCAGAATTGACCAGTGGGTTAAAGAAAAACAGGAGTAATGTGCATTCCTGTTTCGATCCTCCCTTCCTCTTCCCATTCTGGCTTCCCTCCATTCCCCCACTGTTGCTCTTTCTTACCACAGTCTGGTGATCGGACTCTGAGATCCTCACCTTTGTGAGGTCCTTTTTCACATTGGTCAGTGGAATTCACCGCAATGAAGGCTGTTATTGTGACACTTCCATTAACTGCGCAATGCTGAATTTTATTTCAAGGCACAGGCGTGCATATCTTTGTCACATTTTTCAGTGCAACGTGAAAGATGGACTCACAAATCATCTAACCACATTTTTTAAAGGTTTCAAAGTGCTTCGTATACGGGAGTACATTTAATTCACGGGCTGGAGCATGGGCCAGAGACAAGAGTACACTGTGTAGGATGGAACTGTGGATGCTTGTTTACACCAAAGATAGACACAAAATGCTGGAGTAACTCAGCGGGACTGGCAGCATCTCTGGAGAAGGGTCTCGACCTGAAACGTCATCCATTCCTTCCAGTTAATCCAGCATTTTGTGTCTGTCGACAAGAGTACACTGTTGGAATTCTCCACCCAATGTTCTCCTTGAACATGCCCCTCCACTGAAGTGTATGCTTCTTGGGTAACAGGGAGAGGGTGAAGGCAGAAAGTGCTTGCTGTACAGGGATCAGTTCCAGTGCATTCACTTACTCAGGGGCCTCCACTCAGGGTAGATGGACACCCATTTAAGATTGAGATAAGAAGTAATTTATTTTTTCATCTTTGAAATTCTCCACTCTAGGGAGCTGTGAATCCTGACTCACTAAGCATGTCAAAGAAATAAGGGTTGAGAACAGAACGTAGAACAATACAGCACAGAAAGAGGCCCTTCAGCTCACAATGCCCGTGTTCGACGTTAGATTTTACTTTTAGACTTTAGAGATACAGCACAGAAACAGGCTCTCAGCCCACCAAGTCTGCGCTGACCAGCGATCACCCCGTACACTAGCACCATCCTACATGCTAGGGACAATTTACACTTTTTTTTACCAAAGTCAATTGACCTACAAACCTGTACGTCTTTGGAGTGTGGGAGGAAACCGAAGCATCCAGAGAAAACCCACATGGTCACAGGGATAACGTATGAATTCCATACAGACAGAACCCATAGCCAGGAGCAAATCCGGGACTCTGGCGCTGAACGGCCACAACTCTACCACTGTGCCACCATGCCACTCCCGATTCCCCCAAAACATGATGCCAAGTTAAACTCATCTCCTCTGCATGCACATGATCCATATCCATACAATCCCTGCATATCCTTGTGTCTATTTAAAAGACTCTTAAATACCACTGTTGCATCTGCTTCCACCACCACCCCTGGTAGTGGTTCCGGGCATCCACCACTGTAAAAAACACCCTGCACATCTCCTTTATATCCTGCCCCTCTCACCTTTACCTCTTTGTGTCTTTGACATTTCCACCCTGGGAAGAGGCCCTGGCTGTCTACCCTATCTATGTTTCTAATAATTTTATATACTTCTAACAGATCCCCCTTCAGCCTCCGACGTTCCAGGATAACAATCCAAGTTTGTCCAACCACTCTTTATAGCTAAAACCCTTCAATCCAGGCAGCATTCTGGTAAACCTTTTCAGTACCCTCTCCAAAGCCTCCACATCCTTCCTCTCATGGCGGATCAGGCAAGATAACAGAGCTAAGGCCGAGATCAGATTAGCCAAGAATTTATTCAATCGTGGGGCATGCTCAATATGCTAAATAGTCTACAAATATGTTCTTATCAATTACTATGAAATCCAGATTGCACGATAGTCTGAAGAAGGGTCTCGACCTGAAATCTAGTCTTTTTTTCCAGAGATGCTGTCTGACCCACTGAGTTACTCCAGCTTTCTGTGTCCATCATTTGCATTATATTCAGCTATATATGGTTTCCCCAATATTCCACAGACCACAGAGAACCATTTTGGAGCTTTTATTCAGTGAGATCTGCAATAGGAAACTGTTGAAACACAGCAGGAGGAATTTTCTGCTCTCATTTAAATAGAGCTGTGAGTTTTCTTGCATCCAACTTGAACTGAAAGTTGGGGCCTAGTTTGATCAAAGGACAGCGCATTTCATTAGATTAGTTTATTGTTGCCAGGCTACAATGAAATCCTTTGCTCACATGAAGCACTCAGAGTAAACACTATACATACAGTAATGGTAAGTACTGCAATAAATACACCAATGAGTCCAAAACAGCAGTATGGTGCAAGATTTTGAGCAACCTCCATATAGTAGGGGCGGTAAAATGGCACAGCAGTAGAGTTGCTGCCTTACAATGCCAGAGACCAGGGTTCGATCCTGACTATGGGTGCTGCCTGTACAAAGTTTGTACGTTCTCCCTGTGACCGCATGGGTTTTCCCTGGGTGCTCCGGTTTTCTCCCACACTCCAAGGACGTACAGGTTTGTAGGTTAATTGTCCTCGGTACAATTGTAAATTGTCCCTAGTGTGTGTAGGTTCGTGTATGGTAGGATCGCTGGTCGGCATGGACTCGGTGGACCGAAGGGGCCTGTTTCTGCACGGTATTTCTTATGTGTAAAGTCTAGTGCAAAGGCATTTTAAGGTATAAACACAGAATAACCAGTGAGGTAGAGTTAAGAGTGCTTGGAGGCACCTCTGTGAAAGAATTGATTGCTTCAGTAGTTGGGTAGCAGTGTGGAAGAAGCTGTTCTTAAATCTGGACATTCAAACTCTTTTTTTTGTTTGATATTCAAACTTTTGAGCAATTGCGTCCTCTCCTAGAAGGTAGAAGAGAGAAAAGGGAATGGACAGGGTGACAGGCATTCAGGACTAGATGTCCAACCTTCCTGACGCAATGTGCCATGAAGACAGGCTTGATGGAAGGAGGCGACCAGCCCATGATGAACTGGGCTGCGCTCACCACTCTCTGCAGGTTCAGCCAAGAGCAGGGCTGTTGACAAACCAGGCTGAGATGCACCCTGTGGGAATACTCTCTGTAGTGCGTCTGTAGAGGTTCGAGAGAATCCTCGCGGACATGCCGAGTCTTCTCAGACGCCTAGGAAAGTAAATAGGCCACTGCATCTGACATGACACAGTGCTGTGGTGGAATGTCAGCCTAGATTGTGCGATCGGGTTCTACAGCCAACCTTCAGACCACAACCGTGTGATTCGCAGTCGAGACTGCCCGGGGAAGGAGCCAAAGCCGATGGGAAAGGTGACAAGCACAACACAAAGTAAATGGAACAAATTGTTGCACTTACATGCTTTTCATCCCTGCAATCAGAGCCATATATAAATAACCCTTATCTCATTGGCTGATGATAAGTACACTTGCTTTATCTTATATTGCTCATGTACTGTATTAACAAATTTAGATTTTATTTTCCAATCAATGACTCAGTGCTGAAAGGAGATTCTGTACTGCTCTTGTGTGTCGATTGTTCTGGGGAAAAGCCCCGGAATTATCAGATCTCGGGATAGTTACATGGTAACAGAGATGTTAATTGTTTATCTTGGTTTGATTTTAATATCCTTTGTGTTGTAGTAAATAATCAACTGACCCATTTAAACCAGGCAGAGGCACTTTGTTCTGTTTATTTCAACCTTTGGGATTCAGCATGACACATGAGGCATATTAATTGCCTTGTGGATGTGTTTAATGATTGCTGACTTTGGGAAAGTTAATGAACATGAGCTCTAATAGCTGCGCTGGGTTAATGCCTAAGCCACAGAGGATAAAGAAGACTGTAAGTTGGGGTCCTCCGTCAGTGCTGAGGCAGCTTATCTCAGCCAGGACTGGGAACAAATCGTTATAAGTGACCTGTGTGCATTTGGACAGGGGGAGAAGAGTTGACTAGAATTTTAGGCCCAGAGATCCCGTAATGACCATTTCGCAGTTATTAATCTTGCCCTTGAAAGTTTGCAATAAATAAATTGAAATAGGAAGAGTGGAGGGGGGGGAGGGGGGGGGGGTGTGGGGAGGAACACAAAATAATTACCTCAGGATTCTGAGTGTAAAGATAGTTAGGAAAGTTTTTTCTGTTCAGCATTTTCATCAAAATCATAAATATACATTGAAAAAAAACATTCATCACTGTCAACAATAAAGAGTGATTATTTCCCTTGAACTTGTTCACTCCCTGTACTCCTCAATTGGAACAGTCGGAAATTCCCCCGACTGTTTAAATATGCAGCATGACCCGGAGATAGGTATAGGTGAACAAGGTCTAATTAATGACATCCTCTCTGAAAATTTGGGGTGTCTGAAGGAGGGTCCCGGCCCGAAACATCACCTATCCATCGTCTCCAGAGATGCTTCATGACCCGCTGAGTTACTCCAGCACTTTGTGTCCTCTTGTATAAACCAGCATCTCATTGAGTCATAGAGTCATACAGCATGGAAATAGGCCCTTCAGCCCAACTTGCACATGCCGACCAACATGCCCCAACTACACTAGTCCTATCTGCCCGCATTTGGCCCTTATCGCTCTAAACCTATCCTATCCATGTACCTGACTGAATGCTTCTTAAACATTGCAATAGTAGTTTAGTTTAGTTTAGATTAGAGATACAGCAAGGAAACAGGCCCTTTGGCCACCAAGTCCACACTGACCAGCAATCCCTACACATTAATACTGATACACACACACTAGGGAAAATGTTACACTTATACCAAGCCTATTAACCTATAAACCTATAGACTTTGGAATGTGATAGGAAACTGAAGATCTTGGAGTAAACCCACGCAGGTCATGGGGAGAATGTACAAACTCCGTGCAGACAGAACCCGTAGTCAGGATCGACCTGCCTCAACTACCTCCTCTGGCAGCTCGTTTCATACATCTACTACCCTTTGTGTAAAAAAGATATCGCTCAGGTTCTTATTAAATCTTCCCCCCCCCCCCCTCACCTTAAACCTATGTCCTCGATTCCCCTACTCTGGGCAAAAGACTCTTTATCTGAATAAACAGGAAGACTCGTGCCTTAAATATCCTGATGGTGCAGAGATGATGAGAGGGATTGGGAAATGCATTAACTGGGAAATTCTTGCAGTACTACAGGATTCTGGAAGAAAAGGGATGGCAGAGATAGAACAAAAAGCAAGCAGTTCTACTGACATCATTGTGCATGACATAATCCATAAAAATGCACGTCTTCATCTGCAGTCTTTACATTAGGGGCAGCACTGCAGCACAGCGGTAAAGCTGCTGGCTCACAGCGCCAGAGACCTGGGTTCGATCCTGACTACGGGTGCTGTCTGTATGGAATTTGTATGTTTGTACGTTTGTACATACAGGTTTGCAGGTTAATTGGGTTTGGTAAATTGTCCCTAGTGTGTAGGACAGTGTTAGCATAGAGGGTGATCACTGGTCGGCGTAGACTCTGTGGGTCGAACGGCTAGTTTCCATGCTGTATCTCTAAAGTCTAAAGTTTAAAGTCTGCTCGGTTTGAGCTACACAATCTGAGCTCAAACATTAAGAGGGACATTATCATTGACATCAGCATTTGTGGCTCGAAAGAGGATTCAAACAACATCCTTGCTGCAGATTATGATCTTGGGCCTGCAAGGGGAAGTTCAGGCGGGATACTAAAGCCTCCAGCTGGGATCATTCGGATGAGATTGGGAATGGCTGCTGTCAAATGACCCCGGGCGGAGTGAGAGGGGGCAGGCAGTATAAATGTAAACATAGTAGGAAGTAGGCATGTCGCAAAAGAAAATACAGGTTGCTTTGTTGCAAGAACATCTTCTGGCAGATTTTTTTATTAACACCGTTGGAATAAAGCAATAAACTATTATTGGACAATAACCAGGAACATTATTAGTAACCAGTTTTTGCATGTGAAATATATTTGTGAAGTAAAAATTATTGGGAAGACTTCTAGCAGCTATCCAGATTGCCTTGATTTTTTATAAGATACAATAAAATTGACGGTCTGCACTTTTAGTTATGAGCTTGCACCCAGGTATCATTCATAGCAAATTGACAAGAATAAAATGTTAAATTCAACGCACATCATTGACGGGCACTAACAGCCAGATGGTATTTATGTTCCTTTCCTACTGTCTTACTGTTTACACTATAGCCTTTTCACAAGAATACCGTGGACTCAAACTCCAATGCAAACCTACATCTCCCCCCCCCCCTCAATTCCCCAATTTCAAAGCTTTTCCTTTAAACCAGGCTGATCACAATGAAGGTTTCTGCATGACTTGGAAATGAGTCAGCCAGGTGAGACAACAGCCTATTGTAGTGTGATATGGCAGCAGTTCAAAGCATGTCACAATTATTACACATATGCTGTAAATCTGATAGTACCGTCTGACTCTGTTAGCTCGTTACGCAAGATCTTAACACAGTGCAAACAATTCAAATCTTTCCACTTCATTTGCTTTTTCTTTTCCCAGGGAAGACTTCAAACTAAAATCTCATTTATAGTAACCAGTTTTATTTGCTTCTAATGAACTTGCCAGGAACACAGTCCCGGAATGATGGCTGCAATTTATAATCTTTGTTGAGTGCCCAGGGTGGGGAGACCATTTTGCTTTGTTTACTCCGAGATTACTGGCTCTTGCCTGAGCTAGGGTCATGCATCCAACAGCGCGAATCGTTATGTGGACGGAAAGCTCACTACAAAAAATACATTACAATATACATTCATGATTTAGATGAAGGAATTAAAAGTAATATCAGCAAATTTGCAGATGACACAAAGCTGGGTGGCAGTGTGAACTGTGAAGAGGATGCTATGAGGATGCAGAGTGACTTGGACAGGTTGGGTTAATAATAATAATAATAATAATAATAATGCATTTTATTTATGGGTGCCTTTCGGAACACTCAAGGACACCTTACAGTTAAAACAAGCAAATTACAAATATATAAATAAAATGAAACAAAAACAACATATCCATGAATTTGATAGAAAGTGGAGTTACGTGGGATAGGCCAGTCTGAATAGGTGAGTTTTGAGGGAGGTTTAAAGGTGGGGAGAGACTCTATGGTACGGATGGATAGTGGGAGAGAGTTCCAGAGGCGAGGGGCAGAACGGCTGAAGGCTCTGAACCCCATCGTGTACAGGCGGGCAGATGGAGTGGAGAGCAGGGAGGAAGAAGAGGATCGGAGAGTTCGGGATGTAGTGTAAGCCTGGAGGAGTTCAGAGCGGTATGGAGGAGCGAGATTGTGGAGGGCTTTGAAAGTGAGGAGGAGAATCTTAAAATCAATGGGGTATTGGACAGGGAGCCAGTGCAGTTGTTTGAGGATGGGAATGATGCGTTCCGTGGATGGGGTTCTGGTGATAATGCGGGCAGCTGAGCTGGACCAATTTGAGTTTATGGATGGACTTGTGGGGTAAACCAGAGAGGAGAGAGTTACAATAATCAATACGGGAGGTGACGAGGGCGTGGATGAGAGTAGCAGTGCTGTTAGGTTTGAGTGATGGACGAAGCCAGTGGATAGTGCGTAGGTGGAAGTAAGCAGACCGAGTGAGATTATTGATGTGTTTTTCAAAATAAAGTGTGCTATCAAGGATGACACCCAGACTCTTGACCTGAGGGGAAGGAGGGACTATGGAATTGTCAATGGTGAGTGAGAAATTGGGACCTTCATATAGGGTGGATTTGGAGCCAACAAGGAGAAGTTCAGTTTTGTCACTGTTGAGTTTGAGGAAGTTGTGAGCAAACCAGGTTTCAATTTCCACTAAGCAGTCAGACAGGGAAGAGGGAGGAAGCATGGAAGTGGGTTTGGTGGACAGGTAGAGCTGGGTGTCATCCGCGTAGCAGTGAAATTGAATGTTGTATTTCCTGAAAATAAAACCAAGGGGAAGTAAATAAATTATAAAAAGGTGGGGCCCTAGGACTGAGCCCTGGGGAACACCACTGGTGAATGGGGAGGGTTGTGATTGGACATTTTAAAGTTGTACAAACTGAGTGCGGCCGGAAAGGTATGATGTGAACCAGGTGAGTGATGTGTTGATGATACCAATGGAGGATAGACGGCTAGCCGGAGGATGTTGGGAGAGATGGTGTCAAAGGCAGCAGTCAAATCAAGGAGGATGAGTATGGTGAGAAAACCGGAGTCGGCAGCCATCAGTAGGTCGTTGGTGACCTTGACTAATGCTGTTTCTGTGCTTTAGAGAAGGCGAAAACCAGATTGAAATTGTTCATAGAGGTTATTGCTGATGAGATGATTATGAACCTGTGCAGCAACTGTTTTTTCTAGCATTTTAAAGATAAATGGCAAATTGGAGATTGGTCGGAAATTATTTAGATTGTTGGGATTTGCTCCGGGTTTCTTAAGTACTGGAGTTATTGCAGCGGTTTGAGAGAGGAAGGAACATGAGCAGAAGTAAGGGAGGAGTGTATGATGTTAGTTATGAAAGAGGAGAGGGAAGGTAGACAGGTTTTGACTAAGTGGGTGGGGAGGGGGTCGAGCTGGCAGGTGGATGATTTGGATTTTCGGATGAGATCAGATATTTCAGTAACAGTTGGGAGTTGAAAACTAGATAATAAAGAAAAGGGGGGGACAGAAGAAGGTGGATGGAGTGCACTATTATCTGTATTAGATAAAGAGATAATTAGGTTAGTGGGCAGAAGCATGGCAGATGCAGTATAATGTGGATAAATGTGAGGTTATCCACTTTGGAGACAAGAACGGGAAGGCAGATTATTATCTGAATGGTGTCAGGTTAGGAAAAGGGGAAGTACAACGAGAAGGTACATAAAAATGCTGGAGAAACTCAGCGGGTGGGTGCAGCAGCATCTATGGAGCGAAGGAAATAGGTAACGTTTCGGGCCGAAACCCTTCTTCAGACTCTTTGAAGAAGTACAACGAGACCTGGGTGTCCTAGTACATCAGTCACTGAAAGTAAGCATACAGGTACAACAGGCAGTGACGAAAGCAAATGGCATGTTGGCCTTCAAAAAGAGAGGAGTTGAGTATAGATACATAGAATAGATACATAGAAATTAGGTGCAGGAGTAGGCCATTCGGCCCTTCGAGCCTGCACCGCCATTCAATATGATCATGGCTGGACACCCAGGTCTCGTTGTACTTCTTCAAAGAGTCTGAAGAAGGGTTTCGGCCCGAAACGTTACCTATTTCCTTCGCTCCATAGATGCTGCTGCACCCACCCGCTGAGTTTCTCCAGCATTTTTATGTACCTTCTCGTTGTACTTCCCCTTTTCCTAACCTCTGCAGTTGTACAGGGCCCTGGTCAGCCCACACCTGGAGTATTGTGTGCAGTTTTGGTCTCCTAATTTGAGGTAGGACATTCTTGCTATTGAGGGAGTGCAGTGTAGGTTCACGAGGCTAATTCCCGGGATGGCAGGACTGTCGTATGATGTAAGAATGGAGCGATTGGGCTTGTATTCACTGGAATTTAGTAGGATGAGAGGGGATTTTATAAAAACAATAACATTATTAAGGGATTAGACACGTTAGATGCAGGAAACATGTTCCCGATGTTGGAGGAGTCCAGAACCAGGGGCCACAGTTTAAGAATAAGGGGTAGGCCATTTAGAACAGAGATGAGGAAAAACTTTTTCACACAGAGAGTTGTGAATTTGTGGAATTCTCTGTCTCAGAAGGCAGTGGAGGCCGATTTTCTGGATGTGTTCAACAGAGAGTTGGAGAGAGCTCTTAGGGCTGGCAGAATCAAGGGATATGGGGGGAAGGCAGGAACGGGGTACTGATCGAGGATGATCAGCCATGATCACATTGAATGGCGGTGCTGGCTCGAAGGGCTGAATGCCTACTCCTGCACCTATTGTCTATGTATCTATGTATCTATGTAAGAAAGCAGGCATTTAAAATATATTTTTCTGTAGGACCAGGGCAAAAATGTAGGGGGCTGTCGAGAACGAAGAGAAGGCACGGTGCAGGGACACTGTGAATGGAGGGGGGACCAGGCGGGGCGCCGCCTAGAACAAAAAGTGGAGACCCGGCAGGGAGCTGCCGAGAACGAGGGGGGGGGGGGTGGCGGCGGGGGATGGAGAGGGGGTGTGCCTGAGGCCACGAGGTGTGGCAGGCGAGCAGTAGAATAGACTGTTCGATTAACTTTTTGTAACTTTGTCAGTGCCAGAAACATGGCTACTCTTTGTGTACTGCCTAGGTGAGGTCTGCTGTATGATTTTACCAGGTTGTATGCAAAACAAAGAATGTCACTGTACCTTGGTGCATATGACAATAATGTTTCATTGAATTGTCATAAAAGTCTCTCCAAATGAATACTTCAGCCAATACTGTAGTGTATAGATAATGCCCACAGTTCTACAGTTCATATCCCACAACCAGTTAATTACCACTTCCCACAAAGGTATGGTTCAATTCACCATTAAAATATTATTTGTTGGGGTTTGTTCTGCTGTAGTAAATCAGTTTCTCTAATTCTTGGGGTCTCATGCAGATTAAAGAGGTTGAACATTTTCTTTATCTTCTGCCTTTAACTGTTAACTAGGGTGGTTTTAGCCCAGTGCCAAACAAAAACAACCTCTCTCCTGGGACTAAATTAAGAGTAACACCAGAGTGTCACCCATCCATCCTCTCCACAGAAGCTGTCTGACCCATTGAGTAAAGGCCCTGTCCCACTTTCCCGAGTTACTCACGAACTCTCCCGAGTTTTCCCCTTGATTCGAACTCGGAGAATTACAGTAATAGCTGTTCGTAGGTACTCTGAGCTATTTTTTTTAACTCGTGGACATTTTTCAACATGTTGAAAAAATGTCCCGACTAACCTGATGCCCCAAGTTCCTACGGCTGGCATTACGAGCCGCTACGAAACATCTATGGACTCCTACGGGCTCGCTACCGACATTACCAGACATTCCCCAAGTTCGAATCAGGGGGAAACTCAGGAGTGTTCGTGAGTAACTCGGGAAAGTGGGACAGGGCTTTTACTCCACCAGCTTGTGCTTTATGTCCCACAAGACAACCAATTGTCTTGCTGCCTGCCAATGCATACCCAAATCCACGCTCTAATCTTTTGTAATTATGGTGATTTCTATCACGACAGAGGGAAAGATCAAAGTTGGTGGGAAGATACACTCTTGGCAAATACTTTCTTTAGAAGCTGTTAAAGGCAAAGCGACAGGAAGACGTAATGCTGATAGAGGGAATGTGGGAATGGGAAATGGAAGTCAGCTCGTGTGTGGTGCCTCACAGATGCAGCACATGGTTTGGAGGGAGAAACAAGAACTTTGCCCTTCATAAGTTCTTACGCTATAGGAGGAGAATTAGGCCATTTGGCCCATCGTATCCCCTGCCATTCAATCATGGCGGATCTATCTTCCCCTCTCAATCCCATTCTGTTGCCTTCTCCCCATAACCCCTGACACCCCTACTAATCAAGAATCTGTCAATCTCTGCCTTCAAAATATCCATTGACGGCCTCTACATCCGTCCGTGGCAATTAATTCCACAGATTCACCACCCTCTGACAAAATAAATTCCTTCTCATCTCCTTTCTCAAGGTATGTCTTTTTATTCTGAGGCCCCTGCTTCTGGTCCTAGACTCTCCCGCTAGTGGAAACATCCTCTCCGCATGCACTCTATCCTGGCCTTTCACTGTTCGAGATGCCCTATCCAGGAGCTGGAGTGTATGTATGAGTGGACGTCTGAAGAAAGGTCTCGACCCAAAATGTCACCCATTTCCTCTCCAGAGATGCTGCCCCTGTCCCACTGTTACTCCAGCATTTTTGTGTCTATCTTTCTTGTGAATGGATGCATGAAGTGGCAAGACTGCTCTTCCCTATCATCACTTGCTCACATGCTTCGTAGAACATAGAACAGTACAGCACAGGAACAGGCCCTTTGGACGACAATGTTAGGGCCGAACATGATGCCAAGTTAGACTTATCTCATCTGCCTTTACATGATCCATATCCTTCTATTCCTTGCACTTACATGTGCCTTTCTAAAAGCCTTTTAAACACCACTATCATATCTGCTTCCACCACCCTCGGCAGTGTATCCCAGGCCCCCACCACCCTCTGTGTAAAAAACTTGCTCCACACATTTATTTTTTATTTATATTCTGTAGGGGGGCCTGCATGGCTAATATAACCAGTATAGGTAATTGCAAATGAAATTGGGCCCTCCAGGATCCGATGAAGTTGGTGGTTGGTACCTTGGAAAAATTATTATTCAATTGGATCCTGCAGCGGCCATCCTACCTCTGAATCGGGGTGTGACCTTCAAGATGCAGCAATCTGCATGAGCCTCATTTTATGTTGCAGCAACCTTTTGACATTGCGCTTCGCTGCAACCATTTTCTTGTTGCCACTTATTTGTCAACGTTCCATTTACTTTGACTGGATGCCTTCAAAGAAAGACTGAAACCGGTGGATGACAATAGATTTCAGCCTGTCCGAAGGTTGACCTCCACAACATTGTAGGGCACCACAGTGACGCAGCTGGTAGAGCCACTGCCGCACGGCGCCAGAGTCTCGGGTTTGATCCGGACCTCGGGTGCTGCATGTGTGGAGTTTGTACGTTCTCATAAGGTCATAAGGTCATAAGTGATAGGAGTAGAATTAGGAAGACGTAATGCTGATAGAGGGAATGTGGGGATGGGGAATGGAAGTTAGCTCGTGTGTTGTGCCTCACAGATGCAGCACATGGTTGGGGGAGAGAAACAAGAACTTAGCGCTTCATAAGTACATAAGCTATAGGAGGAGAATTAGGCCATTTGGCCCATCAAGTCTAATACACCACTCTTCGACTAAAGAAATGTCTCCTCATCTCCTTCCTAAAAGAACGTCCTTTGAATGAGGCAATGACCTCTGGTCATAGACTCTCCCACTAGTGGAAACATCCTCTCCACATCCACTCTATCCAAGCCTTTCACTATTCTGTATGTTTTTGGTGAGAGATCCCCCCTCATTCTTCTGAACTCCAGCGAGTACAGGCTGAGTGCTGACAAACGCTCATCATAGGTTAACCTACTCATTCCTGGGATCATTCTTGTAAACCTCCTCTGGAAAGCCAGCACATCCTTCCTCAGATATGGTGCCCTGTGACCACGTGGGTTTCTTCCGGGCACTCCGGTTTACTCCCATATTCCAAAGACGTGCGGGTTTGTAGATTCATTGTAGGGTCTGTAAAATTGCCCCCCGATTGTGTAGGGAGTGGATGTGAAAATGGTGTAGCGTAGAACTAGTGTGAATGGGTGTTCAATGGTTGGCATGGACACAGTGGGTTATGTTTCCATGCTGTATCTCTAAACTACACCAAACCTTCTCAGAACATTTCAAACGGTGCAATCATTGTGAGGCTGGCAAGTTTCAGTGTAAACGTTTATCTTTGTTTGAGCATCTGACCCTGAGGCCTGATGTTACTGCAGTCGGAACTACTAAGAAAATCAGATTACATTTTGCTTGTGTAAAATAGCTGTGCGTTGCTTTAATTGGCCCGCAAAGATAGATAATGATTGTTTATCTCTGCGACCCTTGAACTAAGTAATTGATTCTCTAACACTCCCTTATCCATGTGTTGTAATATGTGATTGATACTCAACTGCGCTTTTGAAAGGCAATTGATCGACAGTTATCAAGATTTACCTTTGCTTGCCTTTGGTTATGTGAGCATTTTCCTGTTGCTTGGCATTACTTTCTGTTCCTACTTCTCATCAGACTGTTCTCCGATGTGATAAATACTGCATTTCACAGGCGGGTGCATCGCTTCTGAACGAGTTGGTGTTGATAGGGAGTCGAGTATGGGAACCATCTGTAACTGGGAGGGGGAATTGAAGTCTGACTCAGTGTTGCAGTTCGTTTTACTTTGTGTCACCCACAGGTTCACCTCATGGAAATAATTACTTCACTCGTCAATTAAACAGGCACGACATTATCTGCTATCACAATGTTCCATGAAAAGACCAGAGGCCATGCTTTGTTTGAAGTTATTCTTTGTTATTTTTCTTGCCAATTTTCTTCCTCCTCTCGGAAAGTCACAGTCTTTTTGAAGACTGCCGTGGGATGGGTCCTACCAGACCTTCCTTTGAGTTCGTCAAGATGCCTTTGTTAGTCTTTGGAATAAAAAGGGATTTCAGGCTGGTGTCATCGTAATGTTAAATGTGGTTTTAGAGTGCAGAAACAGGCCCTTCGGCCCACCGGGTCAGCACCGACCAGTACACCAGCACTATCCTACGCATTAGAGACAAATTACACTTTACAGAAGCCAATTAACTTACAAACCTGTACGTCTTTGGAATGTGGGAGGAAAGCCACGCTGTCACAGGGAGAACGTACAAACTCTGTACGGCCAGCACCCGTAGTCAGGATCGAGCCTGTGTCTCTGACGCTGTAGGGTATCAGCTCTACCACTGCGCCACCGTGCCTCCCAGTCTGAGAGCACATCGAGGTTTGTCCCCAATTTTCCCTCAGTAATCAGTGGGCATAAATTGAAGGTGAAAGATTTGAGAAAAACACATTCACCTCCAGAAGGTAGTAAAGGCATGGAGATACTCACTGCAATTAAAAAATATTAGCTTAGACACTTAATTTAAAGGCTAAGGATTAAACTTTGGGAAGCAGAATTAGGGCGGGTAGCACTTTGTCAGCTAGCATAAACATGATAGGCTGAATAGCTTTTTTCTTAGCAGTACATTTCTAAAAGCCTTTATGATAACCAGTAGAAAGTCATTCATCTATCAGGAAACGAAACCATCTTATCAACAATGGTCAGAGGCTTTAATCTTTAATCGACTTTACTGGACTTTGGGACATTTATCTTGCACTATATGTTATTCCCTTTATCCTGTATCTGTACACTGTGGATGGCTTGATTGTAATCACGTAATGTTTTTCTGCTGACTGGTTAGCATGCAACAAAAGCTTTTCACTGTACCTCGTGACAATGAACTAAACTAAACTATCTCTCTATAAAGCACTGCAACTAAACCTCAATCTTTTCCATCAGGTGTGGTTGGGTAATGGTCAGAGAGGGTTATTTCTAGCCCTCAGCTAGCCAATGGCAACTTGAATTTATAAGATGTTTTTTTTACGTGGGCAAGAAACCCAAGGGACATCACAAAGAAAGAAGACCGCATGAACCCCACCCATGTTCAAAAAATGCCCATGCGTTATGCATTAATATCTCAGTCACGACTGTAATCAACTTGGAATGAAACACTGAACCATATAAAAGGTATCAGTAATAAGGGAATAACTGGATCAACAACATTGATCAGTCACTGATCAACAAGATAATCAATTCATACTCCTTTGGTGTGTTAGGGGTCAGGGGCAAAGGATAGGGTGGTGGGAGGCAGGAGGAGATGCATTGACAGCCCAAGGAATTGGTAAAATTGTAGGGCAGGCATTCAAAGAAGTGGTTGAAGAAATAAATTCTGAGATGACTTCAATGTGCACAGAGAGGTGGCAAGGATTGGTTTAGACAGGAAGCTGCAGTGAGTTGGAACCCGGTGACTCTGCCATTGTAAGGAGTGTAGAAGGAGTAAGGTGTGGAGTTGGATGGAAAAGTTTCTGATGCAGAGTACTGCAGAATTGTGAATTACGGTAATAGCCGCTCGTAGGTACTCGGGGCTCTCGTGGACATTTTTCAACATGTTGAAAAATCTTCACGAGTCTTCACGAGCTTACCGCGTTTCCTGAGTACCTGCCGTTAGTGTTACGAGCCGCTAAGAGATGTCCTGAGCTCCGACGTACCCGCTACGTACATTCTACGTGCTTACCACGAGTTTGATTTTTATTTTAAACTAGGGAGAGCTCTTGAATTACCTCGTACAGTGGGACAGGCCCTTTAGTGTTCGGGGATCAGCGGTCGGCGCGGATTTGGTTGGCTGAAGGGCCTGTTACCGTCCCTGTTTCAATCTGAAGAAGGATCTCGACCCGAAACATCACCCATTCCTTCTATCCAGAGATGCTGCCTGTCCTGCTGAGTTACTCAAGCATTATGTGCCTATCTTCTGCAGAATTGGACAGATCATAAAACGTAGAACATAGAACACTACACCACAGAAAAGGGCTTTCAGTTCATCAGTTAATTCGTCATTGGAGCAGAATTAGGCCCATCGAGTCTACTCCACCACTCAATCAAGGCCAATCTATCTTTCCCTCTCAACCCCATTCTCCGGCCTAGAACCTTTGACGTCTTTAAGGGCCTGTCCCACTTGGCGATTTTTTCAGCAACTGCCAGCGTCATTGACTGACGTATCAGGGTCACCGAAAGATTTTGAACATTTCAAAATCCAGCAGTGACGAAAAAAATGTTGCGACACTTGAGGAGACACCGCGTGTAAATACGTCGTCACGCCGCGTCACCGCTGCATCACGCTGCGACTTTTTCGGTGACCTGATATGTCAGTCAATGATGCCGGCAGTCACCGAAAAATCGGCAAGTGGGACAGGCCCTTAACTAATCATGATTAGTTAGATGGCAGGCAGTGACTAGTGGGGTACTGCAAGACGCAGTGCTGGGATCCCAGCTATTTACAATATATATTAATGATTTGGACGAGGGAATTGAATGCAACATCTCCAAGTTTGCGGATGACACGAAGCTGGGGGGCAGTGTTAGCTGTGAGGAGGATGCTAGGAGGCTGCAAGGTGACTTGGATAGGCTGGGTGAGTGGGCAAATGCATGGCAGATGCAGTATAATGTGGATAAATGTGAGGTTATCCACTTTGGTGGCAAAAACAGGAAAGTAGACTATTATCTGAATGGTGGCCGATTAGGAAAAGGGAAGATGCAACGAGACCTGGGTGTCATGGTACACCAGTCATTGAAAGTAGGCATGCAGGTGCAGCAGGCAGTGAAGAAAGCGAATGGTATGTTAGCATTCATAGCAAGAGGATTTGAGTATAGGAGCAGGGAGGTTCTACTGCAGTTGTACAGCGTCTTGGTGAGACCACACCTGGAGTATTGCGTACAGTTTTGGTCTCCAAATCTGAGGAAAGACATTCTTGCCATAGAGGGAGTACAGAGAAGGTTCACCAGACTGATTCCTGGGATGTCAGGACTTTCATATGAAGAAAGACTGGATAGACTCGGCTCGTACTCGCTATAATTTAGAATATTGAGGGGGGATCTTATATAAACGTACAAAATTCTTAAGGAGTTGGACAGGCTAGATGCAGGAAAATTGTTGCCGATGTTGGGGAAGTCCAGGACAAGGGGTCACAGTTTAAGGATAAGGGGGAAATCTTTTAGGACCGAGATGAGAAAAACATTTTTCACACAGAGAGTGGTGAATCTGTGGAATTCTCTGCCACAGAAGGTAGTTGAGGCCAGCTCATTGGCTATATTTAAGAGGGAGTTAGATGTGGCCCTTGTGGCTGAAGAGATCAGGGGGTATGGAGAGAAGGCAGGTACAGGATACTGAGTTGGATGATCAGCCATGATCATATTGAATGGCGGTGCAGGCTCGAAGGGCCGAATGGCCTACTCCTGCACCTATTTTCTATTTCTATGTTTCTATGATGCTTGCACTGATCATAATGACAATGTAGCTAATCCCATCTCCCTATATAAGGATCATATCCCTGCCTGTTCTTTTAGTTTAGCTTAGAGATATAGTGCAGAAACAGGCTCTTTAGCCCACCGAGTCCGTGCTGACCAGCGATCCCTGCACATTAAAACTATCCTACACACACTAGGGATAATTTACAATTTTACCAAACTAATTAACCTATAAACTTGTACGTCTTTGGAGTGTGGGAGATAATTGGAGCTCCCGGATTGAACCTGGGTCTTTGGTACTGTAAGGTAGCAACTCTACTGCTACACCACCGTGTCACCCTTGGGTCTGTTAAATGCACCTTAATCGTTGCTATCATATCGTTGCGATCATTTCATATCTGCATATCAGTTCCCTTGGCATGGCATTCCAGGCATAACACACACTCCGTGTGAAAAACTTGCCTTGTAAATCACCTTTAAATTTTCCCCATATTATCTTAAACTTATGCCCTCTAGTATTTGATATTTGGCACGTTAATGTCCCAACCATTGTGACTACATGAACAACCTAGGCCCAATGACAGGGATAATGAACTAAAGTGACAAATGTTGAGGAGGCACAAGAGACGGCAGATGCTGCAATCTTGAACAAAACACAAAGTCCTGCAGGAACTCAGCGGGGTCAGGCAGCATCTGTGGAGGAAATGGATAAGTTGTAGTGGCGCCTGCTAGCGCACGCAGATATCGAACCCGGCGTTCGGAAGCCGCGGTCACGTGACTCTGGAGGGGCTGTTGTTTTCGCACGTTTTTTCCCTTGCGCGCGTTAGTTCAGTGCTGACCACCAATGTGGCCAAACGTGTCTGTAAACCTGTATGCTGCAACTTGAGCTTTCGAATAAAGTATTGTTGAAAACTCCAGTAGTCGTTTATCAGACCGCTAAAAAGTGACGTTTCGGGTCAGAAGGATTGCCTGTCCGTTCTCTCCACAGCTGCTGCTTGACCTGCTGAATTATTCCATCTGTATTTCGGTCAAATGTACAGGAGACATGGGACAGGAAAAGTGAAAAGTTACCAAGCTCGAGATTTTTCATTTACACTCGAGTGCCACCGAAACTGGCAGCTAATATATAAAGAACCCTGGTGCTTCATCGGATATAATTTAGATTCTTATATTTACATCGAGCCCTGTCACAAATCCCAACTTTTTAAAGCACTCTTATTTGTGAAACCACGTGAGGCCACAGAACTTACCAACAAGAAGTTGTGATTTGCACGAGCTTCTATCACTCAGCAAGCATTTCATATCTATAAATTACCGAACATGTGACCACAATGAAGTTAAGGATTTGCAAAGTGATGGGGTTTAGAGTGTTTAGTTTAGTTTAGTTTGGAGATGCAGCGTGGAAACAGGCCCTTCTGCTCACCAAATCTGCGCCAACCAACAATCACCCCGTACACTAGTTCTATCCAACAATCTCGGGACAATTTACAGAAGCCAATTGTCTTTGGAAAGTGGGAGGAAACCTAGCAAACCCATGTGGTCACAGGGAGAATGTGCAAACTATGTACAGACAGCACCCGTAGTCAGGATTGAACCCAGGGCTCTGGCACTGTTAAGGGCCTGTCCCATGGGCATGCGACTCCACGCGGCAAGCACGACCTAACCACAAGCGGGGGCCGCGCGGAGGTCGCGCGGAGGTCGCGGGGCCGGTCCCACTTCGATCACCGGAGCTGTATGGAGTTGTGCGGAGCTGGTCCCGACATCGGCTCCCAAAAACTGACACTGTTAAAAAATTCCGCGCGGCAACGGCCTGCCGCCCCGCAGCTGCATCGAGGCCATGCGCGCCGCATCGACGGCCGTGCGCACCGCCTCGACGCCGGACGCAGCCGCATTGAAGCCGTGCGCACTGCCTCAACGGCCGTGCGCACCGCCTCGCCACCGTACGCACCGTCACTCGACCTCCGTGCGGCCCCCGCTACCGGTTTGGTGGCGCTTGCCGCATGCAGTCGCATGCTGGTGGGACCGGCCCTATACGGGGATCACTCGACCTCCGCGCGGCCCCCGCTTGCGGTTAGGTCGCGCTTGCCGCATGGAGTCGCATGCCCGTGGGACAGGCCCTTAAGGCAGCAACTTTACCGCTGCGCCACTGTGCCGCCATTGCGCCACTCTGCCACTGGTTGATTTTGGTTCAAAATAATAAACATGTGCTTTCATCCCTGCACCTGTTAAGTGCCTCTCCCTGTTTTCAGCTAAAGCAACAGATAGTTGAGCTTTTATTCTGACCGTTGCACTGTTGCCTAAGGACAGATGACCCCTGCATGCATGTTCACTGCCTCTCTGGTGTCACCTTGGGCCTTCACTCAGCAATATTGCACAGTCTGCAGCAGGGGGCAGCGTTGATCTCTTAAAAATCCTTCAGACTGGTTAAACCAGTCTGAAGAAATGTCGCCCTGTCTATTCCCGCCATTCCCTCCACAGACGCTGCCTGACCCATTGAGTTCCTCCAACACATTGTGTTTTGTTTGGTAAAACCCGGTGGCCTGATTGGTTGGCAGAAGGCACTAGTGAGGAATGTGTAAGAGCCTCCAGCCAAAGATCTCCCGTCTCTCTTTCTTCTCTCTTTGTATTAAAATGAGTGATAGAACGTAGAACAGTACAGCACAGGAACAGGTGCTTCAGCCCACAGTGTTTGTGCCGAACATGATGCCAAGTTAAACTGGTCTCATCTGCTTGTACATGACCCCTATCTCTCTATTCCCAGCACTTCCATGTGCCTATCCAAAAGCCTTTTTAACTCTACTACCGTATCTGCATCCACCAGCACCCCTGGCTCTGCCCCATCTGAGCTGGTCTCATTTGCCTCTGCTTGACTTATACCTCTAAACCTTTCCTATTAATTTACCTGTCCAAATGTCTTTTACATTTTGTTATTGTATTTATCTCAACTACTTCATCTCATTCCATACAACCATCACCCTCTATGTAAAAATGTTGCTCATCAGGTTCCTAGTAATTTTTTCCTCTCTCAGCTTAAACCTATGCCTTCTATTTCTTGATTGCCCAACTCAAAATAAAAGAATGTGCATTCACTCTATCTATTCCCCTCCTGATTGTATACACCTTTATAAGATTACCTCTTAGTCACCTGTGCAACCAGGAGTAAAGCCCTAGCCAGCCCAACCTCTCCCTATAGCTCAGGTCCTCAAATCCTAGCAACATCCTCATAAATCTTCTCTGCACGCTTTCCAGTTGAATTCCATCTTTCCTGCAACAGGGTGACCAAAACTGAACACCATACTGAAAGAGCGGTTTCATCAATGTCTTGTACAACTGTAAGATAGCATGTGTAAGAAGGAGCTGCAGATGCTGGTTTAAACCGAAGATAGACACAAAAAACTGGAGTAACTCAGCGGGGCAGGCAGCATCTCTGGTGAGAAGGAATTGGTGACGTTTCGGGTCGAGACCCTTCTTCAGATAACATCGCAACTTCTGTACTCAATTCCCTGACTGATGAAAGCCAGCTTGTTAAAAGCCTTCTTCACCACCCATTTGATCTGCAATACCACCTTCAGGGAACAATGTACTTGTATTCTAGATTACTTTGTTCTACTACACTCCCCAGGGCCCTTTACTCACTTTGAAAGTCCTGCCCTGGTTTGGCTTCTTAAAATGCAACACCTCACACTTATCTTAATTAACCTCCATTTGGCATTCTTCGGCCTACTTGCCCAACTGATAAAGATCCTGGTGTAATTCTTGATAACTATCTTCACTGTCTACAGTACCATCTATTCTGATGTCATCTTCAAACTGACTAATCATGCCTTTTGCATTATCATCCAAATAATTGACATTGATGACAAACAGCAATGGGCCCAGTACCAATCCCTGAGGCACACCACTGTCCGCCAGTTTGAAAAACAACCTTCCACCACCACCCTCTGTTTCCTACCATTTAACAAATTTTACATCCAGTTAGCTAGCTCTCCCTTGATCCGAAGTGATCAAACTTTTCAGAGCAGCCTACCAAGCGAAATCTTATCAAAGGCCTTGCTGAAGTTCATATAGACTACATCTAAGATCCTGCCCTCATCAACCTTCAGGGTTACATCTTCAGAAAACTCAATCAAATTTGTGAGACACAATCTTCCCTGCACAAAGCCATGCAGACTATTCCTAACAACCTCTATTTTCTCAAATGCATGTATATCTTATCACAGAATCCTCTCCAAGAACCTATCACAGATGCAGGCTCGAAGGGCCAAATGGCCTCCTCCTGCACCAATTTTCTATGTTAGGCTCACTGGTCTGTAGTTCCCAGAATTTTCTTCAATCGACACACATTAGCCACCTTCCAGTCTTCCTGTACATCACCTGTGACTAAGGATGATTCATATATCTCAGCAAAGGCTCCTGCAATTTCCTCTCTCACTTCCCACAGTGTCCTTGGATATACCTGATCAGGCCTGGGAGCTTTATCTATTTTCATATGTTTTAAGACATCTAGCACTTCCTCGACTGTAAGACAGACTGTTCTCAAGACATCGCCTTTAACGTTGCCAAGTTTCCTCATCTTTTTCGTGTCTTTCTCCACGGTCTTCATTGAGTACCATGCCCATCTCTGGCGACGCTGCACTAAATGACATTTGATTTCTGAGGGGCCCTATTCTTCCCCGTTATTTTTTTCCCATTACATATTTATAAAATCTCTTTGGATTCTGTTTAATCTTATCTGCCAGAGCTACCTCATGCCCTCTCTTTGCCCTCTTGATTTCCTTCTTAAGTTTGCTCCTCAATGCTCTATACTCTTCCAGAGATACACTTGATCCCAGCTGCATATCCCTGACCCATGCCTCCTTCTTTTACCTGACAAGAGCCTCAATTTCTATCACCATCCAGGGTTCATTACTCCTACCTATTTTAATGCATGCAAATTGCAAAAAGAATGTAGCTTTCACACTCTTTGAATTCCTCAAAATCTCTCAGCGACCGCATGTAAAGCTCATTGTTTGGATTTTGAGTTAAGCAGTGACCTGGTCCATCCCAGAACCCTCTGTAATGCTTTTCAAGCAACTATATTTGAGCCAGATAACAATGGATGTGAATCCATTGGGCATTCAATACCTTCAATCGGAAGGTATAAACAAGAAACTTAGTCTTTAGCCAAAGGTAGTCTTCGCCTTGTCTTTCTGTTGCTTAAGAACTGCATGCCATATGGTTTAGGAGGATGGTATGTGCCCAACTATTTCCTCCTCCAGCTGTAATTTAATAGCTGTTTTGCTCAGTGAAACCAGAACACTTGTCCACTGATCCACGCTGGGACAGAATGATCAGGTCCATTGTTTTAGTTTCGCGGGTGAACACGTAACATGAAGACACTTCAACTATGTCTTTCTACCCTTGCCAAAAACTAACAGTCCTATGCCTTGTTCATTGTACATTTTAGAGATTATAAAGCAAAATATCATAAAAGGTTTGAAGTTGATAAGCATTTGATGTCTACCTTCGATTTAAACCAGCATCTACAGTTCTTTCCAACACATGCTTCAATCCTTAGCACTATGTAATTTGTAAGAAGTTATTGATAGAACTAATGATGTAAGTAACTCTGTGGAATGATTGGATGCCAATATATCACTAGACTAAGTGGGACCCGTTGGGTCCCATGTTCACATGGGAGGGCTGGTCCCCCAACGCAATAATCCACTTCTCTACCAATTCCAATATTGGTGGTCAGTGGGGGTGGGGGGGGGGGCTTTCTGGAGCGCTAGTATGGGTGTTGTGCGCCAAAGGGACTGGTTTCCAGAGGGCATGGTGGGCCAAATGGATTCTTGGCTGCTCAGTCACTCAGGCCTGATGGGCTGGCAGCTCAGTCACCCAGGCCTGGTGGGCTGGCAGCTCAGTCACTCAGGGCTGGTGAGCTGGCAGCTCTGTCACTCAGGGCTGGTGGGCTGGCAGCTCAGTCACTCAGGGCTGGTGGGCTGGCAGTTCACTCACGGCTATTCCTTGAAATTCCATTGCAAGCAGAGTGCAGGCCACCACATTCAATTTCATAGCATTTCAAGCAGAGTGCAGGCCACCACATTCAATTTCATAGCATTTCAAGCAGAGTGCAGGCCACCACATTCAATTTCATAGCATTTCAAGCAGAAACAGGCCACCACATTCAATTTCATAGCATTTCAAACAGAGTGCAGGCCACCACATTCAATTTCATAGCATTTGAAGCAGAGTGCAAGCCACCACATTCAATTTCATAGCATTTCAAGCAGAGTGCAGGCCACCACATTCAATTTCATAGCATTTCAAGCAGAGTGCAGGCCACCACATTCAATTTCATAGCATTTCAAACAGAAACAGGCCACCACATTCAATTTCATATCATTTGAAACAGAGTGCAGGCCACCACATTCAATTTCATAGCATTTCAAGCAGAGTGCAGACCACCACATTCAATTTCATAGCATTTCAACCAGAGTGCAGGCCACCACATTCAATTTCATTGCATTTCAAGCAAAACTAATCTCATCTGCCTGCACATGATCCATACCCCTTCATAACCTGCATTCCTGCATACACATGTGCCTATCTAAAAGCCTCGTAAAAGCCACTATCATACTGTATCTGCCTCTACCACCACCTCTGGCAGCGTGTTCCAGGCCATCACCACTCTCTGTATAAAAAACTTACCACGTGCATCTCTTTTAAACTTTGCCCCTTTCACCTTAAAGCTAAGCTGTCTATTCTTTGATATTTCCACAGTGGGGTGGAAAAGGGTGATTGTCCATGCTATCTATGTCTCCCTAATTTTATATACTTCTATTTGATCTCCTCAGCCTTTGGCACTCGAGTGTATACAATCCAAGTTTTTCCAACCTCCCCTAATAGCAAATACCCTCGAATCCAGGCACCATTCTGCTAAATCACATCTGCACCCTCTCCAACACCACCACATTCTGCGTGTGATGGTGCTGTCCTGCTGTTTAAAGGAATGGCTTTGATAGGATGGTGAGTTGATGAGCATCAGTGGCCCAGAGTTCAAAGCTCTCAGTTAGTGAATTACGATTAAAGTCACTTAATTAATGTCTGGAATTTTCAACAAATAAATCTAATGGTAATCTTGAAACGATCAGATTGTCATAAACACTCATCTGGTTCACCAATGCAATTCATTGCCTTATTGCATGATATTAGATTAACACCTTAACCCTGCGGGGTTACTTCCCACCCTCTACTTACAGCCCTGTGGGAAGTTGTCTCCTTGATTTATGTTAGGTGTGAATTTGGAAAACAACTGTCTAATGTGGGACACAGTAAATGCACAAACACCCACACACATACTTTCTGCAAAAGGGTTGGCCATATATATAGTTGGCAATAAGATAGCATATTGGCGCAGCGGTAGAGCTGCTGTCCTACAGTGCCAGAGACTCAGATTCAATCCTGGCTATGGGTGCTGTGGGTACAGAGTTTTCCCTGTGACATCACTCCCCTGACATCAGTCTGAAGAAGGGTCTCAACCCGAAACATCACCCATTCCTTCTCTCCAGAGATGCTGCCTGTCCAGCTGAGTGACTCCAGCATTTTGTGTCAACCTTTGATTTAAACCAGCATCTGCAGTTCTTTCCTACACATACTTCCTGAGAAGATTGAGTATTCTTGGATTGAAAATTCTGTATTTTCCTGAATACTCTATCGAATTTCTACGGCCGCATGGTAGGGAACATACTGACAGTTTGCACCATGGCCTGATTCAGTAACTTGAATGCCCAGGACCAAAGAAGGCTGCAAAATGTGATAGTGATTACCTGATTCATCACACATATTGACCTTCCCACTATTGAAAGGTTCCATAGAAAGCACTGTCTCAAAACAGCAGCTAATATCGTCTACGCTGGCCATGCTCCCATCACAGTGAGGAATGTGGAGGAGTCACTGTGGTGGATGTTTATGTTAAAATGTTGCTTTTTATGTAATAAAATTGTTGCTTTTTATTGGTATGACTGTATGGCAAATCAAATTCCTCGTATGTTGCAAAACATACTTGGCTATTAAAGTATGATTATGATTATGATGATGTCACTACCATCAGTGGGATGAAGGCATAGGATGCTGAAAACTATGACCTCCAGGTTCAAGACAGCTTCTTTCCTGCAATCATCAGGCTTTTGAACACTGCATAACACTAACAACTATTCAGCAACTATGATCTACTCTGGACTTTGTTTGTCTTACACTACTGAGTTTGGTTTTGTACTATGATGATCTGGTTACCTAGTATTCCAGATTATTACTTTTTTGCATTATTGATTATTGTATCTTTATTTGTGTGCTTTATGTTAGTGGGCCTGTAACATTGCAGTAAATAAGAATGTAATTGTACTGTTGCCGGGGACACATAACAATTAAACACTCTTGACTCTTGACTTGATTTATTATATCTTTTGCAAATGATAGTCTGTGGAAGGTGAATGCTCTTGATGTCCAGTGCTTCAGATATTTCAAAATCATTGACAAAAACGTCTCTTCCCAGACATTCATGGTTCCTCTCTTTGTCCCACACAGGAACACATCACATTTCTATTTAATAAATGTGGCTGCACTGAGCCTCAACTATGAACAATCAGAAAGCCAAAAATGTCCCTTTCTGGAGTTGCCTTTCTTTCCTGAACAAGCACAATTACATTTTATCTGTAACTTTAACTTGAACCGTACTAAAAGATTAAATCATGTGCAGCCTGGAACCACTGCAGAGTGATTTAGGCATGCCATGAGTAAGGAATCTACCGCAAACATTCACTTATATTACTGTAATAAATAATCCGGATTTCCTTTCTCTGAATGCTCAGACCACCTATAACAAAAACAAATGCTTTGCATGGAAATCCAATTGTAGATGAAGCCTCAATTCATCAACGATTTGATGGATTTTGTTTTCCATTGCACAAACGAGATTGGGAGGAACAGTAACTAATCATTTCAAATTGACTCAAGATCTTTCTTCTTTGATTTCAAAACATAGCTTTGTTAAAATGTATCTGCTGGATTGCAGGTCAAGGGTCAAAAGTGTTTCGTCGTCATCTGTGCTGAAATGGAACAATGAAATTCTTACTTGCAGCAGCACAACAGATATACAAAAATAGTACTCTGTAAAACCCACAACAAAAACAAATTTAGTATATGTGAAATAAAACAAACAGACCAATAAATAGACAACAGTAGTGTAAAGTCGAAAATAATGTCACCAATTCCATATAATTCGTAACCTATTTGGAGGTTGCAGTGTTTAATAGCCTGATGGTTGTAGGGAAGAAGCTGCTCCTGAACCTGGATGTTACAGTTTTCAGGTTCCTATACCTCCTTTTTATTTTTTATTTTTTTATTTATCATTATACTTATGGGCACCTTTCAAAGACTCTCAAGGACGCCTTGCAGATAAGCAGATTACAAAACATATAAGCAGAATAAAAAATTAAAAAATAGTAGGGACATCAACAACATCACAATACACAAATTAAGGACAGAATTCATTCTAAAGGCACAAAAAAGAAAATCAGAAACACAATTTGAGGCGAGAGCAGCGGCAGCTAAACCATGCCAGCGTCCACTCTCCCCTCCGACCGCCATCTTGAACACAGACTAACAAAGACACAGCACACAAAAATCATCCCCCACAATGATTACCAATGTGGGGGAAGGCACAATGTCCAGTCCCCAACCCCAGTTCACCCAAAGTCAGGCCTATTGAGGCCTCTGCTATTGCCTCCACGGAGGCACGATGTTCCTGGCCGTTTTCACCGGGTGATGTTGCCCCGGCGTCGGGAGAGTCCACTCAGCGGCTGGGCCACCTGGAACGGCCGCATTCCTTAGCTTCCGAAGCCGACAAGGCCGCGCCGGTTTGGAGCTCCCAGGCTCCCGATGGTGAAGTCGGCGCTGCCCGATCCTCTCCGCAGACCCGCAGCCCGGAGGTGTCGAACTCACGGTCACAGCTCACCAGAGCTCCAGCGCGTCGATCTAGCGCGGCGATCCAGGCAAGGCATCGCCTGCTCCGCTCCGCGATAGCGCTCCAGTGCTGTGCCGCCACCGAAGCCGAGGTGCTGGGTGGCCCCCGCCAGGAAACGGCACTCCAAGCCCGCTGGTAGGCCACGAGGACGGGTCGACGGGGCAGCCCGGAGATAAAGCTGCCTCACCGACCAGGTAGGGACCTAGAAATGAGGTTACCCCCTTCACCCTACATTAAAAGTCGGATTACTCCCACAGGACAAACGCAGGACTCACTAAAAACTATTAAAAAAGTGAATTAAACGGACGGCTGCTGATTAGCCAAGAGTATTCGTTGACATAAAACATCTCCTCAATCAATCTTCCAAGGTGTTGATGAGCTTTCTTCATGATTGCTTCAATGTGCTAGGTCCAGGACAGATCTTCAGAGATATGCACGCCCAGGAATTTGAAGCTTTTGACTCTCTCCATCACCGTCGCATTGATGAAGACACCTTTGTGGAACCTCATTGGTGACCATTTAGTCAGTCCATCGATCTCCCTCCTTTACTATGACTCATCGTCATTTATAGTTTGTTCAACAACGGTGGTGTCGTCGACAAACTTTGAGATGGAGCTCAAACTGTGTCCAGCTACACAATCGTGAATATAGAGTGACCCACTTCAGTGACCCCCTCCCCGAGATTGTTTTGGTTCATTTCTGACTTACGAATAGTTCAGATTGTGAACACTTCTCAGGGGGTGATACCTTGTTGTTGCCTGGGGGACGAAAGAGGTGTATAAGATCATGAGGGAATTAGAAAGGGTAAAAGCATAGAGTCTTTAACCCAGAGTAAGGAATCAAGAACCAGAGGACATAGGTTCAAGGTGAGGGGTAAGATTTAAAAGGAACCTGAGAGGCAACATTTTTACACAATGGGCGGTGGGTGTATGGAACGAGCTGCTGGAGGAAGTAGTTGAGGCAGGTGCTATCACAACACTTAAAAGATAGGTGCATGGATAGGATAGGTTTAGAAGATATGGGCCTAACACAGTCAGGTGGGACTAGTGTAGATAGGGCATGTTGGTTAGCGTGGGCAAGGTGGGCTGAAAGGCCTGGTTCCATTCTGTGTGACTATAGGACTATGACATTCTATCTATGTCTGTCATATGCTTAAAGCAGATTACTGCCAAACACTATAGACTGTGGAGTCAGCAGGAATGAAGAAATTTTGTGTTTACGGATATACAGTTGGTGCTCTTTAAGTGGATATAATGGCTGAAGGAAAATTTTTCACAAGATAATTTGTTTACGACCAAAAGTGCTGTAAGGCCAAGTTCTGAAATGACTTGATGAGTCAGACGCATTGCAGGGTGTGACCAAGGACTATGCAGCTGAAATCCTGAAGCATGTCTGCCACAGGCTGAATTAACTGATTCCTGTCCCACTTAGGAAACCTGAACGGAACGGAAACGGAACGGAAACCTCTGGAGACTTTGCGCCCCACCCAAGGTTTCCGTGCGGTTCCCGGAGGTTTTTGTCAGTCTCCCTAATGGTCGAAAGTGGTTTCCGCTTCATCTATGTTCCGGCGATTATTTCAAAAAATTCAAAACCGGCTGCGACTAAAAATAGGTTGCCGTTTTAAAAATCGGTAATTTTTTAGTTGAAGCCGGTTGCGATGCTAGTTGAAGGTGGTTGCCGGAGGTTGCAGGTAGTGGAAGGTAAGACCTTTTTTTCACCCAGTTTTATTCCACCAGGGAGGTCTTACCTTCCAACTAAAAATTTACCGATTTTTAAAATGGCAACCTATTTTTAATCGCGGCCGGTTTTGAAATTTTTGAAATAATCGCCGGAACATAGAAGAAGCGAAAACCACTTTCGACCATTAGGGAGACTGACAAAAACCTCCGGGAACCACACGGAAACCTTGGGTGGGGCGCAAAGTCTCCAGAGGTTTCCGTTCAGGTTTCCTAAGTGGGACAGGGGCATTACTGTATACCTGAGGCAGGAAGAGAGCTAACAGGAAAGGAGTCATTATTCTGGCTATGAATATTAAAACCTAGTAAGTACAGCACAGAAACAGACCAGTCGCTCAGACTATCCATTCTGAATATTTTGCTAGGTTAAACTGATCTTGCCTGCCTACATGTGATCCACACCACTTCAATATCCACACACTCAATATTATCATATATAAAATTAGAATATATTATTGTATCTACGCCACCATTCCAGCAGGGCGTTCCAACCACCCACCATTCTCGGTGTAAAACACGTGCCCAGCACATCTCCTTTAAGCGTTTTCCTTCTCAACAGATCTATGCCCTCTCATCACTGAAATTTCCACCCTGAAAAAAAAAGATTATTTCTACCTACCCTATCTATGCTTCTGATAATTGTATATATTCTATCAGGTCTTCCTGCAAACTCCAATGTTCCAGAGAAAACAATCTCTTAAAGATAGCAGAGTCAGGGGATATGGGGAGAAGGGAGGAACAGGGTACTGATTGGGGATGCTCAGCCATGATCACATTGAATGGCGGTGCTGGCTCGAAGGGCCGAATGGCCTACTCCTGCACCTATTGCCTATTGCCTATTGTCTATTGTCTAATCCAAGACTGTCTAACCGCCCCTTATACTAGCTAATTCCCTTTAATCCAGGCATTGTTCTGGTAAACTCTTTCTGCACCATCCCCAAAGCATTCCTGTAACGGGGTATCCAGAACTGCACACTATATTCTAAATGCGGCCAAACCAAAGTCCAATAAGGTGCATCATGACTCCCTGACTCCTACACTCAAGGCTCCAACCAATGATGGCAAGCACACCATAAGCATTCTACTTGTGTTGCCACTTTCAGGGAGCCTTGGATTTGGACCCCAAGATCCTTCTGCACATCAATGCCGAGGATATTTGGCATTGAGGCAAGACTGGCTAGGCTGGAGTTGCCTTTCTTTACGTGGATAAAATTGAGATTATATTTAATTGTGTTGAAGGAGATTATTGGTGGCATTGGTTCGTATAAATTTTCCTTAACAGAAAATAGGGGATATAAATTCAAGAACATGGGAGGAGCAGTAATAGGCTGCTCCAGTTTCAATAAGATCATGGCAAATCCAATGTCACTTGCCTCCCTGATTCCCCCAATCCTTCGCTCTAACATCAGTCTATCTTAGTTTTGAATGTAATTTATAACTCAGGATTCTTGGGTTGAGGATTCCAAAGATTCACAGCTGTTTAAAAGAAGAAGTTGCTTTTGATGGTTAACACCCTATTTGGAGGCCGTGTGGGTTGGGTTGGAGATGGGGATCTGGATCACACTTTCTAAAAGGGTGTTTGAGTCAGAAACCCACATTTAAAACATGACTAGATGTGCATCTGGTGTGGCATAACCCGTAAAAATTATGGACTGAGAGTTGGAAAATGAGTTTGTGCTTATCATGGTCATGGTGGGCCAAATGTCCTCTTCCTTGGCAATACACTGCAGTATTGCATGTTTATTTAGTTTAGTTTAGAGATACAGGGCGGAAACAGGCCCATCGGCCCACCGAGTCCGCCCTGACCAGCGATCCCCGCACATTAACACTATCCTACACACACTAGGGACAAGACATATATACCAAGCCAATTAACCGACAAACCTGTACGTCTTTGGAGTGTGGGAGGAAACCGAAGATCTCTGAGAAAACGCTCGCGGTCACGTGGAGAACGTACAAACTCTGTACAGACAGCACCCATTGTCGGGATTGAGCCAGGGTCTCCGGTGCTGCAAGTGCTGTAAGGCAGCAACTCTCCCACTGCGCCACCGCGGTCATTACTTCGGAATATAACTTGTTTTGTGAGTTTCTTTGCTGTCATTTTTTCATCAAATTTCTAAGAACATCAGGCAAAGTAAAGAATGCAGAGATCATATTTCATCCCATGAAAAGTTGAGATGTCAGAATATGTCAAAGTACTAATGCTTTTATTATTATGTGCATGCTACCTGGCTTAGTACTGTGAGACGAGAATGAATCAGTTTCAATGTTGAAAATATTTCACTCTTATATTCCCTCTTAACCTCATTGCTCACACTGTTTAAAAAAATGTCAGCTTGGTTTAGCCTGGCTTTGGCAGGTATTTATGATCTTCTGAGTTTATTTTCCTCTCCAATCTTCCTCCCATGTTGCAAGTGCAATTCACAGTGACAATTCTGCCTCTGTGATCTTACTCCAGTGGGTGTTCTTATGTAAGCCTTGAATATGAGCAGACCATTCACCATGGGGCAGGTGGGAGCTGGTTCAGTTGAGGGCAACCAAGAACATTTGCCATGTGATTCTCACTCACAGTGTTTTGCCGGAAAGTGCATGAATAAGTAAAGCAAAGCCTTACGCGGAAGAATAGTTTTGAAACTTGCAAACCAAGTCCATCAATGAAGATGATTCAGCTAATTGGATTGCCTGCTATTGCCCATCATCTGTGCAACCAGTTTGAGAAGGCATGTCAAGAACAGAGGAGAGGGGATAATAAAATAAATGTATGTTTACTATCCTGTTTGAGTTTTCCCGTGCTATATTATAAGCCTTGGTTGGCCCATTTTAACCCAGCCAATCGATGCTTATAGTATACTTTAGGACGGAAAAAAATCAATAGATTTTTTCTATGCTGTAACATGGACAAAAAAATCTATTAATTCATTGGATGATTTCTCTGCTCGTCACCCTAACTTGGGAGCCGAAACCTCATCAGACAGATTCCCTGATGGATAAAATAGAGGGGAAAAAATATTTTATCATGGAAACATCTTTTGCATTATCTCAGCACATGTGACAATAATAAACTAAACTAATTTACACATTGGTGCAAGAATATTCCATTGCATAATGGGACATGCTCAGTGGTAGCAAAGTTCTCTTCAGATGGCATATGAGGTCATTCCTTGGATTTGGAATTAAATGTCTGCACTAAAGCAATAGGTTTGAAGGAACTGAAGGGCTGTGGTGAGAAGGTGCAGGTAAATATTTGCTTACTGGCTGACAACAATGGTAAACTTCTACAGTGTAACAGCACACAAACTTTATAGATAATTAAGATTATTTTAGAAAATTCCCATAGTAAGATAAAGTTATTCCTTAGTAAGCATTCTCAGAGAAAGTATTGCATAAAATGTCTATTGGATGGAGAAAAGTTTCTCAAGGAGACATTTCTAAAGTGTCTTGTCAGTATTTTAAAATTAATCCTTTAGTTCAGTTCATTTATACAATTGTTTAAGTCCCACATCTGAGCGGTTGGAGTTTTAATGAGGGTTGATAAAAGCTTCATCAATTCTAACCTCTGACAAGTTGTATAGAGTAGTTTTGACAAGAATTAGTGTGTTATGTAGTGAAGTGTAGAAAAAAAAGTTTGAACCTACTGTCACGTGTTCTAAGGTACAGTGAAAAGCTTTGTTTTGCATACTATGCAACCATATCAGATAATACTATACACAAACACAATCTAGTCACACTCAAGCACAATAGGTAGAGCAAAGGGGAAGATACAGAGTGCAGAATATAGTTCTCAGCATTGTATCGCACCAATTCCAGAGGCAACAATGTAATCAATTAATAATTGTAGTATTAGGTAACCATAATAGTTCAAAGCTGATGTCTGTAGTGCAACCAAAGACAAAGTCCATAGAAGATCATGGTTGCTGATGTTAGTGTTATGCCGTGTTCAAGAGCCTGATGGTTGCTGGGAAAAAGCTGTCTTGGAATCTTGAGGTCATCGTTTTCAGGTTCCTGTATATTCATGAGAAGGTTTCTGTGGAAGTCAAATGTTCCAGCAGGAGTAAAACTGAAAGACAAGTCAAAATTATCTTATAATAAGGGGCCTTTTATATTTTTAGCTACTTGCTTTGCCACAAAAATAGTTGAATATTTTCTGCATTTAACATAGAAACGCAGAAACATAGAAAATATGTGCAGGAGTAGGCCATTCGGCCCATCGAGCCTGCACCACCATTCAATATGATCATGGCTGATCATCCAACTCAATATCCTGTACCTGCCTTCTCTCCATACCCCCTGTTCCCTTTAGCCACAAGGGCCACATCTAACTCCCTCTTAAATATAGCCAATGAACTGGCCTCAACTACCTTCTGTGGCAGAGAGTTCCAGAGATTTACCACTCTTTGTGTGAAAAATGTTTTTCTCATCTCGGTACTAAAGGATTTCCCCTTAATCCTTAAACTGTGACCCCTTGTCCTGGACTTCCCCAACATCGGGAACAATCTTCCTGCATCTATCCAGTCTATCTTCATATGAAAGTCCTGACATCCCAGGAATCAATCTGGTGAACCTTCTCTGTACTCCCTCTATGGCAAGAATGTATTTCCTCAGATTTGGAGACCAAAACTGTACGCAATACTCCAGGTATGGTCTCAGCAAGACCCTGTACATCTGCAGTAGAACCTCCCTGCTCCTATACTCAAATCCTTTTGCTATGAATGCCAACATACCATTCACTTTCATCACTGCCTGCTGCACCTGCATGCCTACTTTCAATGACTGGTGTGCCATGACACCCAGGTCTCATTGCATCTCCCCTTTTCCTAATCGGCCACCATTTAGATAATAGTCTACTTTCCTGTTTTTGCCACCAAAGTGGATAACCTCACATTTATCCACATTATACTGCATCTGCCATGCATTTGCCCACTCACCCAGCCTATCCAAGTCACCTTGCAGCTTCCTAGCATCCTCCTCACAGCTAACACTGCCCCCCAGCTTTGTGTCATCTGCAAACTTGGAGATGTTGCATTCAATTCCCTCGTCCAAATCATTAATATATATTGTAAATAGCTGGGGTCCCAGCACTGAGCCTTGCGGTACCCCACTAATCACTGCCTGCCATTCTGAAAAGGACCCGTTTACTCCTACTCATTGCGTCCTGTTTGCCAGCCAGTTCTCTATCCACATCAATACTGAACCCGCAATACCGTGTGCTTTAAGTTTGTATACTAATCTCTTACGTGGGACCTTGTCGAAAGACTTCTGAAAGTCCAGATATAACACATCCACTGGTTCTCCCTTATGCACTCTACTAGTTACATCCTCAAAAAATTCTATAAGATTCGTCATTCATGATTTACCTTTCGTAAATCCATGCTGACTTTGTCCAATGATTTCACCACTTTCCAAATGTGCTGCTATCCCATCTTTAATAACTGACTCTAGCAGTTTCCCCACTGCCGATGTTATACTAACTGGTCTGTAATTCCCCGCTTTCTCTCTCCCTCCTTATTTAAAAAGGGGGGTTACATTAGCTACCCTCCAATCCTCAGGAACTACTCCAGAATCTAAGGAGTTTTGAAAAATTATCACTAATGCATCCACTATTTCTGGGGCTACTTCCTTAAGTACTCTGGGATGCAGCCTATCTGGCCCTGGGGATTTATCGGCCTTTAATCCATTCAATTTACCCAACACCACTTCCCGGCTAACCTGGATTTCACTCAGTTACTCTATCTCATTTGACCCGCGGTCCCCTGCTATTTCCGGCAGATTATTTATGTCTTCCTTAGTGAAGACAGAACCAAAGTAGTTATTCAATTGGTCTGCCATGTCCTTGTTCCCCATGATCAATTCACCTGTTTCTGACTGCAAGGGACCTACATTTGTTTTAACTAATCTCTTTCTCTTCACATATCTATAAAAGCTTTTGCAGTCAGTTTTTATGTTCCCTGCCAGTTTTCTTTCATAATCTATTTTCCCTTTCCTAATTAAGCCCTTTGTCCTCCTCTGCTGGACTCTGAATTTCTCCCAGTCCTCTGGTAGGCTGCTTTTTCTGGCTAATTTGTACGCTTCATCTTTTGTTTTGATACTATCACAGATTTCCCTTGTTATCCACGGATCCACTACCTTCCCTGATTTATTCTTTTGCCAAACTGGGATGAACAATTTTTGTAGTTCATTCATGCAGTCTTTAAATGCCTTCCATAGCTTATCCACCCTTCCATTAAATGCCTTCCATTGCATACCCATATAACCCTTTAAGAATTAATTGCCAGTCAATCTTGGCCAATTCACGTTTCATACCCTCAAAGTTAACTTTCTTTAAGTTCTGAACCCTTGTTTCTGAATTAACAATGTCACTCTCCATCCTAATGAAGAACTCAACCATACTATGGTCACTCTTGCCCAAGGGGCCACGCACAACAAGACTGCTAACTAACCCTTCCTCATTACTCAATACCCAGTCTAGAATAGCCTGCTCTCTCGTTGGTTCCTCTACATGTTGGTTTAGAAAACTATCCCGCATACATTCCAAGAAATCCTCTTCCTCAGCACCCCTGCCAATTTGATTCACCCAATCTATATGTAGATTGAAGTCACCCATTATAACTGTTTTACCTTTGTTGCACGCATTTCTAATTTCCTGTTTGATGCCATCCCCAACTCCACTACTACTGTTAGGTGGCCTGTACACAACACCCACTAGCGTTTTCTGCCCCTTAGTGTTTCGTAGCTCTACCCATATCGATTCCACATCCTCCAAGCTAATATCCTTCCTTTCCATTGCGTTAATCTCCTCTCTAACCAGCAACGCTACCCCACCTCCTTTTCCTTCCTGTCTATCCCTCCTGAATATTGAATATCCCTGGATGTTCAGCTCCCAGCCTTGGTCACCCTGGAGCCATGTCTCCGTGATCCCAACTATATCATAATCATTAATAGCTATCTGCACATTCAACTCATCCACCTTATTACGAATGCTCCTTGCATTGAGACACAAAGCCTTCAGGCTTGTTTTTACAACGCTCTTACCCCTTATACAATTATGTTGAAAAGTGGCCCTTTTTGATTTTTGCCCAGGATTTGTCTGCCTGCCACGTTTACTTTTCACCTTGTTACCTATTGCTTCTACCCTCATTTTACACCCCTCTGTCTCTCTGCTCACACATTTAAGAAACCCACCACCTCTTATTCTCTGTTTATTATTTTTTTCTTCTTTCCCCCCTACCTGTTGGGTCTGAGTGCTTCCCTTCTCTTCCTCGTGCCTCACACACCATCTACAAGCTTTCTCTATTTGGTCCCTCCCCCAACCGTTCTAGTTTAAAGTCTCCCCTGTAGCCTTTGCAAATCTCTCCGCCAGGATATTGGTTCCCCTCGGGTTCAAGTGCAATCCGTCCTTTTTGAACAGGTCACACCTTCCCCAAAAGAGGTCCCAATGATCCAGAAACTTGAATCCCTGCCCACTGCACCAGTCCTTCAGCCACGCATTTAGGGTGGCTCGGTGGCGCAGCGATAGATTTGCTGCCTTACAGCTCCTGAGACCTGGATTCAATTCTGACTACGGTTGCTGTCTGTATGGAATTTGTACGTTCTCCCCATGACCTGCGTGGGTTTTCTCCGGGATCTCCAGTTTCCTCCCACACTCCAGAGATGTACAGGTTTGTAGGTTAATTTGCTTGGAATAATTGTAAATTGTCCTTATTGTGTAGGATAGTGTACAGGTTGATCGCTGTTTGACGCTAACCTGGTGGGCTGAAGGGCCTATGCCCGCACTGCATCTCTAAACTCTAAACTAAACTAAATTAAATTTGGCTGAATAATGTCCAAGGCTGGCTAACCAACAGGTTTGAGAAATGATTGTAGGAAATCAAGTGTTTAATTGTCATATCTACCGACACCGGAACAATGAAATTCTTACTTGCAGCAGTTTAATAGGCATATAAAAGCAATACACAAGATAAAATATAATAATCAAAAAAATTAAATAAAGTAATAACTGTAATACTAGATGACCTAACAGTGCAAAAACTATTGTGTAACCAAAGACTCTGTGAAGGGTAAAGACAAAATGAATAGTTGCTCAGGTTAGTGTTGGATAGTGTTCAAAAGCTTGATGGTTGCTGGGAAGAGACTATTCTTGAACCTGGTGGTCATGGTTTTCAGACTCCTGTCCCTTCTTCCTGATGGGAGGAGCAAACTAAAAGCGTGGCCAGGGTGGTGTGTGTCTTTAATGATATTGGCTGCCTATTTCAGGCAGCGCCTCCCTTCGATGGTGGGGAGGTCAGTACCATGATGGACTGCACTGTGCTCTCCTTTGTACCTGGGTGTTTGCGTTGCCAAACCAGGCTGTGAGGTAACCAGTCTTATGCACTTCAATCTAACTTGCTGGCAAGGATGACTCCGGTTTTTAATGTTGTCAGTTGAATTTATCGTGATGGTCATGTATTGCATTTCAGCTGACAAATACCCACATTTTCAACTGCAATTTATGCTCAGCTATAATTCAATCCATTTGTGCTATGTTATTTACAGAATATTCATTGCAAAGTCTTTAAAATGTCTACTTGCAGTATGTAGCAAAGTGTTCCAGATGCACACTGACATACTGTATTACTTTTAATACAATGTGACATTCCCGCTTTGAATTTCCACAATTAAATGCCAAGTCAGGTTTGGTCTCATTAGTTTAGGCCAAAGAATACAAAAGCAAATCGCAAATAGCAGTTGGAAACCAGAAATGGGGAAGTAATGAGTAGGTCTGACGCTCTCTGTACACAGAGAAACAGAGTCCATGTTTTTGGCCAATGGAAGATCACTGATCTGAGACATTAACTCTGATACTTTCAACACAGTTACTGTCTGACCTGATGAATAATGACCATGCTTATATTTTTTATTTAATGCAAATAGTAATTCATTTCAATTTAATCACAAACTCAAAGTAAGTCAAACTTACTTGGCGGCACAGTGGCGCAGCAGTAGAGTTGCTGCCTTATAGCGCTAGAGACCCGGATTCGATCCTGACTACGGGTGCTGTCTGTATGGAATCTGTACATTCTCCTCGTGACCTTGTGAGTTTTCCCCGGGTGCTCCGGTTTCCTCCCACATTGCAAAAGACGTACAGTTTTGTAGCTTAATTGGGTTTGGTAAAAAAAATTGTAAATTGTCCCTAGTGTGTAGGATAGTGCTGGTGTATGGGGATCACTGATCGGTACAGACTCAATGGGCCAAAGGGCCTGTTTCTGCACTGTATCTCAAAACAAAAAGATTAATCAGACATATTTACTGGGGAGAAATTCACCTTCACATCAGTTGTCTTAAATGTATCATTTTGTAACATCCATACAGTCATATTTATCTTCCCAAATATGAGTAATACCAGCGGACTCTGCTATATCAATTCTTTAACAATAGCAATCCAGGGGTATGGTTTGTTTATATGAATATATAGACTTTAGTGATACAGCGTGCGACAGATCCTTCAGCCCATTTAGTCCACGCCGTTAACTAACACTATCCTACACACACGGGGCAATTTACAGAAGGCAATTAACCTACGAACCTCTACATCTTTGGAATGTGGGAGGAAACCGAAGCACCCGTAGAAATCCCACGTGGTCACAGAGCGAATGTCCAAACTCCGTACAGATCCCACCCATGGTCAGGATCGAACCTGGGTCTGTAATGGGCCTGTCCCACTTACGTGACTTTTTCGGCGACTGCCGGCACCCGTCATAGGTCTTTGCAGGTCGCCAAAGATTTTCAACATGTTGAAAAACCAGTGGCGATCAGAACAAGGTACAACTCTTTGGGCGACTACTCATGACCATGGTTGCACCTCCTCCAACCTCATCTATTGTATCCGCTGCTCTAGGTGACAGCTGCTCTACATCGGCATAGGCTTGGCGATCGCTTCGCCCACCAACTCTGCTCGGTTCGCAATAACCAACCTGATCTCCCGGTGGCTCCCGGTGGCTCAGCACTTCAACTCACCTTCCCATTCCGAATCCAACCTTTCTGTCCTGGCCTCTTCCCTGGCCAGAGTGAGGCCCACTGTAAATTGGAGGAGCAGCACCTCATATTTTGCTTGGGTAGTTTACACCCCAGCGGTATGAACATTGACTTCTCCAATTTTAGGTAGTCCCTGCTTTCCCCTTCTTTCCCCTCCCCTTCCCAGCTCTCCCACAGCCCACTGACTCCGCCTCTTCCTTTCTTCCTCCCGCCCCACCCACCCCCACATCAGTCTGAAGAAGGGTTTCAACCCGAAACGTCGCCTATTTCCTTCGCTCCATAGATGCTGCCTCACCCGCTGAGTTTCTCCAGCATTTTTGTCTACCTTCTATTTTCCAGCATTTGCAGTTCCTTCTTAAACTCACAACCATCCAGTCTTCATGTAGACGCCTATATGGTCGTGAGTAGTCTCCTCATTCCCCCAAAGAATTGTATAATCTTTCTGGTCTCCGCTGGATTTTCAACATGTCGAACATTTTCGGCGACCTGCAACAACCTATGACGGGTGCCACAGTCGCTGAAAAAGTCGCTTAAGTGGGACAGGCCCATAAGGCAGCAACTCTACTGCTGTGCCACTCTGCCACCTTCAAGATATTAATTAGTTATTTTGCATTTCTCTTTCCCTTATCTTTCATTCGATATCCAGCTTTGTTAGAAGCTGGCCAGAGAGACAATAAAAGTTTTCAAGGTGTTCTGGGAGCTAAAAAAAAGAGACAATAAAAGTTTTCAAGGTGTTCTGGGAGCTAAATGACCTTCAGCACCAGTGGCAAGATGATTACTTTTAGGATTTCCTATTAAAATTTCTCGTTATTAAACCATTAAAAGAAAATGTACTGCTTTTTAACAGAGAATGGAACCCCCGCCCCCCAGAAAATATTGGAAACACTTAGCTGGTCAGGCAGCATCTGTGGAAAGAAAATAGATCTAATATTCCTGATCAAAGTCCCTTTGTCAGAACAAAGGGCAAAATTCAAGCTGGAATGGCCAATATTCAGGCTGGAGGCCTGTGAGCAGTGGAGATTCACATGAATCCATGCTGGGACCTCTGCTGTTCGCGATATATATGAATGACTTGGACATAAACATGGATAGGTTGATCAGTAAGCATGACACCAAGATTGTTGGGGTGATGGACTGTGAGGATGGCTGTCTCTTCTAGCTTTCTTTCTTCCTCCCCTGTAATTAGTTTGAAGAAGGATCCCGACCTGAAACGCATCTATTCATGTTCTCCAGGGTTGCTGCCTGACTAGCTGAGTTACTCCAACATTTTATGACTTTCCAAGGGTGAAAGGCACTGCTTGAAAGGCCTCGTGGATGAAATGTGGTGCACTCCTCCCACTGTTTGTGAATGGCCTTTGTGTGCTTTCATTTCAAAAGAATCAATATACTCAGTGACTTGCCAAAGTCAAAGTCAATGTCAATTTTATTCGTCACATGCACCCGAAGGTGCAGTGAAATTAATTTGCCAGCAGCGATACAAATAAAAAGAACACACAATACACAATAAAATTTAACACAAACATCCACCACAGCATTCTTCACTGTGGTGGAAGGCACAAAGTTCAGTCAGTCCTCCTCCTTTGTTCACCCGTGGTCGGGGTCATGAACCCTCCGTAGTCGCCGCTATGGATGGCCCGATGAACAGGCCCTCTCGTCGCAATGATTAAAACTCCTACGTCGGGATGGTCAAATACACTCCACGGCTTGGAGCGCCTGAATGTTATAGGCCACAGGCCGGTGGTTGGAGTTCTTCTCTGGCGAGGGATCCCAGGCTCCGGATGGTAAGGCCATGCCGCGCACGCGGCTAGAAGCTCTGCAGACTGCAGCTTCAGGATGTAACAGTCCACGGGCCAGCGATCGGAGCACTCCTCTATGGTGACCCCTGGCAAGGGCTCGCCCGCCCCGCGATGGAAAGTCAACGCTGTGCCGGCTGCTGAAGCTCTGGTTCTGACTCCAGGAAAGGCCGCTCCAATCCAAGTTGTTAGACCGCGAGGGAGGCGACGTGGAAAAAGCCGCCTCTCCGTCGAGGAGGCGACCGAAAGCGGTTCTCCCCTTTCCCATCCCCACCACCCCCTACACAAGACATACTGAGAGACACTAAAACAAACATTTGGACACCCTAAAAAAACAAAAAAAATTGAAATAAGGAACACGCTGCTGGCAGGGCAGCCGACTCGCAGCACCCCCACCGACCAGAAGCTCCCTCTTTGTTTTGACCATCCACCAAGATGCAGGACAGAACGCCACAGGAGACCTTTCTTCCCTGTGGCTATCAAACTGTACAACTCCTCCCCCTTCTATCATGGGATAGACTGAGACTGAGACTGTCTCCTCCCTCCACCCCCACCCCTCCCCAATCTTTGCACACCCCCAATCCTTTCCACTTGTCACTTTCATTTCATGTTTCATGTATTTGGGATTTTTATGGTTTTTTGACTGTTGGCATTCAAATTTTCCTCCTGGGATATATAAAGTTCTATCATATCGTATCACATTTATCTGGATTCCCGTGAACTGGAGGGCCATTGCATTTTTCAGAAGGATTCTGAGAACTTCCTTGAAATGCTTTCTCTGCCCTTCTTGAAGCCTTTGGCTATGTCATAGATCAGAACGGGCTGCTTATTTAGAGAACAATGTGGTATGGCCCACACTTGAACTGGTTAGATATATTCAGGGCCTTGACGATGGGAACATTGTTGGATTGTTTATCTTTTAAATTGTTATTGGGCGATTTTGGAGAGAAGCTATTAGTTTTGTTTAGTTTAGTTGAGAGATACATCATGGAAACCACTCATTCAGCCCATCGGGTCCACGCCAACGACCCTTCTTCAGATATAGAATGCAGTTTTGTAGAGAAGATGATTGGTGCAATGATGTGAATTTTCCTGGCCCTAGTCTGTACTGTGATTATGTCTGAGGTAGACCCATCGGAAAAGATTATGTTATCTTGTCGTAAAAGGATTAGAGATGAATTTTCCACATTTCCAGAAAGATGAATTTTGAAGGCTCTTGTGATATCAAAAATGGCCATGTATATTGGATGGAGATGAAGACTGAAATAAACAGGTGAGTATGATGTAGTTAGTTAGATTGCCAGATAACATGAAGGGAGAGACAGACAGGATGTTAACTTCCAAAAAGTAGGGATAAATGAAGAAGGACCTACATAGCAGAGCGATTCACTAATTTTTCTGGGTCATCGACAGATGTGTGCCTGTGTGCCTCCGATACCGATTTCACATTGCCTCTTCTCTGCACCTCGTAAGAGATAAGAACTGAAAAATGTCACACTCCCTGTCTCTACATCTGCTATTTTAACACTGAAATCCTCAGGACACAGCACTTGCAGGATTGCTGTGGTTTACTGTATTGATATAGCTGTACTAAATCAATGCTTCACTGTTGATCACCCACACTGCCAGACATTCATAACAGCACAGGTCTATATTGTTTATACAGGGATAGTCATCAGGTACAGAAACAACACTTGGACAGGTACATGGATAGGAAAGGTTCAGAGGGATAGGGGCCAAAGGCGGGTAAATGGGACAAAGCTTAGATGGGGCATCTTGGTCGGCACTGAGCACTGCTTCATAGAGTGCTGTATGACTCAAAGTCTTTGCCTTTATTAGCATTAATCAACAGGCTATACTGTGGGGTGCAAGATTCAGATTCTCAGTCAAGAGACAAAGAACATCTAGGCATGCATGTCTCTGAGTTAATTTTCCCCAAATGATAATGTTACAGATTATGTTACAGATTACAGATTACTGGGCGAGTCCAGAACCAGGGGCCACAGTCTTAGAATAAAGGGGAGGCCATTTAACACTGAGGTGAGAAAAAACCTTTTCACCCAGAGAGTTGTATAGATACATAGATACATAGAAAATAGGTGCAGGAGTAGGCCATTCGGCCCTTCGAGCCTGCACCGCCATTCAATATGATCATGGCTGATCATCCAACTCAGTATCCCGTACCTGCCTTCTCTCCATACCCCCTGATCCCCTTAGCCACAAGGGCCACATCTAACTCCCTCTTAAATATAGCCAATGAACTGGCCTCAACTACCCTCTGTGGCAGAGAGTTCCAGAGATTCACCACTCTCTGTGTGAAAAAGTTTTTCCTCATCTCGGTCTTAAAGGATTTCCCCCTTATCCTTAAGCTGTGACCCCTTGTCCTGGACTTCCCCAACATCGGGAACAATCTTCCTGCATCTAGCCTGTCCAACCCCATAAGAATTTTGTATGTTTCTATAAGATCCCCTCTCAATCTCCTAAATTCTAGCGAGTATAAGCCAAGTCTATCCAGTCTTTCTTCATATGAAAGTCCTGACATCCCAGGAATCAGTCTGGTGAACCTTCTCTGCACTCCCTCTATGGCTATAATGTCCTTCCTCAGATTTGGAGACCAAAACTGTACGCAATACTCCAGGTGTGGTCTCACCAAGACCCTGTACAACTGCAGTAGAACCTCCCTGCTCCTATACTCAAATCCTCTTGCTATGAAGGCCAACATACCATTCGCTTTCTTCACTGCCTGCTGCACCTACATGCCTACTTTCAATGACTGGTGTACCATGACACCCAGGTCTCGCTGCATCTCCCCATTTCCTAATCGGCCACCATTTAGATAATAGTCTGCCTTCCCGTTTTTGCCACCAAAGTGGATAACCTCACATTTATCCACATTATACTGCATCTGCCAAACATTTGTCCACTCACCCAGCCTATCCAAGTCACCTTGCAGTCTCCTAGCAGTCTCCTAGCATCCTCCTCACAGCTAACACTGCCCCCCAGCTTAGTGTCATCCGCCAACAAAAAATTCCCTGCCACAGAGGGCAGTGGAGGCCAAATCACTGGATGGATTTAAGAGAGAGTTAGATAGAGCTCTAGGGGCTGGTGGAATCAAGGGATATGGGGAGAAGGCAGGCACGGGTTATTGATTGGGGACGATCAGCCATGATCACAATGAATGAATGGCGGTGCTGGCTCGAAGGGCCGAATGGCCTCCTCCTGCACCTATTTTCTATGTTTCTATGTTTCTATGTTAAAGACGTTCACTTTTGCCATCAGGGATAAAAATGAAAATAAAACCTTGATCTGGTGTAACAAACATTTAGTCTTCAAACAGTTAATAGTCAATAAAAAAAAATGTATCTGTTGTTGAACTGCACAAGACATACAACGAAGCTTTATTGACAGTGCAAGGAAGTTTGCGATAAAATTCATCCAAAATAGACCTATCTTCCATTGTCTATTTACAATCATTTCAGCTGTGAAAAATTATGTCTACATGCCATGAAACGTTCCTTGTTGCCAAGAATTTCAGGATTACAAATTTGCAAATCCAAAAGATGAAGGTGGGCCTTTGAGTGCAATCCAATTATTACAGATTTGTTTTCTAGGCATGAAGGTGTTTTATTTACAGCAAAGCTTTCAATGTGAACACCACACTTTTGGACTATCAGGCAAGGAGTGAGCAGCACAAAGATATTAGATAACTGACCTATTTTTCCCCCCTTTTCATTTGGGAGCAGTAGGTTTAACCCCGATCGTGCCAATACACAAACTGTAATGCATACACATCTGCCTAATGGCTTTTCTGTATCTTAAGGACCATTAGAATTCAACAGGTGGTTTGTCAATCCAAGATAAATCGGCCTTTTGTTTTCTTCCAAAAACCGCAAAAGCCAAGAAACAAAACCAGACAGGGGATATGTCTCAGTTACTGTGGTGAAAATAACACGAGTTTCTCATCAGTTTCTCCCCTGCCAATAGTTTTGACTGCAATGATGAGAAAATCAGCCTGTGACCCAATGAAAGTTCGCTCATAATTCTGGCCATTACCACACTGATGAGTAGTGCTGCAATAATGTCCCCTTGATGAGTTTCAACTTAATGCAGAACACATTTGTTCGGTGTTTTCCAATTCTAACACACTTGGAGCTGTCACTACGTAACATTGGATTGCTTAATTGATACCCAGGGGCCCTTCTAATCAGTCCATAAAATCCTCTGGGCCTTGCAGTTGGCAGAAGCCGAAATCTTGGTTGATGTCTATTTTTTCCAATTAAAGTGTCTAACTGTGGCTTTTTAATTTTTGTTGATATTAATGCAAGGCAGAAGGAAATATTTATTCTGTTGGACCTAAATACAAGTCATGGTATTTTTTTGTAGACCAGCAGCACGCACATGTTTTTGTGGCCAACATCTAAATCTCAAGTAATGCCCCAAGAAATAGATACCCAACTACCTCAACTGAGGCATAGAGAGTGGTTACTGTGTTGCTTATAGCTCAAAATATAAGTTTCTGACATTCTGACATTGTTGTGCTGAGCTTTGCGGCTGTAATGATGGTAAAATTATTTATTGTGGTACAAAAGGCTGCAGATGCTGAAATCTTGAGCAAAAGACAAGCTGACCTGAAACATTGTCTGTCCATCTCCCTCCACATTTCTGCCACCTAACTTCACACCAGAACTTTGTTTTATGATCATGAAATAGTAAGATTAAATGAGAACTTACCAGTTTGAAGTTTGATCTTTATTTTATGAGGAGTTACGTTGAGGGACTACGTGAAGAACCCGTCCAGATCACACACGCATCAATCTTCAAAGCAGCGGAGTGAAATCACAGACATCAATTACTGAAGTATGATAGTAAGATACGTAAAGACTAGAACTACCAGCTTGATCTTTATAAGGGTGGGAGCGGAGGGCACGTAGACCCTCAACGTAACTCCTCATAAAATAAAGATCAAACTTCAAACTGGTAAGTTCTCATTTAATCTTACTATTTTACTTCGGAGTCACGTGAGTGACTATGTGAAGATTTCAAAGCTCTGTGATTTCACGCCGTAGATTCAAATCCAGGCGCTCACTGCATTGATTGACTCTAAATGAGTAAAAGCAATCAACAATGCATAACCACAACATTAATGTAATCAGTTAATGGTTTTATTTATTACAACAATAGTAACCCCCTTTATCATAATGGGGGATTTAATACTGAATCCAGCACGGCACCACCAAACAATCTGGGATCTTTAATCTCCTAATGGTAATATTTGTGAAACATCTGTTCACTTGCCCATCCTGCGGCCGCGAGGATAAGGTCTATTGGAACGTCCGAATCCCTGGCCGCCAATGTTGCTGCTGCCCTGGTGGAATGAGATTTAAATTTATCAGTATCAATACCTGCATAAATCAACACCTGTTTCAGCCATCTTGAAACAGTCTGTGTCGACACCTTCTTATGAGGTTTTTTATAGCTGATATAAAATGCTGATTCTGCACCTCTTAAGGTTCTGGTTTCTTCAATGTAACATCTTAAATATGCTACTACACATAGACGTGGATCCGTAGGATATGCTGACAATACCAACTTGCATCCTGTGAACCCAGGTCTATTCTGTTTAAGCAAATCATAGACATAGAATGCAATGGCATCTGCCCCTACTTTCATCCTGTCTATTCTTAACTCTGTAATGTTTGCACTCTCTGTACTGAAACTAATGCCATGAGCATAACTAACTTCATGGTAATTTTGGCCAATGACAGCTTCAATGGGCGTCCATTGACGCAGCAGCATAAGTACATCGTTTACATTCCAGATTTCTGTATACCTGGGTCTAGTAGGAGTTGAAAATTCCCTTCATAAACCTACAGACCCAAGGATGTGATCCTATTGGATTTTGCTCTGATTTCCTGCATAAATATGCAGAGAGAGCACTCCGTGCAGTATTGATTGCACTATAGCTTAAATTTAATTCAAAATAAAGAGTTGAAAGAAACTCTAACACATCTGAAATGTCTGCAGTGTGATATGCAATATTCTTTTGTGAACAAAACACCTCTCATTTCCTTATACTTCTAGTACTGCTTCTGGGTACTATTCCTCCAGGCTGCTGCCATAACATCCACCATATGCTCTGATAATCCTCTTCCAAGATATGGCCTTCTTAGAATCTGCAAATCAACAAACCAATACGATCATGTAAAGGCATGCAGTTTTACCTGCTTTGGAATAACCATAAGGGGGTTTTTGATCATTTTTAACACAAGCAGGTACCATGGTTGTGTAGGCCAATCTGGCACCACCAAAACCCCTGAGGCCGAGTCCTGTTTAATTTTCTGTATACACCGATTAATTAGACAAAACGGAGGAAATGCATACAGAAACATACCACCCCAATGTAGCGAGAAAGCATCCACTGCTACTGCACCAGGATCAGGTTCCCATGGCACATACTTAGGCAATTGGTGGTTGAGTCTTGATGCAAACAAGTCAATCTCTGGCATTCCAAATTGTGCCACGATTTTCTTAAATATTTCATGATGCAACATCCATTCTGTATTATCATTGAATTTACGTGACCTTGTGTCTGCAACTATGTTGAATCTACCTGGTAGGTAGATTGCTGACAGCCAAATCTTTCTGGTAATACACCAGGTCCAGATTATATTTGCCAATCTATCACAAGATTCTGACTTGATACCACCCATATGATTTACATATGCTACAGCTGTAGTATTGTCAATCTGTACCTGAACATGCAATTTTTCCATATTAGAACAATAAGCTTTAAGCCCATAAAATGTTCCTAATAGCTCTAGGTAATTTATACCTTGATTTTCAAGCAAAGGTACTTCTTCCACAGCTGGAAACAGTATTAGTTGCGCCCCATCCTAGAACACTTACATCAGTCTGTAGAATAATGGAAGGTGTTTCTACCAGAATTTGTCTGGAATCATTAGAGACATTGTTAATCCACCATTTTAATTCCATAATAGGCTCAATTATCAATTGCATGGGCCTATCAAAATGCCCTGCATTAATCCTTAATGCTTGTACCTTAGCTCTCTGCAAATGCTGATGCAAATGCAATGGTCCAAATCTTACAGCTGGAAAAGCAGCAATTAATTTGCCCAGCAAGCTTGTCACTTGTCTAATTGAGGGCTGGTACTCTTTAACGAGCTTAATACAACCCTCAATTAACTGCAGCCTTTTATCTTTTGGCAAAGTGATTACCATGTGTTCTGAGTTAATTGTAAACCCCAGGTAATCAATTTTTGTGTTAGGTAATAGTTTCAATTTTTGTGGGTGAATGATGAATCCCATTTTCTCGAAAATGTACTTGACTCTTGACACTGATGCCTTTGATGTAGCCAAAGTGTCCCCCACAATCAAAATATCATCCAAATAAGCCATTAATACATGGCCCTCAGCTCTTAACAGAGCTAAAATTGGTTTGAGTAATTTTGTAAATAATCTTGGAGCTGAAGTCAGACCATTAGGCAATGCTTTAAACTGCCATAACTGACTCATCCATCTAAATTTTAGATATCTCTGATCATTACCATGCACTGTCACAGAATAATATGCATCTTGCAGATCTATACTTGCCATATAGCAGTTTCTTGTGACAAGCTGAATGGCATTTGTAAATGTTTCCATTTTTAAATGTTTATACTGTACGAAAGGGTTAAGACTTGTCAGATCCAGAATGATTCTACATCCACCATCCTTTTTTGTTCTAGGAAAAATACTTGACACAAACTGATGGTGTTGCTCTACTGACTTTTCTATTACACCTTTTTTGCACAATATTTTCAATTCTGCCTGGATCTGCGTATTCTCTTCTTTTGAGAAAGTACGTGACCGGCTTGAAATATGCCGAGTAGGAGGATCCAAATGTGGATAGAACTCAATTCTAAATCCCACAATGATGCACAGTATAAACGAATCATTTGTTATTAGTTGCCATTCTTTTAGGAAGAATTGTAATCTTCCTCCCACTTGTGAGTGTAAAACATTTGCTATGTTTCTTACCAGACCAGACCCACCTACCTCGGGGTTTGCCGCCGGCAAATGTTGTCCCCTCTTAGTAGGCACATTATAACCTCCACGCATCCCAGTTGCAGTACGCCAACGCGTATATGGGAATGATCGACTTGTTCCTTCTCCAGCACCAGACATCCGTCTGTAGGGATACTGCAACTGCTCAGCATCGGTGGTTTCATCATTCCCACGGTTTTTGCCTCTTCATTCAGGTCTTTTACCCTTTTTGCTAGATTCTCTCCAAAAAGCAGATTAGGCAGTTGTATATTGGATGGTTTACAGAGCCCTGCAAACTTAGGATTAATATTAGGTCTTATTGCACTCTTACGAATACAGTTTATTTCAAAGTGCGCACTACACATAAGTGCTAAGGCATCTTGATGTGAAGCAGATACATGCTCTTCATCCAACCCTCTGGCAAACGCCATAATGCCTCACCCCAGCAATCTCAACACTCGTTGTAATTTTAATTCTTGTGAGCGTAATCCAATGCCCAAATAGCCCCATATTAAGTTATTCACCGCTGGGACTGCTAACAATTCTCCAGGGTTTCATATTTTTTAACAGTCTCATCCATAGTTAATTCCTGGAGCTGATGGGAGAGCAGGTAATTTATAGTCATTGCTATTTCATCTCCCAAAGGTTCCCCTGTTAATCTGGGAACAGCAAACTTTTGTGCCAGCCTGGTATTTTAAGCTCTGTTATCGGGCTCTGGTCCTCATATGATTCATCATCTGAATCTTGATGTTCCTCCTCCTGATGGGAAATTTCTGGCATCCCTGTTTCAGGTAAGTCTAGCACTGGCTCTTCCATAGGCCTTCGCATAGTAAATTCTTTACCAGATTCCCCCTGCGCGGGCTCTCCTGTAGGCCCACGGATAGGCAGCCCTGTTTCAGGTGCTGCTGGCGCTGGCTCACCTCTAGGCCAACGCTTATACTGTCTTTCTTCTGACATTGTTGGCGCTGGCACTTCTCTAGACCAACGCTTATACTGCCTTTGTTCAGGCATTTCTGGCACTGGCTCTCCTGTAGGCCAACACATATACTGCCTTTTTCCTGGCATTTCGGGCACTGGCTCTCCTGTAGGCCAACCTATGTATTGTCTTTGCGCAGACATTCCTGATGGCTCTCCTGTAGGCCAACGCTGTGCCTGTCCCATCCAAGGCACTCCCTGCGCTGTCTCTCCCATAGGCCAACGCGGACTAAATTCCTCCTGAGGGGGCTCTTGATAAATCATCTTCCCCATAAGGAACTCTAAACTAGCGACCCTAGCAGCTATAACCTCTGACTGAGGAGGGTTTACCTCCGGGTCTGACTCATCGGAGTCTGCTGGTCGTACGGACTTTTGCCCGGCCTTGCGCCCCACCGCCGTTACAACGGCACTTTCGACCGCAACAGGAGTTGATGGCCTCGCTGCCACTGACTCCTCTAACTGACGCCACTCTCCATAATAACTTGCGTGGAGCTCCACCAACAAGTCTGACGAGAAAGGCGAACCTGGAAGCAAAAGTGAAAGCACTTACCTTCCGACTTTTACTTTACTCACCGCTTGGAGGAGCTTTGCTCCTCCACACACATTGCTATGCATCTGACGATATGACGCGTGTGTGGTCTGGACGGGTTCTTCACGTAGTCACTCACATGACTCCGAAGTAAAATTATTTACGAATGTCACAATTGCACAGTGAAACTGAGACCATCTCAATGCAATTCTTTGCCACAGATGGCTGTGGAGGCCAAGTCAATGGATATTTTTAAGGTGGAGATTGACAGGTTCTTGATTAGTAAGGGATTAGTAAGGGTGTTGGGGATAATGGGGAGAAGGCAGGAGTATGTGGTTGAGACGGAAAGATAGATCAGCTGTGATTGAATTGCTGAGTGGATTGATGGGCTGAAAGTCGTAATTCAGCTCTTAGAACTGATGAACCTATGAACATTCTTCTGATACATGTTCAACAGCCAATGTAATCAAAAACTTTTCCCTCCCCAGTCGTTCCTTCCTCACCCTGTTCCCGTCAGGCAGAACATGCAGAAGCTTGAAAGTGTGGACCGCCAGACTCAGAAACAGCTTCTTCTCCACTGTTATCAGGCTTCTGAACGATCCTTCCATAAGCTAGCATACAGTCTGATTCACCTTTATCTCATTGTGGACATTGGGCTTTGTCTCTGGACCTGATGCACTATACAGTGCATTCAGAAAGTATTCAGACCCCTTCACTTTTTCCACATTTTGTTACGTTACAGCCTTATTCTACAATGGATTAAATTCTTTTTTTAAATCATCAAACTACACACAATACCCCAGATTGAAGAAGCGAAAACAGGTGTTTAGAAATTTTTGCAAAGTAATTGAAAAGAAATAACTGAAATATCAAATTTACAAATAGTATTCAGACTCTTTGCTATGACACGCAAAGTTGAGCTTAGGTTCATCCTGTTTCCATTGATTATCCTTGAGATGTTTCTACAACTTGATTGGAGTCCATCAGTGGTAAATTAAATTGATTGGACATGATTTGGAAAGGCACACACCTGTCTATATAAGATCCCACAGTGGACAGTGCATGTCAGAGTAAAAACCAAGCCATGAAGATGAAGGAATTGTCTGTAGACCTCTGAGACAGGATTGTGGCAGGACACAGATATGGGGAAGGGTATAAAAACAATTTCTGCAGCATTGCAGGTCCCAAAGAGCACTGTGGCCTTCGTCATTCTTAAATGGAAGAACTTTGGACCCACCAGGACTCTTCATAGAACTGGCTGCCCGGCCAAACTGAGCAATCGGATAAGAAGGGCCTTGGTCAGGGAGGTGACCAAGAACCCGATGGTCACTCTGTCAGAGCTCCAGAGTTCCTCTGTGGAGATGGGATAAACTTCCAGAAGGCCAACTATATCTGCAGCACTCCACCAATCAGGCCTTTATGGTAGGATTGCCAGATGGAAGCCACTCCTCAGTAAAAGGCACATGACAGCCTGCTTGGAGTTTGCTGAAAGGCAACTAAACAAGATTCTCTGGTCTGATGAAACCAAGATTGAACTCTTTGGCCTGAATGCCAAGAGTCACATCTGGAGGAAACCAGTCACCGCTCATCACCTGGCCAATACCATACCTACGGTGAAGCATGGTGGTGGCAGCATCATGCTGTGGGGATGTTTTTCAGCGACAGAAACTGGGAGACTAGTCCGGATTGAGGGAAATATGAATGGAGCAAAGTACAGAAAGATCCTTAATGAAAACCTGCTCCAGAGCATTCAGGACCTCAGACTCGGGTGGAGGTTCACCTTGCAACAGGACAACGACCCTCAGCACACAACCAAGACAATACAGGAGTGGCTTCATGACAAGTCTGTGAATGTCTTTGAGTGGCCCAGCCAGAGCCCGGACTTGAACCCGATCGAACATCTCTGGAGCTGAAAATAGCTGTGCATCGACGCTCCCCATCCAACCTGACAGAGCTTGAGAGGATTTGCAGAGAAGAATGGGAGAAATTACCCAAATACAGGTGTGCCAAGCTTGTTGCGTCTTACCCAAGAAGACTTGAGGCAGCAATCACTGCCAAAGGTGCCTCAACAAAGTACTGAGTAAAGGGTCTGAATACTTATGTAAATGTGAAATTTCAGTTATTTCTTTTAAATTATTTTGCAAACATTTCTAAACACCTGTTTTCGCTTTTTTATTATGGGGTATTGTGTGTAGATTGATGATTAAAAACATGAATTTAATCAATTTCAGAAGACTGGAACGTAACAAAATGTGGAAAAAGTGAAGGGGTCTGAATACTTTCTGAATGCACTGTAATGCTGAGAAATATGCTCTGCACTCTATATCTTTCCTTTCACTCTACCTATTGCACTTGAGTTTGGCTGAGTTGTATTTATGCATAGTATTTTCTGATTTAATTGATGGCACATATAATAAAGCTTTTCACTGAACCTCAGTGTACGTGACAATAATAAACTTAAACCTAAACCTTAACTGAAACCAACTTGGAAATGCAGAAACTGTTGTCAGTGATACTTTCCTCCTTCTTGAGCTGTGTTGCTTTGATGCTTTCTCCTGTGTAAGGATGGGAAATTAATCATCTGATGGTAAGTTAAGATACTTGCAAACCATTCTTGCTGTAAAGTATCGTAAAAATATCACACGCTTTTTTCATGAGATGGACGCAAGTAGAAACCACTTTTTAGGAGTCTCACACGTCAGAGAAAGTGATTTTATGTGTGGGTTGTAATTTCCTCAAATAAATATTTCAGCGGAAAAGTTTCTCGTTTCTTCTTCTCTCCATTTCTCATGTTGTCTCTGAAGTAAAACTCAGATTCTGAACATCATAACCAGGTTAAAGGTGTAAACATTCCTCCGATACCAACTTCAATTGGCCATTGCTCGTCATAAGTTCATAAGTTCTGCGAGCAGAATTAGGCCATTCGGCCCATCAAGTCTATTGCTCCATTCAATCATGGCTGAACTATCTTTCCCTCAACCCCATTCTTCTGCTTTCTTCCCATAACCCCTGATACCCTTACTAATCAAGATTCTGTCAATCTCCACCTTAAAAATATCCATTGACTTGGCCTTCACAGCCGTCTGTGGCAATAAATTCCATTGATTCACCACCCTCTGACTAAATAAATTCCTCCTCATCTTCTTTCTAAAGGTATGTCCTTTTATTCTTGGGCAATGGCCTCTGGTCCCAGACTCTGCTAGTCATATTGCTGAACAATAGCTCTTTGACTGTGCAGGAAATTATATATACTTTTCATTGCATTCCATGTACACTTTCAAATGATGTTCTGGGTTAAACCATTTAATAACACAGGTTGGTGATCACCTCTGAATTATTGAGTCTGCTTAGCAACAAATTAAGGCATAATCTACTGTTGTTGTGAATGCATATTAGACGCAAATATGAGACACAGAATTTATTTTTCTCTTCATGGGGGAAAAAGCAGGAACTTTAGTTGATCAGCCATGATCATATTGAATGGCTCGAAGGGCCGAATGGCCTACTCATGCACCTATTTTTATATGTTTCTATGCTTCTATAAAAATAAGATTTGATGAAAAAAAATCACTGGGGCATGAAATCAGACCCAGACCCAAAGGTGAGATACACGGTGGAAGAAGAGAGAGATAGGTGTGAATCTGGTGTGGAATATACTCAGATACCTGGTTAATGTTAACCTGATTTCTATCTAGTATCCCATTTATTTGTTACATTGGAGGGCTTTTTAATAGACACAAAATGCTGGGGCAACTCAGCGGGACAGGCAGCATCTCTAAAACGTCACCCATTTCTTCTCTCCAGAGATGCCACCTGTCCCTCTGAGTTACTCCAGCATTTTGTGTCTATCTTTGGTTTAAGCCAGCATCTGCAGTTCATTCCTACACAGGGCTTTTTAATAGTTTTTTGTTGATGGAAAGATTGTTAGAACAATCTGTATGACTGTCATGGGCTGGGCTATTCTATAAGTACTTGCCATAAAGGTGTCTAATATGAGAAAATAGAAAATTGAACGTGCATTTAGTTTAATTCAACAATATTTATGTTTATTTTGAATTGCTGCCAAAAGAGTAATAATTCTTACTTTTCTGTCATTTTATTTTAGCTTCTCAATTTTATCTTTCTTATCTACCATTTTATAAATTGAATGTGAGATCCCTTTTCCATCGGAGCAATACAACTGTGAGATGTTGGTTCAGAAGTGCAATTGTAAAAAAAATGTTAAATTTCCCAGGTCTATGGTATGTTTGTCGAAACTGGAGCCGCAGAGCTTTTGAACTGCGCAGCATATACAAAATGGCCCGGTCTGCCATGTAACTCGTGGTTAGTTTTGCAGCCTGAATGCGGTCTTTTATGTATGCATTGGATTTTCTTGCTGAATTTCTGTACCACCCTACTATGCCAGTGTTTTTGATCTGCTTAACAAAACAGGAAACTTTGGCGTACCCTGGAGTCAGATAAAGTTTAGAAAGTGTCTGCTTCGTCAGCTTATCTTCTTAATTTTGTTTAGTTACCGAATTAAGGGGAGCTAAGACATGCTAAAAGAGGCAATTTTCCTTGACAGGATATTTGAGCTTTGGATAAACATATCACTGCACACAACTAGGATTTGTTCATGGCAGGTCAAATTAAGGAGGAAGAGGTTGGGGGGAGGGGGGGTTATATGTGGAGTAGAGGGCCTTTGATCTGTCATATTAATCTAAAATGATCTTGCAGCCTAACAGCATGAATGTTTTTACTGCTTAATTTGCAGAAAAATGAATGTGCATTTTAAAATAATTCTGGAGGAAAACAAGCTGTAGATTACTGAAATTTGTTGTTCTTTTTCTTTTTTTTTTGCATATTCCCGATGTGATTCTTAGCTCTATTTCCATATTCCATTGACTTGCCTGCATTACAACAAAATTGCTTGAGAAATAGTTCAATCTTTCATGGCTCGCAATACATGGCTGATCGTTCTACATTCCTCTTTTCTTGCTGATCTCCTTATTCTTAGCTTCCTCATATTCCAAAAACTTTAAACAGGCATGGTGGCTGAGCTCCTTAGCTCTCTGGGATGGATAGTCAAAAGATTCAAAACCAACTCAAACCTGACCTTGGGTCTGCCTGTGTGGTGTTTGCAAGTTCTCCCTGCGACCGCATGGGTTTTCTCCCGGTGCTCCGGTTTCCTCCCACATCGCAAAGACCCGCAGGATTGTAGGCTAATTGGCCTCTGTAAATGACCCATAGTGAGTAGAGAGTGGATGAGGAAGTGCGATGACATAGAATGGACAATGAATTAATTCAGCTAGGTTTGCTCTAGATTATGTACATTCTTGATTATTTTGAAATGTAATCATTTAAACAAGTTACAATTATTCTGCTTGCTGGCTTTTCATAGATAATTGTCATTCTTTGACCCCAGAATGAAGCTCGGAGATAGCAGCATAAAAGTGCTTACAGTGTGCATTTGAAATTCCATTGTCTGTTGCTTTATGGAGGTAGCATCCTCTTTACAAAAAGACTGGCGTGGCTATCGCCTTACTTTTAGAATGGCAGAGGCTCAAAAATAGTTATAACATTCCACATAGCTAATTAGGTCTGCAATATAAAGTAGGAGTTTGCACTGATTCAATCACCTAGATCTAAAAAGAGACATAAAGTGCTAGGGTAACTCAGAACTAGTGAGTAACTTCAGAAGCAGGGGCCCAACCCGAAACCACACTTATCCATGTTCGCCAAAAAAAGCTGCCTGACCCATTAAGTTACTCCAGCATGTTGCGTTTTTTATTTTCTAAACCAGAATCTACGATTCTTGTGTCTACCTCGATTTGCAAATTGCTTGACATTACACCATTGTAATGGAGCATTCTGTTGGAACTTCAGTCTTTTGAGATAAACAAGTCAAGAGAGTTTATTGTCATGTGTCCCAGATAGGACAATGAAATTCTTGCTTGCTGCAGCACAATAGATTATTGTAAGCAAAAATACAGAACCATTCAGTTCAATATACACATAAATAAGCAGCACTCTAGGGTTTTATACACGCCGCCGTATATGGCAACTGAAATTGGTATTGCATCAAATAGGGGCTTGCTGTTAAATCATTTATCCTTACATGCCTCTCTCTCCATCCCTCCCCACCCTAGTTGTATTAGTTTCACTGTCGTTCTGCAGAGTTTCACTGTTTGTATTACTTGTTATCATCTTCCCCACAGCCAACAATGGACTATTTTGGGTTCCACCTTTTATTGATTATCGTTGCTGGCTTTAATCTGTCATTTAGCATATCTTTTATTAATTTGCTCTATGTACCTTTTCATATCTCTCGATTCCCTCTCCCGACTCTCATTCTGAAGAATTGTCTCGACCCGAAACACCACCTATTCCTTTTCTCCAGAGATGCTGCCTGGCCTGCTGAGTTACTCCAGCTTTTTGTGTCCATCTTCTATTTAGTTTAGTTTAGTTTCATTTAGTTTAGTTTAGTTTAGCTTAGTTTAGAGATACAGCATTGAAACAGGCCCATCGGCCCACTGAGTCCATGCCAACCATCGAGCTCACACACATTCTATTTTATTTCACTTTTGCATCCACTACCTGCACATTAGGAGCAATTTAGAGACCCCAAATAACGTACAAACCCGTACATCTTTGGGATGTGGGAGGCCACTAGAGCACCCGGAGGAAACCCATGGGATCACAAGGAGAAGGTGCAAACCTCAGACAGACAGCACCCGAGTTGAAGGTCAAACTCGGATCTTTGGCACTTTGAGGCAGCAACTCTCCCAGTTGTACGGTCATGCTGAGTGTGTCAAACTTCGTAATTTTGGACATCAACCATGATGCCAACCAAAAACATTTAACGTGCTATAGTGTTGGATCATCCCGAGGTTATATAAAGGTGAATGTCTTCTTTTCTCTATGGCGATGGACAGAGTAAAACCAGACACACAAGACATAATCATAGGGTCATCGAGTCTTACAGCGTGGAAACAGGCTCCTTGCCCCAACTTGCCCACATCAACCAACATGTCTCATCTACGCTAGTCCCACTTTCCTGCGTTTGGCCCATGTCCCTCTAAACTTGTCTTATCCATGTACCTGTCTAAATGTTTCTTCAATGTAGCGATGGGTGTATGTGACAAGCTGCCTCACTCCCACCTCCGGCAGCTTGTTCCATACCCCATCACACTTTGTGTGAAAAAGTTATCTCTCAGGTTCCTAAATCTTTCCCCCCTCACCTTAAACCTATATCCTCTGGGTAAGAGTACCCACAGACTACCCGATCTATTCCTCTTATTACTTTTGTACACCTCTCTAAGATCACCCCTCATCCTCATGCGTTCCAAGGAATAGAGTCCTAGTCTGTTCAACCTCTCACTATAGCTCAGGCCCTCGAGTCCTGGCAACATCCTCGCAAATCTTCTCTGCAGAGTAATGGGCCTGTCCCACTTAGGCGATTTTTCAGGCGACTGTTGACGACTGTCAGAGTGGAACACACACACAAACACATCGCTTCCTTCACCAGCCCGCTATGCAGGTGGGGGACAGGGCAAGCGGGGAGAGTGTTGTCTGAGTGAAATTCACGCAGTGCAAAGCCAATGTGATACAGACACACACCGCAGTGAACAGGAAGGTTGGTGTTGTAATTAAGATGGCTAAAGCACAGAACCGACTAGGACCTCCTGGCGACCCACCTACGGCACGAGAATTCTCACTACTCTTCTGGTCACCGCTAATCTTTTTACGTTGAAAAATTCGCGGCGACCATAATGAGGTTGCGACTAGTTCCCAGAATGCGGGAACTCCTCACGACCATGGAGGCGACTCCCCGGCAACCATCCGCGAACATGTGGCGACCATGTGGCGACCGCATAGTTTCCTGCAGTCGCCTAAAACGTCGCCTAAGTAGGACAGGCCCATAAGAAAAAATCAAATGAGAAGCATTGCAGGACAGTCGAGGACATATTAAAGCAGCTGAGAAGCAGCCTGCTGACATATATTTTGGCTAAGATACTGTGGATACTGAGAGGCAATGAAGCAAATAATAAAAATACTTTTTCAGCCCACGTTCTTCAACAATCTTTCACAAACTAAACATATTTTTGAAGAGGAACATATTTTGAACGTGTTAATTCTGTTTTTGTTCCAGTTTCTTTGATTTAGTGAGCCGAGTACAACTATTTCAATTTGGCCTTTCTATCATAAGCAGGATACAGAATTTCAGGGTCCAACCATAATATTTCTTGGCAAATGACCCAGGTTTAACTGTGGTGTGTCCAGAACGCTGTTGACAATGTCATTGTATGAAATGCAACAGAAGTAGCCAGTGATAATCGCTGTTTACTTTGTTTAAAATTGTAATTTTTATTTACACACCTCTCAGTGAGGAGTTGTAGCCCAGGGAAGTAAGACACGTATTACAAATCAAAACTCATGTTATGAGCTTTTGAAGTCGGGGAGTGCAAATAGAAAACGTGGGGGCATGTCCTTACAATTTTCCATCAAATAACATTTAATGGAATAATATTGAGAGGCACTGGCCTGAATTCCTATTAGGCTTGTTCAGCTATTGAAGTTCCTTTTTATAGATATAATTCCCACTTCATGTTTTCTATTTATTTTCCACTCTTATTTTTACTGAAATTCGATCCTGTCTCATTTGATATTTTTTCCAAAGTTCATATTTACTGATAATTATTTTCTTTTGATCTAAATATTCAGTTGTTATTTTTACTTGCACTGCATAAACGTTTTCCTTCCGTTTTTCTGGAAGAGCATACGGGAGAGTAGAAGTGAGAGGACATGGGAAAGAGTGAGGGAGGGAGAGAGAGAGTGAGAGAGAGTGAGAGATGAGGGAGGGAATGAGAGTGTATGAGAGAAATTGTAAGAGTGTGTGAGTGAGTATGAGAGAGAGAGTGAGAATGAGTAGAAGAGAGAGTATGAAAGAGAGGGTAAGTGAGTGGTTGAGAGAAAGTGAGGGAGAGAGAGAGAGAAGGGGAGAGAGGGGAGTAGGGGAAAGATGTCTTCTAATTAGTCTGAGCTGCTTTCTATGTCTTAAATCCATGGACCATAGAACATAGAATAATAATGTACTGGAACAGGCCCTTTGGCCAACAATGTCTGTGCCAAACCTAATGCTAAGGTAAGATAATATTCTCTGCCTGCACATGATCCATATCCCTCCATTCCCTGCATAGCCACGTGCCTTTCCATGTGTCCAAAGAAAATAAATAATTCAATGCAGTATCATCTGTAGCCTTTATTTTAAATGTTCTTTCTCTCTAGATGAGACAGCGATGGTTAGCTTTGAAATTATTTGTCTGCTTCAATTCCCTGTGAAGCACAGTCATCCATAGGAGGAAAGAGCGAGCGTCAAACTGTACTTCATGCAAAATTAGCAAACCTTCGCCTGGGCAAAGAATGAACATGCCTCGGCACCTCTGATTGGGACTTGACAGCCACGTTCTCTGTAAGTAATTGGACCCCAGAAGCCCCTGACATGGGTGTGAGCACATTTATATTGTCAACAAAATTTGGCCCATTAATGCTGTCCTTTGCAGCACATGATAAAGCCTTTCAGCCCACAATGTCTGTGCTGAACATGATGCCATCTACCTGCTCATAATCCATATCCCTTCATTCCCTTCATATCCACGTGCACATCCAAAACCCTCTTAAACACTCGTATCATATCTGGCTCCACCATCACCCCTGGCAGCGTGTTTCTAGCACCCACCCCTCTGCACCGTGCAAGTCCTTTAAACTTTTACTTTAAAGATATGCCATCTAATATATGATATTTCCATCCTGGGAAAATGGTTCTGACTATTTACCCTGTCTATGCCTCCCATCTTTTTATATACTTCTCTGAGGTCCCCTGGCAACCTCTGGCATCCCACAGAAAGAAATCCAAGTCTGCCAGCCTCTCCTTATTGTCCATCCTTCAGAAGATGGTGGGTCACCTTCTTAAACCGCTACTGCCCTCTGGTGAAGGCATTGCCACAGTACAGTTGGGTTAAGCATTCCAGGATCTAGATTAATTAACCTTTAAGGAACAGTCTTACAGGATGCTCTGTTACAATTTTCCATCAAACAAAATTTAATTGAAAAAAAAATTGGAAGGCAGTGGTCTGAATTCCTATTCGGCACTTTCAGCAAGCAAAGTTTATTTTTAATTTATGAAATGGCCACTTCATGTATGCTCCTCAGAACATGCTCTGATGCACAAGTCAGGATGATATATGGAGAGGAAACGGCAGGCGTTGGTGCTCCCATGCGATTGCTAGTCTTGACGTTCTTGATAGTCAAGCTTGTGAGTTTGGGAGGTGCTGTCAGAGTAGCCTGGGCCACGGTGCAATGGGAAAGGAGGGAATCAATGCTAATGGTGGTGAATAGAGTTTCAATCAAGCAGGCTGCTTCATCTTGGAAATTGCCCTGTCTCTTGAGAGCATTGCTGGAGTAAGATGCATCTAAACAAGCAGAGAATATACCATCACACTGCCATCTTGTGCCTTGGAGATTGTGGAACGTTTTTGAGATGGCAGGAGATAAGTCACTTGCAACAGGTTTCCCAATGTCTGACCATTGTGATTGGCCTGGTTGAACATTTCTTCAATGATGAGTGCTGGAGGATATTGATGATGTGGGTCTCAATAAAGGTAATGCCATAAGCTTAAGGAGAATCAAAAGAGATTTTATCTATATTCAGGGGAAAAGGGTAACTAGAGAGAGAATAGGCCCCCTCAGAAATGAAATTGGACATCTCTGTGTGGAGCCACAGAGACGGACAGATTCTCATTTAATATTTGTTTTCTGTTTTCACTGTGGAGGAATACTTGAAGACAAAGGAACTTGGGGAAAGTTAACGGAGACAGTAAGTATTACAGTCAAGGAGGTGCATCCTAAAACATATGAAGGTAGATAAAGCTCCTGGGCCTGATCAGATATATTCACTGTGAGAAGATAGAGAAGAAATTATAGGAGTTCTGGCTGTGGTATATGAATCCTCGTTAGACATGGGTGATGTGCTGGAAAACTGGAAGGTGGCTAATGTTGTGCCTCTGTTTAGAAGGGTTGCAAAGAAAATCCTGGGAACTATGGATCAGTAAGCCTAACATCTGTGGTAGGAAAGTTACTGGAGAGGATTATGAAGGATAAGATATGCATACATTTGGAAATATATGGGTTGATTAGAATCTGAAGAAGGGTCCCGACCCGAAAAGTCACCTATGCATTTTCTCCAAAGATGCTGCCTGACCCAATGAGCCACTCCAGCATTTTTGTCCATATTTGATCAATGTAGCCATTGGCTGTGTCATTTGTTAATGAATTGCAAATATAATTCTACATTCTGCAATTTCTCTGACATAATTGAAGTAAATGCATTGAGGATATATCTCAGCATAATTGGGCCAAGGATATTGACCCGAGGAATTTATGAATCTGGGATGATTGATCCCTAACACTCTAGCCATCTTTTATTTTGTTGCAATGCATGACTAACCATTGTAATGCATTTAATGATGATGCCCATTAACTTCTCTAGTCCATGGTCCAGGTCTTTGCTTGCTGGTCTTGTAGCTTAACTGCTGCCCACCATTGTACTCGGAAAATGAAGGAAAGAAGAGTATGACCGTTCATGGACAAATTGGATAAGAGGTATATTTGAAAAGTATGTTTTTGTTGCTTGATGCATCAGAAAAATAATCTATTTTATGCATCCATAGCAATCTTACAGCAGTTACTTCTAAGGGTGCTTTCTTTATGAATGAACGTATGTACATTAAAATTGTTAATGACCTGGCACAAAAGGAAATAATCAGCAGAATTCAGCAATGCATTTATCACTTATTTTTTTGCGATATTTGTATCAAAATTCATTATGCTTCCTGCAATGTCACATTTACTCAGTGATTAAGCTTAAAGAGATTTTTAAAGCAGGGTGATGAAGTTTAAACACATTATTCATAGTTTTTATCCCTTAGAACCATACAGTAGTTTCAAACAATGTCCCTGCATAACATTTGATTTGGGGAGCATTTGGTAAGCAGATGGATTCTTTTTTCAAAGTCACATGAGCTCTCCTGTAAAATTCCAGTTTCACCTCTTCCAAAATGACCCAAAGAACATGCCAAGAAGGAGAAATTAATAACTACACCCTAGTTGAGGAGGGTAGCAGCTTTATCCAACAGTATTAATAATATAGGCAAACTATGGACTTGCAATCCTGCTTTTAAATTAGAGACTCAAGAAATTACAGCTGGTGAAATCTCGAGCAAAAAACAAAGTGCTGGAGGAACTCAACGGGTCAGGCAGCATCTGTGGAGGGAATGGATAGATGACTTTTTTGCTAAAATGTAGTACATTTATTCCCTTTACAAATGCTTCCTAGCCCGCTGAATTCCTCCAGCAGTTTGTTTTTTGCTGATTTTAATTTATTCCTTTTAGGTGAAGATGCACCTTTTACTTATTTTCTTTCTTTTAGGATTAGATCCTGGCACAGAGGTGGAGTTGCTGCCTTACAGAGACCGGGATTGATCCTGACTATGGGTGTGGTCTGTACAGAGTTTGTACGTTCTCCCCGTGTCCGCATGGGTTTTCCCCGGGTGCTCCAGTTTCCTCCTACAAAGACGTACAGGTTTGTAGGCTAATTGGCTTTGGTAAAGATTGTAAGTTGTCCTTAGTGTGTCGGATAGTGCTAGTGTACGGGGATTGCTGGTCGGCATTGACTCGGTGGGCAGAAGGGCTTGTTTCTACGCTGTATCTCTAAGCTACATAAGACAGAACCTTCCTTGTTGATTGAGATCTTTGAGGTTTCCAAACCCAATTGAAGTCATTGGCCAAATAATTTCCTAATTGCACAATTGCATTATGTCACATTATGAAAGATGTGCTTATTAAAAAGGGAAATCAAGCACAACATGTTCTCTAATCCAATTGCAATTTCCTATTGCTATTTCTTGCCTCTATTTATTTGAATGAAACAAATATCACATGATTTCAGAAAGATGGATTTAGAAAATACAAAAAAAATGTTTGTGTATCCAAATTATAATGCTTTTGACCATTCACTAATATTTGGTATTTTAAAAGTAATGGCAAATTGCATGCTTTAAACTGAAATTATATGACCCCAATAAGCTGCAATGCACCAATATGCACTCAGTTTAAATGCTAACTAAATAACTATTTAGTGGATCACTTTTATTACATTGAGAAAGATGTCTTCCAGATTTTGGGGAAGTAGAACTAGACAGCTGTTGAAAAGAATGAGTTTCTTCATCATATTTACTGCTTCCGGCAATGTGGAGCATGTCATGTGTTGGGCCTGCTATCAAATACTGGCTGCAGTCCATGTTTAAACTTTTACAATATTTTGCAAAGAAATGACACTTATGTGCACTCTTCAAACAAAAGTGCCCTTTTATCCACTTAAAATCATTCCTGAATTTCAATGGCAGTGATTTATAAGCTGCATAAAAATGCATTATTCCCAGGCTGTTTTCTTTTGCTCTTTCTTTCTTAGTCTTCCAAACATTTACCTGTAGTTAATGTTGATAAAGTATAATTCATTATGCTGTCCCAAAGGCTTTTCATACATAAAAGGTAAGGCGTGTCCTGGGTAAAATATTTATTTTTCAAGGACTTGTCTGTGAATAAATGATCCTTTGTCTAGTGTGAACCATTTACCTGAGAGCCCTGGCAAAAGAGCTGTAAAATATAAGTGGACCCAGTAAATATTTTATTTGCAATGGGGTTGTGGTTTCCTTAGTAGTCTCTTGGTCGCCTTTTATGAAACAATAGGTGGAACGTGTTTGTTTGCTGTCCCCTCATTGTTAACTTCATATGTAAGCACTGGTGACTATGCCCTTAAGACCTCAAAAGATCTGATAAATCTCATTAAATATCGCCTTCTGAAGAAATAATAAATGTTCCTCTGATGATTTATTTGTACCCTCTTGTTTCTGATAGTTTCTTTAATGTTGCATCAAGCTCCCCTTTTCATTGATTGAGATAGGGCTCTCTCCATATTGCACAGTAAAATCTTTCACTATCTGACTGATACCTGATGTCAGATCCCTTTACTGAGCTGTGGGGTGGGTGCTGAAGGGGGGGGGGGGGAGAGGGGGGTTGTGGTGAAGAGGGCGGGGGGAGGGAAGTTAGGTTAGTGGACAAAAAGGTGTCATCCTCTCGGAGTGCCATGTCATGATAAAAGCAACTTACTTAAAAAAACTATCTGTGTCCTTATTTTTTGGCTTTACCATCCCACCCCAAAACCATTGTCCCCCGTACACCATTACACAGGCGGTAATTGGACCCAAACTTGTCTATATACCAATTCTTACTTTGAAAGTGTAGGTATATTTTGGGAGTGTCACAGTTGACACAAACCCTGCTCTCTCACCTAATATTTGTACATTGACATTTCCTGTAAATTGCCCCGAATATGTAGGGGTGGATGAGAAAGTAGGTTAACATAGAAGTGCTGTGAATGGGTGGTTGATGGTTGACTTGGACTCTGTAGGTGTAAGAGTCTGTTTCTGTGCTGTATCGCTATACTAAACTAAACCTGACACCATAATAGGCACACCATCTCCATCAGAGTGACAGCAGTTCATGTGGAAGCCAGCCACCATCTTCTCTGGACAAGATCGAGCAGCTATGGAAACCTTCCTGTTGCTGCATAATCTTAAGAATACTCCCATCATTGTTCTGGCTAATTTTAAAAGATTATGTACTTTAGTATTTCTTGGCACGTGAAGGTGCACAGCTGCCTTTCAACATGCCCCAACTCTGCTAGATTACCCAATCCAGTATTCCCACATCAGTCAAAGTAACCATGTCTCACAGAGTGATTCACCTGCATGTGGATGTGGAAAGCAAGGCAAAGACATGGTGGAGATGCAGGGACATAGTAGAGTGAATGTTCTTGCATGTTTGGATACTCCTTTGGGAACATGCTTGCTTGACAACCAGATGATGGGCAAAGAATCAGAGACACATTCTGTCAATATGCCCAGTTGAAAGTCAATGGCGACCTTCAAATGAGAATTAAATACAAATGTAAAGGGAAAGTTATTTTAGTCCTAAGGCGATAGAACTGGGAGTAGGATAGCTCATTCTTGAGAACAATGATTCAACAGGACATATTCGATGTTAGATTCAATTTTCACTGTACCTTAATTGGTACATGTGACAATAAACTGACCTTTGAACCTTTGAATTTCATAATTTCCATGATTCATGATTCAATTTCAATAGACACAGGCGCGGGGGATGATCGGCAGATGGTTGGTACAAAGGCCAGAGATTAAAACCGAAGGTGTGAGACAAGAGGATTGAAGAGTTGCGAATTTTGAAGCTAGATAGAAGGCAGTAGCTCGAGCCAACTCCAGTAGTCAGGTAGAAACAAAGAACTGCATATGCTGGTTTATAGCAAAGAAAGACACAAAGTGCTGGAGTAACTCAGCGGATAAGGCAGCATCTCCTTTTTCTCCAGAGGTGCTGCCTGACCCGCTGAGTTCCTCCAGCACTTTGTGTCTGTCTCCAGAAGATAGGGCTTGGTTGTGGGGACCAGAGGATGTCAAAGGGTTAAATGGAAATATCAATGCTTGTTTGGAAAATAGGAGTCGGAGGCCGGTAAAAGGAATGATCGAGGGCCGGTGACTGGGGAGAAAGGGTGGTTAACAAATCACAGCAATGAGGACAGGTGGTGAAGGATTGATGGGTTGCTTGGAGGCCATGGGACAGTGGTAGCTCCTTCTGGACAAAATGTGACTAAATGATGCCAATTTTCACAGCTGGGTTTTCCAAACTCCTATAAACCTATTCTGCTGCAGTTACATTCCCACATGCACTTTGGAGACCTGATTAAAAAACATCAATGAATCAGTGAATGGACATAGGGAGCAATTTATTACCATTAAAAAATGGTGGTAGGGTGCAAGTATTAGATTGGCAATATGTTTTGCAGTTTCACAGGTTCAAGTTTGTAAACCTGTGAGAGAAATTATCCATAGGGAATCCTAATGCAAAATTGTTCATGTTGGGTCTGCTGTGAATAAAATTAGGTTTTAAAACCCAACATAGTTAAAACAAATCACTCGACAATTATTTATTTTCTTTTTTGGAGCATATCAGGCAAAAATTGGCTTTACAATTTTTCTTCATATCAGCAGCCTTTCCTTGTTTGTTTTGCACTTTAGGATTTCTAGAAGTTAGGAATGGCAAGATGTAAATATAAATATCTTTTAATTTTTAATTTTAGCAGTTTTACTTGCAATACTGTTCCTTGTATACCGATTTGTTGAAGCAGAATTTCATTAAGTTTAAAGTTGAGTTTAGGGAGATACAGCGTGGACACAGGGCCTTTAACCCACCGAGTCCGCGCCGGTCACTGATCCCCATATACTAACACTATCCTACACACTAGGAACAATTTCTAACTTTTACTGAAGCCAATTAACCTACAAACCTGTAGGTCTTAGGAGTGTAGAGGGAAACTGGAGCACCCGGTGAAAACCCACGCGGTCACAGGGAAAATGTACTAACTCCATAAAGACAGTACCTGTAGTCAGGATCGAACCTGGGTCCCTGGCGCTGTAATGGGCCTGTCCCACTTACACGACTTTTTCGGCGACTGCCGGCACCCGTCATAGGTCGCCGAAAATGTTCAACATGTTGAAAATTCAGCGGCGACCAGAAAGACGCTACGATTCTTTGGGCGACTGAGGAGACTACTCACGACCATACAGGCGACACCCTGGCGACATGTGGTCAGGTGAAGCCTGTATGGTCGTGAGTAGTCGCCCAAAGAGTCGTACCTTGTTCTGGTCGCCGCTGGATTTTCAACATGTTGAAAATTTTCAGTGACCTGCTGCGACTATGACGGGTGCCGGCAAGTCGCCGAAAAAATCAAGTAAGTGGGACAGGCCCATAAGGCATAAACACTACCGCCGTGCCACCATACCGCCTTGAGTTGAGGGTAATTTGTGGTCAGCCTTATGAAAAACTCAGAATCATTTTCCATTCCTATTTTCCTGGTAAGCATTGAGATGAATGCTATGGGATATCTGGCTTTATCTGACTATGGACTGAAGTTATATCATTGTCTCAGTGCTTGGGGGCCACTGGAAAGTCAGTTTTGTGGATTAATTAGGAAGAAGGCTCTCAAGAAAATGTAGCAATTACATTGCTTTTTTTTAATGGCACAGAATATTGACCGCTAACTTCCTTTATTTTCCAGGTGTGCTTTGACTTTTGTGGTTAGGCAGGAATCTACTGAAAAAATGTTAAGGGAAAATGAGGTATATGGGAACAGTTAATCATGACCTAAGGTCATTGAAAAGTGACAGATACAATATCAATTACTAATTCAGAAGTCCCAGGGTGATTTAAGGACAGAATGTAACATGTGCTATCCTGCTTAAAATTAATTGAAATATGCATTTGAAAGTATGTATAAAACTGTTTGTGTAATAGCTGTGCAAATATTTAATAATCTTCTCCAAAGTTTTTTTTCTTGATGATATAACAGAGCTCCAAAGACGTACAGGTTTGTAGGCTAATTGGTTTGGTAAAATTGTAATGTGTAGGATTGCGTTAGTGTGCATGGATCACTGGTCGGTGCAGATTTGGTGGGCCGAAGGGCCTGTTTTTGCACTGTATGACTAAACTAAACTAAACTAAACCATAACCCAAAGGCTTGACTTTTATTTTGCATTGGGAATTTTCCTTGATTCCTGATTCATAGAGAGAAAGCGTAATAGAGTGCAAGCATTTGCAACAAAATTAATAAAGGGCTTGCAAGCCAATTCAAATAGTGAAGACCTGGCATTCACCTCTTTTCATGCTGGAGGACTTCAGGCTGAGAAGCCAGCAGTCTGTACCACCCCATATCTCTTTTTCCATGTGTGAGGTTCATCATTGCAGTGTGTTGAACATCCTTCATTATATAAAAAAAGACCCAAAGTGCTGGAGTAACACAGCGGGTCAGGCAGCATCTCCGGAGAACATAGGTAGGTGAACTTCTTCCGACCAGAAACACCCACTATCCAGGTTGACCCGCTGAGTTTTTTTGTAAACTAGCATCTGCAGTTCCTTGTATCTATACTTCGTTGTATGCCAGTTCATTATATGCCATCAGGCTAATTAGCAACTGGGAATATCAGATTTTATATTTTAGTTACTTGGTTTTCAAATTGTTGTGCTAAAATATTATATAAATAAATAAATGCCTTGATTCCACAACTTCCTTGATTTGAGGGATGTGTCAGTTATGCAAAGTTTAAGGAGATGTACAGAGCAACATTTTGACACAGTGGTGGTTGCCTGTTTCGTGCTGCCAGGGGTGGTGGTGGAGGCAGATATGATAGTGGCATACGAGGCGTTTTAGATAGGCATGTGAATTTACAGGAAATGGAGGGATATGTATCATGTGGGGGGGCAGATGAGATTAGTTTATCTCAGCATTGTGTTTGGCACAGAAAATGTGGGCAGGAATGCTTGAGTCACTCAGTGAGCCAGGCAGCATTCCCAGAGAACATACTGTAGATGGGTGATGTTTGCGGTTGGGACCCTTCTTCAGACTGAAGAATTTCAGACTGTATTTTCTTGGTAAAGCAACATCTGCAGTTCCTTGGGCTTGTTGCTATGCTGTATTTTTCTATGTTCCACATTCTACAAAATGCCAAATGAATGAATAGGAGCTAATCCAGTTCACAGACACCAACTGAGCTTTACACTCTGGTATCCTATCCAAAGTCTTAACAGTGCATTTTTGATGTACTATTTAAAAAATATATATTTTTGTCTTCTTCCTCTGTTGTCGTCTTACATCGCTTGGCTGGTCAGTACAAAATTCACTTAATTTCTTAATTTCCCAAATCCCCAACCCTTCCCTGGAGGAAAATGCTCATTCTTTACTGCCCCCTTTCCTATTGTCCTCTTCACCCTTTTCCCTTACACTTTAGCTGAAAAGATGATTAACTTCTAATTTCTCCCTAGTTTTGAATGTCCGTTCATGGGCATGCAAAATTAACTTCGATTTTCTCTCTACAGGTGCAAAACATATTTCCATCTGTTTTTTACTTCAGACTTCTGGCATCTGCAGTTGTGCTCTGATTTTTGACCCCATAAATATATGTTCTACCTTCTATGTTCTATTCTAAAGACTGAAATCATGATTTCTGTAAGAAATCAATGAAATTAACCACTTTCTACAACTGTATAATGCAACATAACATAATCATAAATAATCTATATACTATTAAAAGTCTCAACTTGTCTGTCTGTGATCTCAGGAGCTATGCCAAAATGGTACACAATAGTGTGAACATCTTTTGCAGAATCTTACTCAGCTTTTTCCCGTGGTTGTTCGTATCAAGTTTCTTCACATTCGATGTTATATTTCATGTTATTGATAGTTTATAAAGTTTTTAAAAATTTGACTTTGAGAATCATAACTGACTGTGAGAGTGAGGCTTTTCTAGCAGCTTCGAGTGATGATGTCACAATGGCATCTCACACTCCTCCAATCACAAAGGGATCTCATTTACATAAGCTGCCGTGAACATTACGACAACCGAAAATGACACCACAATGTGATCTCTGCTGCAAATACACAAGCTATGAAAGTTGACGGAGTGAGGGATGGGAGAAGAAATGATATTTAAAAATTGTCTTTAATGGGGGAGTGCGAAAGGGGAGAGGTGAGGGAGGGAGTGACTGAGGGTCGGGAAAAGGAGAGGTGACAGAGACAATGGGATAAGCAGCTTCAAGCGGAGTAAGAAGAAAGTGAGATTTTTGCCTCCCCCCCCCCACGTAGGAAGGATCTTCTCTGCCTCCATCTGCGCTGAGGCCAAAATGGCGGAGCTGCCGGCCTCCAACTCCAACTGCGACCGACCGACCTCGAGGCTCCGGAGGCAGAGCCAGGAGTTACCAGCGCGGGGCTGGCCGGCTTCGGGGCTGCGGTGGCGTTCCGGCGGTGGCGACCGAGGACGCTGGTGGCGACCTGAGTCCGGAGGCTCGGCCGTGGGCAAATGCATGGCAGATGCAGTATAATGTGGATAAATGTGAGGTTATCCACTTTGGTGGCAAAAACAGGAAAGTAGACTATTATCTGAATGGTGGCTGAATAGGAAAAGGGGAGATGCAATGAGATCTGGGTGTCATGGTACACCAGTCATTGAAAGTAGGCATGCAGGTGCAGCAGGCAGTGCAGAAAGCAAATGGTATGTTAGCATTCATAGCAAAAGGATTTGAGTATAAGAGCATGGAGGTTCTACTGCAGTTGTACAGGGTCTTGGTGAGGCCACACCTGGAGTATTGCGTACAGTTTTGCTCACCAAATCTGAGGAAAGACATTCTTGCCATAGAGGGAGTACAGAGAAGGTTCACCAGACTGATTCCTGGGTTGGTAGGACTTTCATATGAAGAAAGACTGGATAGACTTGGCTTGTACTCGCTAGAATTTAGAAGATTGAGGGGGGATCTTATAGAAACATACAAGATTCTTAAGGGGTTGGACAGGCTAGATGCAGGAAGATTGTTCCCGATTTTGGGGAAGTCCAGAACAAGGGGTCACAGTTTAAGGATAAGGGGGAAGTCTTTTAGGACCGAGATGAGAAAATCATTTTTCACACAGAGAGTGGTGAAACTGTGGAATTCTCTGCCACAGAAGGTAGTTGAGGCCAGTTCATTGGCTATATTTAAGAGGGAGTTAGATGTGGCCCTTGTGGCTAAAGGGATCAGTGGGTATGGAGAGAAGGCAGGTACAGGATACTGAGTTGGATGATCAGCCATGATCATATTGAATGGCGGTGCAGGCTCGAAGGGCCGAATGGCCTACTCCTGTACCTATTTTCTATGTTTCTATCTCCTATGAGCAAGTCTCTGCTCTTCCGGCATCAGCACCCCTACGCCTCTACCAGCAAGAAGCGGTTTTCTGAGGCCAGTGGGAACTCCAGATTTGTCCTACCCGGTCATAGGTCTTTTTTAGGCCAAGGCCCATCCCGCCCATCATGGAAGATGCGGCAGCCTCACGTCCCAGCAGCTCAACCTTTCAGAGCGAAAGGGAAAAAACAGAACCAAAATTAGAGTCCGCTGGGCCTGGTATCGAACCACCTGTAACCTTTGAGGTAGGTGGGTCAGGTTCTATCAGTCACACGGGGTGTGCGGAGGAATTTCAAATTGGTGGTAGGCTAAGTTTGTTCTTGCATGAATGGCGGCAGGTAACTTCAGATCCGTTTATATTGCACAGTATAAACGGTTTCAAAATTGAGTTTTTGCCTAACTCATTTCCACTCACACAAGATACGCCGAGTCGGTCGTATACTTGCTCCAAACAAGAGACTTTGGATATGCAAGCGGAAATACACGCATTGCACAAAATAGGTGTAATTGAGAGATCAATTTATGAAAAAGATCAATACATCTCTAATATATTCTCCAGGGAGAAGAAAGATGGTGGATGCCATATCATCCTTGATTTGGCAAAATTTAACTCATACATGCAGTATAGACATTTTAAAATGGAGAATTTCTTTACTGCTAAGCAACTGATTTCTGAGGGCTGCTTTATGGCATGCATTGATCTCAAGGATACATATTATTCTGTTCCGATTCACAAGTATCACCGCAGATATATGAAGTTTAGCTGGAAGGGGCAGCTATGGCAGTTTAAAGTGTTACCTAATGGATTAAGCTCAGCTCCTCGGTTATTTACCAAACTGCAGAGGCCAGTGCTTGGCCTGCTCAGAGCCAAAGGGCATTTTATTATAGGCTATATAGATGATATTCTGATCATCGGGAGAACACTGCATTTGGCAAAACTAGCTGTTTCAGCTGCGAAGCTCATTTTCAAGAAATTAGGGTTTATCATCCATCCAGCCAAATCCAGGTTGATACCAACGAGGTTTATTGATTATTTAGGGTTTACTATTAACTCTGTGGAAATGTCTGTGACTTTGCCCAGGGGGAAAAGACTAGATTTGATGGAAGCCTGTGATAACCTTCTGATTGCAGAAGAGCCATCTATTCGCCAGGTGGCTAGAGTAATTGGCAAAATAGTGGCTGTGTTTCCAGCCGCTCGGTTTGGGCCTTTGCATTATCAAAATCTGCAGCATGCAAAGGATCAGGCACTTAAATTCCACTTAGGTCATTTTGACAGACCTATGCAGTTGTTGCCTAAATCTAAAGCGGAGTTACAATGGTGGACGACCAATATTCAACATTGCTCCGGCGGGGTTTTGTCTAATAAACCTTTAATTACACTGCAGAGTGATGCAAGTGCACTGGGATGGGGAGCTACTAACACCATCTCTAGTTGCGGCGGCAGATGGAACATGTAAGAGTTACCATTTAGCCGCGAATATGGTATCAATTACCTGGAAATGCTGGGGGCATTTTATACTTTGAAGGCTTACTGTGGTAAGCCACATGATGTGCATGTTAAACTTCAAATCGATAACACTACGGCGGTTGCATATATTAATCACATGGGTGGAAACAAATCAGTATCCTGTGATACTTTAGCTAATCTCATTTGGAATTGGTGTATAGACAGGATTTGGATCTCAGCTGCTTACTTGCCGGGTAGACTTAATACGGTACCAGATATTAGATTTCGTAAATTCAATGATCACACTGAGTGGATGTTAAATCAAAAAGTATTTAACGACATTATTGCTCGTTATGGAACACCTGATATTGATTTATTTGCCTCCAGGCAATCACCAATTACCAAGTTATGTAGCATGGGAGCCAGACCCAGGGGCGGAGGCTATAGATGCATTCTCCTTAGACTGGGGGGTGGGGGGGGGGGAATGTTCTTCTATGCTTTCCCTCCAGTTTGCCTCATTGGATGATGCTTGCAAAAAATCATGCAAGACTTCGCTTCGGGTATTTTAGTAGTGCCTAACTGGCCTACACAACCATGGTTCCCTTTATTGTTAGAAGTGCTAATTGAACCACCCACGGTTGTTCATAAACCTAAATATTTGTTTATTCATCCCGTCTCTCGGGAACCTCATCCACGACATAACAGAATCAACCTGTTAATTTGCAGAATCTGAGAAGACCTTTCCTGGGACTCGGATTATCGGACCGGACGGTGGATGTAATCACTGCAGCTTGGCAGGACGGCACTAAGAAGCAGTACATTTCATACATTAAACAATGGGAAGACGTTTGTGTCAATACACATATAAGTTACATTACGGCAAATACTGTATAGCCGATGTGTTGGAATTCCTTTCAACCTTATATTTTGTCCAAAAATTGAGTTATAGTGCTATTAACACTGCTCGTAGTGCTTTGTCATCATATTTGCTGCTAGGATCTGGACACCATTCTTTCGGCTCTCACCCATTGGTATCCAAAATTTATGAAGGGTATTTTTTAACAAAAACCCTCCTAGGCCCAGATATAGGGAGATATGGGACATTAATGTAGTATTAACGCTGCTTCGCAGTTGGGCACCAGCTGCATCTTGATCTTTGGTCCAGCTCACCTATAAATTAGTCATGCTCATGGCACTCGTTTCAGCGCAATGAGTCCAGTTGTTACAGAAATTAAGGCTGGATAAGGCAGTTATATCCAATAATAGGGTAACCGTTTATATAGATGAGCTAATTAAGCAAAGTAGATCAGGTGCGCTAGGGTTTAAGTTGGAGCTTTTGGCATATCCACCAAATCGCAGGTTATGCGTCGTTACATATATTAAAGAATATATAAAGGTTACAAAGGACCTTCGAGGCACCGAACTGGCTGTCTTCGTCAGTCATAAAAAACACACAAAGGGTATCGGTGCAGACCATTTCTAGATGGTTGAAACGTGTATTAGCATTCGCAGGAGTGGACACTGATGTATTTAAATCTCACTCTACCAGGACTGCAGCCACGTCGGCAGCAAGAAATATGGAAGATCCGATGGACCACATCCTAGCGACAGCAGGATGGGCGAATGAGCGAACTTTTCAAACATTTTATAATAAACCAAATACCAAGCCTGGTTTATTTGCTAGCAAAATTTTAACTTCTGTTAATTAAATCAATTGTTTATCCCTGATGTGAAGGGACCATTATTATTATTTCCATTAAAACCATGGACATGTTTAAGTTAACATCATGTTTCAATGAAGTATGTTTCTTCAGCCAAAACTGGTCAACTGGGCAGTATGTCTGCATGGAATCTTGTTCACTGCATGAAACCACAGAGCTTTGAAGTCTTCACGTAGTCACTCACGTGACTTCGATATAAAATAGGAAGAGTAAACGAGAACTTACCGTTTGATGTTTGATCCTTATTTAATGAGAAGTTGAAGTGAGGGATTACGTGCCCTCCACTCCCAACCCTACTTCTCATAAAGATCATTCGGTAGTTCTAGCTCGTTAATCTTCCTATACCTTAGGTCAGCAACTATTCTGTGGTTTCGTACAGCTGCTCTAAAGTTTGACTCGCATGCGGGCTGGCAGGCTCTTCACGTAATCCCTCACTTCAACTTCTCATAAAATAAAGATCAAACTTCAAACGGTAAGTTCTCGTTTAATCTTCCTATTTTATTGTATTAATTTTAATATATTAATGTTTAAAATCCATGCATTGAAGGAAGAATATTTTACAGCCTCAACACTAACTGGGCGTCACCTGCATGACGGCATACGTCAGCGTGTATCTCGCGCAACTTGACGGTTTTACGGGCGTCAGTCAATGACGCTCCGCAGTCACCCAAATGTCGCCCAAGTGGCTGTATGCAATGGCTGATGGGGTGGAAGGTGAGGACAAGGGGGACTCTGCCCTTGTTATGAATGGGGGGAGGGGGAGCAAGAGCGGAGCTGTGGGATATCGAGGAGACCCCAGTGGCAGCTTAATCTGCAATGATAGAGGAGAACCCCCATTTCCTAAAGAATGAGGACAGCTCCGATGCCCTGGTATGGAAAACCTAATCCTGGGCGCAGATGCAGCATAGACGGAGGAATTGGGAGTAGGGGATAGTCTTTACAGGAAGCAGGGTGGGAAAAATTGTAGTCTTGATAGCTATGGGAGTCAGTGGGTTTGTAGTTGATGTCAGTCAATAGTCTGTCTCCTGTGATGGATCAGTCTGAAGAAGTGTCACGACCGAAACGTCTCCCATTCCTTCTCTCCAGAGATGCTGCCTGACCCGAATTATTCCAGCATTTTGTGTCTACCTTCGAAAATAAAATGGATGATTTATTGAAAAACTAGATAGATACCCAAGTGAGTCAGTGGAATGTCAAGGATTCAGGTAGAGTCATAGTCATACAGTATGGAAACAGGCCCTTCCACCCAACTTGCCCACACCGACCAACATGTCCCATCTACACTAGTCTCTCCTGCCTGCATTTGGCTCACATTCCTCTTAACCTGTCCTATCCATGTACCCGTCTAAATGTGTATTAAATGTTGCATAAGTACATACTTCAACTACTTCCTCCGCTTCACGCTGTCTCGGAAAAGCAGCCAACATAATCAAAGACGTCCCACCATGGCCATTCCTTCTTATCCCTGCTCCCATCCAGCAGAAGGTAGAGAAGCTTGAAAGTGCACACCGCCAGATTCAGGAACAGCTTCTTCCCCTTGTTATCAGACTTCTGAATGGTCCTTCCAAAGTCAAGAGTACCATTAGATTCACCTCTACCCCATTGTGGGCATTGGTCTTTGTCTGTGGAACTGATGCGCTACCATGCTGAGAACTATATTCTGTACTCTGTATCTTCCCCTTTGCTCTATATATTGTACTTGGTTTGACTTGGTTGTATTTATGTGTAGAATTATCTGATCTGTTTGGAAAACAATGTGTTTCAGTACATGTACAATAATGGACCTAGGCCTACACCTAGAGCATGACCATGGCGTGACCATCAACATGTGCTGTTTGGAAGGATGGCCATGTAGCTTTAATGTCATATCCCCACTTTTTAAAAGCCTGAAATCCTTAAGGTATAAACTCACAAATTGAGGATGTCCATTTATCCTGTAGAGTACAAGCTACCAAAGTATTTATCAGGGTGAAGTTAGTCTTAGCCAGCTATGCAAAATAGGTGATATAAAACTAGCAACCCTTTTCACACCACATGCATTTGCTTTCAGCAGCTTCAGTAGGACAGGAAATTAGATAGGATACAAAAGATTCTGTGGGTTCGCTATTATTTGCTTGACCAACTGGCCTGACCAACATCTCCCATGACGGCCTTTGTGACAGTCTTTGGCATTCGTTGCTTGACGTATTAAATTAGAAACCATACGTTAATGATGTTCTGAAATGAAGCAGAGTTTGAAGTAAAGGGGTTGTCCCACTGCGGCGACCTAATCCTCGAGTTCATAAGAGTGTCTTCGACCTTCAAGCTCGAGGGCGCTTGCCTGGAAAACCTCGAGCTGGATCGACCGTCCGCGAGCAGGATCGACCGACCGCGCACACACACACAAACACATCGCAAAGGCGGGGGCCAGGGAAAGCGGGGGAGCGCTGTCTGAAATTCACACCCGTGATGAACAGGAAGGTAAAAGACGGCTGCACAGTGTACGGTAAGTCCTTTAGAGAAGGGGGGAGAGAAGGGGAGAGAAGGGGAGAGAAGGAATGGAGACATTTTTAGGAGTTAGACAACGTTAAATACAGTTTAGCGGGCATTTTACCTACCGGTCGGTTTTCCTTGGTCCTGAAAACTCCAATGTGTCAATTAAAATGCCCGGTCATCGAAGGAGATTGCCTACGGCTGTCCTTGACTGCCTGTAACTAAATAGCAACCCCACTCCACTGCACTACGAGTTAAAAAGAACCATGCCGACCAATTTTTACTCGCGGAAAATTTATCCGCGACCTAGCTGAGAATGCGAGTATGCGGGAACTTCCCTCGAGCATGAAGGAGAGTTCCAGTGACCTCATAGGACCTCCCAGGACCACGTGTCGGCCATGCTGCGAGTTTGAGGCGAGGGCAAACTCTTCTCAACTCGCAGATTAGGTTGCCCAAGTGGGACAGCCCCTTTATGAAGGAGATATAAACAAGTCAAGTTTGTCAGAAGTGTCATTTTGCTTTCTATAATCACACCGTGTCTTTCTGGTTATTTATCGAGGCTCAGACCGATTGGATTTGATCTGGGGTGTTAATTTGGAGTGCAAAAGAGAATAAATGTCCTTCCTTTAAATGCCGTGTCTTGACGTGTTTTCCAGTCGCATCATTGCAAAAGCACTGGAACTGTTTTTCTCTCACAGGAGGGAGGAGGATTACATTAAAACAGAGAGGCATAATATAGTTAAAGGTTGAATTGTGTCAGCCAGAGGCTGGGCGTGTCCAAGCTGGAGTAGTTTACAATAACAGGAAACGAGAGCCTGCTGAATACAAGACACCGTGTTGTACAAAATAAGCTCTGATATAATCTGCAGCGAATACTACATTGCAGAACACAGGAAGTTACAGCTGGTGGTAACAGCATTTTTCACTACACAATACATTTAGTTCCAAGTTGGTCATTTACTTGAATTGCCACCTCCCTCCTCCCATTATCCATCTCAACTTCCATTTACTCCTACGTAGTCACTATGTTCTTTAAATGCATTTCCTTTTCATAAGTGTTGTCCTCAGACAAAAATGAATTGTGTTTCTCAGGAGTGATTTCTCCCAAGAATAGAAATGAATTCAAAATCCCAAATGTGTTAATAATCCCTTCTCCGCACAAAGGTGGTGGAACGTTGGAATTCTCTTCCACAATGGGCAGCTGCTACTACGTCAATTGTCTGAAAGTTACTTTTCGTTTAACCAAAGGAACTATGAACAAAGAAGAGTACACAGAGTTTGGTGATAGATCATCTGTGATCTTACCGAATGGTTTTGCTTCGAGGCACAGCGTGGGAACAGGGCCTAACTGCCCACAGGGTCCACAACGGCCATCAACAAAGGGAAAGGAGAGAATAAAGAGGAAATGTATTATGTTACTGTATATTGGTTTCATATTAAATCTTTGATTGTATATAAGTGAACGATAGGATGAGGGAATATACAGTAACTGATATTTAATGTTTACTTATGGTCCACAGGAGCGGATGTGATTGTGGGATAACATGGAATTAATATGCATGGTTGTTCAATGGTGGTGTGGATTCGGTGGGCTGAAGGGCCAGTTTCCATGCTGTACCTTTTAATCAATCAATGTTGTACTACAATTAGCAATATACAAAGAATGGAACAAAAAAGAAGCTGTGATACAATAGCCACGTTGTTACACTCACATGCCTTTGATTCTCTTGCTGTGTGATTAATAGGTTTGCGATATTTGTGAACCAAAGGAACTATTGGTGATGGCCCCATCCATTCCCTGCCTTCATACCCCCATGTAATGAATGACATGGGAATGAGAGATACTTTCAAAGAAGTCTGCTCAGTTATTACAGCAAATTTTGGTTTAGTTTAGAGATACTGCGTAGAAACAGGCCCTTTGGCCCACCGTGTTTGTGCCGACCAGCGATCACCCGTGAACTAGGTCTATCCTACACACTAGGGACAGTTTACAGAAGTCAATCAACCTACAAACCTGCACATCTTTGGAATGTGGGAGGAACGTACAAACTCTGTACAGACAACACCCGTAGTCATGATCAAACCTAGGTGTCTGGCACTGTAAGGCAGCAACTCTACCACTGTGCCACTGCGATAGGATTGTTACCCACTCTAACCACTGTAGAGGGACCCGATGCACTTAATCAACTCAATGCTCAGACATTTAATGATTTCCGTGGCTATAAAATGATCAGAATGATGCTAAAGTAAATCACCTGGTAAATGTTTTGAGGGGTTTTGACGATAAGATTTTAGACAAAGATGATTATTATAAGGAATGCTCTGTGGTTTGATTATGTCCGCGTGTTTTAATGGTCTTATGCAGTTACCATTAACCCATTCAAAACATATGATAGTCTGAAATTACATGAGGATCATCAAACATAATACAATAAGATGATCTTTCAACTCATAATGCATCTGCTTCAAGGCCCCACTGTTGATGGATTCATTGCCCAAGCAATCAATGCATGTGGCACAAGTCCATTTCCAGCCCAATGAACCTTTCACATTTTTACTGATCTTTAAAGCACTTATAATGCAGTTCAAGGCATTAAAGTCTTACAATGTTCTTGGACCATTAAATTCTCAAGATGCACACGGGCCAGATGGAAATAAATCTGATAATCCTGAGAGAAACCATTCAGAAAAAAGTCACAATCCTTCGTTCACTGTTGTACGTGATTCAAAAATATTGAGACTCGATCTCAGGACTGGAATGATGGTGCAGGTGCAGGTGCAGATTGCCATTCTGCAAAAATGGTGTGAGGCGGCAAATTATAGCCAAAGACCAGAAGTTGATAAAAAATAATTTAACGATAATTATCAACAATCACCTGGAATGTATGAAGGAGAGTAAAGGAATTAATGGCAGTAGTCATCATGGGTTATGAAGAAATGAGCTCTGCCTCCTGCAACTAAAGGAATCATTTTGCTTGATAACTGAATTTATGGATGAATATTATCTACAGGATGCAGTTCATTTGGCTTCTTAATCGGTTTTGACAAATAAGGTCTCCAAAGAAGACAAAGTCAAGCAGTGTCAATGGGGAGTAGTCCCGCTGATTAATAATTGACACGGCAATAATGAAGAAAGGAGCTAATCAGAAAAATCTGGTTAAAAAGGATCAAAGGTCAGAAAATACAATTGAATACTGTGTAGGAACCTAACCTTCAAGTTGTATGGTACCATAGTAACAGCACGTGTGGTATGCAGCAGGTTAGGTACGAATAACATGGATCTTTATGTTAAATTGATATTCCAAATATATTTCTCTCTATTCACTTAAGAGGCGCAGTGAAATGTGCCAATTCTCATTCTTTATGGAAGCTCATCGTAGCTAAAAACCTCCCCATCACCCTGACCTTCAATAAAAACAAGGTAAATCAAGGAGAGTTCAGAAAAATGGTGCAGCGGTAGATCTACTTCCAAACAGCGCCAGAAACCTGCGTTTGATTCTGACTATGGGTGCTGTTGGTATGGAGTTTGCATGTTCTCCCTGTGACCACATGGGTTTCCTCCGGCTGCTCCGGTTTCCTCCCACACTCCAAAGACTTACAGGTTTGTAGGTTAATTGGCTTCTGTAATTGTAAAATTGCCTCTAGGTTGTAGTAGGGGGTGATCGCTGATCGGCGCGGACTTGGTGGGCCGAAGGGCCTGTTTCCGTGCTGTATCTCTGAAGTCTAAAGTCTGAAGTACAAAGTCTAAAAGTCTAAAGCCTAAAGTCATGTTAGGTTAACTGATGATACTAAATTTTCTATCTTCTTAAAAATTAAGATAAATTGTATTCATTGACACTAACTGTTGATTGTAATCCAGATAGTTTAACAGTGTAAAACAGCATCATGCAGACCATGAGGCCCAGATTTGATTCTCAAGCTATGCTGAGTAACTAATTTCGCTTTCAGTAGCAGTTAATATTGACCTAAAGCGATGAAAATTTCTATGGAATGATATGTACAGGTGGATGCGCATGGAAAGAGTTACAGCGTGTCCGATGTCACAGAAATTGGCCCTTCAGTTCAACACATCCTTGCAGACCAAGATGCCTTCCAGAACTCATCCCATTTGCCTACATTTGACCCATATCCAGCCAAAACCTTTCTATCCACGGCCCTGTCCAAATGTTGCTCTAATATTGTAACTGTACCCCATCTACCACTTCATCTGGCCACTTGTTCTATACATCCACTCTCTATGTGAACACTTGCCCCTCAGATCACCTTTAAATCTTTCCTCTTTCACCTTAAACCTCTGTCCACCAGTTTTGGACTCGCTTACCCATAAGGTAAAAGGCTGTGGCTACTCACCTTATCTATAATCTTTTCAAGGTCACTCCTCATACTCCTACGCATCAGGGTAAAATGTGCTAGGCTATCCAGCCTCTCTTTATAACTCAAACATTCCAATCCTGTTTACATCTTTGTAAATCTTTTATTCACCCTTTCAGTTTGACACCATCCATCTTACAGCAGGGGTTCCAGGAATGTACACTGCACTCCACTGTTCACAGGTGGCATGGTGGTGCAGCAGTAGAGTTGCTGCCTTACATGTTCACCATATATGTTCGCCAACTAATACTTTGCCACAATGCATAAGTGATCAACTTATCAAGCTTGCTCTGGCAGTCAATAAGATAATGCTGATCTAGTTTAGTTTAGTTTTGTTATTATCATGTTTACCGAGGTGCAGTGAAAAGCTTTTGTGTAGTCCAATCCTGTCAAATAAAAGACTATACCTGATTCCAATCAAACCTTCCACAGTGCGCAGATACAGGATAAAGGGTACAACATTTAGTGCAAGATAAAGTCTGATAAAGTCTGATTAAAAATAGTTCAAAGAGTTACAGTGAGGTAGATGGGAGGTTAGGACCACACTCTAGCTGGTTAGAGGATGGTTCAGTTGTCTGATAATGGCTGGGGGGAAAAACTGTCCCTGAATCTGAAGATATGTGTTTTCAGAATTCTGTACCTCTTGCCTGAGGGAGAAGGGAGAAGAGGGAGTGACTGGGGTGAGACTCGTCTTTGATTATGCTGGTGATTTTGCCAATGCAGTATTAAGTGTAGTTTGAGTCAATGGAAGGAAGTTTGGTTTGTGTGATATTCTGTTATAGACATAACACTCTACAATTTCTTGCGGTCTTGGATGGAGCTGTTCTCAAACCATGCTGTGATTCATCCTGATAAAATGCATTCTACGGCACATCTGTAGAAGTTGGTGAGAGTTGTTGGGGGCATGCCAAACTTCCTAAGCCTTCTAAGGAAGTAGAGGTGTTGGTGTACTTTCTTGGCCATTGCTTCGATGTGGCTGGTCCAGGACAAATTTGTCACCTCAGATTTATATTCCCATCTATTCGTGGTAAACTTTCATTCCCTTGCTTATCAAGAATCTATGTATCCTTACCTTAAAAATATTCAATGACTCTGATTCCACTGGCCTTTGTGGAAGGGTTTCAAATACTATTGAACCTCCGGTAGAAAAAAATGTTGCCTCATCTCTGTCTTAAATGAGCAACACCTATTCTTAAATAATGACATTGAGTTCTAGGTTCTAGATTCCCCCACAATAAGAAAAAACATCCCCACATCCATTATGTTAAACCTTTTGGGATTTTATATGCTGTGTTTTTGCATAAAAAGCAAAGAAAACCTGGAAGAAAACTAACATAATTTGTCTTCAAATCCATATTTATCTTTCAAATTATTTTTCAGCAAACAAAAATATTGGCACCGCAGAATATAATTTCAAGATAATGGGTAGACAAAATTGCTGGAGAAACTCAGCGGGTGCGGCAGCATCTATGGAGTGAAGGAAATAGGCAACGTTTCGGGCCGAAACCCTTCTTCAGACTTCAAGATAATGGGTGTTTGTTGACGCATAGAGAGAATACTTTGCTGCTCCTCAGCCATTCCAGGTAATTTTTATTTTAAACAAGTACTTCAGGATAGAACAGCAAGATAGTTGGACATTTATTTCCTTGTTTGCTCATAGTGAGGTAGATATATTACCCTGATCATGTGCCTTCGACACAAGATATATTAACATTTTTGTCATGTGTTGCATACCTGAAATTCATCTCTATTGACTTCAATGGAACCAAACTTTGAGAATGCAATGTGCATATGTAATTTTTTTATGGGAACGAAATACATATTTCTGACATTATATATCTAAATGATGATCGACCATCCTACACTTACTACAAATTAATAAAATAAATGCATTACTATAAGCATTGGAATCTTTTATCTTCTCTGTTGTAATGTTGTCTGCCTGAAAGATATTGATGCATGGAACATATCGTCACTACAATTTGTGAAAACTATTTCCCTTTATTGCGATATACGTAATTGGATTGAGATTTTGGATCTAAAGAATGGATCAACAGGGCTTATATTCATTGGAATATAGGATGAGAGGGGATCTTATAGAAACATGTAAAATTCTTCAGGGATTGGACAGGCTAGATGAGTGAAAAATGTTCCCGATGTTGGGGGAGTCCAGAACCAGGGGTCACAGTTTAAGAATAAAGGGTAGGCCATCTAGGACTGAGTTGAGGAAAAACTTTTTCACCCTGAAAGTTGTGAATCTGTAGAATTCTCTGACACAGAAGGCAGTGGGGACCAATTCACTGGATGTATTCAAGAGAGAGTTAGATATAGCTCTTAGGGCTAATGGAATCAAGGGATATAGGGAGAAAGCAGGAACGGGGTACTGATTTTGGATGATCAGCCATGATCACATTGAATGGCGGTGCTGGCTTGAAGGGCCGAATGGCCTACTCTGCGCCTATTTTCTATGTTTCTATGTTTCTATTGGGCTGTCAAAAGCTATATATATTGTTTTGAAAAACTGAGTATGTCTTAATCTTTACTCAGCCAAACACTTTTTTTGTTGCATATTGTCCTGTTTGAATGCATTTTTAATAAGTAATTAGAATGTTTTTAATCATGCTTCTCCTTATTCTAAGGGACCTATACTGAATATCAAAGTCAAATGATGTACCAATTTACAAAGAGAACAATCATGTAGTTGGAGAAGAGGTAGGCAATTTAAAGTCTAATGCATACACTCAAGTTTCAACAAGCAAACCATTGTTTGTACTTTATGGATGATTTTCTACAGCAGATCTCTTTTGAATGTTTGAACATTTCTCTCCAAACTGTAGTTATGCAACATTTCAGACTCTATAAACATTTATTGCAAACAAACTATCATTGCTGCATATGTACATAATGATTCATTTAGTTAATTTAGCCAATTTGGCAAAGGGTTACAGTGTGCTTTGTTAGCTGGAATGGGAGAAAAGCCAAAGGGCAAGATGGCTAATTGCCAGGGCAGACGTAAGATTTATTGCTTTCAAGATAAAACATAAAGCAGCATGGCTTAAAAATGGCAAACACACCTAACTAAGTTTCACAATAAACCCCATATTGGGAAACATATAGTCCCCAGGATAGACAGATTTGAGCTTGCAAAAACATTATTTAAAAGTAATGCAATATTTTAATTAATTCCATTGCGAATCCCCCTTCTCGTCCGCGCGATCGTATTTTCATGATGTGTGTTTAAGTTGCATGAGAACACTAAAGATAGCAAGATAAAGCAGCATGTAAACTGGGACCAGGAATGGAATTTTCCATTGCTCTGAGCCCAGATGTAGAAAAAAACCTCCCTAATCAGAGTTAAACTGTGGCTCGGTTGTTTACTTTTAAAACATATTTTTACAGTTGTTTGTAATTTACTGATTAAGTTGTCCCCATTGCTTTCCTTTTGACTTTGTAGAATGCATTATGCTTTTGTTGTGACTGTTTACGATTCGGGTCAAAGTGCCTTTTTTCCCTTGACTTTGGGCACAGAAGGAGTGGCATGCACGGTATTGTTTGAGTTACTGCTTTACAGGATGGCTGGAATGGCGTGATTATTGTTTTCTAGCCTTGTGATCACGATTTTTTTTTTTTGCGACTGTTAATTATGAACCTCATGATATTTTTTTCTTCGCTCTAATGTTGTGAACTCCGGGCGGTGAAAACAAAAGAGAAATGGGGAACTTTAATGACTAAATACTTCAGTTAGCTGTACCATTCACTCAACACCATGCCTGCTGCTTGAATTCCTCATTAGTGCTTATGCTGTTCCCCAATGTGCACTGAGTAACCTTTTATTAAGACGTGTACCAGATGACCAAGAGTTCCCAAACTTCCAATTTCCTTTTCCTTTTTTTACCCTTTGGGCCATTCTTAGACACGCGTGTGACCAAAAATATGAACAATTGCGGAATACATCTCTTCTAATTCTGAAAGCATTACAGGTATATTGATTTTTACTGTATATATAATTCATTTTTTTCGAAGTTTATCAAGTGAAATTTGTATGTTATGCTGACAATGTTTGTTTAGGGTCAGAGGTCAAATATGACAAAATAGGTCATGTGTGGACCTCACACGGAAGCATTTCTTTCATAACTCAGTTTTATCTTACAAACTCTGAATTTATTATTTTTTTTAAATATAGTTCTGTAGGTAGGAAAATAGCAATGAATAAGATTAATCTCACAATAATTTTTTAATGTATTACTTTATATGATGACATCTGGTCACGTGTGTGACATTTTGGTTCACTTTCCAAAGAATAGCCCCTTTGAGGAATTGCTTGACCTTGATGCAACTCTTACAACCTTGCACTTCACCACAAAGGGATTTTGAGCCATGTATTGAGTGACCGATGGATTGCTAAATCAAAGAACGTAAAAGCGTAAGAACTGAAACAGGAGTAGGCCCTACAAACCCTTGAAAATGCAAACCGTTCTTGCACCTCAAGTTTATTTTCCTGGTCTATTGACCTCAGTCTTGACAGAGCATCCAGTCTCTTGGGTAGACAATTATGAAGATTCGCAACCCTTGGAATAAAGAAAGTCTTCGTCATTTCTGTTGTGCAAAGGTTACTATTACCTGTGCTTTGAGGAAAACAGTCTGTTTCAGAAAGCGTGCTTAAGGCAGGATTCAATCATGCATGTCATTAAAGAAAAATTGATTGCTGCATTTTGTTCAATAGCTTGGAGGTTATTTTTATTATTATTAATTGCACGCTTCATTTAAAGCACTGTATAAAAAAAGATCAATCTTAAATTGAATAAAGGCTAAAACTTGTTATTTGTGATGATGCAAATAATGCTGCCATTAAATATTTTCACAGCAGCCCAGCCCAGCCCAGAAGTAAAATAAGTAAAACTGTGTTTTACATCTATAGACACATGGGGGGAACAAAATCAAGTTTACCTGAGATTATCTCTTTGTTTCCCTGTATCTTTCATTCATTTCTCTGGTGAGTCTTTAGAGTCTGGGATATAACTAGTTTACGTGGTGATCGTTCGTCGGCATGGACTCGGTGGGCTGAAGGGCCTGTTTCCAAACTATATCACTAAACTAAACTAAACTAAACTAAACTAAACTAAACCAAGTTTCCCAATTTTTATTGCATTTGAATGGCAGCCTTTTGTAAATCATGCAGCAAGAAACCGCTGAGAAAGCAGAAGTCGATCTTGGAGTACATTTGCCGGCACTTGTGAAACTAGGTCATCGTCTGCCTAAGGTGGTTACACATTTGTAGAGATATCCTGCTGCATTTGCGTAGTATGTAAATAAAATGAAGCCATGTCATTGATGCTACTCGCATTGTTTTCTGGGGATTCCACCCAATCTTCATCGGGAGGGAAAGAGCTAAGGTAATTTGGTGCTACAGTAAGATTTGGAGAATTGGTAAGTTAAATGAGAGGAGCTTCTGGCAATTGCCTGGTGCTTCGGTGAATTTTTATCTTTATTTTCCACAATAGCGAGAAGGCCCAGGTCTTGTCAGAAATGTGTGCACTTCATATCTTAAGAATGCATTCTCTGAAGGGCCTGTCCCACTTGCCGATTTTTTTCGGCAACTGCCGGCGTCATATCAGTGTCGCCAAAGGATTTTGAACATTTCAAAATCCAGCGGCGACAAAATAAATATTGCAACACTTGAAAAAACACTGCGCGTCATACGTTTTCACGCCGCATCACGCCGCAAATATTTCAGTGACCTGATACGCCAGTCAATGATGCCGGCAGTCGCCGAAAAAATCGCCAAGTGGGACTGGCCCTTAAGGCAATACTCATCTTCTTTGTTCTGGGCACATGCCTATTTTGGGGAAATATTCCTTGGGAATAACATGATTCACCCATGATCACATGCACAATTAAAGCATTAGACCCACTTAGAAAGACAAATGCCAATGTCATTCTGACAACACAAATTTGCAAAGTTATCAGCATAGATAATTAGAGCTTTGATATTATTATAACATTAACATCTATGTACAGTACGTAATTCTTAATTTAATGAATGTTGCTTCAAATGCAGAGTTTTCCTGAAGACACAAAACATTGCAGATCCAAAGGAAACAAAAAACAAAAAGCTATAGGAACTTAGTGAGTCAGGCCGCATCTGTGGAGGGAATGGACAGACAATGTCTCCATTTAGAACCCTTCTTCAGAGTCTCTCAGAGCAGTATTCTTCCAATATCCCATAGACCTGCGGGTTGGTAGGTTCATCAGTGAATATAAAATGTATGTGAATGATAAAATATGAAAGTACTGTGTATTGTCTAGAATAAAATGTAATTCGTATCGTGAATTAGTGCAAATTGGTTCTTAGAAACATAGAAACATAGTAAATAGGTGCAGGAGGAGGCCATTCGGCCCTTCGAGCCAGCAACGCCATTCATTGTGATCATGGCTGATCGTCCCCTATCAATAACCCATGCCTACCTTCTCCCCATATCCCTTGACTCCACTAGCCCCTAGAGCTCTATCTAATTCTCTCTTAAATCCATCCAGTGATTTGGCCTCCACTGCCCTCTGTGGCAGGGAATTCCATAAATTCACAACTCTCTGGGTGAAAAAGCTTTTTCTCAACTCAGCCTTAAATGACCTCCCCTTTATTCTAAGACTGTGGCCCCTGGTTCTGGACTCGCCCAAAATTGGGAACATTTTTCCTGCATCTAGCTTGTCCAGTACTTTTATAATTTTATATGTTTCTATAAGATTGCCCCTCATCCTTCTAAACTCCAGCGAATACAAGCCTAGTCTTTTCAATCTTTCCTTATATGACAGTCCCGCCATCCTAGGGATCAATCTCGTGAACCTACGCTGCACTGCCTCAATCACAAGGATGTCCTTCCTCAAATTAGGAGACCAAAACTGTACTCAATACTCCAGATGTGGTCTCACCAGAGCCCTATACAACTGCAGAAGATCCTCTTTACTCCTATACTGAAATCCTCTTGTTATGAAGGCCAACATTCTATTAGCTTTCTTCACTGCCTGCTGTACCTGCACGCCAACTTTCAGTGACTGGTGTACAAGGACACCCAGGTCTCGCTGCACCTCCCCATTACCTAACCTAACCCCATTGAGATAATAATCTGCCCCCTTGTTTTTGCCGCCAAAGTGGATAACCTCACATTTATCTATATTATACTGCATCTGCCACGCATCTGCCCATTCACTCAACCTGTCCAGGTCACCCTGCAAACTCCTAACATCCTCTTCATAGTTCACACTGCCACCCAGCTTTGTGTCATCCACAAACTTGCTAGTGTTGCTCCTAATTCCCTCTTCCAAATCATTAATATATATGGTAAACAGTTGCGGTCCCAACACCGAGCCTTGCGGCACTCCACTCGCCACTGCCTGCCATTCTGAAAAGGACCCGTTCACTCCAACTCTTTGCTTCCGGTCTGCCAACCAATTTTCTATCCATTACAACACCCTACCCCCAATACCATGTGCTCTAATTTTAGTCACCAGTCTCCCGTGCGGGACCTTATCAAAGGCTTTCTGAAAGTCTAGATACTACATCCACTGGCACCCCTTCATCCATTTTATTTCTCACATCCTCAAAAAATTCCAGAAGATTAGTCAAGCATGATTTCCCTTTCATAAATCCATGTTGACTTGGACTAATCCTTTTACTGCTCTCCAAATGCCCCATTATTACCTCTTTAATAATTGACTCCAGTATCTTTCCCACCACCGGTCAGGCTAACTGGTCTGGTGCTTGAGAGTCTGCACTTATTCAATGGAGCAAATGGCTATTTCCATGCTGGGTCATTCTATGAGAAACTAGCAGTCAGTGTACTCATAGCTAGGGACATAAATTCATAAACTTACACTGAAATACATGAATACCACTACCTCGCTATGTAGAAACATGGGATTCATTGTATTCATTGCACACAGACTGAATGCTTTGATGGATCCTCTAGAGCCCTACAGAATAGAGAATTTCAAGGGTTCACCAGGCTCTGAATGATGTTTCTCCTCATCTTAGTTCCAACACGTAGTAAAAAGGAGCTGTAGATGCTGGATTAAACCAAAGATTGACACTAAAAGCTGGAGTAACTCAACGGGTCAGGTAGTATCTCTGGCGAAAATGGATAGGTGACATTTAGGGTCGGGACACTTCTTCAAGTCTGAAGAAAGGTCCTGACCCAAAAGATCACCTAACCATTTTCTCCAGAGATGCTGCCTGACCCGTTGAGTTACTCCAGTTTTTAGTGTCGATCTTCAGTTCTAAAAAGTCTGGGTTCAAGACTCCCATGAGATAAAATCTTTTCCCTGGTTCCTGTCTGTCACTTTAATACTTTTGTAAAGCTTCTATAAACTTTTTCTAATTCTTCTGAACTCGACAATCTCCTCCTGTAGCAAATCCACCTTTCCTGCAAGCGGTCGTGAATCTTTGACACACTCCCTCTATAGAAAGTGCATTCTTTATCAGGAAAGGGGACCAAAACTATAGATAGAATTCCAGGTGTAGTCTCACCAAATTCCTATAAAATCGCAATGAGATCTCCTTACAAATGTAACCCGACCCTTCATGGGCTAACATATCGTTTGCCCATCTAATCACGGTGCAGCTGCATGCTGCCCTTCAAAGACGTGTCCTGACTCACAATTGCATCTATTTTAGTGTCATTAGTCGACTTGGAAATAAAACGTTTGGTTCCCTCAGCCAAATCCTTGATAGATTGTGAACAGCTGGGGGCCAAGTATAGATGATCCCTGCAGTATGTCCCACGTCACTGCTTGACAGCCTGAAAAACAATCTGTTTATTCCCACACTATGGTTTTCCTTCCAATAACCAATTCTCAATCCATGTCAGTATTTTACCTTCAGCTGCAAGTGGCTCTAGCCTTGTTAACCAAGCTCTGGTGTACGACCTTATTGAATGCCTTCAAAAATTAAAATTAATTTCAAGAAATTGGGTTTCTTGGATCTATTCTACCTTGGACATTCTCAAAGAGCTCAGCTGATTTGTCTAATGTGATTTCCTTTTGATAAACCAATGCTGACTCTGCTCAGTTTAATTATTCAAGGTTTTTAGTTCTTACATTGTCGATTCTTTCATTATAGATTCTAACATTTTCTATTTAGTTTAGTTTAGTTTCGAGATACAGGATGAAAACAGGTCCTTTGGGCCACCGATTCTGCACTGACCATCAATCACCTCGTACACTGGCACCATCCTACACACTAGGGACAATTTACAATCTTTACCAAAACCAATTAACCTAAAACCTGTCCGTTTTTAGAGTGTGGGAGGAAACCGGTGCACCCGGAGAAAACACACATGGTCATGGGGAAAAACGTACAAACTCTAAATAGACAGCACCCACAGTCAGGATCGAACCCGGGTCTCTGCCGCTGTAAGGCAGCAACTCTACCGCTGCACCACCATACCCATCTAGAAATAATTTGGCTAATAGGTTAGTGATTTCCTGTCTCCTCTCTTCTTCCTTCATAAAATAGTGGGGTCACCGTTGCTATCTTCCACATGTTGGGAGCAGGCTCAGAAACTATAGAACTTTGGAAGATGACAATCAAAAACAATCTTTTATTCCTAAAGCCACCTATTTCTGAACTTTGGGAAGTCGTACAACACAGAAACAGACCTTCAACCAACCATCAAGCACCCCATTTATGCTAATCTTACATGAATTTAATTTGTATTCTCCCCACATTCTCATCGGCTCCTTCCAGATTCTACAAGCCATCTAAGCCAGAGGCAATTTACATGGGCCAATTAACACCCACTGGCATGTCAATAAGATGTAGCAGGAAAGCAAGTGGTCTGGAGGAAGTCCACATGGTCACATGGGGAATGTGCAACCTCAATATGGACTGGACCAGAAGTTAGGACCAAACCTGGTCACCATAGGTGTGAGACAACAGCTCTCTTGGCTGTGCCACTGTGTTACCCTGAATCGACCATTAAAACTAGACCAATTGCAACTTTCTCACAATAACTCCCTTTGGCACCTCAGAAAAGCTCAGGTGCTCCATTCCTTTCAACCTCCTCCTCAAATAACCAAAACCATTTGATCACACAGTCATGGAGTCATACAGCATGGAGACAAGCTCTTTGGCCCAACTCATCTATGCCAACCAAGGTGCTCCATTTAAGTTAGTCCCATTTGGCCATATTGACCCATGCCCCTCTAAACCTTTCCTATCCATGTACCTGTCCAAATATATTTTAAATATTGTTATTGTACCTGCCTCAACTATCTCCTCTGGCAGCTCATTCTATATGCCCACCATCTTCTGAGTGAAAAAGCTGCATCTCAGATTCCTCTTAAATCTTTCCTCTCCCACCTTAATCTTATGTCCTCTGGTTCTTGATTCTCCTGCTCCACTATCTATTCCTCTCATGATCATATACACCTCTATAAGATCACTCCTCATTCTCCTCCACCCCAAGGAATAGCCTGCTCAATCTTTCCCTACCGCTCAGGCCCTTGAGCCTTGGCAACATCCTCATAAATCTTCTCTGCACCCTTTCCGGCTTAACATCTCTCCTCTAACAGAGTGATCAAAACAGTACTCTACATGAGGCCTCACCATTGTCTAGTACAACTGTAACATGACCTCCCAACTTCTATACTCAATACTCTGACTGATGAAGCCCAATGTGCCGAAAGCTTTCTTGACCACCCGATCTACCTGCGATGCTACTTTCAAGGAACTCTGTACTAGCGGTCCTACAACACTCCTTGTGCCCTGCCTTTCACTGTGTAAATCCTGCCCTATCAAAATGCAGTACCTTGCACTTGTTTGTATGAAACTCCTTCAAACATTCCTCAACCCACCTGCCCAACCGATCAAGATCCTGCTGCAATTTTGGATAACCGTCTTCAGTATCAACAATACCACCCATTTTTTTAGAGTAATCTGTAAACTTACTAATCATGCCTCATACATTCTCATCTAATTCATTGATATAGATGACAAACAACAATGGGTCCAGCACCAAACCCTGAGGCACACCAGTAGTCATAGGCCTCCAGTCCGTCAAAAATCCTTCCACTGTCCCCTCTGCTTCCTTCCATGAAGCCATTTTTTTATCCACTTCATTCTTGGATCCTCTGCATACAACACATTTGAAAGTTACATCGAGTGTCTGTGTTTCTGAAGAAAGAGTAATAATATAAATATTTTACCATGTGACTACCGTAACGGTGAGGAAATGTCACGTTATCTAGTCAATATTACATTGCTGCCTGCGCGACCATTTCTGTGCAAACTGGCTGCCAATTTTTCCCCATATCACAATAGTAGTGTCTACACTAGGAAATCACTTCATTCACAGTGACAAGGCTCCGAGGGTCATGGAAGGTGCAAGTCTTTCACTCTCGCTTGTGAGTTGTAAAGTGAAATGCTATTGTGGCTTAGAGTGTTGTGGTTGCGAATACATAAACATGGTTTCACAATGATATTTTAATCATGCACTATGGTCTTGAAGTTCTGAAAAGTAACTCATAAAATCAGCCATGTGAACTTTTGAAGCAATTGAAGTGTCACCAGCTTCATGAATGGTTTTCGGAAGGACTTTAGATATTTTCATGATTGATGCAGTGCACATTTCATTGGCGAATCATTGCAAGGCTCGGCTTGATCTGCAAGCCGCAGTTCACTTCTCAAGATTGAGGGTTATTGGAATGACAACAGTTTTAAATATTACATAAAACAATATTTTGCAGCGAGGCTAAATGAGAATTTTCACGGAATGATGGATTTATTAGTAAGATAGATGAAACATTTCAGGACTCAGTGATTTGCTGAAAAATAAAGCAGCTGGTGACATTGGTAACTCAGTAACTCAGGAAGACAAAAGGGGAGTGAAGCTGGTTTGACTCATGTGGTGTTTATTTTTTCTGTCAACTCAAGTCCTTCGATGTATCTTGTTTATATTTCATGTGGTTGATTTTATGAGTTTATTTGAGTAACTCTTTCAGGAATTAGACAGCAGAATGCATTTATCCTGTCCAGATGTATCATCTCCAAAGCAGACTGAATGCTTTGTGAGATAGTCCTGCATTATAGCGAACTGCTCATGTGGCAGCTGTGAATTCAACAATATAAGCATTCTTTCTGCTACTTTAATCACTAGAGGCAAATTAGAAAGTTTTACACAAAGGCACTATTATATGTTAAGAAAGCAATGGTCAATTAAAAAAATATATTTGTAAGGGAGAGATACTATTTATATGAAAGGATAATATAAAATTAATGTGAGCTGTTTTCTGACTGGAATCTGCTGTTGAAAGGGTTTAATTTGTTATTTTGCATGGATTTGATGTTTTGTTGACTAGCGTTTGCTATCAGGAATTTTATCAACATGTCTAGGGCAGATAGCCAGTCTGAAAATTCTGGTATCTCTGAGATAATTTTCTGACTTCACTGACAATGCGTGCTAGAAATGTGCACTGGAGTTGAACAGGATTACTGACCATTGAATTCCCTGTGATGTGTAGAGTGATTGCAAGAACATCCAATATTCAACTGGTGGATAAATCCCATTCCTGAACATCTCTCTGGTGTTTGCAGAAAAACAGAGAGGTGGCTGTGATCACAAATCAAATCTGATAGCTCATTTAGAAATGTACACTTAGAAATTTGATTTCATTCATTTTTGGTCCACTAAATGGACTCTATGTTTACCTTTAGACTTTATACTTTAGAGATACAGCTGGGAAACAGGCCCATCAGCCAACCTATTCCGCGCTGACCATCAATCACCCCGTACACTAATATTATCCAGCGCTCTAAGGACAATTTTTCAATTTTTACTGGAACCAATTAACCTACAAACCTAAATGTCTTTGGCATGTGGGAGGAAACCGGAGCACCCTGAGAAAACCCACGCAGTCACAGGGAGAACGTACAAACTCAGTGCGGATAGCACCCATAGTCAGGATCAAACCTAGGTCTCTGGTGTTGTAAGACAGCATCTCAATCGCTGCGCCACTAATAATAAAACTAAATTGGGTATTAGCAAAAAAAAATCACTAAACTGGGACATCCGCATCATTATTGTTGTATACTCCTTTTAAATGTATTAGACAGCAGAGGCTGCCAGCTCCCTATTGTTTACACACACTGCATGCTGGGAAGAAGGTCAAGAGTGCTTGTCATATGTACTGGCAACAGAACAACAAAACTCTTACTGACAAAGGGTTAAAGTCAGCATCGTTAAAGGATTCTTCTTATGGCAGACACAAGTATGCCATGAATATGGGGGAACAGGGATGGAAGGAAAGAGCAGAGAACATAGAACAGTACAGCACAGGAACAGGCTCTTCGGACCACAATAACTGTGCCAAACATGATGCCAGGACCAACTCGTATTGGTCTGCACATGACCCTTACCTACCAATTTCCTGCTTATCCATGTGCCAATCCAATAGCACTATCATATCTGTCTCCACTTCCATCACCTGCAGCGGGTTTCCTTTGCTTTGTACCTTTGTCGGCACCCTTTATCTGGTGACTATAGCATACCTTGGGTATGCAGACAAGGAATTTCATTGTGAATTGTCACATGTGACAATAAAGTATTCATTCATTCATTCATTCTTTCATTCATTCATTCATTCAGGCACTTACCACACTTTGTATAAAAAACATGCTCTACACATCTCCTTTAAACTTTGCTGCTCTCAGCTTAAACTACGCCCTCTAGTATTTGACATTTCTACCCTAGGAAAAAGGCTCTGTCTATCGATCCCATCTAAGCCTTTCATAATTTTATTTATTTCTATGAGGTTTCTCCACAACCTCCTGCATTCCAGAGAAAACAATTCAAGCCTATCCAACCCCTTTAGCTAATATCCCCTAATCCAGACATCATTCTGGTAAACCTCCTCACAAGTTTACAAGTTCACAAGTTATAGGAGTCGAATTAGGCCATTCAACCCATCGAGTCTACTCCACCATTCAATCATGACTGATCTCTGCCTCCTAATTATATTTTCCTGCCTTCTCACCATAACCCTTGACACCCGTTTTAATCAAGAATTTGTCTCTCTAAAAATCCCTGCCTTAAATATATCCATTGACTTGGCCTCCATAGCCCAGTGTGGCAATGTTCCACAGATTAACTACCCTCTGACTAAAGAAGTTCCTCCTCACCTCCTTTCTAAATGAGCGCCCTTTAATTCCTCTGCACCCTTTCCAAAGCCTTCACTTCCTTTCTGTAATGGGGCAACCCGAACTGCATGCAATACTCCAAATTCATCCTCATCAAAGTCCTATAAATCTGATTCATGACTTCCTGAACTCGTATACTCAATTCTCCGACCAATGAATGCAAGCATACCATATGCCTTCTTTACTGCTCTGTCAGCTTCTATTGCCAGTTTCAGGGAGGTTTGGACTTGTTTCCCAAGATCCCTCTGTACATCAATGCTGTTAAGGGTTTTGCCATTAATTGTATATTTCCCCTTACATTTGACCTACCAGAGTGCAGCACTTAATGCTTGCTCAAATTAAACTCCACCTGCCAAATTCTCCACCATTTCTGTAGCTGATATATATTCCGCTATATACTTTGACAGCCTTCTTCACAGTCCGCAATCCCAGCAATCTTGCTCTTATCTGTAAACTGACCAACTCGAGAAAGCAGAGAAGAATGGTGAGAAGTAGTGGGTATGGGGCAGGGGGCTGTTGTAGGAGGTGATAGTAGCACAGTGTTCAGAAATGGCGCAGGCCTGACATGAATAGGCCTGCCACAACCATGACATGGTGGCGCAGAGTTAGAGTTGCTGGCTTACAGCGCTTGCAGCACCGGACACCCGGGTTCGATCCCGACTACTGATGCTGACTGTACAGAGTTTGTACGTCCTCCTTGTGACCTGCGTGGGCTTTCTCCGAGATCTTCGGTTTCCTCTCACACCCCAAAGACCTACAGGTATGTAGGTAAATTGGCTTGGTAAATGTAAAACTTGTCCCTAGTGTGTGTAGAATGGTGTTAATATGTGGGGATCGCTGGTCGGCGGGGACATGGTGGGCCAATGGGCCTGTTTCCACACTGTATCTTTAAACTAAACTAAGCTAAACTAAAGTAAAACCAGTATCACCATCAGCTCACCCCAAACCAAATCCATAGTCTGGATTAGATTGTTAAAGCTACAGGGAGAGGCTGGATATGCTTGGATTGTTTCCTGTGGATGTGGGAGGTTTAGGGGAGACCTGATAGAAGTATATTTGGGGCAGTCACGGTGGCGCAGCGGTAGAGTTGCTGCCTTACAGCGAATGCAGCACCGGAGACCCAGGTTCAATCCCGATTACGGGTGCTGTCTGTACGGAGTTTGTACGTTCTCCCCGTGACCTGCGTGGGTTTTCTCCGAGATCTTCGATTTCTTCCCACATTCAAAAGACGTACAGTTTTGTAGATTAATTGGCTTGGTAAATGTAAAAATTGTCCCTAGTGGGTGTAGGATAATGTTAATGTGCGAGGATCGCTGGTCGGCGCAGACCCGGTGGGCCGAAGGGCCTGTTTCCGTGCTGTATCTCTAAACTAAACTAAACTATATAAAATTATGAGAGACATAGATAGGGTAGACAGTCAGAACCTTTCTCCCAGGGTGGAAATGTCCAGCACTAGAGGGCGTACCTATAAGGTGAGAAGGGGATAGTTTAATGGAGATGTGCGGGTCAAGTTTGTTTGCACAGAGAGTGGTGGGGGCCTGGAATGCGTTGCCAGGGGTGGTGGGGGCCTGGAACGCATTGCCAGGGGTGGTGGTGGAGGCAGATACAATAGTGGTGTTTATGAGGCTTTTAGATAAACACATGGAAGTACAGAGAATAGCGGGATATGGATCATGTACAGGCAGATCAGATTGGCGTAACTTGGCATCTTGTTCGGCACAAACATTGTGGGCCGAAGGGCCCGTTCCTGTGCTGTTCTGTCCTATTTTCTAGGTTCTTCTGTTAAACACACGTCACAAAATCTTGTGCACAGTTTATTTGATTTGCATGTGGGCAGCACTGGTAAATCAATGTGAGGGAGTTAGTGATAATGAAACCTTGTCCCAGCCGAGGCCCTTTAATTTATGAATGGTTAATGAATATCCGTGTGATGTACTCCTTGTTCAGCGGAGCGAACAATGAAGGTTTTAAATCATCACATTCTGATCCAACTGTCAGTAAGTCAGAAACATGTATTGTGCACATTGCCATAGAACAAGTAGAACTGCACAGGAACAGGCCCTGTGGCCCCCAATGTTCTATGCCAAACATGATGCCAAATTAAACTAATCACACGCCTCCTAATCCCATTTTCCTGCTTTCTCTGTGTAATCCTTGACACCTGTTCTAATCAAGAATTAGTCTACCTCTGCCTTTAAAATATCCACTGACTTGGCCTCCACAGGCCAATCTGTGGCAATGAGTTCCACAGATTAACTACCCTCTGACGAAAGACATTCCTCCTCACCTCCTTTCTAAAAGAGGCCCCTTTAATTCTGAGGTTATGACCTCTGGTCCTAGACACTCCGTTCCACATCCACTCTATCTATGCCTTTGATTATTCTGTAAGTTTCAATGAGGTCCCCCCCTCAACCTTCTAAACCCCAGCGAGTAGAGGCCCAGTGCTGTCAAATGCTCATCATATGCTAACCCACTCATTCCTGGAATCATTCTTGTAAACCTCCTCTGGACCCTCTCCAGAGCCAGCACATTATTATCATAAGAGTTATAGTCATAGAGTGGTAGTATAGAAACAGGCCCTTCGGTCCAACTCGCCCACACCGGCCAACAATGTCCCAGCTACACTAGTCCTACTGGCCTGCGCTTGGTCCATATCCCTACAACCTGTCCTATCCATGTGCCTGTCTAATTGTTTCTTAAACGATGGGATAGTCCAAGCTCAACTACCTCCTCTGGTAATGTTTAAGAAGGAACTGCAGATGCTGGAAAATCGAAGGTAGACAAAAGTGCTGGAGAAACTCAGCGGGTGCAGCAGCATCTATGGAGCGAAGGAAATAGGCAACGTTTCAGGCCGAAACCCTTCTTCAGACTGATGTAGGGTGGGGGGGGGGGGGGGGGCGGGGAGAAGAAAGGAGAAAGGAAGAGGAGGAGCCCGAAGGCTGAGGGAGAGCTGAGAAGGGGAGGAGACAGCAAGGGCTACCGGAAATTGGAGGTCAATGTTTATGCCGCTGGGGTGCAAACTGCCCAATTTCCAGTGATGCTCATTCTGGCCATGGAGGAGGCCCAGTCCATGGGCCAGAGTGAGCAACACCGGAAATTGGAGGAGCAGCACCTCATATTCCACTTGGGCAGTTTGCACCCTAGCGGCATAAACATTGACCTCCAATTTTCGGTAGCCCTTGCTGTCTCCTCCCCTTCTCAGCTCTCCCTCAGCCCTCAGGCTCCTCCTCTTCCTTTCTCCTTTATTCTCACCCCCCCCCCCCCCCCCCAACCCTACATCAGTCTGAAGAAGGGTTTCGACCCAAAACGTTGCCTATTCCCCTCGCTCCATAGATGCTGCTGCACCCGCTGAGTTTCTCCAGCACTTTTGTCTACCTACCTCTGGTAGCTAGTTTCATACTCCCACCACCCTTTGCGTGAAAAAGTTACCCCTCGGATTCCTATTAAATCTTTTCCCCTTCACCTTGAACCTATGTCCTCTGGTCCTCGATTCCCCTACTCTGGGCAAAAGGCTCTGTGCATCTACTTGACCTATTCCTCTCATGATTTTGTACACCTCTATAAGATTTCCCCTCATCCTCCTGCGCTCCATGGAATATAGACCCAGCCTCCTCAACCTCTCCCTATAGCTCACACCCTCACTTTCCTGCTGCAATTTTTGACAATCATCCTCACTATCTACCATACCACCACTTTAGTGTCATCTACAAACACGCTAATCATGCCATGTGCTTTCTCATCCAAATTATTGATGTAGATAACAAACAACAATGGGGCCAACAAGTGCAAGATAAAGTCCAGTAGATAGTCCGATTAACGATAGTCTAAGGGTCCCCAATGAGGTAGATATTAGCAAAGGACTGCTCTGGTTGTTGGTAGGATGGGTCAGTTGCCTGATTACAACTGGGAAGAAATTATCTCTGAATCTGGATGTGTGTGTTTTCACACTTCTAGTTTAGTTTAGCTTATTATCACATGTACCGAGGTACAGTGAAACGATGTTTGTTGTGTGCTATCCAGTGCAGAAAGACAATACATGATTACAAAGGAGCCATCCACAGTGTACAGATAATGGATAAAGGGGATAATCTTTAGTGCAAGATAAAGTCCAGTAAAGTCCGATGAAAGATAGTCTGAGGGTTGCCAATGAGGTAGACAGTAGCTCAGGACCACTCTCTAGTTGGTAGGATGGTTCAGTTGTCTCATAAGAGCTGGGAAGAATCTGTCCCTGAATCTGGAGGTGTGCATTTTTGCACTTCTGACCTCTTGCCTGGTGGGAGAGGGGAGAAGAATGAGTGACTCACCCTTGCTTATGCTGGTGGCCTTGTCGAGGCAGCATGAAGTGTAGCTGGCATCAATGGAAAGGATTAGGAGGGAACTGCAGAGTTTGGCTTATACCAAAGATCTTTCCGTCTGAAGAAGGGTTCCAACCCGAAACATCACCCCAGAGATGCTGCCTGACCCATTGAGTTACTCCAGCACTTTGTGTCTATCTTCAAAGGTAGGGAGTTTGTGTGGTGGTCTGGGCCATATATCAGCCAATATATGTGACCTCCTTCCAGCTCACAAAAGCATTTGAGCCATTGAAAGGAACAGCAAAATAGGTAAAGTTAGTGGTCTTTTAATAACCGAAACTGGCTGTAATCTGGCCAAAAGCTATCTAGTTATTTTACTCTCTTAGCTATACACTTCGTATTTCAGGAAAATAAACAGACCTATTCACTGTTCTGTGACTCACAGTAGGGGCAAAGGTCAGAAACAGGTAAACCTGATACACTTAAGCCATGTTTAGACGTACTTCGCTTAAACTTGTTTCATTTATTCTCGAGGTCAGTTGTTCAGAAATGAGGTTAATTGAACAGATGCAACCTTTTGTAAACTGAAATAACTAACAAATCTCCTATTGTTATCATGCCTCCCCTCCTAAGCAATGATGGGTGTCAGTTGCAAGTTGATTATAAGAATTGAGCAACAAGGTTCTAATACATTACTTAAGAAATTCTTTCATCATCCTAGGTAACTAATTTCTCATGGATTCATTTCACAGAGTAACTAATTTCTCATGGATTCGTTACACTCCATATGCCTTCCATCCATGTGGTCTTTTCTTCCTGCTGTTCCTTCATGAGGAGACATTCAACAGAGATCCTATTGTGCTCTCAAAAAAACCTCTTCCAGCTGACTAGCAGATGTAACTCAATGATTAATACTCAAAGGCCTAGAAATCCATCAGTTGTTATTGTACTTACAATGTTCAAAAGTTATAGACAATAATCATGTAGCAAACAAGCACAAATACATCGCTCTCATCTCAAAGTCAGAGTGACCCTTATCTCAAGATCCTTGCGGGGTGTCTCCATTGAGAAATGCCTCATCTGATACTTTGAGTTTTAGTGGTGCATCATTGAAGTAAAAGAAAACAGCGCACAGAGCAACCTACAGTACTTGGTCAGTGCAACGTTTACATTCACTCCAGGAAGGGATAGTCTTAGAGTCATACTATGTGGAAACATGCCCTTCTGTCCAACTTGCCCACACCGGCCTACATGTCCCTGCTACACTAGTCCCGTCAGTTTGCGTTTGGTCCATCTCCCTCTAAACCTGTCCTATTCATATACCTGTCTAATTGTTTCTTAAACATTGGGATAATACCTGCCTCACTACCTCCTCTGGCAGCTTGTTCCATACACCCACCACCCTTTGTGTGAAAATGTTACCCCTCAGCTTCCTATTAAATCTTTTACCTGTCACATTAAACCCATGTGCACACGTCCTCGATTCCCCTACTCTGGGCAAGGGACTCTGTATCTACCCGATCTATTCCTCTTATGATGTTATACACCTTTATACGATCACTCCTCATCCTCCTGCACTCCAAGGAATAGAGTCCCAGTCTACTCAATCTCCCCCTATATCTCAGACCCCTGAGTGCTGGCAACATCCTCGTAAATCTTCTCTGTATTCTGTCCAGCTTGACAACATTGGATGCTGTCTTAGTTCCCAAAGGTGCAAGCATTTGTAGAGGGCTCCCTCAGAAGCACCTTACCACTAATGCATGCACTGTTCTTCAGATGCCATGTGTGTGTTCTCTGCATCCAACCATAAGCGATGACGCAGTGGTATGAACGTTGATTTCTCTCATTTCAAGTAACTCCGGCATTCTTTCCCCCCTTTCACCACCCCCCCCCCCCACCTCCCTTTTGTCGTCCTACCAGTTCCACTGTTCGCATCCTGGTTTCCCTGCAGTTAGTACATCTTTCCCAGCCAGCAACGGGCCAATATGGACTCCACCTTTCCTGAGGTCATCTGTTGCCGGCCCTGTTTTGTTCTGACCTTTTCTTGCCTCCAGTACCCTCCCACCCTCGTCTCCCCAATCTGTATCTTTTAGTCTAAAGAAGGGTTCCGTTCCGAAATGCCACCAACAGTATTTCTTTTCTCCAAAGCTGCTGCTTGATCCACTGAGTTACTCCAGCATTGTGAGTCTATCACCCATAAGCACTCTTCTACTGTCTGCCCATCATTGTGACATATGCTCATTGCATGCCTACACTCTCCAGTGACTAACTGGGTTGTGGATGTATGGCGCTGACATTGTGCATGTTACTTGCAGAAGCCTGAGCTGATAAGTTCATAAGTTATTGGAGCAGAATTCGGCCATTCGGCCCATCAAGTCTACTCTGTTATTCAATCATGGCTGACATATCTACCTTTCCCTCTCAACCCCATTATCCTGCCTTCTCCTCATAAACATTGGCACCCATACTAAGCACAAATCTCTCAATCTCTGCCTCAAACATACCCATTGACTTGGCCTCCACAGCCTTCTGCGGCAATGCTGTGGGGAACGGTGCTAATAATGTGGGAAAAGTGACCGATTATGCTCTCAGAGCCTGATGTAGAATAGTGTGGTGGAATGGGGCCCACTAAAGTACTTTGGAAGTTGCACTCTTGATTTTTAGGTGTTTTTTTTTAAGTTACTTTAACACTAGGAAATTATAAGGATGAATTTATCATCATATATTCCTGGCCACAATTTTTCTAATCGTTCTATGTACCTTGTTTGATTTGATATAATCAAAACAAAAAACTTTAGTTAGTTAGTTAGTTTAGTTTAGTTTATTGTCACCTGTACCAAGGTACAGTGAAATGCGTTTAGTTGCATGCTATACATGATTACAATTGAGCTGTCCACGGTGTACAGATACAGGATAAAGGGAATCACGTATAGTGCAAAATATAGTCCAGTAAAGTCTGATTAAAGATAGTCTGAGGGTCTCCAATGAGATAGATAGTAGCTCAGGACCGCTGTCTAGTTGTTGATAGGATTAGTTCAATTGCCTGATAACAGCTGGGAAGAAACTATCCCTGAATCTGGAGCTATGCATTTTCACACTTCTGTTCCTCTTGCCTGATGGGAGAGGGGAGAAGAGGGAGTGACCGGGATGAGACTCATCTTTGATTATGCTGGTGGCCTTGCCAAGGCAGCGTGAAGTGTAGATGGAGTCAATAGAAGGGAGGTTGGTTTGTGTGATGGTCTGGGCAGCATCCACAATTCTCTGCAATTATTATGCAATTATTATATGAAACTAAACACCAACACAAAGTTCCCCAATCTCACACTCCCTGTCTCTATCTCCTTCCCAAAAACGTTTTGATCAAATTTCCAGCATCTGCAGTTTTTTGCCTCTCTGTCATTATTTGATATGCATCTTGTTAATTTTTCTGACTGAATATCAAAATATAGTAACAAATCTAGTGAAATAATCCTTTCCTACTGATATCGTATTACAGTATGCATGTCACATCTAATAAAAACTGGCAAAAAGGGGGAATAAGGATGGACAATGCTGCCTCAATACCTATGAACATTTCTTTATTTAATGTGGCAAAAAGGTAACAAAATATAGCAGACCGACAATTGTAAATGAAATGAAAGAGGTACCGGAAATTATCATTGAAGTTTAGACCAAAGGGTAATGTGAACAGGAAAGGCATGATCACAATATGGAAATAATGAAATCTATTAACAGATTGGTTTAATTCACAGTAAGATTAGTAGGAACAAACCAATATAGTTCTTTCAAGTTTGTTTTTTCAGTCTAGTTTCACTGGTGTGCAGAGAGAAACATTTAACAGATGATAGTGTGAAAGTTGGATCAACAGATTGTAGCTGAAGATACAAGAACATTTCTCTGTTTTACCTCAAATTCATCAGCTCTGTGCTTTTATTGCGGGAACGTCACCAGTTCCGCTTTCCCACAAAGGAGAGCCATTCACAGAATATGTGGTGGCTCAAAGAACAATTGCTAAGTCTTATAGAGTCACGGAGTCACACAACATGGAAACAGGCCCTTCAACCTAACTCGCCCATGCTACTAAAATGACTCATCAATGCTAGCCCCATTTAAGCTTGACCTACAGTATTTACCTGCATTTTGCCCTTATCCATCTAAACCTTTCCTGGAACTGTTTACCTGTACACTGAGGTCTCTCTGCTCTACAACACTTTCCAGGGCCCTGCCATTTCATCAACTCCATGATTATGCATGTATGATCTTCTATGGTTACAATTGTTAGACAAGCATGTTCAACACCACAGGCAATGGCTTTACCACTCTATGTTTGAATGGAAGGTTTGGATGTGAAAGGAACTGCTGGATAACTGCCCTCCTCTCTGACTCTTCTCTGCCCACCTCCCCTTGGCTATTTGGGTGGCACAATGGTGCAGTGGTAGAGCTGCTACCTCACAGCGCCAGAGACCTGGGATCGATCCTGACCTTGGCTGCTGTCTGTACCGAGTTTGTACGTTCTCCCTGTGACCGCGTGAGTTTCCTCCTGGTGCTCCGGTTTTCTCCCACATCCCACAACGTGCAGATTTTTAGGTTAATTGGCTTCTTTAAATTGTCACTGGTGTGTAGGATAGAACGAGTGTATGGGATGATCACAGATCGGCGTGGACTCGATGGGTTGAAGGTCTGTTTCCACATTGTATCTCTAAACTATTCTCAAGTAAGCTAAACTCTCTTCATCTTACTGATTCTTCCACAACAATTGATTAATTTCTTCCCTACCGTTAAAAGGTTTCCTCATGACTTATCTGCCATGCAACCTGGAGAAATGTTCTGCCTATTCTTTTACCTCAAACCATGGACAGCTGATTGACAGAAGAGGGGGTCCAAAAATATCCAGAAGCAAATGAGCCTAGCTGGTGCTGTTACATTCCCCATCCCTTCAGAGATTTAGCAGAATTCAAGGTCATTTTAAAGCAGTCTCCATCAGGACTTGGTTTTGTTGAGTTGAGTTACGTTTAGTTTGTTATTGTCACACGTACAGAGGTACGGTGAAAAGCTTTTTGTTGCATGATATCCAGTCAGCGGAAGGACTATACATGATTACAATCAAGCCTCCCACAATGCACACATACAGGATAAAGGGAATAACGTTTAGTGCAAGATAAAGTCCAGTTAAGTCCGATTAAATATAGTTTGATGGTCTCCAATGGGGTGATAGGTGGTCACTACTGCTCTCTAGTTGGTGAAAGGTCAGTTAGGTTGCCTGATAACAGCTGAGAAGAAACAGTCCCTGAATCTGGGAATAGAGACATCCTTGTTTATAAACCAGTGGATTAGTAAGATTAAACGAGAACTTACCAGTTTGAAGTTTGATCTTTATTTTATGAGGAGTTACGTTGGTGATTACGTGAAGAAGACCCGTCAGGGCGCATGCGCGTCAATCTTCAAAGCAGCGGTATGAAATCACAGACAACACCATAATTGAAGTAACATATTAAGATGATCAACATGAGAACTACCATTATGACCTTTTTTCTATGAGAGGGTTGGGCGTGGCAGGCACGTAATCACCAACGTAACTCCTCATAAAATAAAGATCAAACTTCAAACTGGTAAGTTCTCGTTTAATCTTACTATTTTACTTCGGAGTCACGTGTGACTACGTGAAGATTTTAAAGCTCTGTGATTTTTATGCCGCAGATCAAAATCCCGACTTCTCACTGCATCGATTGACTCTGAGTATCATCAATAATGCTTTAAACATGACATTGCATATCATGCAAAACCAAAACAGTTTTATTTTTGGTCATAAAACAACCAATAAACCCTCTTAATGTAGGGGCAACAAACGAAACAGAATGAAACAGTATAGAAAACAGACTTTAAACAATAGCAACAGCACTCAATATTGAGTTGGCAAACAGCCCTCCATCGGCAACCGGCCGATGGTAGTATTGCTGAAACACAAGTTCATTTTTCCAACTTGCGGCTTTTAATATATGGTCGATGGGAACGTCCATCGCCCTGGCCGCGGCTGTTGCTACTGTGCTAGTGGAATGAGATGTAAACACATAAATGTTAATTCCTGCCTGAACCAAGTCTTGCTTTAACCACCTTGAGATAGTCTGAACTGCCACTCTTTTATGTTGGCTTCTTGTAACTGACAAATAATCCTGTTTCTTCTTGTCTTAAAGCCCTTGTGGCTTCAATGTAATGTAACAAACGTGTCCTTACACATCAACATGGAACTGTAGGATATGCTGAGAACACAATCTTAAATCCTGTCACACCTGGCCTGCTTTGTTTGAGCAGGTCATAAATATAAAACAGAACATTCTCTGTATTCACTTCCATTCTATCTAACAGAAGTTTTTGCAAAGTCTGCACTGACACCAATGCCATTAGCATAGCCAATTTCATGGTTAATTTTGACAAAGTTATGACGTGACAGGGACCCAATGACGAAGTATGTTAAGAACAACGCTTACATCGCAGATTACCATATACCTAGGCTTAGGCGGTTTGGAATTAAAGATTCCTTTCATCATATACTGCTTTTGAGTTTCTCCAGGCTGCAGTGAGTATATCCACCGTTGGCCTAGAAAGTCCTCGGCCAATGTAAGGCATTCTTAAAAACCTGCAAATTAACAGATCAATACGATCACATAACGCGTAACTGGATGCTCCAGCAAATTCCTACTGTTTGGAATCAGCAAAAGGAGATTGGATCGCTATCTGTAACATCAAAGGGAACAATGGTTGAATCGGGCAATTTGGTATCACCAAAACCCCTGAAGCGGCATCCTGCTTGATTTTCTCAAACACCGACCTATGAGGCAGAATTGTGGGAAAATGTACACAAACATATCATCCCAATTTAGTGAAAAAGCATCAATTGCCACTGCCCCTGGACCTGGTGCCCATGAAACATATTTTGGCCTTCCATATGTTCTTGTTCTTGAACACATCCTGGTTCCACATCCACTCTGTATTATAACGGAATTTTCGTGAGCTGCCATCTGGTACTACATTAAGTTTCCCTGGCAGATAGATAGCTCCAATCCAAATATCTCTATCCATACTCCAGGTCCAATTTTATTTGCCAACCTGTCACATGATAACGATTTGATTCCACCCATGTGATTCATATCAACAACTGCTGTAGTGTTGTCTATTTTGCACTGCACATGCAAACTAGTTTAGTTAGTGCCATAAGCCTCGAGTCCATAAAATACTCTTGGTTAATTCCCCATGTTTGCAGAAGCAATGTCCATCTGTCTCCAAAGCTGGATCTTGTATCAGTAGCACCCTACCCAAGTGCTCTGACATCTGTCTGCAAAATTATGGGAGCTTCGCCCAATAACACTTTGGAACTACTAGTGGACACATGCTGAATCCACCATTGTACATCAGCAACAGCCTCTATTGATAGAAGCATAGGTCTATTATAATAACCCCAATGTATCCTCAGTGCTTGTTCCTTTGACCTTTGTAATTGTAGATAATAAAGTGGCCACTATTGAACTGCTGCCAGCAATTTCACCAGCAGACTCATCACCTGGCTAATTGAAGGCTGTGTCAGCAATTAACTTGATACAGCTCTTAATTAGCTCTACCCTTTTTTGCCTGGGCAAGGTCACAATCATGTTGATTAAGTCTATTGTGAACCCAACTAGTCAATTTGTGTCACAGGTATTAATTAAGATTTCTCTGGATAGCTTATGAAGCCCAATTTAAAAAAAAAATGTTTTTTACCAACTGCCACTGATGCTTCAGCTGTTTCCTTTGATTGTCCTACAATCAAGATATTATCTAGTTAAGCCATGAGCACATGCCCTTGACTTCTCATCATGCCTAGAATAGGTTTTAACAACTTTGTCATTACTCTAGGAGCTGAAGACAAACGATTAGGCAGTGCATTGTATTGCCATAATTGCCCCAACCAGCTGAATTTTAAATCTTCTATCCTGCAAATGAACAGACACTGAATCCGGATCTTTAAGATCTCCTCAAACGTTTCCATCTTAAAATGTCTGTACCATACAAAAAGGTTTAAGACTATTCAGGTCCAGTATAATTCTGCATCCCCCATCCTTTTTTGGTCTGGGAAAGATATTGGACACAAACTGATGGCTTTGGTAAACTGCGTTAGCAATTACACCTTTATTACATAAGCTTGCAAGTTCCACCTGAACTTCCAATTGTTCAGTGATACTGAAGTCAACTCCTTTTTGGAACATGTTTGCATGGGTAAATCAGAATTTGCATTAAGCTTTATTCGATACCCTTCAATAACCTTCAGTATAAACATATCTGAGGTAAACATTTTTTTTTTTTTTTTTTTTTATTTTTATTTTTTTATTTTTTAGAAGTACGGTAGATTACAGTAATGTACAACACGTATATATTGATACATTTTTTGTACCGCTTCACTTTTTTAAACTTTAAGAAAGAAAAAGAAAGAAGTAAGAAAAGTGAAGAAAGTGCGCAAAGGTTGTGAAGTGCAAAAGAGTGTTGGGAAAAGAAAGCCCTTAGAAAAGAGGTTAGAGAAGGAAGTAAAGTTAGAAAATAGACCCTAGAAAAAAAAGAGAAAGAAAGAAGGAACAATCGCTCTATTATAACTCTTATACCATACTTCATAGAGAAGGAACTACCAACCAAGTCTATTTTTATTTTACCTCCCATTACCAGGTCCAGATACCTTTTATTTATTTATTTGTTTTTCTAAATTACTATTGCACCTCATGCTTGTAATAGGTCCAAAAACGTAGACCACGTCTTTTGAAATTGATCTACTTTGCCTACTAGGAGGAATCTCATCTCTTCCAGATGTAATGTTTCCAACATATTTGATGTCCACATTTTTATTGTTGGTGTGGGCGCATTTTTCCAGAATTTAAGTATAAGCTTTTTTCCCATTATTAGCCCATAATTGAGTAAATTCTTCTGATACACGTTTAATTCAGGAATACCTTCCGATATTCCAAAAATAATCCATTCTGGTTTTGGTACCAGTTTTATTTTGATTAATTTTGAAAAAATATCAAATATTTCAAACCAGAATTTTTGGATTTTTGTACAAAAAACAAAAGAATGTGCTATGGTAGCTTCTTGACATATACATTTATCACAGATTGGTGAGACGTTAGGAAAGATTTTATTTAGTTTGGTTTTTGAATAATATAATCTATGTAATGTTTTAAATTGGATAAGCGTATGTCGTACGTTGATCGAGCATTTATGCACCTGTAATAAATGATTATCCCAACTCTCTTTTGAAATTTTTATACCTAGATCTTGTTCCCAATCTCTTCTAATTCCATCTGTTGTGGGTATTTCTATATTTAAGATGATATTATATAAGTATGATATTAAATTAACTGATTCCGCCTTTGTCTTCATTGCTTCATCTAGTAAGTCGGAAGGCATATTATAATAATCTTTTGTGTGTGTTTTCAAATAGTCACAGATTTGTATATATTTAAAATATTGATTATTTTTCAAATTATATTTCAGTTGTAGTTGTTGGAATGATAGTAATTTTTCTAATTCATACAGATCTTCGAGCGTTTTAATTCCCATTCTTTCCCATTGTATAAATGCTTTATCTATGATTGAAGGTTTAAACGATGGGTTATTGACTATTGGTATTAAGAGAGATAGGTTTCTTAATTTTAGATTCTGTTTTATTTGCTTCCATGTTCTAATAGTGCTATATATAATTGGATTTTTATTATAATTTTTATTATTCAAATTTATTGGAGAGAGAATAATCGCTCCTATATTATTCGGGGAGCAATCCCCTTTTTCCATTATAATCCAGTCCACCTGCTGGGCAGAATTGTCCAGCAGGTGAATCATATTTTTAATATTTACTGCCCAGTTATAATACATAAAGTTAGGGAGCGCTAGACCCCCCAACTCTTTTCGTTTGTTAAGGTGTGTTCTTTGTATTCTGTGGGATTTGTAATCCCATATAAAATTTGTAATGTCTGAGTCCAGTTTTTTGAAAAAATTTTTGGGAGATATATAGGTATTGATTGAAATAGGTAAAGGATTTGTGGTAAGAAAATCATTTTTATAGCATTTATCCTACCTATTAAGGACATCGGAAGTGTTTTCCAAAATTTAATCAGATTATTTAATTTCTTAAGTAGGGGATTATAATTAGCTTTAAACATATCATGGTAATTTCTAGTAATCTCAATTCCTAAATATTTGAATTTTTCCATAGCTATTTTAAAAGGGAATTTCCTGAGATGTGTTGAGTCTTTTGGTTTAATCGACATAATTTCACTTTTGTTCCAATTTATTCTATATCCTGAAAAGGATCCAAAGTCCTCAATTAAGTTTAATATATTTGGTATACTAATTTGTGGTTTTGTGATGTACAGTAGTACATCATCAGCATATAGGGATAGTTTGTTGTTTGAATATTTTGTGTTATAACCGTGAATATTCGAGTGTGTTCTTATTTTTTCAGCAAGGGGTTCAATTACCAAAGCAAATAACAGCGGTGATAGTGAACATCCTTGTCTGTTGCCCCTAGATAATTCGAATTTTGAAGATAATATATTATTAGTTAGTATTCTAGCCGTAGGTTTGTTATATAGTAGTTTTATCCATGCAATAAAGTTTTCTCCCAATTGGAATTTTTGCAATACTTTGATCATATAGTCCCATTCTACTTGATCAAACGCTTTTTCTGCGTCCAGTGAGATGATAGCTAACTCTTGGTCATAAGATTTATGTGAATGCATTATGTTAAGCAAACGTCTCAAATTATTAAATGAGTGTCTCTTAGGTATAAATCCTGTTTGATCCTCATGTATTAGTCTACTAACATACTTGCTTAATCTATTGGCTAATGTTTTTGCTATTATTTTCTGATCCGTATTTAACAAAGCAATAGCTCTATATGATCCTGGTTCTTCTATATTTTTATCTTTTTTAAGTATTAATATGATCGTTGATTCCGCTAGTGTTTCAGGTAGGTTTTGCTCTTTATAAGCATATGTATACATTTTTTGTAATCGTGGAGTAACTATATCATAAAAAGATTTATAAAATTCATTACTGAATCCGTCTGGTCCTGGTGTTTTTCCATTTTTTAGTGTTTTTATTGTGTCTTCTATCTCCTTAGAAGTAATTTGTGCTCCCAGTTCCTCTTGTTCCCTGCGTTCTAATTGTGGTAGATTACAATTATCTAAAAATTCTGAGATTTTATTATTGTCTATTGACGTTTTAGATGTGTATAGATTCTGGTAAAATTGAGCAAATCTTTTATTAATATCCTTGGGTAGTGTTAATACTTCCCCTTGAGGTAAACATTTAATTGTATCACATTAGATCTGTCTACATGAGAACCAGACCCACTTACGTCCTTACCACCTGGCATTCTTCCTCGGCCTCGAGCTGGATATCTCACCTTCCCTGGCGCTGCTACAGCCGAACGCCAACTGCGCTGCATCGTAGCTGGACTCGTCCCTTGCCCGGACCAGTCTCCTCGCTTATAGTGATACTCTTTGGTGGATATGTGGCTGCTGGCTGCTTAATCAAGCCCACCGTCATGGCCTCCTCCTCCAGCTCCTTCACCTGCTTTGCGAAATCCTCGCCAAACAGTAGATTTGCCAGTTGCACTGTGCCAGGCTGGCCGAGTGAAGCATATTTAGGGTTGATGGTTGGTCTAAACGCAGTCTTGCGGAGGCAGTTGCTCTCAAAGTGGGCACTCCACAATAGCGCCACACCTTTTGTTGTAATTTTGTCATTGGCCTCTCCATCCACCATCCTGGCAAAGCTCGTTATGCCAGATGCCAGGAACTTTAAAAATATGCTGGAGCTTCACCTCCTCCTGGGCTCTCATTAGTATGCCCATCTTGCCCCAATTCTTCCTGTTCCCAACAGGAACTTTTAACAGGCCACAGTTGATTGGGGCTTCATGCTTCCTTACTGTCTCATCCATTGTCAGCTCCTGTAGCTGATGTGAGACTTGGTAACTTATGCTGGTGGCAAGTTCCTCACCCAGAGGCTCACCAGCGTCCGACGACATGGCAAACCGTGCTGCACACGGTGTCAGCTCTGGCAGCTGCCTGCCCCCTTTGGAAATCGTCATCGGACTCAGGGTCAGAGCGTATCTGCCCTTCTGCACTCACCTCTTGCAAAGAGGGTGCTTTCAAGCAGGCCTCTCCTAGGCACTGCCGGCGGAGCCTTCCCGACGGCCTCCCGCCCTCACAACTCCTCCTGGAGTGTGGCTTTGTGAAACAGGCCTCTCCTAGGCACTGCCAGCGGAGCCTTCCCTATGGCTTCCCGCCTGCACTACTCCTCCTGGAGTGTGGCTTTGTGGAGCAGCCCCTGTATGCGCTGCTCCTTTGGGATAACCACTGGGGCACGGTATCCTGTCCCCGACGGGACTCTCCTGGCCCAACTCTGTGGAGTCAATGGCCCTTACAGACTTGGCTTATGCCTACCGCCCGACTGGCGTTGGCTGTGTACCCGGCTGGACACTTTGCCAAGTCTGTCACCGCACCGCTACCGGCTTGCGACTCCCCAGAGGTGACAGGCTGCCTTTCATAGACTGCGCTCCCGCAGCTCTCTCTCCCCTTGTCCGTAGCAGGCCTGCACCTTCATGATTTTTTACTTGTTCCTGCATCGTTGGGGAAAAATACAGCAACAAACCTACTTTTTTCTAACTCCTCCAAAGTCTCCCCGACTTTGGTGGAGCTGTAACTACTCACCTGCATGAGGAGCTCCGTCTTCCTGCTGCCGGGCGCCAATGCGTCAGATGTAATGACACGCATGCGCCCTGACGGGTCTTCTTCACGTAGTCACTCACGTGACTCCGAAGTAAAATGTTAACTTGATAGGTGATTTCAAAAGACCTCAACATGGTTCTGCAATCACACAGCTGACGTTGGCCTCAGCTGACACGTGCAAAATCCATTGAGAAATGTGACTGAAAATAATTCAAAATACTTGTTTATTTGTGAGCACACTATGTTCATCATGTTTCAAGTATTCTTCCATTTTTAAATATTTTATACTCTTCCTTTTCACATCACTCCTAAGAAACCCTCCTCTTTGGTGGGTTTAGTTTAAAGATACAGTGTGGAAACAGACCCTTCGGCACACTGAGTCCACGCCAACCACCGATTACCCTGAACACTAAAGGGCCTGTCCCACTTGGTGATTTTTTCAGCGACTGCCGGCATCATATCAGTGTCGCCAAAAGATTTTGAACATTTCAAAATCCAGCGGCGACAAAAAAAAAGTTGCGACACTTGAAAAACAACGCGCGTTATACGTCATCACGCCGCATCACCGCCGCATCACGCCGCAAATTTTTCGATGATCTGATATGTCAGTCAATGATGCCAGCAGTCGCCGAAAAACTCGCGAAGTAGAACAGGCCCTTAACACTATCCGACACACAAGGGACAATTTACAGAAGCCAAATTAACCTACAAAGCTGTATATCTTTGGGGTGTGGAAGAAATCTGAGCACTTGGCGAAAACTCACACAGTCACGGAAAGAGCGTATAAACTCTGTACAGACAGCACCCGTAGTTGGGATCGAACCCGGGTCTCTGGCGCTGTACGCCAGCAACTCTACCGCTGCGCACCGTGCCACCCAAAGTTGATAGAATTTCAGCTAAAAGATCTTCGGAGAAATGAGAAGAATGTTATTAATTCAAGAACTGTCAAATCTGGGGTATTCTACTTGAAAGGACTGTAGAAGCTGATTTCATCAGAAAGGGTTTGTTGTGTGTTTGAGGGCAACAAATGTACTGAGTTCAGAATTATCGATTAATGCTCTAGTGTGGGAAGAAAGGCACACGAGAATGATGTGGCTTTTTTTCTATATTGCAATTTTCTATGATCCTTGTAATAGTGCATCATCTACTTTTAAATTGTCAACTCTGCAGAAGGTGCCAGACCTGCAGAGTGCACAGTTGGTAAAGGCTTCTCTCTTTCCATATCCTCAAAATAAGTTTGTATGCTGACATGGTGTCCATGGTTAAAAAATGTTCAGATGTGACCTGTTTAGACCAGCTCGATAGGAATCTCTGGTTTCATGGCTCAGTTATGTACTGAGGTCAGCAGTTCTCTGGTATATTCCTCTGTGGAATCAGAGAGTACCAGACTGTATGCAAACTAAGTTAACATCAGTAAATATACTTATTAACTTGGGTGGCTCAGCAACCTTGTTGCTGTAATTGTATGGTTGTTGATTCAGATACCATGTAGTTTGTGGCACAGGAACTCCTCCAGCAGTCATTAGCATTCATTGATTGAATAAACCTACCAATAAAACCAGATATAAACAAGCAAAGAATGTACAACAGGATTACAGTGGTTGTTTGATTGATTGATTGAAAGATACAGCATGGAAACAGGCCCTTCAGCCCACCGAGTCCACACTGATCATCGATCATCAGTTCATACTAGTTGAATATTAGACAATAAACAATAGACAATAGACAATAGGTGCAGGTGTAGGCCATTTGGCCCTTCGAGCCATTCAATGTGATCATGGCTGATCATCCCCAATCAGTACCCCGTTCCTCCCTTCTCCCCATATCTCCTGACTCTGCTATTTTTAAGAGCCCTATCTAGCTCTCTCTTGAAAGCATCCAGAGAACCTGCCTCCACTGCCATCTGAGGCTGAGAATTCCACAGACTCACCACTCTCTGTGAGAAAAAGTGTTTCCTCGTCTCTGTTCTAAATGGCTTACTCCTTATTCTTAAACTGTGGCTCCTGGTTCTGGACTCCCCCAACATCGGGAACATGTTTCCTGCCTCTAGCGTGTCCAAGCCCTTAACAATCTTATATGTTTCAATGAGATACCCTCTCATCCTTCTAAACTCCAGAGTGTACAAGCCCAGCTGCTCCATTCTCTCAGCCCCGCCATCCCGGGAATTAACCTTGTCATCCTTATTATCCTACTATGTTACCCACTCCCTAGACACTAGGAGCGATTCGCACAAGCCAATTAACCTACAAATCTGCATGCCTCTAGGATTGGGGTGGAAACCGGAGCATCCGGAGGAAACCCATGCAATCTCAGGGAGAACGAGCAAACTCCACACAGCCAGTTGTCAGGATCGAACCCGGGTCTCTGGCACCATGAGGCAGCAGCTCCATCAGCTACACCACTGAGATGATTATGTGAGCCCTATACCATGCATATGATTGAAGGAAATCTTCTCATTCTGAAAAATTAGAATGTATTTTACAAACCACATTATAAATTGTAATAATTGTATTTGTGTTAATGCCCGGTCCTATTAAATGAATACTCTTTGTACAGTTTGATGAGATTGCTTTGATCGTATGACTCCTACTTAGAAATGTTGCAATTTCATTGTTGGGTTTCACGTCATTCAAATTAAATTTTAGTGTTAGCAAAAATAGAAACTTTCTTTTAAATGTCTAGTATGTACAGACATATGTATAATCACTTTGCCCAATGCTTACTGGGTATACAGCATCATTGATTATCTTTAATGCAGTACATGACCACAATTGCGTCCTAGTATGATCTCATATCATACTAGGACGCAAGATTCAAACAAGGGGACATGACTTGAGAATTAAGGGACAGAAGTTTAGGGGTAACATTAGGGGGAACTTCTTTACTCAGAGAGTGGTAGCTGTGTGGAATGAGCTTCCAGTGGAAGTGGTGGAGGCTGGTTCGATTTTATCCTTTAAAAATAGATTGGATGGGTATATGGACGGGAAAGGAATGGAGGGTTATGGTCTGAGTGCAGGTAGATGGGACTAGGGGGAAGTATTTATTAAAAAAAATAAAAAAATAAAAAAAATGTTTGGCACGGACTTGAAGGGCCGAGATGGCCTGTTTCCGTGCTGTAATGGTTATATGGTTATATGGTTATATGTAATAATATCTTTTAATATCTACCATTAATTATGCGCACAGCTAATAATGAAACCTTTTAAGTGGATGCAGAGACGACGACTAATTTTCCTGAATGATCTTTATTAACCACTCGCTCCATAGTCAACAGGTCTATGCATACACGTCTGATCACAACAGTGGTCAGCAAAACAACTGCCGCGCGAAAGTGAAACCGCGCAAAAACGGCAGCCCCTCCCGAGTCACGTGACCGCGGCTTCCGAACGCCGGGATCGATATCTGCATGCGCCAGCAGGCGCCGCTACATGCCCCCCCACCAGAATCCGCGGTACGGAAACGCACGGGTAACCAGCCAGTTCGACCGGAACGCATAGTCCGAGGTCGCGGGGTGAGCGTAACATTCGGGGCCGGCAAAACTGAACCGGAGGGGCGCGACAAACGCGAACGAGGGACTTGCGTAATAGAGGGGACCGGCGAAACAAAACCGGGGGCAACAGGTGCAGAGGGCAGCAAAACGGCCGGCAGATGCCCTCTACGCCACGGAGTGCCCACAGCCACCGGGCTATCCTCGTCGATGTAGGCTGGCTTAAGGCGGCTGACAGAGACGAACTCCTCCCTGCCACCCATGTCCAACGTGAACGTCGAGGTACCAGTCGCTAACACCCTGTACGGTCCTTCGTACACCCACTGTAACGGCGTGCAGTGAGCGTCCGTATGAAGGAAAACATAAGCACAATCCCGTAACATAGTAGGCACATGCACCGCAGACGACCCATGGCGGGAGGTGGGAACCGGGACCAACGCGCGTGCCCGCTCGCGAAGGTCAGCTAGCACCGCCGAAACCGGGACCTGATTGCGGGTGGCGGGTAAAAAATCCCCAGGTACCCGCAAAACCGAGCCATAAACCAGCTCGGCCGAGGAGGCGTCGAGGTCTTCCTTAGGCATAGTTCTGATGCCTAGGAGAACCCAGGGCAACTGGTCAACCCAATCGGGGCCGGCGAGCCGGGCCTTCAACGCCGACTTAAGGTGTCCGTGGAACCGCTTGACTAAATTGTTCGCCTCTGGATGATAAGTGGTCGTCTGGTGCAACTTCGCGCCGTACATCTGCGCCATACCACACCAAAGGAGGAAGTGAACTGGGCCCCACGGTCGGTTGTGATATCTGAAGGGACCCCGAAATGAGCGATCCAATTGGAGACAATAGTGCGGGCACAAGCCTCAGCGGAGGTATCGGTTAAGGGTATTGCCTCCACCCACCTGGTGAACCTATCCACAATAGTGAGTAAGTGCGTGGCCCCGAGCGAACACGGTAATGGACCCACCAGGTCAACATGGATGTGCAGGGACCTGCCGTCGGGAACAGCGAAATCCTGCACAGGCGGGTGCACATGCCTCTGCACCTTGGAAGTCTGACAGCTGATACAAGCATGGGCCCGTGCCGAACGAACTTGAAAGCAACCAGGGCAGAGGTGGCGCGGATGGATGGGTGAGCTAGGCTGTGGATGGTGTTGAAAATTATGTCGCCTATATGCAATCGGGATGATCAGGCGGGCTTTACCCGTTGAAACGTCGCAAATGACCCGCACGCCTGCAGCGCCGCAAGGCACTTCAGTCAGCTTGAGACCCGATTCAGCATTGCGGTAATCCTCCATTGGGCCGCTGCCAGCTCCGCGTAATCCACACCTAGGTTTAAAATGGAAACCTCAGGGACCGCCGGACGGGATAGCGCGTTGGCCACAACGTTCAGCTTCCCCGCCACATGCAGAATGTCAGACGTGAATTCGGATATGTAGGCGAGGTGCCGCTGTTGCCTGGCAGACCAGGGGTCGGTTACTTTATTCAACGCGAACGTGAGCGGCTTGTGGTCCGTGAATGCAGTGAACGCGCGGCCCTCTAGGAAATAACGGAAATGCCTGATCACTAGGTAAAGCTCGAGGAGCTCCCGATCTAAAGCGCTGTACTTAATCTCCGGGGCCCGTAGCTGCCTGCTGAAAAACGCCAGCGGTTACCTACCCGCTGCTAGAGGACAGCACCCACCGCGACGTCCGACGCATCCACGGTGAGAGCCGTGGGGGCTGATGCCCTCGGGTGTACCAGCATAGTGGCATTGGCCAGTGCGGTCTTAGCCCCCTCGAAAGCTATACCAGCCTCCTTGGTCCAGACCAGGTCCTTGGGCTTGCCTGCCAGACGTTGAAACAACGGCCGCATGATGGCAGCCGCTGACGGAACGAATCGGTGGTAGAAATTAACCATGCCGATGAATTCCTGCAGGCCCTTGATGGACGGATTGCGTCGACCTTCTCAGGCAGCGGTTGTTTACCCTGGTTGGTTACCCTGTGACCTAAAAAGGAGATGGAGCGCAATCCGAACTGGCACTTCGCGGGGTTGATCACCAACCCGTGCTTGCCCAGCCGTTCGAAGAGCATAACGTGTTCAACCTGCGAGCTGCTGGCCACCAGAATATCATCGAGGTAGATGAATATGAATGGGAAACCCCGCCCGACCTGATCCATTAACCATTGGAACGCTTGAGCGGCGTTCTCCAGGCCAAAAGGCATCCTTGGCCACTCGAAAAGGCCGAAAGGGTTGATGGTGGCTGTCTTAGGGACGTCGTCAGGGTGGATCAGGATCTAATTGTACCCTCGGACCAGGTCGCCCTTCGAGAAGAAGGTAGCGCCCTCCAAATGAGCCGAGAAATCTTGGATGTTCGGGACTGGGTACCGATCTGCTGTGGTTACCGCGTTTAAATGCCTGTAATCATCGCAAGGTCTCCATTCCCCGGACGCTTTGGGCACCATATGCAGAGGGGAAGCCCAATGGCTATCAGACCACCGGACAATCCCCATGTCTTCCATAAGCTGGAATTCGTCTCGTGCGATGCGCAGTTTATCGGGCAGCAGGCGGCGCGCGCGGGCCTGAACCAGTGGGGATGTGGTGGACCACGCTATGACAGGGCACGGCCCCGTCGAACTGGGGCGTGAGCAACCCTGGGAATTCGGCTAGAAGTGCTGCGAGAGGTTGCTGGATCTCAGCGACCTCGTCAGGTTGCTGTGGGAACGTTAATGGTTTACGCGGCTCGGCAGGGCACAGGTCTGACAACGGGACCATTCGCCCGCCCCGCACATCGACTAGCCGTGAGAACGCACGCAAGAAATCGGCCCCCAATATCGGCTGGACGACGTCAGCAACGGTGAACTTCCACATATATCGGTGGGAGTCGAAATTTAAGTCCAGGGTCCGCGCACCGTAAGTGCGAATGTAGCTCCCGTTAACGGCCGAGAGAACGGGTCCTACCTTACTGACGTGGGTATCTCGGGCGGGCGGTGGCAGGATGCTGGTTATGGCACCGGAGTCGACCAGGAAACGGTGGCCGGAGTGGTGATCACGGACGTAGAGGCATTTGTTCAGGCCGATCGTGTTCGCCTCAATGGACGATCGGCCGAGGCATTTCCCTGAAACGAACAGGGGGTTTGACATCTTCGGGCTTCCACACCGTAATGGAGATGGTAATAACACCAACGGCGTCGGCTGTACATCTCCGGCTTCGGCGACGATTCTTCAGCGTTGGGCAAGTCCTGACCTTCGTCCCGGTGTCTTCTAGGTTGCACCCTAGCCGTGGCAGCGGGGCGGGTGAAAGAACAAACGCCCCGCCGTCTGTGGGTCCATAACTCGTTGGCTCTCTCCGCGAGGTGCTGGGGATCGCTGAAGTCGGCCCCGGCGAGCATCAAACGGACCTCATCCGGCATCTGCTCGAGGAACGCTTGTTCAAACAACAAACACGGACGATGCCCGTCCATCAGGGCCAACATCTTTGCCATGATGGTGGACGGACGCCGGTCGCCGATTCCGTCCATGTGAAGGATCTTCGCCGCCCTCTCTCAGCGGCTGAGACCGAAGGTATGTAGCAGTAGGGCCTTCAAACCCTTGTATTTAGCTATCGCCGGTGGGTCTCTGATATACGGCAGCAGCCTCGTGGCACAGTCCTGTGGGAAAGCTCCCACCACATGAAAATACATAGTCTCATCCGCTACGATCCTGTGCAGATGAAACTGTGCCTCTACATGGGCGAACCACACCTGCCGTTGCTCGGGCCAAAACATGGGCAGCTTGAAACCCGGTGAGCTCTGCGTCGTGCCGGCCGATTCTGCGGTGACGTATTCCTCCTGCATGATCCCTGTCTAATGACACATAGACAAGTCGGGGTCACCAATTTAGCGGATGCAGAAATGACGACTAAGTTTCCTGAACGATCTTTATTAACCACTCACTCCTTAGTCAACAGGTCTATGCATACACGTCTGATCACAACGGTGGTCAGCAAAACAACTACCGCGCGAAAACAAAACCGCGCGAAAACGGCAGCCCCTCACGAGTCACATGACCGCTGCTTCCGAATGCCGGGTTGGATACCTGCGTGCGCCAGCAGGCGCTGCTACAGCTTCAACACGTTTACAACTTCTATGTGAGAACAGTTTTAATATAATAACACACTCTGAATAAAACAAGTATTAGGACCTGGAATATAACTGAAATTGGTTAGAATTGCTTTTTCACTGGTTAAAATCTTTTGTTTGTACAGAATCAATTCATATTTCAATGATTTAATGAAGCTTTTTTGTCACATGTTCTTATGTTCAGTGAAATTCTTTGTTTCTCATAGAACCCGGTAAAATCATACATCAGACCTCATCTAGGCAGTACACAATTCGCCATGTTTCTGGTGTCGACAAAGTTACAAAAACGTCATCGAACAGTGTTATCTTCTGCTCGCAGCTGCGAACTAAGCCTGCCACCGCCCGTGCTGGAGTAACTCAGCGGGCCAGACAACATCTCTGGAGGACATGGACAGGTGATGTTTTGGGTCAGTACTCTTCTTCAGACTGAGTCAATTCTGCCTGTCCCACCGAATTATTCCAACACTTTGCATTCCACTTTGCATGATTCCAGCATCTACAGCTCCTTGTGTCCATGCAGAGTGCGTCCAGCTTTGTCATGGTGGAATGTCAGGTGGGTTGCCCGTTGCAGAAGAAATGGTTCTGAAAGAGCTGTGTTTAGTGGAGCAGTTATGAAAGTCACAAAACCATGAGGGTGCTGGCATAAAGTGGCCTGAAGTAAGCAGAGTAATAAAAGAACGTCATTTAACCTCCACGAGCAGGAAATAGCTGATGTCAAGAGGATGGGTGTTAAATCGCAAGGAAGTATCTCAGGCACCCTGTCATTGTTGATTAATGAAGCTATTGTTATTGACAGGGTCCTCAGGTCAAAAGGTGATCACACTTTCTGCAAAGAGGAGACATCTTTACTTTGGTGCATCCTTTTAAGTAAAACACAGACATTCAATAAAGGAAGCAAATGATGGGCCAGATCACGCTACATTCCAGTGGACAGGCCTTTGTTAACATGGCACCAGGCCACATTACGTTGCTACTCTCCCACTTATTGACAATAGCATCAAAACCCCTGTCCAGCATTGGCCATTTCATTTAGCTTTGCTGTCCCAAGTAAATACAAAGAAAACAGTAAAACTCATTTATTTTACGTGGCTGAATTGATCTAAGAAATTCTAAAAGGGAATGAGTAAAAAAAGGAAAACAAACTTTAAAAATTGCTTCGAATTAGAAATAGATTTTTATCTGCCAGTACCTTACAGTGTGAGACTTTCAGTTGACTATTGATCTCTCTCTTAGAGCTGCAAAGCTGGGATAGAACTGCCGACTCACAGCACCAGAGACCTGGGTTCGATCCTGACCTGGGGTGCTGTCTGTTTGCGCGTTCTCCCTGCAACTGCATGGGTTTCCCCTGGGCTAGCCGGTTTCCTCCTAATTAATAAGGACATGCGGGTTCTTTGGTTATTTGGCTGCTATAAATTGTCCCTAGTGTAGGGAGTAAGTGGGAAAGTACGATAATACAGAACTACTGTGAATGGGTGATCGATGTTCAGCATGGATGCATTGGGCTGAAGGGCCTGTTTTCATGCTGTATCTCTAAACTATACTAAACCCATTCTACTATCAGTTAAAAGGTGGGCAACCATTATTCATTTGATGAAAGATGGATATCTAAACATGAATGTATAATTATATACAATGGTACACAATATATCACATGGATTTGTACAATTGCAAACTTTGATACTTCTGAATGAAGTACGATACGATACGATAGAAGTTTATTTATCCCATGCGGGAAATTAATTTGCCAGCAGTCATAAAAAACACAAAATACATGAAACTTGAAATTAAAGTGACGATTGGAAAGGCTTTGGGGATGTACAAAGATTGAGAAGGGGGGGGGGGGTGAGTCAGTCTCAGCCTACCCCACGACAGAAGGAAGAGAAGTTGTAAAGCTTGATAGCCACAGGGATGAAGGATCTCCTGTGGCGTTCTGTCCTGCATCTTGGTGGAACCTGTCTGTTGCTGAAGGTACTCCTCAGGTTGACCAGTGTGGCATGGAGGGGGTGAGCTGTATTGTCCAGAATGCTCCGCAGTTTGAGGGGCATCTTCCCCTCCAAGACCACCTCTCATGAATCCAGGAGAAACCAGGAGAATTTGAGGAGCATCTTCCCCTCCAAGACCACCTCTCCCCCCCCAGGACGGAGCCGTCTTCCTAATGAGTTTGTTGATCCTATTGGTGACCACGGCCTTCGCTCTGCTGCCCCAGCACACGGCAGCAAAGAAGATGGCACTGGCTACCTCCGAATGGTAGAAGATCGGCAGCATCTTACTGCAGATGTTGAAGGAGGAGAGCCTTCTCAAAAAGTACAGCCGGCTCTGTCCCTTCTTGTACAGGGCCTCAGCGTTCCTGGACCAGTGCAGTTTACTGTCCAGGTACACTCCCATGTATTTGTACTTCCTGGTAAACTGCACATCCATACCATTGATATAGCCATAGAGTTCTTGAAGTAAATTTTATTCTGGTGCATACATTCTTCAACAAATATAAAAACTCTGAATTCTAAGGATGTGAGAGGAAGGGAAAATTAAAGCAGGATTTCCCATGTCAGAAATAAGTCACATTCTTTGTTGGAATTATTTTCCTATTTTGCTAAGAGATTGCTAGGAAATTATCTGTCCTAGTTTTGAACTCTGTTTACAAGTCTTGGCATATGCCTGCATCACAGTCTTGGAAAAACATATCAGTTAATCATTTAGTCTGAGAGATAATCTTCCTTTTTTTTCATTCTTTCAGCCAACCATTGTTGTCAATCTGGATTTTAATCTTGTTGTTTAAGGTAGCCTTCAGATCATTTGCTGAGGTATTTTTGTTAGTGAATTTTAGGCGATGTGTTAACAACGGCTCAGCTGCCAGCTCAGGTGAATAATCGCACAACACTAGAGTCATAGTGTCATAAAGCATGGAAACAGGCCCTTCAGCCAACCAAGATACCCCATCTAAATTAGTCCCATTTGTTTGCTTTTGATCCATATCCCACTAAAACCTCTGTCTCACGGTGCGAGTTGACCCACGAGGTACCCCGAGTTTAAAACAAATTTAACTCGTGGTAATCACGTACGATTAACGTAGCGGGAACGTCGGAATTCGTGGACGCAACTTAGCGACTCGTGGCGTTAACGGCAGGTACCCGTGAAACTTATTAACTCTTGAAAACATTCAAACATGTTTAAAGTTTTCCACGAGTAAAATGTACTGTTGAAGTTAAAAATTGAAACATTTAAACACGTTGTAAGAACGTAGTGGCCCATGCGATTACCTCAGTGACTCGTGAGTCTACCGTGGGCACTCTTTAACTCAGCGGGCAGGCAACATCTCTGGAGAGAAGGAATGGGTGACGGGATGACGTTTCCAAAATTCTGCTGCGTCTTTGTGTTACTCCAGCACTGTGTATTCACTTTTTGTCAACCAGCATCTGCCCTTTCTTGTGTATGACATTATTTGTATCCGTGGCAGTTGATTGTCGCTCCCTTCAGTTTCCCAGGGGTTCGGGACGGGACTGGAGTTGGGAGGGAAAGGTATGGGGGGTGGGGGGAGGGAGTGGAGGGGAGGAGGGAGGGGGGGGGTTGGGGTGACTTAGTACGGGAGACAAGTGTACTGACTGTGTGGGCAGACACTTTGGTAGTGATTGCCCATGGGGTTCACTGTCGAGGACTTCATAATGCAGGAAGCATTATAAACGGTGGAGCGATTAACCCTGGAAAGGGGGGAGACTTCTCTCTGTTGGACCCAGGAAAATGAAGCAGGAATTTTCTTGAGGTTATTAACGACAGATAAATGGATGGGAAGGGTTTAGAGGGCTATGGGCCACATGCAGGCATATAGGACTGCCCCAAGACGCCAACTTGGACGGCACGGCCTATCTGGGCCGAAGGACCTGTTTCCGTGTGGTACAGCACCATGACTAAAGCCTATCCAGTGGGATTGACATGTTTTGTATTTTTCCTTTCTAAAGATGCAGTGTATTTTGGTGCAGACCAGAAGCGCTTTCAATACCCAGAGAGAAGGGATGGGCGGGTTAGGTGAGCAGGAGAGTGGGGTTGTTTGCAGTTGCAGAGGGAGGGGGCAAGGGCTGTACAGTTCCCAGTCTCAGCTCCCTGTTCTACCGAGCGTGTGGACGTGGACGGGTGGCTTGGTTGGCGGCGGCCCATGGTGTGGCAGAGCCGGCATCCCCGCTGACTCCCATCCCTCCCCCCACCCCAGTCCGGGGCCACGCTGGGAGAGAGCCCCGAGCATCTGCCCAGGGGCGACTGGCACTGACCTGCTGGCATCGCCGATGTGAAGACGGTGCGAAGCCCCCGCGCCGGGTGCAATGGGCGGGGAGCTGGAGAGGGGAGGGAAGGGGTCACACACATGGCCGGGAAGCAGAGGGATGGGGGTGGGGGTGGCGACAGACAGGGCCAACAATGAGATGGAGAAAGACAGAAACACCGACGTGTAAAGGAGAACTACAATAGTGCATGATCTCTCTCGCGTTATGGCGGGTGATTGTCGCCTGCCCGCTGTTTCTGATGCTAAAGCCTTGGGATTGTTGCCCTTCGTGTTGGCGTGGAGGGGGGGGGGTATTATGCTGTTTGATCGCCCCCTACTATCCCAGGGACAGGGAGACACAGCGGCTTTTGAGACTGGTGGGCAATCACTACCAAAGTGTCTGCCCACACAGTCAGTACACCTCTCCTACACTTGTCCCCCGTACTAAGATCATCCCGCAGAGAATGATCCCAGCCTAACCCAAGAGCCTTGTCACCCCAGACAGATTCATGACGCCCTCCCTCTACCTCAACTCACGCCTGGGCACCAAAGCAGCTCAGGAGGCGAACCCTGAGCTCCGTCTCCCAACAATCTGATGTGCAACTGATGTGAAAGAACAGCGGCTGCGGCCGGCCGGCACCTGGCATGGACTTCTCACACCCTCACACACGAAAAGTGTGTGAGAATAAACAAAAACAAGGAATAAAATCAAAGCCCGGCTTGAAAGGCAACTAAAAATATATTCCGCTTAGAACGAGCAGGCACGGAGTCATCCGTCCACATTCAAAGATTTTAATCTCCCGTCTCCCCGCAGTGTGTAGACCTGGCAGTAAATTCAATTAAAATATAGCAAACCTCCGCCCGCTGGTCTTCTAACTATGTGATGTGTGTTTCAAACAAATCATAAGTATAACTGCTCTGGCACTGGACGGTGCGCATTTTCCCTTTGTAGGTCATCAATAGATGCAGCCGCGCTGAATTCTATCTTTAACTCAAAGCCGCAGGATGGAGATGTCTTCTTTAACACTGTTGCTTATTAAAACAGACCTTCATTCATGGTTGGCTCAAGAGTAACTCGGGAGAGGAACTTGGTAACTCGGGAGACGAACTTGGAACATCGCAGAAATGACAAGTAAACAGCAAACATAGTCATACCCATGGGAACTCGGTTAAACTCTTGATCATACACTTGGAATCTCGTACACAACCACGAGTCTTTCAATCGGGGTACCTCGTGGGGCAGCTAGCACCGTGGCAGGGCTTTAAATCTTTCCTATTCATGTGCGTATCCAAGTGTCTTTTAAACTGCCTCAACTATCTCCTATGGCAGAATATTCCATATACCTATCACCCTCTGACTGAAAGATTTACCCCTCAGGTTCATATTAAACCTTTCCCCTCTCACCTTAAACCTACGTCCTCTGGTTATTGATTCCCCTAACCTAGGTAAAAAACTGTATGTTCACCTGATCAATTCCCCTCAGGATTTTATACATCACTGTAAATCACCCCTAACCCTCCTGCACTCAATGGAATAAAGTCCTAATTTGCCTAATTGCTCCCTATAGCTCAGGCCCTCAAATCCTAGCACCATCCTCGGAAATCTTCTCTGCACTCTTTCCAGCTTAACAACATCCTTCCTATTAGCAGGGTGACCAAAAGTGAGTATAATACTTCCTATGTGGCCTTGCCTATTGCTTGCATGATTGTAACATGTCTCAACATATTCCCAATACTCTGATTGATTCCTGTTTAGAGTGATACATCATGGAAACAGACCCTTCGGTCTACCGCGTCCGCACGACCAGCAATCACCCTGTACACTAGCACAATCCTACACACTAGTGACAATTTACGATCTTTACTGAAGCCAATTAACCTACAAACCTGTATGTCTTTAGAGTGTGGGAGGAAACCGGAGAACCTGGGGAATACTTGCTTGGTCACAGGGAGAACATACAAGCTCCGTACAGTCAGCGCCCTTGGTCAGGATCGAACCAGAGTTCCTTGCACTGTATGGCAGCAATTCTACTGTTGTGCCACCATGTCACCCCGACCAAAAGACCAATGTACCAAAGCTTTCTTTACCACCCTATCACATGTGATGCAACTTCACCAGAGAGATTACAGTGGTTCAAGAATTCACAGCACTAGAGACTTGGCCTCAATTCTGACCTCGGGTGCTGTTTATGTGGAGTTTGCACATTCTCCCTGTGACTGCATGGGCTTCCTCTGGGTGCTCCGGTTTCCTCCCACATCCCAAAGATATGCAGGTTTGTATGTTAATTGGCCTTGATAAAATTGCCACTAGTGTGTAGGAAGTGGATGAAAAAGTGGGTTAGTATAGAACTGGTGTGAACGGGTGATCAATGGTCAGCGTGGACTTGGTGGGCCGAAGGACCTGTATCCATGCTCTGTCTCTAAACTAAACTAGACTAAACATGGGTGATTTACGATGGCCTCATCTCTTCTATGCCAGTTCTCTATAGCCAATCAGTAGTAATGGAAGCAAGCTTAATGCGAGCATTTATTTCAAGAGGGTTTGTATACGAAAACAGGGATGTAATTTTGAGGCTCTATAAGGCGCTGGTGTTTGGAATATTGTGAGTAATTTTGGGCACCATATCTGAGGAAGGATGTGTGGGCTCTGGAGAGGGTCCAGAGGAGGTTTACAAGAATGATCCCAGGAATGAGTAGGTTAACCTAATTTGAGCGTTTGTCAGCACTGGGCCTGTACTCGCTGGAGTTTAGAAGAATTAGGGGGGACCTCATTGAAACATATAGAATAGTGAAAGGCTTGGTTAGAGTGGATATGGAGAGGATATTCCCACTAGTGGGAGAGTCTAGGACTGGAGGTCATAGCCTCAGAATTAAAGGACTTTGGCGAGTCGAGACAGTGAGTGAATTTGAATTGTCTTATTTTGCAATGGTCGGTAAGACAGCCAAAAATGCGATGGTCGGTAAGACAGCCAAAAACGCGATGGTCGGTAAGACAGCCAAAAATGCGATGCTACTTCCACAAGTATGGCGCTAGACAGATACAACTCAGTAAAAATCGCGCAAAACTCGTCCCCCGCGCCCACGTGATCGGTGCAGCCAGAGGCCAGAAACAGCAGTGCTGTAGTCCGCCATCCCAACATCCGCGCGAAGCGCCGCAGCCAGCTCCTCGTAGCCCACGCCGTGGATAATGGCCGAGACAGAAGGAAGGGCGGGACGGGACAGAGCGTCAGCGACTGTGTTGAGCTTGCCCGCGATGTGCTGCACATCCGTGGTGAACTCGGAGATACAAGCGAGGTGTCGCTGCTGGCGGGCGGACCACGGGTCAGACACGTTACCCAAGGCAAAGGTGAGGTGTTTGTGGTCAGTGAAGGCAGTGAAAGGGCGGCCCTCGAGAAAGTAGCGGAAGTGCCTGATAGCCAGATACAACGCCAAGAGCTGCCTGTAGTTGCACTCAGGGGCTCGTAGCTGACGGCTGAAAAAGGCCAGCGGCTGCCAGCGGCCGTCGATGAGCTGCTCTAGTATGCCGCTCACAGCCGTGAAAGAAGCATCCACAGTGAGGGCCGTTAAAAGTTTACCATGCTGACAAATTCCTGCAACCCCATTACCGTGTGCGGACGGGGAAACTGTCGAATGGCCTCCACCTTCGAGTGTAAAGGGGCGGCGCCTTGTGGTGTCACGCTGTGCCCCTGAAAGGAGATGGAGCGGAGGCCGAACTGGCATTTGGCAGGGTTGATAATGAGGCCGTGGTCGAGGAGGCGCTGGAAGAGGGTCCGCAGGTGTTCGATGTGCTCGTGCTGGGTGCGGCTTGCGACCAGGATGTCGTCAAGGCAGATAAAGACGAAAGGCAGACCCCTCCCAACCCTGTCCATGAGCGTCTGGAATGCTTGCGCGGCATTTTTCAATCCAAAGGGCATACGCAGCCATTCGAACAACCCGAACGGGGTGATGGTCGCGGTCTTGGGAACGTCGTCTGTGTGGACTGGGATTTGGTTATAGCCATGGACAAGGTCGACTTTTGAAAAGAAGGTGGCACCCTCGAGGTGGGCGGAGAATTCTTGGATGTGTGGCACCAGGCTGCGGTCCGCAGTTGTCATGGCGTTCAGACACCTATAGTCCCCACATGGTCTCCACCCCCCAGATGCTTTGGGGACCATGTGCAGCGGGGATGCCCAAGGGCTGTCTGAGCGCCGGGCAATCCCCATGTCCTCCATGAGCTGGAACTCCTCCCGGGATATGCGCAGCTTGTCCGGTGGAAGACGGCGCGCCCGGGCGTGCACAGGTGGGCCCACGATGGGGATGTGATGGATGACCCCGTGCTTGGGGGCCGCTGTGCTGAAGCGGGGAGTGAGGAGCTTGGGGAAATCAGTGAGGAGGGAGGCATAGCGGCCGTCAACCTCGGCAACGGCGCTGAGCTGTGGGCTGGATGGATGCGGGGGCCGCGGGGCCGAGGGCCGACGCCGGAATCATGCGCCCACCCCACACATCAACTAGGAGGGAGAAAGCCCATAGGAAATCGGCATTCAGGAGTGGTTGCGCGACGTCGGCCACGATGAAAGTCCACTCATACGGGCGGGAGTCGAAAGACAGCGAGATGGTCCGCGTGCCGTAGGTCTGAATGGTACTGCGATTAACGGCCGTGAGCACAGGGCACCGCTTACCAGCACGGGTGTCATGTCCAGTCGGCGGGAGGATGCTCATAATAGCCCCAGAATCAACGAGAAAACGCCTGCCGGAGTGATGGTCACGGACGTAGAGGCGGTTGTTCGGGCCGATCGCGATCGCCTCTACAGACGATCGGCCGAGGCGTTTCCCTGGAACGAGCAGGGTTGACGGCAGCGTCGAGCCTCAGCACCCCAGCGAAGATGGTAGAAGCACCATATGCGCTTACCCCGGTCGCCAGCTCATGGCTGTGGCTCTGCGATGGAAGCAGTAGGTGGGGCGTCGCCGAGGTGACTGGCGAGCTGGCGCGGAGACCCGGTTGATGGAGCTGCCATCTTGCTGCTTCGCGAGCCAGAGTTCGTCGGCCCTCTCGGCGAGCTGCATGGGGTCAGTGAAATCGGCACCAGCGAGCATGAGGCAGATGTCGTCAGGCATCTGCTCTAGGAACGCCTGTTCGAAGAGCAGACACGGGCGGTGGCCGTCCATCAGGGCGATCATCTCAGCCATCAGCGTGGCCGGCTTGCGGTCGCCCAACCCGTCCATGTGTAAGAGGCGGGCGTCGCATTCTCTGCGGCTGAGCCCGAACATACGAAATAGGAGGGCTTTGAGGCCTTCGTATTTCGCGAGCGCCGGCGGGTCCTGGAGGAACGGCAGCAGCCGCGAAGCCGTTTCTTGTGTGAGCGCGCCGATGACCTGAAAGTACCTGGTGTCGTCAACCACGATGTTGCGGAGATGAAACTGCGCTTCGACGTGGGCGAACCAAACCTATGGCTGTTCAGCCCAGAACACGGGCAGCTTGAGGCCAACAGCATTCTGCTGAGCATCGGGAATGGCGGCGGCTTGCATTCTTGATGTCCAATATACGAGTGGTAGCGTCGGGGTCACCAGTTTGGCGAGTCGAGACAGTGAGTGAATTTAAATTGCTTTATTTTGCAATGGTAAAATAACTCTGGTCAATAAGACAGCCAAAAACACGATGCTACTTCCACAAGTGTGGCACTAGACGGATACAACTCGGTAAAAAGCACGCGAAACTCGCCCCCCGTGCCCACGTGATCGGTGCAGCCAAGCAGTAGTAGTGAAGTTGGGGATGGCATCAAACAGGAAATTAGAAATGTGTGCAACAAAGGCAAAACAGTTATAATGGGTGACTTCAATCTACATATAGATTGGGTGAATCAAATTGGCAGGGGTGCTGAGGAAGAGGATTTCTTGGAATGTATGTGGGATAGTTATCTAAACCAACATGTAGAGGAACCAACGAGAGAGCAGGCTATTCTAGACTGGGTATTGAGTAATGAGGAAGGGTTAGTTAGCAGTCTTGTTGTGCGTGCCCCCTTGGGCAAGAGTGACCATAATATGGTTGAGTTCCTCATTAGGATGGAGAGTGACATTGTTAATTCAGAAACAACGGTTCTGAACTTAAAGAAAGGTAACTTTGAGGGTATGAGACGTGAATTGGCCAAGATTGACTGGCAATTAGTTCTAAAAGGGTTGACGGTGGATATGCAATGGAAGGCATTTAAAGACTGCATGGATGAACTACAAAAATTGTTCATCCCAGTTTGGCAAAAGAATAAATCACGGAAGGTAGTGCATCCGTGGATAACAAGGGAAATCAGGGATAGTATCAAAGCAAAAGATGATGCGTACAAATTAGCCAGAAAAAGCAGCATACCAGAGGACTGGGAGAAATTCAGAGACCAGCAGAGGAGGACAAAGGGCTTAATTAGGAAAGGGAAAATAGATTATGAAAGGAAACTGGCAGGGAACATAAAAACTGACTGCAAAAGTTTTTATAGATATGTGAAGAGAAAGAGATTAGTTAAAACAAATGTAGGTCCCTTGCAGTCAGAAACAGGTGAATTAATCATGGGGAACAAGGATATGGCGGACCAATTGAATAACTACTTTGGTTCCGTCTTCACTTAGGAAGACATAAATAATCTGCCGGAAATAGCAGGGGGCCGCGGGTCAAAGGAGATGGGGGAACTGAGTGAAATCCAGGTTAGTCGGGAAGTGGTGTTGGGTAAATTGAATGGATTAAAGGCCGATAAATCACCAGGGCCAGATAGGCTGCATCCCAGAGTACTTAAGGAAGTAGCTCCAGAAATAGTGGATGCATTAGTGATAATTTTTCAAAACTCCTTAGATTCTGGAGTAGTTCCTGAGGATTGGAGGGTAGCAAACGTAACCCCACTTTTTAAGAAGGGAGGGGGAGAGAAAACGGGGAATTACTGACCAGTTAGTCTAACATCGGTAGTGGGGAAACTGCTAGAGTCAGTTATTAAAGATGGGATAGCAGCACATTTGGAAAGTGGTGAAATCATTGGACAAAGTCAGCATGGATTTACGAAAGGTAAATCGTGTCTGACGAATCTTATAGAATTTTTCGAGGATGTAACTAGTAGAGTGGATAGGGGAGAACCAGTGGATGTGTTGTATCTGGACTTTCAGAAGGCTTTCGACAAGGTACCACATAAGAGATTAGGATACAAACTTAAATCACACGGTATTGGGGGTTCAGTATTGATGTGGATAGAGAACTGGCTGGCAAACAGGAAGCAAAGAGTAGGAGTAAACGGGTCCTTTTCACAATGGCAGGCAGTGACTAGTGGGGTACTGCAAGGCTCAGTGCTGGGACCCCAGCTATTTACAATTTATATTAATGATCTGGACGAGGGAATTGAAAGCAACATCTCCAAGTTTGCGGATGACACTAAGCTGGGGGGCAGTGTTAGCTGTGAGGAGGATGCTAGGAGACTGCAAGGTGACTTGGATAGGCTGGGTGAGTGGGCAAATGTGTGGCAGATGCAGTATAATGTGGATAAATGTGAGGTTATCCACTTTGGTGGCAAAAACGGGAAGGCAGACTATTATCTAAATGGTGGCCGATTAGGAAATGGGGAGATGCAGCGAGACCTGGGTGTCATGGTACACCAGTCATTGAAAGTAGGCATGCAGGTGCAGCAGGCAGTGAAGAAAGCGAATGGTATGTTGGCCTTCATAGCAAGAGGATTTGAGTATAGGAGCAGGGAGGTTCCACTGCAGTTGTACAGGGTCTTGATGAGACCACACCTGGAGTATTGCATACATTTTTGGTCTCCAAATCTGAGGAAGGACATTATAGCCATAGAGGGAGTGCAGAGAAGGTTCACCAGACTGATTCCTGGGATGTCAGGACTTTCATATGAAGAAAGACTGGATAGACTTGGCTTATACTCGCTAGAATTTAGGAGATTGAGAGGGGATCTTATAGAAACGTACAAAATTCTTATGGGGTTGGACAGGCTAGATGCAGGAAGATTGTTCCCGATGTTGGGGAAGTCCAGGACAAGGGGTCACAGCTTAAGGATAAGGGGGAAATCCTTTAGGACCGAGATGAGGAAAAACTTTTTCACACAGAGAGTGGTGAATCTCTGGAACTCTCTGCCACAGAGGGTAGTTGAGGCCAGTTCATTGGCTATATTTAAGAGGGAGTTAGATGTGGCCCTTGTGGCTAAGGGGATCAGGGGGTATGGAGAGAAGGCAGGTACGGGATACTGAGTTGGATGATCAGCCATGATCATATTGAATGGCGGTGCAGGCTCGAAGGGCCGAATTGCCTACTCCTGCACCTATTTTCTATGTATCTATGTATCTAATCCGAGGGTTTGACTAACCAAAGCCACCACCAGGTGTCACTACAGGATGATCTTTTCGGAAGGAGATGAGGAGAAATTTCTCTTCAGAGGGTGGTGAATCTGTGGAATTCTTTGCCACAGAAGGTTGTGGAGGCCAAGTCAGTGGATATTTTTAAGGCAGAGATAGATAGATTCTTGATTAGTGTCAGAGGTTATGGGGAGAAGGCAGGAGAATAGGGTTAGGAGGGATTGAATTGATTGAATGGTGGAGTAGAATGGTGGAGTAGAATTAATGGGCCGAATGGCTTAATTCTACTCAGTTCCCAATTTCCCAGTCTTTCAAATATTCATCTTTCTCCAATGTATATACTATAAATCTAATGATCAGCTTCTACTACCCTCTTAGAAACATAAAAACATAGAAAATAGGTGCAGGAGGAGGCCATTCGGCCCTTCGAGCCAGCACCGCCATTCATTGTGATCATGGCTGATCGTCCCCAATCAATAACCCGTGCCTGCCTTCTCCCCATATCCCTTGATTCCACTAGCCCTAGAGCTCCATCTAACTCTTGGGAGAGAGGATTCCAGATATTCATGACCCTCTGAGAGAAGAAACGTCTGTACACCTCATTTCTAAATGGTCTGCCTCTTATTTCATAGTTATGTTCCTTGTACAAGAAAGGGCGGCACGGTGGCACAGCGGTAGAGCTACTGCTTTACAGCGTCAGAGTCCCGGGTTCAATCCTGACTATGGGTGCTTGGCTGTATGGAGTTTATAGGTTCTCCCCGTGACCTGCGTGGATTTTCTCCAAGATCCTCAGTTTCCTCCCACACTCCAAAGACGTACAGATTTGTAGGTTAATTAGTTTTGTATGAATGCATAAATGTAAATATTGTTCTTAGTGTGCATAGGATAGTGTTAATGTGCGGGGATCGCTGGTCGGTGCGGACTCAGTGGGCCAAAGGGCTTGTTTTCATGCTGTATCTTTAAACTAAACTAAACTAAATTAAACTAAACTAAACACAAACAAGGGAACATAACTATGAAATAAACATCCAAACGCATCTTTTAACCATCTTTCATCTTTTAAGTGCTGAAAGCATCTCAACTCTATCCTATTCAATCCCCTTAGGATCTTATATATTTAATAAGATTACTCCTCATTCTTTCTTTCTTCTAAACTCCAAGGAACACAGCCCTGATATGGGTAAATTCCATTACAATCAAGCATTGATCAAGCTGATAAATATTGTATCCAGCTCTTGGGAAATGCTTTCAATTTAAATTGCAAGACCTTCATAACTGGACTTATCTCGGAATAGATATTGCATGGGGTTGTCTCAGTAGTTTGAGGTTAGTGTAATGTTAAACTAGTACCATGTATAACTCAATGTCTATCATCATTTACTTGGGATTTTAAATGTGCAGCATTGATTGGGAATGCTTCATACCCCCTTAGATAAATACATAATCCATTGTTTCTGAGTCATATTGACCTAAAATCTGTTTATCTCAATCTTTGATGTGCTCAGTTAGCTAATATTAGCTGAGATTGTGCCTGACCCATTACAATTGGTTTCAGTGGTCAGGGTGAAGGAACATCGAAAACACAATCAACCTTTTCAGTCATGTGTAGGATTGAACTCCAGATTCTGGTTTCACACTGAAGATTGAATAACTGGAGTAACTCAGCGGGCCAAGCAGCATTCCTGGAGAGAAGGAATAAGTGATGTTTCAGGCTGAGACCCTTCTTCAGACTGAGAGTCTTGACCCGAAACGTGACCTATTCTTTTCTCCAACGTTTACAGTCATTATTGCTTCCAAAATGTTCTTATCTAATGTGCATTTGTTTGGCCAGTCCGAAATGACCGAGATAGCAGTTGTTTAATAAAAAAGCCATTAATTAAGATACCTTATTTGGTCTAAAGCAGTCTTTTACTAAAAGACATACAAAGAATTGATGGTATGAATATATCTCTCAGTCATTACCTGGCCACATTGCTCAACAGTGAAAAATGAACAATTAAACTATTTGCCACTGTCTCAGTTAGTACTTTAACAAAACAAAACCATCAGATGGAAAGATAATATATTTTGACTTAAGGGATCATAATCAGAGGGCCGGGATAATGTCAGAAACCTTTTTTGGGTGATGCTTGAGAGACTTTAGAGAGCTACAGCGTGGAAACAGGCATTTCAGCCCACTTAGACCACACCGACCATCGATAACCCCGTACACTAGCATAATACTACAAACTAGGGATAATTTTTTATTACAGTAGCCGATCAACCTAAAACCTGTACATTTTTGGAGAAACCGGTGCACTGGGAGAACATACAAACTCTGTACAGACAGCACCCGTAATCATGATTGAACCCGGGTCTTTGACGCCGTAAGGCAGCAACTCTACCGCTGCGCCACTGTGCCGCCCCTTTCAGATTAGCACTTTACCAATTCATTAACTCAAAAGGTGGTTAACACAGCTGGAGGAGCTGCTAACTCACAGGACCAGAGACCCGGATAATATCCTGACCTCAGGTGCTTCCTCCGGGTGCTCCACCTACATTCAAAAAATGCCTTCCAGATAGAAACATAGAAAGCAGTACCCCGTTCCTGCTTTCTCCCCATGTCCCTTGATTCTGTTAGCCCTCAGAGCTATATCTAACTCTCTCTTGAATACATCCAGTGAATTGGCCTCCACTGCCTCATGTGGCAGAGAATTCTACAGATTCACAACTGTCTGGGTGAAAAGGTTTTCCCTCAACTCAGTCCTAAATGGCCTACCTCTTATTCTTCAACTGTGACCTCTGGTTCTGGACTCCCCCAACATGGGAACATTTTTCTTGCATATACCCTGTCCAATCCTTTAAGAATGTTATATGTTTCTCATCCTTTTAAATTCCAGTGAATATAAACCCAGTTGATCCGTTCTTTCATCATATGTCGGGGAATCCCGGGAATTAACCTGGTGAACCAATGCTGCACTCCCTCAATAGCAAGAATGTCCTTCCACAAATTAGGAGACCAAAACTGCACACAATACTCCAGATAGCAGGTTACTCCCATGTGGAGTGTGTAATATTGGTGAATATACTCTGAAACTGACCATATTGTCTATCAGGACCTAATTCACAACTATTCATATTGTGCCAAGGATGGAATGGGAAGTTCCAACTCTGTAATTGCAGATTCATTTTTAAACCTTCGGGCAACTCTCTACTTGCCTGTGGAACTGATGGCATGGAGATTAATGGTAAAATAGATTTAAATCAAGGGACAGGCCAGGTTTTTGAGATATGCACTGCTGGATTTTATTTATCAAATGTTTCCATTGCAGCCAATTTATGTTTAGTTTTAGTTTAGTTGAGAGATACAGCATCAAAAAAGAACCTACAGCCCACCAAGTCCATGCCAACCAATGTTCACCCATTCACACTAGTTCTGTAATATCCCACTTTCTCATCTGCTCCCTACACATTAGGGACAATTTACAAAGGTCAATTAGCCTACAAATCTGCACGTCTTTGGGATGTGAGAGGAAATCAGAGCACCCGGTGGAAAGCCATGCAGTCACAGGGAGAACGGGCAAACTGCACACCAACAACTGAGGTCAGGATCCTACCTGGTCTCAGGCGCTATGAGTTAGCAGCTTTACTAGCTCTGCCACTGTGCTGCCCATCCTAGTTAATGAATAGGTAAAGTGCTAATACAGCATCAATGGAAAACATTACACTTACCAGACTACTCTGAACAAAGGTCCCGACCCATAACATCACCCATTTTTTTCCAGGGATGCTGCCTGACCCGTTGAGTTACTCCAGCATCTGTGTCTATACTCTGTTAGTAAACCATCAGAACAAGAGTCAAGAGTCAAGAGTGTTTTATTGTCATATGTCCTAGATAGAACAATGAAATTCTGACTTGCTGCAGCACAACAGAATATGTAAACATAGTACACTGCAAACAATATGATACAGGTAAGCTGAGAACTACTATATTTGATGATTGATGATTTGATGATTTTCTGCTGTACTGCTGGCAACATGTCACCAAAGACAGGCGCCATCTTGGAGAAATGCTTTACTTTTAATATTACTCTTAATAAAATAACTTCTAAATAAAGCAAAAATATAAATGCTGGAGAAACTCAGCAGGGTGAGCATCATCAGTGTGAAACTATCAACATTTCAGTTCGACCCACAGAGCTCCTCTGTCAATTTGTATTTGCTCTATATTCCAGCATCTGCTGTCTCTTGTGACTCCCAAATGTACCATATCACAGAACAAAGGAGATCATGTTTCACTGTAACTCCAATCTATTTTAAAAGATAGCCATTCCCCTGCTCACAAATTGGCTTTAAACAATTAGTTATTTGTCATGTACATTTACATATCATACATGTTTTTGGATTTTGCTTTACAACTTACTCCTCCCCCATTCCAACCCCACTTCCATGACTTTCAATGTCATTTGGGCATTGGCCTTATATGCAAATTCAGCCTTTATGAAGATGATTTAACAATGTGATGGTTTTCAACAGTATTTTTAGGTGGATAAGAAATGGACAGGTTGTGGATTTGAAACAGAAAAGTTATCGGAGTCTGTTGTCGGAGGTTCAGTTCAACATAACGTGATCAACTGTTTCCACGGTCCTTTTCAAAGTGAGCAGAATGTTTCCATTATTTGTCCTACTCTCTGACTTATTGGCCTAGTTTTCTTTTAGACGCTGTATAAACAAGCTGTGCTGCTGAAGGACAAGAGTTCACTCACTGTCCTGTCCTAATTCCTGGCACGGCACATGGAAGAAAAATAACATGTTGGAACAGAAATGCTCCTAAATGTCAAAACTAAAACAAATTGATTGAAAGCAGAAAAAAAGCCTGTTTATAAAAGCTTACATTTAGATAGTGCCTTTTACTCCCAAGTGCCCCCATGCATTGCTGCCAAATAACCCATTTGTGATGTTAGACACTGCTTCACTGTGAAAGAAACACAACAGCCATTTTGTGCACAAGCTCTGATGGAAACTAATGTTATGATGATCAATTAATAAGTTTCGTGATATTGATTGAGGTGATAAGTGTTTAGTTTAGGTTTAGTTTAATTTAGTTTATTGTCACATGTACTGACATACACTGAAAAGCTTTTGTTTCGTGCTAACCAGTTAGTGCAAAAGATTATACATGATTACAATCACGCCATCCACAGTGTACAGATACATGATAAAGGGAATAATCTTTAGTGCAAGACAAAGTCCAGCAAGGTCAGATTAAAGATAGTCTGTGGGTCTCCAATTAGGTAGATAGTAGCTCAGGTCAGCTCTCAGGTTGTCGATAGGATGGTTCAGTTGCCTGATAACAGCTGGGAAGAAACTGTCTCTGAATCTGGAGGTATGGGTTTTCACACTTCTGCATCTCTTGCCTGCTGGGAGAGGGGAGAAGAGGGAGTGACCAGGGTGAAACTCGTCCTTATGCTGGTGGCCTTGCATGAAGTGTAGATGGTGTCAATGGAAGGGAGATTGGATTTGTGATGGTCTGGGCTACATTCACAATTCTCTGCAAGTTCTTGAGACATAATGGATAAACAACTTGCTCTCCTTCCAAATTTTACATCCCCAAACCGATTGTCTCTTCCAAAATCTGGGGCTTGTTATAAAGTGCGCTTGTTGTTGGCACAACCACTTGACAAGACATTAACTTTGTTTCCCACTCTCCACAGCTGAGCATTTCCATCTTTTTCAGTTTTATTTCAGATTTCTAGCATATGCAGTATTTTGCTCTCAGACTAAGTAGCCCTAATTGTAATATAGCTATAAAAGAGCCATATGGCATGTAAACATTCCACATGGCCAACCATGTCCACATCAACCAGTCAGCACCCATTCAAATATAGAACGTAGAACAACACAGTGCAGGAACAGACCTTTCAGCCTAAAATGTCCATGCCGAACATGATGCCAAGTTAAACTAATCTCCTCTGCCTGCCCATGATCCATATCCTCTCCCTGCACACCTACTGTACGTGCACACCTAAAAAGCCTCTTAAATGCCACTAAAATATCTACCTCCACTACAATCCACTCCTGGCACCATGTTTTGCAACACTTGCCCCAAAATCTTCAATGCCATGCACATCCAGACACCTCTTAAATCCTACATAACTCTGCTTCCGTCCCTCTCTCAGGTAGTATATTTCAGGCTCTCATCACTCTCTGAATGAAAAAGAGCCCTTCAAATCTCCTCTAAATCTCTCTCTCTAGATCTATGTCCTCGAGTTTTGTGCACCTCTGATAATGGGCAAGGAGTCCTGTAGTTTACCTGATCTATACTCCTCATAAATTTAAACTTTACTTTAGACTAGAGATAGAGCGTGGAAACAGGCCCTTCGACACACCGAGTCTGTGACAACCAGCGAACACCCGTACACTGGCAGTATCCTACACACAATTTGCAATTTACAGAAGCCAATTAACCTACAAACCTGCACATCTTTGGTGTGTGGGAGGAAACCAGAGCACCCGAAGGAAACTCATGCAGTCATAGGAAGAACGTACAAACTCTGTGCGGACAGCACCCCGTAGTCAGGATCGAATCTGGTTGTATGGCGTAATAAGGCAGCAACTCTACTGCTGTACCACTATGTTGCTCCAAATTATATACCTCAATCATGCCTACACTTAATCTCCTTTGCTACAGGGGTAACAAACTTGGCCTATCCATCTCTTCTCATAACTAAAATGCTCCATCCCAGGCAACATCCTGATGAATCTCTCAGCAACTTCTCCAACACTATCACATCCTTCCTACAGTGTGGTGACTGGAACAAAGTGACACAGTGATGCATCAGTTTACTTGCTGTCTTACAGCGCCGGGTTCCATCCTCACCTCGGGTTCTGTCTTTGCATGTTCTCCCCGTGATCACGCGGGTTTCCTCCGGGTGCTCCGGTTTCCTCCCACATTCCAAAAAAGACATGCAAGTTGTAGGTTAATTGGCTGCTGTAAATTGTCCCTGGTGTATAGGATGTGAAATTAGGATAACTTGGAACTAGTGTGTGGGTGAAAATAGTTTGGTGCGGACTTGGTGAGCTGAAAGGTCTGTTTCCACGCTGTATCTCTAAAGTAAACTGAACTAAACTGTGTGCAGAACTCCTGTTAAAGATTGACCAACGTTTTATAGAGTTGGAGCATAATCTCACTGCTCCTGTACTCACTGTTCTAACTAATAAAGGCCAGAGTCCCATATGCCTACTCAATCACATAGTCAATCTGGTCTGCTACCTTCAACGATTTTTGGACGTACTGAGGAAGAGAGGGACATTGGTGTGCAAGTCCCAAAATTTCAGGGGCCTTATCATAATGATGAACACCTTAGCCTGCTTAGTACTCCCAAAATGCATCACCTCACACCTCTTAGGATTAAACCCATCAGCCGTTTTACAGCCCATTTTACCAACACATTGCCAGCATCTTGTAGCCTAAAACTATCCTACAAACTGATAATCAACTATTCCACCGATCATAGTGTCATTTACAAATTTATTGATCGTGCCAGCTGCATCCACATCCAAATCATTCACCATCCATACAAACAAGGATCCCAGCACCGATCATTGATGACACCATGAGTCACAAACATCCAATCACTAAAACAACCCACTACTATCTGAAGAAGTGTCTCAACCCGAAACACCACCTCTTCCTTCTCTCCAGAGACGATGCCTGGTCCGTGAGTTATACCAGCATTTTGTGTCTATCTTAAAAGTTTCAAAGGTTTCAAAGGTCTTTTATTGTCACGTGTACCAATTAAGGTACAGTGATATGCGAATTACCATACAGCCATACTAAAAAAAAGCAACAAGGCACACAACTACATAAAAGTTAACATAAACATCCACCACAGTGGATTCCATACATTCCTCACTGTGATGGAAGGCAATCGTCCAATCTTCTTCCTCTTTATTCTCCCGTGGTCGGGGCAGTCGAACCATCCATTGGGGCGATCGAAGCCGTCGCAGCCAGAAGTCGAACCCCCCGCATCGGGGTGATCGAATCTCCTGCGGCTTGGAGCTCCCGGAGTCGGTCTCTAACTAGACCATGAGCTCCACGATGTTAAAGTCCGCAGGCTCCCGAGGTCAAATCCCCGATAGGGATCGGGGGTTCGCAATGATAAGTCTGCAGGCTCCCGAAGTCGGTCTCCAGCAAAGGCGATGTTAGGCCGCAGTGCGTACGGCGATACGATATGGAAAAAAAATTGCATCTCTGTCGAGGTAAGAGATTAAAAAAGCTTTCCCCAACCACCAACCCCCAACCCCCAACCCCCCTCCCCCCAACCATCACATAAAGCAAGCTAAAGAACGCTAAAAACATACATTTAACACATCCTATAAAAACAATAAAGAAGGAAGGGCAGACAGACTGTTGGCGAGGCAGCCACTGCTGGCGCCATCCAGTGGAATCTTTGGTGCAAACCAGCATCTGCAGTTCCTTCCTACGTATTCTACTATCATGCTCTTTTTATCCCTTCATGATGACCTCTTCCACAGCTAACAATGGACCATTGTGGGCGCCACCTTTCTTGTGTCATCGGTATCAGCTGTGATTTGTTCTGTATCTTTCCATACCTCCTGTTTTCCTCTCACCTAATTGTCCATCTGAAGAAGGGTCTCGACCCAAAACATCACCTATTCCTTTTCTTCAGAGGTGCTGCCTGACCCGCTGAGTTATTCCATCTTTTTGTGTCATTTGTCTCGTATTCCCATTTACGAGAATTATCCAAGGAATGAGTGAGTTAACATATGATGAGCATTTGATGGCACTGGGCCGCTACTCATTGGAGTTTAGAAAGATGAGGGGGGACCTCATTGAAACTTACCGAATAGTGAAAGGTTTGGATAGAGTAGATGTGGAGAGGATGTTTCCACTAGTGAGAGAGTCTTGGACCAGAGGTAATAGCCTCAGAATAAAAGGACATTCCTTTAGGAATGAGATGAGGAGGAATTTCTTAAGTGAGAGGTTGGTGAATCTGTGGAATTCATTCCCACAGAAGTATTGGAGGCCGTCAATGGATAATTTTAAGGCAGAGATAGATAGATTATTGATTAGTAAGGGTATCAGGGATTATGGGGAGAGAGCAGGAGAATGGGGTTGAGAGGGAATGATAGATCAGCCATGATAGAATGGCAGAGTTGATTGAAGGGCTGAATGGCCTGTCAGCAATCACTTATAAACTATCTCTACTATCCCCATCTGTCTCTTATTGCCAAGCTAATTTTTGATCCAATTTGCAAACTTGATCTAGATTCCATGGGCCCTAACCTTTTGTGGGATATTGTTAAAAGCCTTACCTATGTCCATGTAAACCACAAATACTGCACTGTCCCCATCAATACACATTGTTATCTCCTTAAAAAATCCAATCAGATTGGTCAGACTCAAAGAAATGATGGATGGAATCACTCTGGGGTGAGATATCGCCCATAATATTTCCATTTTGAATACTTACTCAGGGCTTCATTTTTTTTTGTTATGGCAATTGTAAAATTGTCATTTTTGTCTTCTCATTCCGGCTATGTCAAATGAATTGTAAAAGACTATCGTACTGTACGTCACACAGACCCGCAATTTTTGTGATATTTCTCAATTTGTGAGAAACAATTGCTCTGACGAACCACTTTGTTTATGCACAGTTCAAATATTTGGTGCTTTGTAAAAAATGTTTGCTGTATGCCATGCAATCTAAATAAACCCATCAGTCCTTCTCCCCACGTCTAGTCTACTGGGAATCCTAGCATTCTGCTTTTGTTAACGGCAACATTTTATTTAATAGTGGTTAGAACGGTATTTTTTTCCCCTGTCACATGGGCCGCAGAACCGGGGGAGCTGGGGTGTCTGCAGCCCCTCCACTTTTTTAGCGAGACATGCTTCATAACCCGAAATTATCCGCCCGTAGGCGTATTTTTCTCTTCTTCTGAGGACCTCCGACATCCAGAATCTCAGAACAAGCATACAGTGAGCATGGCAAAACCACAACCAGCCGTGGCGGAAACCAACTGCCTCCCTAAAACCCTCCTTCCCCTCCGCTCAACGGCCAATCACAATGCGGTTCACAGTCTAGATATGGGGCAGTGAACGAAGCGCTGTGATTAGCTGCCGAGTGGAAGGGGGGGAGAATGGGCCCCGAGAGAGAGAGTCGGTCCCAAGAGAGAGAGAGGGAGGGAGTCGGCCCCGAGAGAGAGAGAGAGAGAGAGTCGGCCGCGAGAGAGAGAGAGCGAGCCGGCCCCGAGAAGGAGGGAGAGAGGGAGAGAGAGAGTCGGCCCCGAGAGAGAGAGAGAGAGAGAGAGAGAGAGAGAGAGGGGGGGGTGATGGGGGATATATCCCCCACTTTTTGAGGTGGGGGGTGACCTGTATTCCTAAGTTTTTGGAGGTCGAGCAACAACAAAAAATAATAATTGTGCCACCCTCCCATACCCTTCCCCCGCTCGGTCGCTCCGCTCCCTCACCGGGTACGCCTGAGGCCGGTGATTAGTGATCGCTCAGCCCCCTGCTTTCAAAAACGTTCCGCGGCCCCTGTGTCAGACATCAACATTTGGAAATCAACAAGCAAATTGATTTTAAATATTAATCCCCAGTGCTGGTGATCAGTAAAGTACAACAAGCATTAGAGATAATCATTCATTGAGCTCGTCCCAAATGTCTTCTATTGTTAAAATGTTTGTGTCACAATTTGTATTAGTAAAGATTAGAATGATATGATTTCATTAATCTTTCAGGGCAAATCAAGTGGAAATTTGCCATTTAACATCTTTTGGTAGCACTGTGGTGCTAACAAATCATTGATTTTCATAAGAAAATGCAGAAATAGATCCACCAAGCCAAATTACCCCAAACATTCAATTGGAACTTTCTCATGATATTCCAAATTCCTCTTTCCCTAGAAGTGTAAATTGATTGTATTGAGTATCCACTGACTATTGCCCACATTTTAATGCCTGTTTGTTTACAGAATGTTCCTGCTATCCAGCACAAATCCACGCGACCCTACTGGACTACCATAAGTCTCAGATCATGGCATTTGTCTGATAAACATTGGAATGACTTGTAAACTACTAGCAACATTAGAAAGTGATAAATCCAAACTTAAACCTAAACCAGAGTTCACAGTGTGAAGGGAAAGATTTAAAATGAACCCAAGGGGCAGGTTTTTCACATAGGTATAGGTTTAGGTTTAACATTGTCACGTGTATTTAGGTACAGCTGAAAAGTTTTGTTTTGCATGCTATCCAATCGCTCAGATCTTCATAATCATAATCATAATCATAATCATACTTTATTAGCCAAGTATGTTTTGCAACATACAAGGAATTTGATTTGACATACAGTCATACCAATAAAAAGCAACAGAACACACAAAATACAATTTAACATGAACATCCACCACAGTGACTCCTCCACATTCCTCACTGTGATGGTAAGTATTCAAAGTTCAATCTCTCCCTTCATTGTCCTCCAGCGGTCGTGGGCCTCTAACCTTCCGTTGACGGGACCATCTTGCTCCCGTAGTCAGCGGCGGGCCTCCTCATCAGGGCGATCAAGCTCCTGCATCGGGAGGGGGAGGGAGGGGAATCTCAGCTCCCCCGCGCCGGGCGATCTTACCCGGGTCAGGGCTCGTCGAACATCATGCGGGTTTTGGAGCTTCCCGACGACGGTCTCAACCCAAGACTGCGAGCTCGTTGATGTTAAAGTCCGCAGGCCGCGGTTGGAGCGTCGATACCAAGCAAGGAATTGGCTCTGATGGTAAGTCCACGCCCCGTGGTGAGGCTCAAATTCAGTCCCGAGCAAGGCGTCTAGCTCCACGATGTTAGGTCGCAGAGCAACTGGAGATGCGATCCGTAAAACAAATGCATCTCCGGCAAGATAAGAGATTGAAAACAATTTCCCCCGACCCCACCCCCCACATAAAACAAACATAAGGTTTTACTAGGGAATGAAGTAGATGAGGTAGATAGACACAAAATGCTGGAGTAACTCAACAGGACAGGCAGCATATCTGGGGAGAAGGAATGGGTGATATTTTGAGTTAAGACTCTTCTTCAGACTGGTTAGGGATAAGAGAAACGAGAGATATAGATGATGATGTAGTGAGATAAAGAACAGTGAATGAAAGATATGCAAAAAAGTAACAATGATAAAGGAAACAGGCCATTGTTAGCTGTTTGTTGGGTGAAAATGAGAAGCTAGTGTGACTTGGGTGGGGAGGGATGGAGAGAGAGGGAATGCCTGGGTTACTTGAAGTTAGAGAAATCAATATTCATACCAGTGGGCTGTAAGCTGCCCAAGCAAAATATGAGATGCTGTTCCTCCAATTTGCATTTAGCCTCACTCTGACAATGGAGGAGACTGAGGACAGGTAGGACTGTGTAGGAATGGGAAGGAGAATTAAAGTGTTTAGCAATCAAGAGATCAGGTAGGTTCAGGCAGGCTGAACGAAAGTGTTTAAACCAGCATCTGCAGTTCCTTCCTACACTGATGAGGTGGATAGTAGCTCAGGACCGCTGTGTAGTTGTTGATAGGATGGTTCAGTTGCCTGCCTTCTCCCTATAACCCCTGACAGCCTTTCTATTCTTGTGCTGTCTGATCATTTATACACATGTTGGAAACATTTTAATTTTAAATCCACCTCTGCAACTACTGCCTAACATTCGCAACATAATATTAAACTATTCAAAAATTACCTTTCAAAACAAACCTGGCAAATTGTAGAAGTTAAATATTTGAAAGGTGAAGGTTATTATCAGTGGGCCCTTTAAAAATAAAGCGCTTGCAAAGAATTGTTTAGTTTCTGGAAACTTCTGCTGATATATTTGTTTAAACAATGAATGTTAGTACAGGGTGGAGCAGTGATTAGTAAATTGTCCTTCGGGACTTATTTTGAACTGAGCCCAGAATCATTATCCTTAAGCCATGGTTACATTGTGCTCCAGCCAGGGGCACTAAGGACTCCTGCAGACAGTGTAATAATATACATTTGCTTCATTCCCCAGTCAAACACTGTGAGCATCTTACAGCATTGGCAGTCAGAAAACTGGTGGCATGAGGCTTGATTCCCTGTAGGTAAACTACCTGATCTAACTAATTAGCCCCACTTCCTGCTCTTTCTCTGCGTGTTTTCCAAGAAATAAAAATGAATTTAGAACTTAGAACATAGAACAGTACAGCACAGGAACAGGCCCATAATATCTGTGTCGAACATGATACTAAGACCAACTCTTATCTAGTCATAGAGTTATGATGCGTGGAAACAGGCCCTTCGGCAAAACATGCCCACACCGACCGACATGTCCCATCTACACTAGTCCCATATCCCTCTAAACCTGCCCTATCCAAGTACCTGTCTGATTGTTTCTTCAAATGTTGCAATAGTCCCTGCCACAACTACCTCCTCTGACAGCTCATTCCATGCACCCACCACCCTTTGTGTGAAAAGTTATCCCTCAGATCCCTATTAAATGTTCCCCCTTCACCTTAAACCTATGTCACAGGGAGAATGTACGAACTCTGTACAGACAGAACTCATAGTCAGGATCAAACCCAGACCCCCCGGTGCACTAAGGCATCAACTCTACCTTTGTGCCAACATCCCACCCTAATCTGTCGATGGGCCATGCAACAAGATGCCATAGAGGAAGGACGATAGCATCACCAAGTAAACTATAAAAACAAATGGTAAAAATCCACAGTTTGGGACCCTGTCACCGCGTAGGTTTTCTTCAGTTGATCCAGTTTCCTTCCACAGTTCAAAAACAACAGGTTTGTAAGGTTAAATAGGCTTTAGTAAAAAGTTGTAAATTGTCCCTAGAGTGTAGGGTAGTACTATTGCATGTCTAGGGTACTAGAGTAGTATTAGTGCATGTCTAGGGTACTAGAGTAGTACTAGTGCATGTCTAGGGTACTAGAGTAGTATTAGTGCATGTCTAGGGTACTATAGTACTAGTGCATGTCTAGGGTACTATAGTACTAGTGCATGTCTAGGGTACTATAGTACTAGTGCATGTCTAGGGTGTAGGGTAGTACTAGTGCATGTCTAGGGTACTAGAATAGTACTAGTGCATGTCTAGGGTACTATAGTACTAGTGCATGTCTAGGGTACTAGAGTAGTACTAGTGCATGTCTAGGGTACTATAGTACTAGTGCATGTCTAGGGTGTAGGGTAGTACTAGTGCATGTCTAGGGTACTAGAATAGTGCTAGTGCATGTCTAGGGTACTATAGTACTAGTGCATGTCTAGGGTACTAGAGTAGTACTAGTGCATGTCTAGGACCTGGTGGGCCAAAGAGCTTGTTTCCGCGCAGTATCTCTAAACTCTAAATGACCAACTGTTAAAAGATATGCCACACACCTGACCCATGTGCATAATTCAAAGACAACATGAAGATTTGCTGTTAGACAAAAATGCTGGAGAAACATGCAAACATTGAGATTTGCATCCTGTCCTGTATAAACAGCTCAGATAATGTTAACCAAATATGGGGAAAAGGTTTAGCCTAAGACACGACGTTTTGACTAACTGCCTGCTGGCTAAACCTAATGGTGCCTCACCACATGTGCGTGTTCCTGCAGTGGTAATAAATGCAAGCATCAAAATGTTTATAATGTCAAGGTGCAATAGCTGGCTAAAACTAATCAAACCCTGGACCCCCTAATGCTCCAGTTTAACTGACAGTACCTTGAAGCAAATTCTTGTGAAATAGTAGATTTTCCTGATTTGCAACAAATATGAACTACAGGCCAACCATAGAAAAAATATACATAAAAAAGATTTATGTCCTGTTAAACTCCATGAAGCACAAATTTATAAATATTTGCAAGCAAGTCAAGTCTGCTGACGTCCAGATTTAAGGGCAGCTTTTATTGATTTTGGTCCTGATTTATTTTTCCAAAGGATGGTTTCAGTCAGGATAGTTTATCCAAATTATCTCTTTTAGAAAACAGCAACCAGATTACCTGGAAGACCTGCTGGTCTGTGCAGTTGCAAAATTTAAACCTCATTCATTGATTGTGCAGTTTCAGTTTTTTTTGTAAATTGCTAATTATTCGCATTGGGACTACCAACCTGATGTGGTTTTTTTAAACCTGATTGAAATGAAGCAAACATTCCACAGTTTAATTACATCTCATCGTGAACACAAGAAACCATTTGACAAGTTACTTTTTTTCTGCACTTTTCTTTGTAGCTGAAACATCAAGCGAACCTTTCAGATTTGCAGCCATAAATGAGCTGGGTTATTGACATATCAACCCATCAAATTGGACTCTGCCATGCCACGAATTGACAATGTAAATTTGTTTGGATTACATGCAATGTTTGGAAATCAGAAAGTTCACTGCAACCACCAGAAAAAGGCAGATATTTTAAACCTGTTCAAATTTGGCCTGATGCGTTATTTTAACCGAGACTTTAAAAGTTCTCAGACAGGGAAGGTTGTAGATTAAACGGTGTAATGATAAATGCTACAACAATAACTTTGCATACATTGGCGTAGTGGCTTGATAGATAGATGTTGGCCTTGCAAAGTTTTAGACTTTATTTTCGAGGTACAGCGTGGAAACAGGCCCTTTGACCCACCGAGTCCTCGCCGAGCAGCGATCACCTCGTACACTAGCATTATCCTACACACTGGGGACCAAGCCAAAGCCAAAGCAAACCTGTACGTCTTTGGACTGTGGGAGGAAACCCACGTTGACACAGAGAGAATGTAAAACTCTGTGCGGACTCTGGTGCTACAAAGGTAACAAACCTACCGCTGCATTGCTGTGCCCCCCTAAGGTAGACTTTCAATTTCAAGATAAAAATATTCTTACCTCTTGGTGAAGATGGACGGCTTGATCAAGGTTCTATCTCTAAAGCCTAAAGTTTAGTTTAGTTAAGAGATATACTGTGGAAACAGGCCTTTTGGCCCACTGAGTCCATGCCGACCAATGATCACACGTACACTAGTTCTACGTTATCTCAGTTTTGCATCCTGCACACAAGGGGCAATTTACAGAAGCCAATTGACGTACAATTGACGTACAAACCTGCACATCTTTGGAATGCGAGGAAACCGGAGCACCCGGAGAAAACCGACGAGATCACAGACAGAACCCATAATCAGGACCGAGCCACGGTCTCTGGCGCTGTAAGGCAGCAACTTTACCGCTGGGATACTGTATCTAGATAGATGTGACAATAAGGTGACTATTGAACTATGGAGTCATTGAATCTACAGGTTCATCCTGTTCAACTTGTGTGCCCATAAGTATAAGGCAGAAACAAGGCAGACCATTGGTAAGACTTCAAACTATTGGCAAAGATTGTACCCATATACCCAGGTGATCTCTTTCTTGACCAATCGCATCACTTAATATCAATAAGACACACATCACCGTCTCTGTGCCACGTTGATTGATTGATTGATTGAATGAAAGATCATCTTGGAAACAGTTCCCTCTGCCCACCGAGTCCGCATCGACCATCGATCACCCGTCCACACCAGCTCAATGCCATCACAATCTCCCATGCATGTTTAACAATAGGAAAATAACTACAGAAAATCATTGACTGTATATTTCAGGTGGAAGGGCGTAGTAGGAAAGTGATCAAGTATGCATGTGGGATACCGGACTTTGTAATGGGGCTATGAGACCATTGACAAGGTCCCGCTGAACCATAACAAATTACTGGTTAGACCCGGGCCTGAATTGTATGTGCAATTCTGGAAAGTCTATTCAACAAAATATGTCAAAGTCAGTGCAAGTTTTTTACAAGAGGGTGGGTGTCTGGAGTGAGCTACTGTGGGGTATTGGTGGAGGCAAATACGATAGAGGTGTTTATGAGGCTTTTAGATTGGCGTGTGGATATGCTGTGAATGGAAGTATATGGATGATATGTAGGCAGATGAGATTACTTTATCTTGGCATTATGTTCAGCACAGACAGACTGTGCCTATTCCTGTGCTGCAGGGACGTGCGGTCAGGGGAGGCAGGGGAAGCAGAGCCTCACCTGTCATACTCCCAATGAAAATAGCTGTTAAGAAAAGTAAAGAAAAATAATTATAAAAAATAAATATAAAGATGTTTCCACTGATCTGTTATAAATGTCATTTTTATATGAATCTAATCATTTTTTTATAGTAAAAATCGCAAAATTTTCGTAACTGCTGCAAATACATGATGGAGAGATGAGAGGTGAGGCAGCGGCGAGCTGAGCCTCCCCTCTGATTGCGCAACCCCTTAGAAACTGCATGGAGCGCAGGCAATAAGCGTGTGCATGTTACCATCTCTATGTATGTCACCAAAGTAATGTGTGTAAACCCCTTCATTACATGTCCTTACCTTCCATAGTCCAGGTAACATATTTCACATATAAAGATATTAAATTTGTGCTCGCTGATCTCACATAAAACTGCATTGAAAAAGCTCCAGGGGAGGCAGCGATCAATCTGCCTCACAAGGGGCGTGTCTTGAGCCCAATGGAGGAAGAGCGAGCGTCAATTACGTAGCTCACGTAATTGACGCTGCCTCACTCTCCCTCCACATTAGCTAGCATCAGCAGCGGCGGCGCAGACCAAAGATCATGGAGCGGAGCAAGATACGCCACTTGGGAAGGTAAACTTTGTCGGTACATTAGAAAATTATTAGATTAAAAAAAAATAGATCTATACTTATCACAATAATAAAATCATCATTTTTGTACTTCTGTACATTTTTGTTTAGTTCATTTAAGGCCGGAGTCTCCAAAATATGGCCCACGGGACACATCAGGCCCACCACCTGATTTTTCAAGCTCAGATTCGAGTCGGGGAACGCGGCGGTCCGGGGCTGCTCTTAGTGTTGTTACCGGTTAGATCCCTCGAATTGTCAGAGCCGAGACATCACTGGGACGCAGTGAAGAAGGGTGCAATGGTGTGGTGGGGGGGGGGGGGTTCGGCGGCGGTCAGAATGGGACGGCTGCGGGTTATAACGTGCCATCGTTCCTCTCTCCCTTCTCTCTCTCTCCCCATTCTCTCTCTCCCCATTCTCTCTCTCTCTCCCCGTTCTCTCTTTCTCTCCTCTCTCTCTCTCCCCATTCTCTCTCTCTCTCCTTTCTCTCTCTCTCTCTCTCTCTCTCTCTCTCTCTCTCTCTCTCTCTCTCTCTCTCTCTCTCTCTCTCTCTCTCTCTCTCTCTCTCTCTCTCTCTCTCTCTCTCTCTCTCTCTCTCTCTCTCTCTCCTCTCTCTCTCTCTCTCTCTCTCTCTCTCTCTCTCTCTCTCTCTCTCTCTCTCTCTCTCTCTCTTCTCTCTCTCTCTCTCTCTCTCTCTCTCTCTCTCTCTCTCTCTCTCTCTCTCTTCTCTCTCTCTCTCCCTTCTCTCTCTCTCTCTCCATCCCTTCTCTCTCTCTTGATCTCTCCCTCTCTCTCTCTCTTCTCTCACTTCTCTCTCTCTCCCTCCTCTTCTCTAACCCTCCCTCCCAGCCACGGCTCCACCCCTCTCTCTCCTCGGGGAGACGCGGTGATCAATACAGGGAGGGCCTGGCCACTGATACAAGCCAGTGCCTCCCCAGCCATTGACCTCACCGCACGTCACTGCTGTGCTGTACCTTTCTATATTCTATGATCTAAAATATATAGGAAAGGTGTGGCATCTTAATGCCAGTGAAAAATAACTTCACTAGGTGAGGAGATTTGATGAGGTTGGATTATTCTCCTCCAGGGATGGGGAGGCCAAGATAATCAAAATTACAATGTTTTGTTGCTGGACAAAGAAGAGAGTAGGGACAGTAACCAAGAAAGGAAATGGTTGAATGTAGAAACAAAGAACTGCAAATGCTGGTTAACGCACAAAAGAGGTCTGAAGAAGGGTCTCGACCAGAAACGTCACCTATCCATGCTCTCCAGAGATGCTGTCTGACCTGATGAGTTACTCCAGCTAATTGTGTCTATCTCCATAAAGTGCCCTGTAAAAGGCCTGTCCCACTTGGGCAACCTAATCCGCGAGTTCTGGCGAGTTTGCCCTCGACTCATACTCGCAGCATGGTCGACACGAGGTCGTAGGAGGTCTTAGTAACTCTCCTTCATGCTCAAGAGTGGTCTCCGCGTACTTAAGGCCTCAGCTAGGTCACGGCGTTTTTTTCAATATGTTAAGAAATGCCCGCAAGTAAAAAGGTCGCCATGGAAAAAATCGATACTTTTTTTACTCGTAGGGTTAGTCATAGTAGGTCGTAGCAGGTCGGCATGTTAGTCATAGGTAATCAAGGGCAGTCGAAGGTAGTCGTAGATAGTCTTCATCATAGTCAAAGGGAGGTCGAAGGAAGATCGATGGAGGTCGTCTTCACTCTCCACTATTCGGTGTCCAATTTTTCCGAAGTTAGTCGTAGCTAGTCGTAGCTAGTCGAAGCTGGTCTTCAATATAGTCGAAGGAGGTCGAAGGAGGTCTTCTGCACAGTCAAAGGAGGTCTTCAACATGTCATTTTTTCAAACTCTTCTAAACTCGCCAATTAGGTCGCCCATGTGGGACAGCCCCTTAAGGAAAAATTGATTTCTTTTCCACATTGAGGATGTTTTTGTTCTGAAAACTTGTTCCTTAAAGAGGAGTGGAAACGTGTTCTAAAGAAACTTTCAAAAGGCTATGAAACGTGTACTTTGAAAGCATTCCATGAAAAGAAGTGGATTAAATGGAGGTGCTTTATTTCAAAATGTGATTGTTTAACTCTGGGACAATGCCCACTTACTTATCTATCATGCGTGGAGGTTGGAGCTGTTGGTGCCAGCTGCAGAGGTAGTAGAGGTTGGTTAACTGGATATGGAATGAGGTTAACCAGCAGGTAGGGGTAAATGCCTTGGTGCTAATCACTTCTGTGAACTTCAATCCAAGGATAGCAAATGTTGCATAATTCTGAACAGGTCACGATAAAAGGATGAAGTAATAATGCAAGGTAGGTGATGTTTTTCATTTTCAGATTTCTTTTTCACATGGGTGGTGAAGTCATTGCCAAATCTGTCTCTATCCCCATCAATTACTGAAACTTGAATAGCACTGGAGAAGTGATTTGACTTCAAAGTGAATTGATTTGCTAAATGCAGTTGTTGCTGCCAAAGAAATAGCCCGTAGAATTAATGGCTAATTTTGCAGAGGCTTTTACATTCAAATGAAATTTTCCGGTTTTTGGCATCGGTTCAAATCTCATTGTGTTTTTACTCCTGCCGACTCTGAGACAGTTCAAAACCTCATGTTCCTGCAGATTTGTTTTTAATTAGGGTACTTTGCATAGGTTATGTTGGGGTAAGACTGCTCCTAACTTGGAAAGAATTGCTCACTTCTGAGTGCAGTGTCTTCCCCCATTCCTTCCTACTGCCGAGCCCAATTCCAATAATTCACTTCTCACTTGCCAGGCTTTGTCCCATCCTGACCTCTTTTCCAGCTTTCTCCCCCCTACTACATCAGTGTGAAGAGGGGTCCCGACTCGAAATGTTGCCTGTCCATGTTCTCCAGAGATGCTGCCTGACCCGTTGAGGTCCTCCAGCATTTTGTCCCTTTCGGTAAACCAGCATCTGCACTTACTTGTGTCTACATTTTGTTTTTGTTTCACCTCTTGCCTTTGTCCAACCATCTGCCAATTAAACCCACCCCCCCATCTCCTGTATCCACCTTTCATTTGTTAGGTTTTGCCCTGCCCCCCACCACTTTTGAAGCTTTCTCCCCCCCTGCCCCCCCCCCTCCCCACACACAATTACTTTGAAGAAGGGTCTCGATCCAAAACATCGCCCATCCACGTTCTCCAGAGATGCTGCCTGACCCACTGAGTTACTCCAGCACTTTGAATTGTTTTTCCAGTAATTCACAGCTCATTGATCTTCTGGCAGAGAATGCTTCGGTTAAAAAATTCTTGCTTCACCTAATTCAATTGTCCTACCTAAAATCAACAACCTGTGATTAAAACATCAAAGGAATAGTTGATCATTTTTGGCATACATACAAATGCACATTGAACCACACACAGATTGAGTTTACTTTCATTAAAATCATTGACATTTTAATTTCCTGTTAAATTTCCCCTCCTGTTTAAATCAAACATATTGTGGATGAAAAGGAACAACTTTGGCGATTCCCTTTTCATGCATTCATTTTTTTTTCTCTCTCTTGTAGTCTTCTCACCTCACAAGTTTAAAACTATGAGATTCATTTACTGAACCACTTGCAGCTTTGCTCGTCTTCCCTGTAATTTTAAATGCCTCCTTATTGTTTCTCCCTCGTCTTTCCTGGCCTCATTAATGTGGTTGAAATGTTTTGGCTGCTGATGTTCATCTAACACCAACTTCTAGCAACCACCAGCTGATAAGAAATAAAAGCAACAGTCATCTCAATTTCAAGTGCTACTTACGTGATGAGGGGTGTTCTTATAGAGGTGTTTATGGTCATGAGAGGAATAGATAGGGTCGCTCAACAGAGTCTTTTATCCAGAGTAGAGGAATCAAGAACCAGAGAACAGGTTTAATGGGAGAGGGGAAAGATTTACCAGGAACCTGAGCGGCAACCTTTCCCACACAGAGGTTGGTGGATGTAGGGAATGAGCTGCCAGAGGAGGTTTTTGATACAGGCGCTGTAACAACATTAAAAGGCCTTTAGATGAAAGGAAATGAAGGGATTTGCATGGATGGGAAAGGTTTAGATGGATATGGGCCGCACATGGGCAGGTGGGACTAGTGTAGATGGGCATGTTGGTCGGCTTTGGCAAGTTGGACTTATGGACCTGTTTCCATGCTGTCTGATTCCGTGATTATGGGTCTGATGGGAAACTGATCACTTCTTGTCCATTGCTGCTGGAACTGTGACAAGGACTTCTGGGACTGGGAATTCTAAAGCAGCACAGTAACAAAGCTGGTAGAGCTGTTGCCTCACAGATGTGATGGCCCAGGTGGAATAGTGATGCTCAGGTGTGGAATATGCATGTTCTCACTGAAGAAAGCCACACAAACACTGTGAATGCTTCTATCTACGCATCTACCGACTACACAAACATCGACTAAAGCCCAGAAAGTGGCATCCAGGCAGGTACTTGCACGTTATTAGAAGCCACTGTCCCTGTCTGACCAATACTGCACAAGGGCTTCAGTGATAGTGTTGTTGGCCCTTGTGCAAATTGCAATCATTCCTTTTGTTTACAGTTTACTTTTTACTGACTGAAATAAAAATTTGCAGATGCTAAAAATCTGAAACAAAAATAGAAAATGTTCGAAATACTCATCGTCAAGCACCATCCAAGGGCAGGGAAACAGGAGTTCTTCTAATATTTGTATTCTCTTTTTTCTTTTGAAATTAGATTGCATAACATAACAAATATGTAGCTCGACACAAAGTGCTGGCGTAACTCAGTGGTCAGTCAGGCAGCATCTCTGGAGAAAAAAGATGGGTGACGTTTCAGGTTGGGACCCTTCTTCAAACTGGTCTTTCTACACAGATATGTGGCTATGTGATTCAAATTCAAGCTGCAATCGTCTATTCAAACGGTTGAAGGCTTCTATTCTGTTCAGGGCAATCTTCCAATCAGTTTTGGTCAACGATCATGGACAGGATGAGTTTCTGATGATTAACCTCCATGGATTTTTGAGGATAGCACCAGCATCCTGGGCCAGATAGGCTGCATCCCAGAGTACTTAAGGAAGTAGCTCCAGAAATAGTGGATGCATTAGTGATAATTTTTCAAAACTCTTTAGATTCTGGAGTAGTTCCTGAGGATTGGAGGGTAGCAAACGTAACCCCACTTTTTAAGAAGGGAGGGAGAGAGAAAACGGGGAATTACAGACCAGTTAGTCTAACATCGGTAGTGGGGAAACTGCTAGAGTCAGTTATTAAAGATGGGATAGCAGCACATTTGGAAAGTGGTGAAATCATTGGACAAAGTCAGCATGGATTTACGAAAGGTAAATCGTGTCTGACGAATCTTATAGAATTTTTCGAGGATGTAATTAGTAGAATCAAATACACAGGACAAGATGTTAAGAAGTCCCTTGTGCCATTAGGTGGGGAGCATTTCACGACATTCGTTGATTGTTGAGAGTGGTAGACGCTCAACATCGGGGGGGGTGGGGGGGAGGTAACCTTCAGGACAGTTGGGCACAGGACACATCATCAGTAGTGTACTCTTGCATCACTGGGTGTTTCGGCCTTTTAACACTATACACCCTCCACAAGGGCGGCCCGCTGCAGGATGATCAACCCTCAGCGCATGTCCCGTGTCAAACCGTCCCAAAGATTCACCCCGACATACTTGGGGCCCAGCATGGGTCTTTCCGCTTGAGCCAAATCCACCGGCTGCTTCTTTCAGCCGCCTCTGAGAGTGATCTTATGGTCTTCCGCAGAGCCTGACCGTGGATTCCAAGCTCCTTCAGCAGTCTGATGGTAGATGACGCAACAAATCCTCTGCATCCCACTTCAACTGGATAGACTTTGGTGTTCCAGCCACGCTGCGTTGCCTCTGCTGCAAGCTCTGCGTAGCGCAGCTTCTTACGCTCATAGGCCTCCTCAACAGAGTTCTCCCATGGAACTGTGAGCTCTATGATGTAAGCAGTCTTCTGTGAAGGGGACCAGAACACCAAGTCTGGCCTGAGGGTGGTGGAAGCAATTTCAGGTGGAAAAATTAGTTGTCGGCCGATGTCTGCCAGCATCCTCCAGTCACGGGCCCTGCATTGGCTTCCTTCTTCTGATCTGGTGGAAGGAAGTTTAGAAGTTTTCTGTCCTTCTCGGACAAAGGTTATTACCCTTAGGGGAGGGGGGTTGCTTGCTCTCGGAGGCAAGGACTTGGTCGCACACCGCCTGTTCTCAAGGGCTGATGCCAGGCTTTTTAGTACCTGATTATGCCGCCACGTGTATCTCCCTTGCGTGAGGCTGGTCTTGCAGCCTACCATGATGTGTTTGAGGGTCGCTGGAGTTGGGCAGATGGCACAGGTTGGATCCTCGCCGTACCACTGATGGAGGTTCTTTGGTGATGGAAGCACGTCATATGTCGCTCTGATGATGAAGCTGATCTTGCTTGCTTCCATTTCCCATAGTTCTTTCCAGCTGATCTTCCTCCGCTCCACACCTTCCCACTGCATCCATTGCCCCTGCTTGGCAAGAGAGACCGCCTTTGCACTTCTTGCGGCCTCCTCCTGTCGCCGCACCTCCTCAACCACCAACGTCCTCCGCTCTGATGTTGTGGCCTTTCGCCAAGTTGGTTTACTTGTCGTAAGGCCAAAGCCTCCTCTTCCCTGCTGGACTTGCCCCACTATGTCTTTGTGCCTCAGGGCTGATGAAGCTTGCTGTACTGCATCAGATGGTGTCCACTTCCGGCCAGTTGCTAGGGGCGGCGCAACAGCACTGATGATCTTGTCTCTAGAGTCCCTCAGTGTCATCTGGAGTCTTACTTTAGAACACTTATATTCCTCTGTTAGACTAGTGAGAGGTAGTTCCAGGACCCCTTTGCCATAGAGGCCGATGTTAGTTAGACATCGTGGGACACCGAGCCATTTCTTCACGTATGAAGTTATGGTTCGCTCCATTTTTCGAGGATGTAATTAGTAGAGTGGATAGGGGAGAACCAGTGGATGTGTTGTATCTGGACTTTCAGAAGGCTTTCGACAAGGTACCACATAAGAGATTAGGATACAAACTTAAATCACACGGTATTGGGGGTTCAGTATTGAGTAGGAGTAAACGGGTTCTTTTCACAATGGCAGGCAGTGACTAGTGGGGTACCGCAAGGCTCAGTGCTGGGACCCCAGCTATTTACAATTTATATTAATGAACTGGATGAGGGAATTGAAAGCAACATCTCCAAGTTTGCGGATGACACTAAGCTGGGGGGCAGTGTTAGCTGTGAGGAGGATGCTAGGAGACTGCAAGGTGACTTGGATAGACTGGGTGAGTGGGCAAATGTTTGGCAGATGCAGTATAATGTGGATAAATGTGAGGTTATCCACTTTGGTGGCAAAAACGGGAAGGCAGACTATTATCTAAATGGTGGCCGATTAAGAAATGGGGAGATGCAGCGAGACCTGGGTGTCATGGTACACCAGTCATTGAAAGTAGGCATGCAGGTGCAGCAGGCAGTGAAGAAAGCGAATGGTATGTTGGCTTTCATAGCAAGAGGATTTGAGTATAGGAGCAGGGAGGTTCTACTGCAGTTGTACAGGGCCTTGGTGAGACCACACCTGGAGTATTGCGTACAGTTTTGGTCTCCAAAGCTGAGGAAGGACATTATAGCCATAGAGGGAGTGCAGAGAAGGTTCACCAGACTGATTCCTGGGATGTCAGGACTTTCATATGAAGAAAGACTGGATAGACTTGGCTTATACTCGCTAGAATTTAGGAGATTGTGAGGGGATCTTATAGAAACGTACAAAATTCTTATGGGGTTGGACAGGCTAGATGCAGGAAGATTGTTACCGATGTTGGGGAAGTCCAGGACAAGGGGTCACAGCTTAAGGATAAGGGGGAAATCCTTTAAGACCGAGATGAGGAAAAACTTTTTCACACAGAGAGTGGTGAATCTCTGGATCTCTCTGCCACAGAGGGTAGTTGAGGCCAGTTCATTGGCTATATTTAAGAGGGAGTTAGATGTGGCCCTTGTGGCTAAGGGGATCAGGGGGTATGGAGAGAAGGCAGGTACGGGATACTGAGTTGGATGATCAGCCATGATCATATTGAATGGCGGTGCAGGCTCGAAGGGCCGAATGGCCTACTCCTGCACCTATTTTCTATGTATCTATGTATCTATGTATCCTGCTGCACTGAGTTGTTTATCCAAGTTTGAGAATCATTTTACCATCCCTACAGTGGTGCAGCGGTAGAATTGATGACTTACAGCTCCAGAGACCCGGGTTCTGACAATGGGTGTTGTCTGTATGGAGTTTGTACGTGGGCTTACTCCCACATTCCAAGGATGTATAGGTCAATTAGCTTCTGTACTGTGCCTAGTGTGTAGGTTTGAATTAGTGTATGGGTGATCGTTAGTCAGCATGGACTTGGTGGGCCGAAGGGTCTGTTTCCACACTGTATCGTTAAACTAAACAGAAACATTCCAGGTAAGGAGAGAGGAACGGAGTTAGGGTTCGTGTTAGGGGCAGGCACCAACCCCCCAAGCCTGTCTGACATACAAATAATTTATGTCTATCTTTGGTTTAAATCAGCATCTGCAGTTCCTTCCTACACAAATAATTCACATTGAATTTGACCCTCAACTCTTCTTCATGTCCAGTGATGCCCTTCCTTTACAACAATCCATTGAGTTCAGTCTTGAAAGTTCAAATTGTTGAGCCGGAGTTAATTCCGAATTCCCAAACCCTTTTGCACTTCACAATTTGACTTCTGAATGATTTAGTTTCCATTTTAAGATTGTGCCCTTGATCTGACCCAAGATGACAGTATGCTCAGAGTGTATGGAGACACGTGATGTATTAAATGTCTTGCTCTGGGCACAATGTCATGCATGACAATGCAACACGCCACTGAGCTGGTTTAAGGCTGTGATTAATGTGAAGGAGAGTATCTGCAGTCAACAATAATAAAAACTAAAGTTTCAAACTATCATGGCCAGTTAAGAGAGTCAAGAGTGTTTCATTGTCATATGTCCCAAAATGGAACAATGCAGTTCTTCCTTGCAGCAGCACAACAGATATGTAAACATAGTACTCTGTAAAACCCCTAATAAACAACAACAACAAAGTTCAATAAATGTATATTTGAGTTTAGTTTAGCGATACATTGTAGAACCAAACCCTTCTGCCCCTCGATTCCGCTCCGACCAGCGATCCCCAGACCCTAACACAAGTCGGCACCGTAGCGCAGCGATAGAGTTGCTGCCTTACAGCGCTTGCAGGGCTGGAGACCCGGGTTCGATCCTGACTACGTGTGCTGTCTTTACGGAGTTTTATGTTCTTGCCGTGACCACGTCTTCGGTTTCCGCCCACACTGCAAAGACATACAGGTGTGTAGATTAGTTGGCTTGGTATAAGTGTAAATTGTCCCTAGTGTGTGTAGGATAGTGTTAATATGTGGGGATCGTTGGTCGGTGTGTACTCAGTGGACCGAAGGGCCTGTTTCCATGCTGTATCTCTAAACTAAACTATCCTACACACACTAGGGACAATTTACAACTTTACCAAGCCAATTAGTCTACAAACCTGTAAATGTTGGAGTGTGGAAGGAAACGGGAGATCCCGGAGGAAACCCACACAAGTCACGGGAAGAACCTACAAACTCTGTACAGACAGCACCCGTAGTCAGGATCAGGTTGTAAGGCGGCAACTCTACCGTGCTGCCCAAAAAACAATAAAAACAATCTTGGTGATATTACTACTTGGAGCCTAGCCATCTGATTTTACTTCACTTGTCTCTCTCAGTGAAGAAAGCTTCACCTACTTCACAGTTTCTGCTTGAATGGAAGGTCATGTGACTCAATTTGAAGCACCTTGAACAGAAAATTAAAACATTCATCAATAGCTGAAAGATGAATGTTGAACAGCAAACAGTAACTGTTATGCATTTCCAACATGTTCAGTCAGTAAACTTCAATCTCTGTCATTCTCTGCAATTTTCTGTGAATTTTTTTATCATTTTACCTGAGTTTAATATTTTGTTCAAATATCCAAAATCGAAGACACAATTTTATTCTTCATTTATTTTGACCAAAAGCAGCATTCCAAACATTGTAAATTTATTCCATTAATAGGTGGTCTTATCCTGGATATCAGCAGCTACATATATTTATGAGTTCAAAGAAAATAAATTCATAGAATTTAAACCCAACACATAACCAACAATTGCTTATCAGCATTATCATACTGTTGAAGCTGTACAAAAGATAATGTGTACATTGACTGGTTTGAAATACGGTTCAATAAAAAAACATTAAAAGACGGTACATCCGTCTTCACATTAAAATAAATTATCTTTCCACTATCTTCACTGCTTCTAATGTTGACTTTATGTCATGATATGACTGAAAATATATTTTCATTTGAATTCTTGTTTCAAAATCTCTTTGATGGTTTATCTTCCAATTTGATGAGACATCCTTTCGTTAGACCCAGTTCATATTGAAAACTGGTCTTGAATAAATATTTGATTATTTCCTTATAAGTTTTATAGGTATCAGTTTACACTGAAATATGCATACTATACATCAGTAAGAATCATACTATACATAAGCACAATCATACTTTTAGTTTAGTTTAGTTTAGAGATACGGTGCAGAAAAGGGTCCTTCAGCCCATTGAGTCAGCGCCAACCAATGATCATCCTGCACTATCCTACACGCTAGGGGCAAATTACAATTTTAACCAAAGCCAATTAGCCTACAAACCTGCACGTCTTTGGAGTGTGGGAGGAAACTGGAGCACCCAGAGAAAACCCACACTTTCACAGGGAGAACGTGCAAACTCTGTTCAGACAGGACTCATAGTCACGATCAAACCTGGGTCTCTGGCGCTGTAAGGCACTGTATCACCCTCAGGTAGAGACCAGGACTAATCCTGCACAACTCCTGGTTCTTTGTTAGGTTTTGTAAAGTTAAGTGCCTATCACCTCCTCCTATGTCTTTTTGTTCTTATATTTCCAGTGTTTAATAAGGCAAGCTCTAGAAACCGTCTTAAACTGTGCACTGTATTTATACTATCGGACAGAAAATATTTATGGAGCTGTAAATGTGAAGAGTTATGGCTTAAGAACGTGGTTTGACAAAGGCCAAAAATAATACTTCTTTAGATCGCCACAATTTAACCAGGTGAATTGTGAGAGAACAGTATTTACTGCGCACTGTATGTTATCATTCTGAAATTGGGATCATTTGTACTTTCTGTCCACTGTAAGTGTGGGATTAATCATACTGGATACCATCTGGAGACATTTTTAGGGTTATAAAACCATACAGCACACTAAGAGGCCTTTTGGCCCAGCATGTCTATACCAACAAACTATCTGTTAAACATAGACACAAAAATGCTGGAGTAACTCAGTGGGTCAAGCAGCATCTCTGAAGAAAATGGTCAAGTGACATTTTGTGTCGTGCCCCGTTTTCAGACTGATTGCAGTGGAGAGCGGGGAAGAAAGACTGGAAGCGAAGAAACACATGAGAAATCGGGGCCGGCAACAGATGAGGGGTGCTTCCCTGATAGTCTGAAATTTGGATGGAGACAGATGTGAGCTCAAAAGGGATACATTGTTGCAAACTGTGGATCTGGTTAATGGACAATGGGGAGGAGGGCAGAAGGGCGGGGGGAGGGGGGGGGGGAGAGGGACGAGGGAGTTGGTTGTAGAAGTTAGCTAAAATGAGAGAATTAAATGTTCATGCTTTTGGTTTGTAAGATACCCAAGCAGAATATGAGGTACTGTTCCTCCAGTTTGCACGTGGCCACACTCTGGCAATGGAGGTGGCCCAGGACAGAAAGGTCAGTGTGGGAATGGGAAGGGGAGTTAAAGTGATTACCAACTGGGAGATCCAGTAGGGCCCAGCAGCCGAACGTCAGCGTTCAGTGAAACGGTTGCCGAGTCTATCTTTGGTAAAAACCAGCATCTGCAGTTATTATTATTATTATTATTAAACTTTATGTCAGACTCAAGGTCCAGACAAGAAATTACATTATATAAAATACATTGCATATAAAAAACACCATATAATACATTACTGTTTATAACAATCTATGCTAATCGCATTTAGCAGCACTTGATCCTAAATAGTCTTCTATGCTTTGGCAATTTTATTGCTCCTCCAGGTTCTTCTTAAATTTTGTGAGTCTTTGCCTCCATCACCCTCTCAGATAATGGGGTCCAAATGCCAACCACCCACTGGGGGAAAAAAAAATCTTCAGATTCCCTTTAAAAATGCTACTCCTCCCTCTGGTCTGAGACACCGCTGTCGAAGAGATGAGTTTCGTAATATCCACCTATTCCGTGCCTCCCAAAATGTTGTGTACCTCCATCAGGTTCTCCCTCAGCCTCCTTTGCTTCAGGGAAAACAAACCTGGCCTATCCAGTCTCTTTTCATAACCATGATATTCTGACCCAGGGAAAATCGTGAAGAATCTCCTCTGCACCGGAGATGTTCATGTACATGGTGAATCTTCACTAGTGAAGACCTTTCATGATATCATTCAGGTGCTCGGTGGCGCAGCGATAGATTTGCTGCCTCACAGCACCAGAGACCCGGGTTTAATCCTAACCCTGGGTGCAGTCTGAATGGAGTTTGCACGTTCTCCCTGTAATGTTGTGGGTTTTCTCCAGGTGCTCCAGTTTTCTCCCACATTCCATGAAGTGCAGGTTTGTTGGTTAATTGGCCTCTGTAAATTGCCCCTAGTGTGTAGGATGCAAACGTGGGATAACATGGAACAAGTGCATGAATTATCGATGGTCGGCGTGGACTTGGTGGGCTGAAGGGTCTGTTTCCATGCAGTATCTATAAACTAGACTAAGATGCTTTTAAACACTCCCCCTAATCTTATGCAACGTGCATTTAGCAATAGGAAGAAGTCCACAACAATGGAATTTTAATAACTAATTTGGTATATGCCATAACATTCCTGGCTGCTATTTTTGATTCTACTTTTGCTCACTTACAAGATGTAGAGTTGTTTTGGGAGCAGTGTGGCTAATAATGGACTGCCCCTCTGACACTCATTCAGAAGAAGGGTCTTGACCCGAAACGTCGCCTATTCTTTTTCTCCAGAGATACTGCCTGTCCTGCTGAGTTACTCCAGCTATTTGTGTCTATTTGCGGTTTAAACCAGCATCTGCAGTTCCTTCCTACCCAATTAAGAGCTTTTTCTTGACCATGGGTTTTGTACAAACCAATTGTTCCCTGGTGTCGGTTAATTACTTGACATAGCCCAGTGCAGAATGACAGAGAGGAAGAGATCCATACTTTAAATTATATAGCTGGTTAACTACTTACATCAACATAGAGTTATAAATATAACAACTATAAATCCGTTGTCTCTTTATTCATTGAACTTTATCGCAAGCTGCACTTGCATCTCTGAAGTATCTTGTCCACGCTCTAATAAATATAGCTATCGGGTACATCTGGTCTCATATCCTGTTTACAATGTGAGATGGGAGACCAGAAATTACTAGTATCTTTGCCTTTGATGATTTTAGGCCCATAGAGTCATGGAGAGATACAACTGAAGAAGGCTCTTCGGCCCACAAATCCATGATGACCATTAATCACTCATTTGTACTAATTATTCTGTTTTATTCACTCCAGAATCTATTGGGGGGGGGTGGAAATGGGGGTGGGGGGGGGGTGGGGGGGTTTACTGTGGTCAATTAAACTTGCATGTCTTGGGAATGTGGGAGGACATCAGATCACTGGGAAACCCAGTCCATTGCATAGAGAACATGCAAATTCCATGCAGATGTAAATTGCGCGTTTCTAAGCTTCCCCCCCAGTCTAGTTTCAGTAAAAACACTGAATCAAGCACTTGAAACAACTAAATTTTATTTTAACTAAAGCGCATTACAGTTCAACTACTGTACCTATCCCACCACGGGTTTGATCCTCATATCTGCCTGTTCAAGCCCTCTAGGCCTCGCTCAAACAGAGACACTCCAGAAGCTCACGCAGTCCCAAGTGCTTTCCCAGAAGATCGACGCTGGACCTCATGGTAGCGGACTTTTATATGTCCCGGGACCTCGAGGGGCCGAACAACATAGGGGTGGTCTCTTAATAATCCAATTACAGATATTGATTAACCCCATACATAACAGACATTTCCCTTACCCAATAATACAGCAGCTCAATACATTGTACCTCATCCAATCAACACTCGGCAAAGTAGAACTCTGCAACATTATTTAGAACTATTTACAAGGTGTATGTTTGGTTTGCAGCCATCCAATCCATTCTATGCATTTTGCACCTAATTGACAGGGTCTGCAGATGTTCTTATTCTTTTCTTGCAAATTGTATCTGGGCTCTAGACACACTGGCACCACTCCGCAGCTTGTCCCAGCTCTGCAGGGAGCAATTCCAAATTGACCAAATCTCCCAGCAGCCCTGAAGCTTTTACCCCATTTTGGTCCTAGCCTCTCCAATTTAGCCAGGATTAACACGGCCAGGATTGAACCTGGTGACTGGAGATGCGAGGTAGCGGCTCCACTGAATGCACCAAGGTGCCTCTGTGTCTTAGTTTTATCTGATCCTCAGAAATAGGTGTCCCAACAATAGCCTCTACCATCTTATAAAACCTTGAATGTGGAAAAGTACAGCACGGAAACAGCCCTTTTGGCCCTCAATGTCTTTGCCAAGATAAACTAATCTCATCTACCTGCACATGATTCATTTGCCTCCATTCCCTGCATATCCATGTGCGGTCTATATAAAGTGCCATTATGTATCTACCTCTGCCACTACCACTAGTAGTGCGTTCCAAGCATCCACCTCTCTGTACATAATAACACTTGCTCTGCACATCTTCTTTAAACTTTGCCTCTTGCACCATAAAGCTATGCCCTCTAATCTTTGACATTTCCACCCTGTGGAAAAAGGTACTGATAATTTTAGCAGGCCTTCCCTCAACCTCGAGCGTTCCAGAGAAATCATCCCAAATCTGACCAATCTCTCTTTATCGCTCATACCCTCTGATCCAGCCAGTATTTTTGCACGCCTCTTCTGCACCCCCTCCAAAGTGTCCACATCCTTCCTATAATGGGGCAACTGGAACTGTATGCAAAACTCCAAATGTGCTCAAAGTCCTATAAAGCTGCATCATGACTTTGTGACTCTTATACTCAATGCCTGACCAATGAAGGCATCACACTATCTGCCTTCTTTATCACTCTATCTACTTGTGTTGCCACTTTGAGGCAGGTATGGGATTGACCTCCAAGATCCCTCTGTGCATCAGTTGATTAGGGTCTTGCCATTAATCGAGTACTTCCTCCACTGTATTTCCTCCACAGCGTCCAGGACATGTGTGCATGTCTGTCTCTCCTCAGCTCTCCCTACTGCTTTTAGTTTTGCTTCCTTGTCCTGCAGGATAAATGAACTTGAAAAGTGAGCGTTGTGCAGACTGTTTGGGCGCTGGTTGAATATTTCACAGATTGTGCAAGGTGTGAGTGTGGGGTTTATACAATGCCAATGGGCAGTGCAGTTTTACTGCAGGTCTTATAGCTCCAATAACCTGGGTTTGATCCTTATCTCTGGGCTCTTGTGTAGAGTTTGCACACTCTGTGACCTTACAGATTTCCCCCAGGTGGTCTGAGTTCACTCCCACATTCCAAAGACACAGGTTAACTATTTGATGAACTTTTGCAGCTTTGTCAGTGCCAGAAATGTGGCAACACTTGTGCACTGGCTAGGTGAGGTTTGTTATATGATTTTAATGGGTTGCATGCAAAACAAAGCATTTCACTCTACTCAAGTACATGTGACAATAAAGTATCATTGAAAGTATAATTGAATCATTGAATCAAACTCTAATTGACCATCAATGTAGATGGCTGGTGGTATAATACAAGTATAATGGGGAGGTTGGATGGAATGAATGGCAGGTCTGAGGATATAGGTTACAGAGAAATAAATTTGTGGATGGGATTGTTAGGCTTGACTCTTGCATGTGGTCTTAGAGGACTAATTCTAACTTTACTAATTGAGGATTGTGCTTAGGTATGGCAATGCTCTACTGAACTGCATGCAAGAAAATAATTTCACGAAAATGTATGTACATGTGGCAATGAAGAACCATTGACCATTGTTCTGTGAACTAGCATAGACTTGAATGGGTTCCTACGATGCCCAAAGGAAATAACAAAAGAAACTGCATGAGGGTGTTGAAGAGCACACAAATACTGGGACTGATTGTAGATGGGTGATGATTGATTGAGTCATGTCTGAGGCTAATGGTACAGCTGCTAGAAGATGACGTTTGAAGATGTACACTGTGATCTTGACTTCAGTTCTTGCAGCACCGCAAGATTCCCAGGGCTTTAGTCATGCCATTGATCGTAATGGTCTCTGCTGCCGATGCCTTCCAGATGTGTGCCTGGAGAGCTTCCTGACCCCCTACATCTGTGAGACATCTCTCCTCCTTTGTAACGCTCCCATCCAGTCCTCCAGTGTGTGGAGACCTTGGAATCCTGCCGTGCCGCTCAATGCTTCTGCACTCAGCTTCAGTTCCTGGAAGGACACACTCCGAGAGACTGCAGATATCGGAGACCAGAGCAAACTGCCAGAGGAGCTCGGCGGCTCAGGCAGCATGTGTGGATGGAAGTTGACAGTCGACGCTTCAGGTTGGGGACCCTTCATCTGGACTGATGAAAGGTCCTGACCTGAAACATAGGAGTCCAATTGGCCTGTAGAAATGAGGAACTGCAGATGCTGGTTTACCAAGGAAAGACACAAAATGCTGGAGTAACTCAGTGGGTCATGGATGTAGATCATGGATAGGTGATGTTTCAGGTTAGGACTCCATTTGGCTTGGCAGGGTAGAGGATGATGAGAGGATTTCCCAGCTGAGAGAGACTAGAACGTGGGGTGGAGTGGGGTGGGAGGGGAGCAGCTTGCAGTTTCAGAATAAGGAATTTCTTCTCTTAGGTTGTGACCCTTTCAAACTCTACCCCAGCAAGCTATGAAAGTCCAGTCATTAAATACACTTTGAGATGATAAGAGTAACAAGTAGGGGCGGCACAAGGGCGCAGCAGTAGAGTTGCTGCCTCACAGCCCCCAGGGACCCAGGTTCAATCCTAACTACAGGCACCGCCTGTACCTAGTTTGTGCATTATCTCTGTGACCATGTGGGTTTTCTCCGGGTGCTCCAGCATTCCAAAGACATCTAGGTTTGCAGGTTAATTGGCTTCTCTAAGTTGCCCGTAGTGCGTAGGATGCAAAACCGGGATAACATAGAACTAGGGTACGCGTGATTGTTGGTCAGTGCGGACTCGGTAGGCCGAAGGGCTTGTTTCCACGCTGTATCCCTAAACTAAACTAACAAGGAAGATGGAGCTAAAGCTAAGCACAGATCAGCCAAGGTCTTACTAAATGGCAGAGCAGGCTCGGAAGAACATATGGTCAGCTCCTGCTTCAATTTCTCATGTCCTTATGACATCAATCAGCACTTGCTCCAGCAACAAAACACCTTCCTTTTAAGAGGTGCAGGCTAACTTTAAACAGTGCAGGCTGGATTTTACCAAAGTGATTCACTCACTGGCTCCTCTTTGATCCATCCGATCATTTTGAAAGATGGTGCGGCAGTGGCCAGATGCTGAATTCATTGGCATCAGTCATCTACACAAACATAACGTGTTCTCAGCAATGCAGTCTCCAGCCATGCGTGAATTACACCTCATTCTCCCAAAGCTCCCTGTCCATCAACTCTCACATCCCGCCTACAACGTGTGGTCCAGGGCACGATTGGAAATTGTCAATTCCCAATAAATAGGGTAGTAAAGAGGAAATTAAACAACATGGCTTCAATCTAATGTGAACAAAGCAATAAGTCAAACAAGATTTCAATAAAAGTTTGAATAAATCAGTAGAGGCTTCCAAGTACGTTTGTAAACTTCAGGGAGTGTATATTTTTGTATATCAGCTGGATTATTTCATTTTGACTTTTGTCTGCCCTCTCTTCTGATGTCAATGTTTTTATTTCCCTTTTTATTATTTGGTGAACTGTCCCCTGGCACCTAGGTGATTGATGGAGAGGGTTCTGGCAGCAGCAAAATTCAAGCTTGGGGGAAGGAGGGTGACAGGAAGAGGGTTTATTGGTGAGGTCTGGAGCAGCATTCTCATTATAGCCCATAAGGAAACATTTCAAATTTTCAACATAAGGAGAAACAAAGAAATAGAGGCAGGAGTAGGCCATTCTGCCCCTTTACCCTGATCTGCCCTTCAATGAGACTATGGTTCATTTTTTACCTCATTACCACTTTCATTGGCAAACCCTAGAGATATTCCCTAACTATCGAAATTCCAATCAGTGTCTGCAACTTAACAAAAAGTGTACTGGAGTAACTCAGTAGGTCAGACAGCATCTCTGGAGAACATGGTTAGATGACGTTTTGGGTCAGAACCTTTCCTCAAACTGACCAGATAGGAGTCGAGAAGGCTCCTGACCCAAAACATCACCTATCCATGTTCTCCAGAGATGCTGCCTGACCCGCTGAGTTACTCCAGCACTTTGTGTCTTTTTTTGTAAAGCAGCATCCGCAGTTCCTCATTTCTACTCTGTAACTTAGCAACTGAGTTTCCACAGCCGTCTAAAGTTGGTAGAGAATAACAACGATTTACCGCTCTCTGCATGGTGAAACTCGGCTCTGAATGGTCTTATTTTGAGACTGTGTTCTTGGTTTTGGGCAGTCATCTTGGGCAAAGTATCTGGAAATATTGAAGATGACAATGTGCATCCATTATCTCCATGTCCGGGTTAAACACAATACCAAATTAAATTAATCCCTTCTGCCTCCACTACCACTCCTGGCAGAGCGTTCCATGCACCCACCACCCAATGTAAATAACATGCCCTGCATATCTCCTCTGACCTTACATCTATGCCCTCTAGTATTTGACATTTCCACCCCTGAACAAAGGTTCTGATTGCCTATCCTTGATATGCCCCTCATCATTTCCTAAAGTTCTATCAGGTGTTCCCTCAGCCTCCAGCACTCAAGTGAAATCAATCCAAGTTTGCCCAAACTCTTCTTCGAACTAATATCATGAAGGTGGTATAATGGCACAATTGTAGAGTTGCTGCCTTACAGCTCAGAGACTGGGATTGATCCTGACTACTGATACTGTCTGTATGGAGTTTGTACGTTCTCACCATGACCATGTGGGTCTCATACAGGTGCTCCAATTTCCTCCCACACTCCAAAGACACACAGGTTTGTAGGTTAATTGGCTTTGGTTAATATTGTAAATTGTCCCTAGTGTGTAGGATAGTGCTGATGTATGGGGCGATTGCTGGTCGGCACGGACTCGATTGGCCAAAGGGTCTGTTTCTGCGCTGCATCTCTAAACTAAACTAAACTAAACTAAACTAAACTAAACTAAACAAACCCTCTAATCCAGGCAGCATCTTGGTAAAGCTTGTCTGCACCTTTACCATAGCCTCCATATCCTACTACCAAAGACACAACCAGAATTGCACACAATACTCTAAATGTGGTTAACCAAAGTTTTATAAACGTGCAACATGGCTTTCTGACTCTTTTATCCAATGTGCTGACTGATAAAGGCATGAATACCATAAGACTTCTTTATCACCCTATCTACTTGTGCTGTTACTTTCATCAGGTATGGAGAGAAGGCAGGTGCAGGATACTGAGTTGGATGATCAGCCATGATCACATTGAATGGCGGTGCAGGCTCGAAGGGCCGAATGGCCTACTCCTGCACCTATTTTCTATGTTTCTATGTTTCTATCAGTCAGGAAATTGAATGTAGAATTTGGATTGTTATGTTTCAGTTGTACAAGATGTTGATGAGGTCATACTTGGAGTGATGTGTTCAGTTATTCACTCTGATATATGACAGATGCCATTAAGCCCATCAAATCTAGTTTATATTGATGAAATACTGAATATATTTATCTCATTATTGAAGCAATTGTTGCCATGACACTGAAGACAAAAGCTCTCCTGGTAAGATGCCCAATATTGTGTCAGTACTAAGGCTGAGTGGTGGCTGCGTGAGGCGAGGGATGGCTTGTTTGTGGGTCAATGTGGGTCACTGGATCGGTGCATTGATGGAGTGGGCCTCTGGAGACACTGCAGCAGCCTTGGGCTCGATTAGATCAGGCTCCGTCCTAAGTGGCCCCCGGATTGGTCTTGGCCTGCAGTGGCTCAGAGTGGCTGTGGGTTGGACCAACTCCAACCCACTGCCACTGCCAGAACAATGGGCCTTTATGGTCAAGTTAAGATTAAACTTGAAAGGTACAAGGTGCATTATCTACTATTCTCACTCTTGTACTTGAGTATGATTGTGCCTATCTAAAAAGCAATTTCACTTTCCCTAGGTACATGTGACAATAAAATATAATTTGAACCATTGGACAGAATATTATTTGCTCATTCTACTTTGAGACCAATATGTGCAAATTGATTGTCACATAATTCTTTAAAAAGTTGCATTCCACTGATAGTAAGCCCTTGATACAACTTCACAATTAGGATGAGCCCTTCATAGTCTTGTGTTAGTACTGGAAGGATATTGACCAGGATGATGTGGAAGATCGCAGAGCATACAATTAAATTACACTTTCTATGTTTTAAAAGGGAGGGTTCCAGTTACAAAGCATCTTATTATGTTGACAGGAAATGTTAAATGATTTCATTTGGGGATTTATTTTTGAGGTTAGAAGACTGTAGTTAAGAATGCAAACATAGCAATAATTCAATGCTGTACGGCTTCTCTGAATAGCATGCATTATTGGACTAGAGTGATAGAGTCATAGAGTCGTAGGGCCTTTGCACCTAGCTTGTCCATGTTGACCAAGTTAGCATTCTCGGCTAATTCCATTTGCCTGCATTTGGCCCATATGCCTTTAAACTCCTCCTTTCCATATATTGGTACAAATGAATTTTGAAATGTGCAATTGCATCCTCAAATTCTTTTCAACTTCATCATTTGTTTTCGAATCAATACTCAGGGAAAGAACAAATGTTGACAATAACAGCAGGAGAATTCATTCTTTAAATAGTAGCATGAAATCTTTATTATGTATTTGCTTTTTAAGCGTATTTAACATTAGTTAAATACAACAAGTGTTGTATTTAACCAATATTGCAATTATCCAGATCATGGCTATCAAGAAGCTATTTTATTATTTCCTGAATTGTGTCTGGCATATAACCTCGCCTGTCCTTCTAGCATTTCACCCAGAGTCTGAGAGGTCTGACACGGCAGCATTCTCTCAGTAATGCATGGAGGCAAACATTTTCAATGACGTGCTCTTGTTTCTTGATAAATTTCAGCAGTTTTCCCCTGTTCTTAGGAGATATGTTCTGCTTGGTATTAGAAATGAACCACGGTTTCAACTTTCACTCACTCAATATCTGCTACAAGCAGGTGGTGCTTCATAACTTTAGACCTCTACTAGTCCACCGCAGTGTTTAATCTTTAGACTTTAGAGATACAGGGTGGAAACAAGCCTTTTTGGCCCAACAACTCCATGCCAACCAGCGATCACCCGTACACTAATACTATCCCATTAACCTACAAACCTGTAAGTCTTTGGAATGCGGGAGGAAATCGGAGCACCCGGAGAAAACCCACACTGTCACATGGAGAATGTACAAACTCTATACAGATAGCACCGGTAGTCAGGATCGAACCTGGAGTTTTTAAAAAATCACCTTGATTTCAAATGCCTGCATACCTTTTGTAGGTATCTCTGAAGAAGGATCTCAAAACGTCACCTATTCTGTCTCTCCAGAGATGCTGCTTGTTCTGCTGAGTTACTCCAGCCATTTATGTCTATCTTCTCTATTCCTTCATTTCTAGCCTCTTGATCATCCTAGGTTTAAATCTCTCAATCGTCGCCACTCATGCCTTTAGCTGCCAAAACCTCAAGGTCTTCAGTTAATTTCTTATTCCCCCTTTAAGACCTGCCTTAAAAACTGCTTTAAAATCTGGTCATGTGCTTTAGTGTCAAATTCTGTTTGGTAACTTTCCGGTGAAGTGCTGGGTGATTGGTTCCACTGACTAGATAGTTTAGAACGAGCGGAGTTAATGTCAGTTTTATATAAAGGACATTGTTTCTTGTATACAATTCACCCAACTCAGTTCCCCGAACCAAAATGTCACACAGCAGTAATTAATGCTCAGTCCAGGTCTTTGTGCTTAGAATCTTGTAACGTTTATGAATTAAACTTTCTGACTAAACAAAGTTCCATTTCCATTCTGACCATTTATACTTAAGCAGCAAATATCGTTCAAGACAGAGCCATGATGACACAGAAACTATGGAATCATAATAAGACCTGTGATGAAATGATATGATGAAATATCTCAGTTCAGCTTTGAAGACTTCCTTGAAAACTTCCTGAGAGGCTGTCACTGGCTTAATAAAATGATAGATTAACTGTAGCTCAACTCCTTATGAATTATGTAATATATGACCTCATAATGGATGATCTTATAAGTCTGTTAACGAGTATGGGAATGAGCCAAGTATGAACTGAAATATATACGCAAAAAAAAGACCAGTACGTTTGAATGCCATATAGAGTCATAGTTATAAAGCGTGGAAACAGGCCCTTCGGCCCACCGAGTCTGCGCCAAACAATCTTTATGATGCCAATATGAGCACACACAGCAGAAGCCAAGAGATCCCTTAGGGCATTTGTGATGGGTGATCCACTCGCAATTGCTTTCACGTGGACTCACATTCCAGTACACACAAAAATGCTATTTAGCCACATGTTGTAATACTGCAAATCTGGTTAGCAGGCCCAGGACCCTTTGGCCTATTAGTGGAGGTTGACCATGGTGCCTGTGCATACATTTATATGCTCTGCAAGCTGTCTTTTCTTAAAAGCTGAACCTGTATGAGCTAAATCAAGATCTAAAGTCCCAAAGTCCAGCAGCACAGTGGTGCAGCAGTAAAGTTGCTGCCTTACAGCACCAGAGACCCGGGTTCGATCCCGACTATGGATGCCGTCTGTTTGTACGTTCTCCCTGTAACCATGTGGGGTTTTTCAGGGTGCTCCGGTTTCCTTCCACATTCCAAAAACGTACAGGTTTGTTGGTTAATTGGCTTCTATAAAATTGTAAATTGTCCCTAGTGTGTAGGATAGTGATAGTGATCGCTGGTTGAGGCGTACTTGGTGGGCCGATGGGCCTGTTTCTGTATCTCTAAAGTCTAAAGTCTAAAGTCCAGTAGCTTATCCTCTGATTATGAGGGTCCATTCACTTGTGCTAATGTATTCAGAAGAAAATGACAACATCATCGCATGATGTAGTGTAAAAAGAGGCTTTGCGCTGCCTGCACAGCTGAGCTGGAAAAAAAATATTATTTTAATAATATGATTAAACCAATCATATACATGGCCACAGTCACAAAAAAAACTTCTCAAATGATTTTGCCATTTTAGTTTTCAGATTGTGTGCTGGCAAGAATGAATCAGTCTCGATGCAGTATGATTTGCAGGTTCATTTTATTGCAGTGAAAGATCGACAAATTGGAGATAGTTATCACAAAAGAGACAAGAATATTCAGGCCAAACAGGATGTAGCTATTTTGAGATATTGGAATCTTTCTTCTGTTGACTATGTTTATGTTACGAGCTTGCAGTATCTCAACAACAGATGCGGAGATATTTCTTGATAGCGGAAGTCATGATTCTGCCTTTTTCTTAAGGGAACACTGATTAACAAGCCTGATTTATCCTTTGACCAGGTCACACACCGTACCTTTCCCCTTCCCGACAAACAACATGTGTACAGTGCTGCAAGAAATCACTCACGGCCTTCTGCCACATGATTACCATGGGGAAAATGGAATGATTCATGCATCACTTGTCTAAGAAAGCTAAAGGTCAAGGTCTTGTGTTGACACCATCCAGTGGGTTCCTTTGGGGCTCTCCTTTGATCTTCCAGAGTCACATGAAAGAGAAAAGTCTACAGTTTGATGCAATTAGCTGTAAACAAATTAGCATGGTGCAGTCTACGCAGATTGGAAAGCACGACTCTTTCTATCTTTGTACATTATTCCATTGACAGACTGGTCAATGTTGATATGTTTTTGCTTTTTTTTAGCATACGGGCTTCCGCCTCCTTAATGTGACATCACAACCAGTAAGAAGGAAAAAGTTAGTGGGTGCAAGGAAGTGTTCATCAAATTGGCATCAACTTGACAAACAGAAAGGCTTCCTTCTATATCAAAAGAAGTGTGGACGTATCCTAACAATCAGTTTAAAACATGTGTAGAAAGGAACTGCAGATGTTGGTTTATACTGAAGATAGACGCAAAGTGCTAAAGTAACTCAGAGGGGTCACTATTGTACTATTTTCATTGATCAGCACTTTCGACTATAGACGTTAGAGATGCATCGCAGAAACAGGCCCTTTGGCCGATCGAGTCTGCCTTGACCAGTACACTAGCATTATCCTACACACTAGGGACAATTTACAATTTTACCGAAACCAATTAACCTACAAACCTGTATGTCTTTGGAGTGTGGGAGGAAACCGAAACACCCAGAGAAAACCAACGTTCCAACATATTTCTTCGAACTTACAAATATCATGCATTAGAAACATAGAAACATAGAAACATAGAAACATAGAAAATAGGTGCAGGAGGAGGCCATTCGGCCCTTCGAGCCAGCACCACCATTCATTGTTATCATGGCTGATTGTCCCCAATCAATAACCCATGCCTGCCTTCTCCCCATATCCCTTGATTCCACTAGCCCCTAGAGCTCTGTCTAACTCTCTCTTAAATCCATCCAGTGATTTGTCCTCCACTGCCCTCTGTGGCAGGGAATTCCACAAATTCACAACTCTCTGGTTGAAAACGTTTTTTCTCACCAGTCTTAAATGGCCTCCCCTTTATTCTAAGACTGTGGCCCCTGGTTCTGGACTCGCCCAACATTGGGAACATTTTTCCTGCATCTAGCTTGTTTCTATAAGATATCCCCTCATCCTTCTAACCTCCAGTGAATACAAGCCTAGTCTTTTCAATCTTTCCTCATATGACAGTCCTGCCATCCCAGGAATCAATCTCGTGAACCCACGCTGCACTGCCTCAATTACAAGGATGTCCTTCCTCAAATTAGGAGACTAAAACTGTACACAATACTCCAGATGTGGTCTTACCAGAGCCCTATACAACTGCAGATGAACCTCTATACTCCTATACTGAAATCCTCTTGTTATGAAGGCCAACATTCCATTAGCTTTCTTCACTGCCTGTTGTACCTGCACGCCAACTTTCAGTGACTGGTGTACAAGGACACCCAGGTCTCGCTGTACCTCCCCCTTACCTAACCTAACCCCATTGAGATAATAATCTGCCCCGATGTTTTTGCCGCCGAAGTGGATAACCTCACATTTATCTATATTATACTGCTTCTGCCACGCATCTGCCCACTCACTCAACCTGTCCAGGTCATCCTGCAACCTCCTAAAATCCACTTCACAGTTCACACTGCCACCCAGCTTTGTGTCATCCGCAAACTTGCTAGTGTTGCTCCTAATTCCCTCTTCCAAATCATTAATATATATGGTAAACAGTTGCGGCCCCAACACCGAGCCTTGCGGCAGTCCACTCGCCACTGCCTGCCATTCTGAAAAGGACCCGTTCACTCCTACTCTTTGCTTCCTGTTTGCCGACCAATTTTCTATCCACCCTACCCCCAATACCATGTGCTCTAATTTTAGTCATCAGTCTCCCGTGCGGGACCTTATCAAGGCTTTCTGAAAGTCTAGATACACTACATCCACTGGCTCCCCTTCATCCATTTTACTTGTCACATCCTCAAAAAATTCCAGAAAATTAATCAAGCATGATTTTCCTTTCATAAATCCATGCTGACTTGGACTAATCCTTTTACTGCTCTCCAAATGCCCCATTATTACCTCTTTAATAATTGACTCCAGCATCTTTCCCACCACCGGTCAGGCTAACTGGTCTGTAATTCCCCATTTTCTCTCTCGTTCCCTTCTTGAAAAGTGGGATAACATTAGCTATCCTCCAGTCCACAGGAACTGATCCTGAATCTATTGAACATTGGAAAATTATCACCAATGCGTCCACTATTTCTAGAGCCACCTCCCTGAGGACCCTGGGATGCAGACCATCAGGCCCAGGGGATTTATCATTCTTCAGTCCCATTAGCCTACCCAATACTATTTCTAGCCTAATGAAAATGTATTTCAGTTCCTCTACCCCCTTAGATCCTCTGTCCTCCAGTACTTCTGCAAGATTGTTTGTGTCTTCCTTAGTGAGGACAGATCCAAAGTACCTGTTCAACTCTTCTGCCATTTCCTTGTTCCCCATAATAATTTCACCCGTGTCTGCCTTCAAGGGACCCACATTTGAAGTTGCTGTTCCCTTAACATATCTAAAGAAGCTTTTACTGTCCTTCTTTATATTCCTGGCCAGCTTCCCTTCGTACTTCATCTTTTCAGCTCGTATTGCCCATTTTGTTTCCTTCTGTTGTCCTATGAACGTTTCCCAATCCTCTGGCTTCCGGCTTCTCTTTGCTGTGTTATACATCTTTTCTTTTAGTTTTATTCTATCCCTAACTTCTCTTGTCAGCCACAGTTGCCTCCTACTCCCCTTAGAATCTTTCTTCCTTTTTGGAATGAAATGATCCCACGTCTTCCGGATTATGCAGAAATTCCTGCCATTGCTGTTCCACCGTCATTCGTGCCAGGATCCCTTTCCAGTCTACCTTGGCCAGCTCCTCCCTCATGCCTTCATAGTCCCCTTTGTTCAACTGCATCACTGACACTTCCGATTTAACCTTCTCCTTCTCAAATTGCAGATTAAAACTAATCATATTATGATCACTACCTCCAAGTGGTTCCTTTACCACTAGTTCTCTTATCAAATCTGGTTAATTGGACAACACTAAATCCAGAATTGCCTTTTCTCTGGTCGGCTCCATTATAAGCTGCTCTAAGAATCCATATCGGTGGCATTCTACAAACTCTCTTTCTTGGGGTCCTGAACCAACCTGGTTTTCCCAGTCTACCTGCATATTGAAATCCCCCATCACCACAGTGACATTACCTTTGTTACATGCCAGTTTTAACTCCTGCTGCAACTTACACCCTACATCCCGGCTACTATTTAGGGGTCTGTAGATAACACCAATTAGTGTCTTCTTGTCTTTGCAATTCCTCAACTTAATCCACAGTGACTCTACCTCGTCAGTCCCTATGTCTTCCCTCGCAAGTGTCTGAATTCCATCCCTCACCAGCAGAGCTGCCCCCTCCTCTGCGCACCTGCCTGTCCTTTCCATAGGATGTATAACCCTGAATATTAAGTTCCCATGCCCGATCCTCCTGCAGCCACGTCTCAGCAAATAAAAAAAAATATTTATCACTCCCTCCTTCTACTGGATGAGGCTGGGGACAACAAATGACAGAGCACACTGAAATGTTCACTGAATACCTTATTCTTGGTGACCGCGTGATACTTCCTGGAACCTGGGCCTTCAGAACCTGAGTGGCATCTTCGTTCAAACAGACAGCTTGTCGACCCGGCTGTATGATATAATCTTGGCAAGATTTGTTTACAGCTCTCAGTATGCAGCTTGTGGTTCGATCCAGTTGGCACATGTCATCATCAAACCCAGCAAAATAAATAAATACATTACGGAGGCATCCGGCAATCTTTCAATTCGTCAGGCCACTTTCAAGTATTTGCTGTAGTTTCCATAGGAACAAAATTACCTTCATTTCAACCGTCTCTGCGCTGCAAGGTATTCAACTCACCATGTAGAAAGAATCTTTCAGAACATTTTGTTCTCTTGTTTACGGAATGAGACAGTCTCCAGCTGCACAATATAAAGTATGTAGGAAGATAGTGAATGGTATGGAGGAACAAAAGGACATTGGAATGTATGTGCACGGATCCTTAAAAGTAACAAGGTGGTTCAAAAAGGTAGTCAGGGAAACACATGGGATCCTCTCACTTATTAGCGAGGCTACAGAATGTAAGAAAAAGAAGATTATGCTGGAAATGTAGAAAGCGTGAAGTTGTGACCAAAAAGGTTGTTGAGGGCAGAGCTGTAGACATTGTATATATGGATTTCAGTAAGGCATTCTACAAGGTCCCGCATGGTAGGCTGCTGTGGAACGTTAGATTGTGTGGGATCCAAGTCGGGATAGAAAATTGGCTTTGTGAAAGAGAGGAGAGGGTGATGGTGGAAGGTTGTTTTTCCGACTATGTGACTAGGTCTGTGACTAGTGGTGTGCCTCAGGGTTCAGTGCTGGGCCCATTACTGTTTGTTATCTATATCAATGATTTGGATGGGAATGTACAAGGCATGATTAACAAGTTTGCAGATGACACTAAAATGGGTGGTATCGTAGATAGAAGGACACAAAGTGCTGGAGCAACTCGGCGGGTCAGGCAGCATCTCTGGGGACCATGAACAGGTGATGTTTCGGGTCAGACCTTTCTTCAGACTGATCGGTGATGTTTCAGGTCAAGACCTTTCTCCAGAATTACCAGGTCACTACTTGAATTCTGCAAACAGTTGTGGTCATTCTATCACTTGAATTATGTGATTGTGCCAAATAGGAGGTTTACTTCCTCTGTCTTCTTCCTCCAAGATGGCAAGAACAATGGATCCACGGGACCTGTAGGTTCCTCTCCAAGATACACCGGGAAATATATTGCTTTATCTTCATCATTACTGGATCTAAATCGTGGAACATCAGCATGAGTAGCTTCATCTGATGACAGCTCACCACTCCCTTCTCAAGAACATTTAAGGATGGGCCTTGTAAATAACACCCACTTCCTAAAGAACAAATACATGTAAAAGCATACCACAGAGCTCATGCTCCAGACAGGCGGTATCTTCACTGGTGAAGTTACTGGTGAATTGATATTTCAAATACCTCATCTGCCCAAGATGCATATGATTGCCTTGTCTGAAGTGAATGACTGCCTTTCACGATATGCACCAACAGCGTTCTCCAGGAGCGAGAGAGGCCGCTTTTAGTTAAAGAAGGTGACATAGTGGTAGAGTTGCTGCCTCACAGCGCCAGAGACCCAGGTTTGATCCAGACAACGGGTGCTGTCTGTATGGAATTTGTACGTTCCCCCCCGTAACCTGCATAGGTTTTCTCTGGGAGCTCCGGTTTCCTCCCACACTCCAAAGGTCTACAGATTTGTAGGTTAATTGGCTTGGTAACATTGTAAATTGTCCCTTGTGTGTGTAGGATAGTGTTAGTGTGCGGGGATCGTTGGTTGGCACTGACTGGGTGTACCGAAGGGACTGTTCCCACGTATCTCTAAACTAAACTAATAGATACAAAGTGCTGGAGTAACTCAACGGATCTGGCAGCATCTCTGAAGGATGGGTGAAGTTTCGGGTCGAAACCGTTCTTCAGACTGAAAGTAGGGGGTGGGGTGGGGAAGTGAAGACAAGAAAAGGCTAGGATCAATTAGGGTCAGCCACAAATGACCCCAGGCAGGGTGTTGCCTGGCAGGTCCATTGTTGGCTCGGGTGGTGTGATCTCAAGAGAAACAACGTGGAGAACGGTGAAAATTGCTAAATGACTAAGGAGGTGGAAGGTGGAAGGGGGCAAGGAGAGAGGGGGAAGGGGGGAGGAGTATGAGATGAAGTTACTTAAAATGAGAGAATTCAGTGTTCATATCGCTGGGTTGTAAGATACCCAAGCGAACTATGAGGTGCTATTCCTCCAATCTGTGTGTGGTCTCACAGGGTATTTTTAGTTTACTGGACTGCTTTCTTTTGCCAAACAAAAAAATTGATTGGAAACTAGGCTTTGAAGGACAAGTCCAATCCATTTGGTTGGAAATGTGATCTCAGCACTCTGCCAAGCTCCTACTATTAGCAAAGCAGGAATCGCTGTAAATACTCAGAGGTCGGTAGCACGGCATTTGGAGAATCAGGCTTAACATATTCAGGCTGCTAAACTTTCACCAGAACTTGAAAAAATTAGAAAAAATACCAACTTTTAAGCAACTACAGAGGCAGGACCTGTTCAATCCAGTCTACGGGTGCTATCTGTACAGAGTTTGTACGTTCTCCCCATGACCGCGTGGATTTTACCCGGGTGCACCGGTTCCCTCCCACACTCCAAAGACGTACAGATTTGTAGATTAATGTACTTCGGTAAAAAATGTAAATTGTCCCCAGTGTGTCGGATAGTGCTGATGTATGGGGTGATTGTTGGTCAGCGTGAACTTGGTGGGCCGAAGTGCCTGTTTCCGTGCTGTATCTCTAAACTAAACTAATCTTCATTGGGCGGTTGGGCCTAGTCATCGCTGTTAAACCATAAGATTTTTGAAAGGACAGGATACTTTCGCTGAACTTTACACCGGGAGCCTGGGATCTCTAGATGAGATTGCCAGTTATGGAGCTCCAACCGGCGCGGCCTTGTTGACTTCGGAAGCCGCGGCCCCCAGTGCGGAAGCGGCCGTTCCAGGGTTCCCAGGCCACTGGGAGGACTCTCCCGACTCCGGAGCAATATCACCCGGCGAGAACGGCCTGGAACATCGGGCCTCCGTAGAGGCAACTGTGGAGGCCTCAATGGGCCCGACTATGGGTGAACTGGGGTTGGGGACTGGACTTTGTGCCTTCCCTCATGGTGGGAGCCATTGTGGGGGGGTGTTCTTTGTGTTAAGACTCTCTTGGTGTTATGTCTGTATTCTCTTCTTTTGTGTGCTGCATAATGGCAAGAAGCATTTCACTTCACTACACCTGGGTGTATGTGAATGTGACTAATAAATATACTTTACTTTACTTTACTTTACCTTCCCCCCTGCCCAGGTAGTGAATAAATCCACCTAAGAAGGAGTGAACCTCAAGACATTTCATTTTCTAATTGGGATAAATGACATTGTTTCAAGTTAGCTATGTCCATATTGACATGTTTTTGTGATGTAGAAATTGTCCACATTGATTTGTACACTGATTGGTTGAAAGATACATTATGGAATCAGGCTCTTCAGCCCACTGAGTCTGCACCGAATATCAATCGCCCGTTCACACTCATTCTATCTTATCCCACTTTCGCATCCACCTCCTACACATTAAGGTCAATTTACCGTGGACACTTGTAAATTGTCCGAAGTGTGTAGGATAGTGCTAGTCTGCAGAGTGATCGCTAGTTGGCGCAGACTCGATGGGCTGAAGGGCCAAAGGGCTGCACTGTACCTCTAAAGATGTTTTTAAGGTTGGGGTTATGGGGAGAAGGCAGGAGAATGGAGTTGAGAGGGAAAGATGGATCAGCCATGATTTAATGGCAGAGTAGACTTGATGGGCCGAATGGCCTTATTCTGCTCCTATGTCTTGTGAACTTATGAACTTATGAACTTATAAAGTGTAAAGTATAAGTAAAACAAAAGCTCATGCTGGCATGAAGAAATCGGCATCTGTAAATCACTTACTGTTTGTATCCATGGCCATGATAGAGAGAGCCAACATGTTGATTTATAAAAGGGAGAATGTTTGTGGGAGATAATACTATGTGAATGGACAATGAAAAGTCAGGCAAAGAATGATCCGTATGGTCTGGATGAGCTTACTAAATATTCAACTTACTGTTTTGAAATTGATTTGCCATTCATGTTCCAGAGGGGCTGTCATTGTTAATATTTATTGTTTGACAAGTATGACTGTTTTTCACAAATGTTACAGTTATTGTATGCGACTTCCTTCGGTGGCTTAGTGCCGGATATTGTTGTTTTCTTTGAGAGAGCTCCAGTGAAGCACCTTGAGGTGTTGAGCAAAATAACAAGTGTTGATGCTGATATCTTTCAATGATGCAAAAATGTCTTGCCTTCCATTCCTGAGGGGTGATTTGTTGTTGGGAGACTCATTCGGCAATGAGATTCTTGAAGGGAATACTTTGAAATCCTGGTAAACTTTACATAGAACAGTGCAGCACAGGAACGGGCCCTTCAGCCCACAACGTTTGTGCTGAACGTGATGCTAGCTGAACAGATCCCATCTGCCTGCAAGTGATCCACATCCCTCCATTCCCAGCAAATCTACTTGCCTACCTAAAAGCCTCTTAAATGCCACTAGCATGTCTGCCTCCACCACCACCCCTGGCAATGTGTTCCAGGTCCTCACCACCCTCTGAGTAAAAAAACTTGCTCTGCACATCTCTATTATATTTTGTCCCTCTCACCTTATAGCTATGCCCTCTAGTGTTGGACATTTGGACATTTCATCTCAAGACCCATTCATTCATCAACCCTGCTCACTGACTTACACTGATTCCCAAATAATTGAGATACTGATTTCTCTCTTTGATTCCCCCCCCCCCCCCCACCCTTTCTCTATCGTCTCCAGCCTTATAATCCTCAGAAGTATCGATGTGTCTTAATTCTGGTCATCATTCATCTTTCATTCAGTTTCATTCATCTGAGAATTTAAAAGCTCCAGCTTTTAGGCTCCTGAGGGGCGGCACTGTCCCAGAGCACCAGGTTTGATCCTGATCTCGGGTTTTCCTTGTGATTGCATGGGTTTCCTCTGGGTTCCTCTGTTTCCTCCCACATCCCTAAGACGTGCAGGTTTGTAGGTTAGTTGGCCTCTGTAAATTGCCCCTAGTGTGCAGGGAATAGATGAGAAAGTGGGACAACATAGAACCAGTGTGAACAGGTCAGCATGGACTATATACTTTGTGTATAGAAAAATACAGCCCCTGTATAAATACAGACCCATTCAAAGCAGTGAAACCTTACTTTCTAGAATTCCCTCACACTCATTGCTTCTCTATCTTTTTTCATGTTAAAACCTACTTTTTTAAGCAAGCTTTTCACCATTTGCTCTAAATTCCCTTCATGTGAAAAAGCAGCAACTTTTGTAAAACACTCCTCAGATGCACGTTGGGACATTTTGCTATTAAAGGGGCTATATAAATGCAATTGTTATTCCTGTGGCATCCTTCATGCCATGAAGTTGTTCCAATGCATTTCACAGCTAATGAATTATTTTTGAAATGTAGCTTCTGTTGTTTTCTGGGTAGCTACTGTTGTTTTATGTGTAAGTGCCACAGTGAATAAAATGAAAATTGAACAGTGTTACTTTCTAGTACATGGGATCCCTTAACGCGTGGAGAGTTTCTACATCAGTTATCTGGGTGCACAGAGTGGGAGTGGCATCAGTGAGATAGGCTGTGTGACACTCATCAAACATATTAAGGACATGCATGTATGTATGTTATGTGCATATTCAAAAGCAGTCAGAAATATTCAAGAGAGTTTAGAGTCGAGTCCTTATTAGTCATATGAACCAGAACAGCGTTTGACGGCTCTGGGGCTGTACTTGCTGGAGTTTAGAAGGATGAGGGGGCATTTCATTCAATCTTACCAAATAGTGAAAGGCCTGGATGGAGTGGATGTGGAAAGGATGTTTCCACAAGTGAGAGAGTCGAGGACCAGAGGACACACTCAGAATAAAAGAATGTACTTTTAGAAAGGGGATGAAAAGGAATTTCTTTAGCCAGAGGGTGATGAATCTGTGGAATTCATTGCCACAGATGACTGTGGAGGCCAAGTCATTGAGTATTTTTTAAACGGAGATTGACAGGTTCTTGATTAGTAAGGGTGTCAAAGGTTACGGGCAGAAGGCAGGAGAAAGGGGTTGAGAGGGAAAAATAGATCAGCCATGATCGAATGGCAGAGCAGACTTGATGGGCCAAATGGCTTGATTCTGCTTCCATGACTTGAACAGTGTAAGGGTTACATGTTGCACATTTGGAGGCACAGTAGATGCAACAACAACAATGTATAACTGAGAAATTAACAGTCATTCTAGGTAAACCATACCATGATAATGTAAAAATCAAAGTACACAGCGCATATATAGAAGCACAAAATCCATAGTGGTTCAGTGCTGAGGTTGTGTTTTGGTTAGGGTTGTGCAAGGTGGTTTAAGAACTTGATGGGTGATGGGAAGAAGCTATTTTTGGACCTGGAGATAATTTAGACTTGTTTGTTCTTCCCAATGGTAGCAGCGAGAAGAGTGTGACCAGGGTGGTGAGGGTCTTTGATGATATTTGCTGCCATCTTGAGACAGTGCTTCCTATAGATTCCTTCAATGATATGGTGGTCAATACTGTGATGGACTGGGCAATCTCCATCACAAATAACTATTGTTTCTGCAGTCTCCTTTGATTTATTGTGTGTTCTAATTAATATACTAGGATATGATGCAACCAGTCAGTATGCTCTCCATCTATAGAAGTTTGATAACGTAGTTTAGTTTAGTTTATTGTCATGTGTACCGAGGTACAGTGAAAAGCTTTTTGGTGCATGCCAACCAGTCAGAGAAAAGATTGTACATGTTTGCAACCGAGCCTTCCACAGTGTACAGATACAGGATAAAGGGAATAACGTTTAGTGCAAGATAAAGCCCAGTAAAGTCCAATTAAAGATAGTCCAAGGATCTTCATTGAAGGAGATAGTAGCTCAGGACCACTTTCTAGTTATTGGTAGGATGGTTCAGTTGCCTGATAACTGCTGGGAAGAAACTGTCTCTGATTCTGGAGGTATAGGTTTTCACACTTCTGTATCTCTTGCCTGATGGGAAAGGGGAGAAGAGGGAGTGACTCACGTCCTTGATTACGCTGGTGGTCTTGCCAAGGCAGCATGAAGTGTAGATGGAGTAAATGGTAGGGAGGTTGGTTTGTGTGGTAGTCTGGGTTACGTCCACAATTCTCTGCAATAATTCGGCGACATACTGAATCTCATCATACTTCCAGTTTTCTTTGTGATAGCGTCAATGTGCTGGGCCCAGGGCAGATCATCAGAGTTGTGTACACCCAGAAACTTGAAACCGTTAACTCTCCCCACCGCTGTCCCGCCATTGAAGACAAGTGTGTGGTCCCTGGCATTCTCTTCCTGAAGGGAAAGCTGCAGGAATGTGGAATAAATAAGAACGCTGGGAAAATATGTGCTGATAATTATTTTTTTTAAACCCCATCTTTATTATCGGCATCATCATTTATTACGCATAACACCAGGAATTTAAAGCAGAACAATTGACTGTGTTTCACTTATTTTTAGCATTTCTGAATAACTCTGAATATGGTAGAAGGTGGGGTTTACTGCTTAATGAATGAAACTGGCTCAAGGGACCAAATAGCCTACTTCTGTTTCAAGATCCCTGATGACAATCCTGCCATAATGGGGAGCAGCTATAATTGGAGCAATTGACCTTCACCCTTAAGCTAGGGAGGAGGAAAGATTAACAAGCTAAGGTTTCCGCTTTTGATTGCAGTCTGGTGATCCTGTCAGAATGTTTTTTTTTGCGAACATCAGGTGAGACAAGGTTAACCCTGGCCTCGGTCCCTCAAACTGGCACTCTTTAGACTTCAGATTTTAGAGATACAGCAAAGAAACATGCCTTTTGGCATACCGAGTCCATGCTGACCAGTGATCACCCCATAAACTAGCACTGTCCTACACACTGGGGACAATATACAATTTTACTGAAGCCAATTAACTTACAAATCTGTATTCTTTGGAGTGTGGGAGGAAACGGAGCACCCGGAGAAAACCCACATGGTCACAGGGAGAACTTACAAGCTCCGTACAGAGGGCACCCATAGTCAGGATCTAACCTGGGTCTCTGGCGCTGTAAGGCAGCTACTCTACCTCTATGCCACGGTGCCACCCACTCACAACGTTGGTCAATGTAAAATCCAGAAGGGCTGATGGAACCTAACCAGAATGCATTTAGTACTGGGGATGGAAAAGAGATTAAGTTGGTCAAACCTCAATAAGACTGCAAGCCTTACTGGAAAGCTCACTGAAGTAACAGCATCATTAAAAAACAATGCGCACCATTCAACCTCTGAAAATGTTTTCAAAACTCTTGACCTGTTGTATCTACAGCTGAAGTGAGTCTCAAAAGAAAATGTCTGAAACATTGATGGTTTTTTACAAAAATAAAGTAGAAGGAATGTAATAAAATAACATTCCAGCATCAACAAGTGAAATATTTGGGTCTGCTCACCCACACCAAAAGAGTACTAAAAAAAACTACTTTCAAAGTTAGTGAGTGTGAATGTTTGTTTCTTTTCGCAAAGATGTCTATATTAACTTTGCACTCACCCAAAGCCGAAACTTGAACTTTAACTACTGGAAGTCAATCATTAAAAACAATAAAATAAACTCGCAGAAGAATGAGGTGTTAGCAGGGCTGAGGAGAAACAAATACAAGCCAAAGCAGAACAGATGAGGCAGTAAAGGCAAGTCAGGAGGATTACAGATCGAGGGAAACATGCTTGCCAATGAAATGTTTTCTTTTTGATCTCCCCCAAAACCGGAAAGCATTTGCCCCAGGCTGGCTAATGAGTGGAATTTTCCATTCCCATTTATTTATCATGAGACTTTCAGGAGTGGTTTGAAGTTGAGTGCAATGGAGGAGTTTAATTTTGTTTGAATATGATCACTGATATGAACCAAACATTGCACAGAAAAATAGTGCAATAGCTGGTGTGGCCCTAGCTTCTTGCAAACAGTTGCTTACTATTACTGGAGTTAGTTTTTGCTATGCTGTTTGAGCAGGGCTTGATCTAATTGTTGCTTGGTGATAAGTGGAAGCAGACAAGGGAGGCATTATAGTTCATAAGTTCTATGAGTAGAATTTGGTCATTTGGCCCATCAAGTCTATGCCGCCATTTAATCATGGCTGATCTATCTTACCCTCTCAACCCCATTCTCCTGCCTTTTCCCCCAAACCCCTGACACCGGAACTAATCAAGATTCTGCAAATCTCCGCCTTAAAAATATCCATCAACTAATGAATTCCACAGATTCACCTGACTAAAGGTTGAGAAAATGTAAAAAACTCCTAACAGACAGCAGCCGTATTCAGGATCAAACCCGGGTCCATGGTGCTGTACGGCAGCAACTCTGCCGCTGCGCCACTGCAACGCCCTAATTCTTGATGTTCCAGAGAATCCTCATGGCCATGCTGAATTTTCCCAGACGGAAAATATATATGCTGATTCACTTTCTTGGTCAGTACATGGTTAGTTTATGAAGGAGCAGGTTAGGTTGCTGGTGAGATGGATGTCTTGGAACTTGAAGCTGCTTGTCTTCTTTGGTAAACCAGCATCTGCAGTTCCTTGTATGTATTATTATTATTCTCCTTTCTTCCATTCTAGCTACGATCAGTGCACCCACTCATGCCGGCAATTAAATGCCTGTTGCCGATCTTCTTGCCACATGCGGCATTGAATTTACTGACTAACACAAAAGGAGAGCAGTATTTTAGACCAAAGGATCTCGACCTGAAATGACATCCATTCCTTCTAACCAGAGATGCTGCCAGTCCTGCTGAGTTACTCCAGCATTTAGACAAGTAATGTATTTTAGACAAGTAATGTATTTTTCAGCAAAGCTGGGTGAATAAAGAGTTAAACGTCCTGTCAGATAGCATCGTTCTTTTTCTCTCCACTGGGCTTGTTCGACAGATTGGGTTGTCTGATAGCAGAGTGGTGACATGCATCTTTTGAAGATATGTGGCCCGGCTCATGTTTCTTCTGAAAAGATTAAGAACGAGATGCAACCTGCAATGTTACCTCAGGAGAAATCATTATCTCCCTTTTGTGGAAGGGAGTGGCAGGATCTTTTCTACATCGCTTCAATCCCCCATGCATACTTAATAAACTTAACGAATTGCCCTCAGGCAGGGCAAGGTGAGTCTAGCAATGTCAGGTTAAGTGTTTTCAAAAGAGATTCAAACATGTACCAACTCACTGAAAGGCTCGGGGATACACCAGCAGAGTGATAATTTGCATGGAAGAGCTACGGTAATGAAAAATAGCTCAAGTGCTAGTCAGTGATAAATTGCAAAAGCTTGTTCAGTGACATTCATTTATTATCTGCAGTAATGTAAAGAGTAATCTTTTAAAGTTAACAATCTATCTAAGGCGGGCTGGAGCATTACTGATCACTTTGACTCATGTTCCCATAACCTGCTTCACCCACAAGTAAGTGTAAACTGGATATGGTACATCATGGCCACGTACATTAATTCCCACTTAAATCTCAAATCACTTCTTCAAGACTACCCAAGTGGGGATGATTTTTTCTCTGCGTTATGTTTTGTTCAGGAAATTATATTATTTGATTTGAAGATTGTTTTTTTTTAATTCTAAGCATTCTAGATTGGATAAGATGCTAAATCAAATTGATCCCTCTCTTTCTGAATGCAATACTTATGGAGTCAGAGAGAGCCATGGAAAATAGGTTACCGCGTGGAAATAGGTTTGTTTTGAAACTTGCCCATGCTGACCACCAAATCACATCTACACTAGTTCCACCTACCTGTGTTTGGCTCACATACCTCTAAACCTTTGCTGTCCAAATGTCTTTTAAACGTTGTGATAGTACCCGTCTCAACTACTTCCTCGGGCAGCTCACTCCATTAACCATAACCCTTTGTGTAAAAAAGTTGCCTCTCAGGTTCCTATTAAATCTTTCCCCCTCACTTTAAACCCATACCCTCTTGATTTCCCAACCCGATTGATAAAAAATACATCTCTTGATGCTCCTGTACACATCATCAGTGATGTAACCCAGGGTCATTGGATGTTTCGGGTCTTTCAACAGGTGACCCAGCCGTGGTTGATCAGACCACAACTTGTGTTCAGATGGCATTCGCTCCTCCCCATGGACCTCCTCTCCTGATCCAGAGCCATCTCAAGGCCTTCGCTGCCTCTGTGGTGTTCTTGATGGCTTTTCTCCTCGCCATTCTGTTGATGCCCAGCGCACACTCAAGGCTTTGTAGCCAACCTCGATGAGCATGCTACCTTGCCTTCCAGCCCTGCTTACGGCAGTCTATGACCAGTTCTTCGTACTTGGTCATCTTCCTCTCGTGGGCCTCCTCCAGACGGTCCTCCCATGGCACTGCCAGTTCCAACAAGACAATGTTTTTGGTCGCCTCTGAGACCAGGAGGATGTCTGGCCTCAGGGTGGTTGTGGCAATGTGCTGTGGGAACTTCAGCTGTTTCACCAGGTCTACAGAAAGTTGCCAGTCCTGCACAGTCGCCAGGATTCCTCACTGATTCCTGGCTGCTGTGGTTTTTGACAGCTGCACTCCGGCCTTCACGAAGGTGATCATCTGGGTGGTGGGCCGCGCTCGTCTGCAACTGCTGATTCCCATGCTGTTGGCTTCTGCAATGGTTTTAAGAACCTGGTCGTGACACCAGGTGTACCGGCCCTGCCCAAGAGCCTTTGGGCAGCAGCTCAGGATGTGTTCCAACGATCCCTTGCCTGAGCATTGCGGGCAATCCGGAGATTCCGTTTTGCCCCAGATGAAGAGGTTCGATGGGCTGGGCAGGATAACATACATTGCCTGGACCAGGAACTTGATGCGCTGTGGTTCAGCCTGCCAGAGCTCAGTCCATGTGACTTTTCAGTCCATGGCCTGCTCCCACCTTGTCCAGGCTCCCTGCTGCCTCAATCTTTAGTACTATGCCAAATTAATCCCCCCTTAACCTGGATTAATTTTTGTTACGTTTTACATATTCGCTGGATTTTGATGTTGTTAGCTGGCCTGGCATTTATTGTCATCCCTAAATTGAAAAGTGCCTTTTTGCACCATTTCAGAAAGAGGTTAAGAGTGAAACACATATGTGGGTCTTGTCTCACACATGGGTCAGACGTCAGACCAAACTATCAAAGGGTCAGATCTTCCATGAAGGGTGTTGTTCAGCAAGGTGGGATGTTAATGGATGATCCAGTAGTTTCATGGTCACTCCTTCCTAGAAGGACAAGTTTTACTTACTTTCATTAGACTTTAGAGTTTAGAGGTAAAACGCGGAAACAGGCGCTTCAGTCCACCGAGCCTGCACTGACCAGAGATCACCCTGTACATTAGCACTATCCTACACAGTAGGGGCAATTTACAAATTTACAGAATTAAATTAACCTACAAATCTGTAGGTCTTTGGAGTGTGGAAGGAAACTGAAGCATCCAGAGAAATCCCACGCGGTCACAGTGAGAACATACAAACTCTGTACAGACATCGCTGATAGTCAGGATCGAACCCGGGTCTCTGGCGCTGTAAGGCAGCAACTCGACTGCAGCGGCATGGTAGAGTTTTCAATTTAAATTCCATAGCTGCCTCAGTAGATGTGAACTCCAGTCTTTGCTTCAGTAGTCACTGATTCAGAGTGTGGTAATTTAGCCACTATGTCATATTCTTCAGATGAAGGGTCCCGATCCAAAACATCACCCACCTTTTCCCTCCAGTGATGCTGCCTGACCTGCTTGGTTACTCCAGCACTTTGTGTCTATCTTCGGTATAAACCATCATCTGCAGTTCCTTTTTACACGTAAGAATCAATGGGCTCCCCCATGGTTTGGTGAAAAACATTCCACTGGTACGAGGTCACATTTCAAATGAAATCTTTACAAAATAACATAGAAAGTTATAATCAACAACTGCAAGAGACCTTCAATCTTTGGGCATGAATAAAATAACCTTTCTTTACAGTACACTAATATTTTCTGTGACATAGGTGGACACTTACACTGTAAAGTAAAATTAACTTGGATCTGTATTTGTTGCTCCAAATCAGCCATGTGTAATTTTTTTGCTTTAATTCTGTACCGAGTCATTTCACACATCACTCCCAGTCTTTTTCCAATAGCTCCATTTTATCATTTTTGTCTACGCATGATTCAATCCAATTACATGCAATCATTGACCTGAAACTTCACTCTGTTTGATGTCCACACATGCTGCCTGACTTGCAAGTATTTTCTTTCCACTTTCTATTTTATTTCAGACTTCCAGCACCTGTGTTTTACTTAGAGTCATAGTCATGCACCATGGAAAAAGGCCCTTCGGCCCAACTTGCCACTCCAACGAACTTGCCCCATCTACACTAGTCCCCCCTGCCCGCGTTTGGCCCATATCCCTCCAAAGCTATCCTATCCACATATATTTTACACTTCATTCCTTTTGGGCCTTTAGTATTGATGAATTTAGTGACACAGCATGACACAGCACAGCTCGCCGGCTCCGCATCGATCACACTAGTTCTGTGTGTTATTCCACTTTCACATCCACTCCCTACACACTCGGGTAATTTATAGGAACCAATTAACCTACAAACCCATCTGAAGAAGGGTCTCGACCCGAAATGTTGCCCATTCCTTCTCTCCAGAGATGCTGCCTCACCTGCTGAGTTACTCATTTTGTGTCTACCTTCAAATTAAACCAGCATCTGCAGTTCTTTCTTACACAAACTTACAAACCCGCATGTCTTTGCGATGTGGGAGAAAACCGGAGCACCATGCGGGCACAACGAGAACATGCAAACTCCACACACATCAAAACAAGGTCAGGGTCGAACCCAGGTCTGTGGAGCGGCACAGTGGCGCAGCTTGTGGAGCTGCTACCTCATAGTGCCAGAGACCTGGATTCGATTTTGACCTTGGATGCTTTCTTCATGGAGTTTACGCATTCTCCCTGTTTCCCCATGAGTTTCCTCCCCATCCCAAAGACAAACGTTATTTGGCCTCCGTAAATTACCCTTAGTGAGTAGGGAGTGGATGTGAAAGTGGGATAACAACACAAAAATAGTGTGAATGGATGATTGCTGGTCAGTGTAGACTCAGTGGGCCAAAGGACCTGTTTCTACTGTATCTTTCAATCAATCAATCAATCAATAAATCAATCAATCAATCCATCAATCGATCAGGTTTTATTTAGCTGAGTAACTTCTATTTTTAAGGAAATGGAGACTAAAATTTTATAGAAAATAATAAATTTCTATCCAGCTTCTATAAAAGCCTGGGCCAGTTCTCTGCTTCCTCCCTTTTGCTTTGTTGAAAGATTTAAATATCAAATGATAGCCCTGTGAAAAATAGCTGCAGCTGTGTGGGTGATTATTTTCCACTGGTAGAAAGCCAATAGTATCTTCCAAAAGTAAAATCAGGTCCAACTTAACTGCCATGAGCAAAAATTGAAAACCAGCTGAAGGCCATGTGTTCTCTTTCAATTCCTTTCAGCAAGTAATAATGAAGTTAGAAATGGAATCGGTCAGTGATGCCACTGAGGAGGAAGGGCAGCAACGTGCTGAATACTGCACTCAGCCAAATTATGAGCAATGCCTCAAAAAGTATCAAATCAATGTTAGGTAACGTGAGTTCAGTTCATGTGTAGGAAGGAATGGCAGATGCAGTAACTCAGCGGGTCAGGCAGCTTCTCCTGAGAAAAAGGACTGGTGATGTTTCGGGTCGGGACACTTTGGGAAGATGAGTTTAGCTTAGTTCAGTTTTAGTTTTAGTTTTCATTTTAGTTTATTGATACAGCATGGAAACAAGCCCGCCAGCCCACCGAGTCCATGCCGACGGTACACATAAAAATGCTGGAGAAACTCAGCGGGTGCAGCAGCATCTATGGAGCGAGGGAAATAGGCAACGTTTCGGGCCGAAACCCTTCTTCAGACTGATAGTGGGTGGAGAGAAGAAAGGAAAAAAGGAAAAAAGGCGGAGGAGGAGCCCGAGGGCTGGGGGATGGGAGGAGACAACCAGAGGGCTGATGAAGGGGAGGGGACAGCAAGGGCTAGCAGAATTGGGAGAATTCAATGTTCATGCCCCCAGGATGTAGACTGCCCAAGCGGAATATGAGGTGCATTTCCTCCAATTTCCGGTGTTGCTCGCTGTGGCCATGGAGGAGACCCAGGAGAGAGAGGTCAGATACGGAATGGGGGGAGTTGAAGTCCTGAGCCACCGGGAGGTCAGGTAGGTTATTGCGGACCGACCGGAGGTGTTCGGCGAAACGATCGCCAAGCCTCCGCTTGGTCTCACCGATGTAGATCAGCTGACATCTAGAGCAGCGGATGCAATAGATGAGGTTGGAGGAGATGCAGGTGAACCTCTGTCGCACCTGGAATGATTGCTTGGGTCCTTGAATGGAATCGAGGGGGGAGGTGAAGGGACAAGTGTTGCATCTCTTGCGGTTGCAAGGGAAAGTACCTGGGGAGGGAGTGGTACGGGAGGGAAGGGAAGAATTGACAAGGGAGTTATGGAGGGAGCGGTCTTTGCGGAAGGCAGACATGGTGGGAGATGGAAAGATGTGACGAGTGGTGGGGTCACGTTGGAGGTGGCAAAACTGACGGAGGATCACTTGTTGTATGTGACGGCTGGTGGGATGAAGGGTGAGGACTAGGGGGACTCTGCCCTTGTTGTGATTGGGGGGATGGGGAGAGAGAGCAGTGTTGCGGGGTATGGCAGAGACCCTGGTGCGAGCCTCATCTATGGTGGAGGAGGGGAACCCCCGTTCATGCCATGCCGACCATTGATCACCCGGGTGTTCACACTGGTTCTATATTATCCCACATTTTCATCTACTCCCTACATATTGGGAGCAATTTTTTACAAAGGGCATTTAACCTACAAAACACATGGGTCTGAGATTTAGACATTAGGGATACAGAGCGGAAACAGGCCCTATGTTCCACTGTGTCCGCACCAATCCAGCGATCACCCCGTACACTAACACTATCCCATACGCAAAGGACAATTTACAATGTTTTACCGAAGACAATTAACCTGTATGTCTTTGTGGTGTGTGGAGATAACCAAAGCGCCTGGAGAAACCCCCCGCAGTCACAGGAAGAACGTACAAACTCTGTACAGACAGGACCTGGTCAGGATCGAACCATGATCTCTGGCGTTGTAAGGCAGCAATTCTACCGCTGTGCCACTGTGCCACCCAGATGTGGGAGGAAACCAGGGCACCCAGAGGAAATCGATTAATTCACAGGGTGAACATGTGAACTCCACCCAGACAGCACCTGAGGTCAGGATCGAAACCAGGTCTCTGTGAGGTAGCAGCTCTACCGGCTGTGCCACTGTGCAGCCCAATGATGAGTTCAATTTATTAATGCGTTAGTCGGTTATAGTCCCCAATTTATTGTATTCTATGTGAAGATATTTTGGTTTACAAAGCTTTTGATGGAGCTCCCACACTATCAGAGTATATTTTCTGCTGTTTTTATGTGGCAGTGGTGGAAGGATAAACGTTGGCACTGTGCAGCACACGCTGAAATTATCAACTATCGTATTTCAGTGTGGGTAGAGCATACAATGAAACATGTTATTACAGAGGAAAAGAGATTCCTTTGACGCAATATTAAATACTTTTCCATTTTACTTAGAAAATAAAGAGAAATGAATATAAATTGGGCTGTTGTTAAAGCAACATCCCTCCTGATGATGGTTTGATGTTTCAATCAAGACAAATAGAGCCTATTATGTCAGTGCCCACAGTATTGCTGTTGGACTAAAACATAAAATGTTGGAGAAATCCTGTACGTCAGGCAGCATCTGTGGAAGTAATGGACAGGCAACACTTCAAGTAGGGACCCTTCTTTTCTTGGAAGAAGACTCCAAACCCGAAGGCTTATCAAAGGCTTTCTGAAAATCCAGGTAAACAACATTCACTGACTCTCCTTTGTCTATTCTGCAATTTACTTCCTCAAAGAATTCCAAAAGATTTGTCACGCAATATCTTCCCTTCACGAAACCATGCTGACTTTGGCCTATTTCATCAAGTGCTTCTAAGTACTCGGAAACCTCATCCTTACTAATGGACTAATATCTTACCAATCTCCGAAGTCAGGCTAACAGTTTTTTCAGGAGGGAGATGAGAAATGTCTTTAGTCAGCGGGTGGTGAATCTGCAGAATTCTTTGCCACAGAAGGCTGTGGAGGCCAAGTCAGTGGAATTTTTAAGGCAGAGATAGATATATTCTTGATTAGTACAGGTGTCAAAGGTTATGGGAAGAAGGCAGGATACAAAGATATATAGATACATAGACAATAGGTGCAGGAGTAGGCCATTCGGCCCTTTGAGCCAGCATCACCATTCTTTGTGATCATGGCTGATCATTCACAATCAGTACCCCGTTCCTGCCTTCTCCCCATACCCCTTGATTCAGGTAGTCCTAATAGCTCTATCTACCTCTCTTTTGAATGCATCCAGTAAATCGGCCTCCACTGCCTTCTGAGGCAGAGAATTCCACAAATTCACAACTCTCTGTGTGAAAAAGTTTTTCCTCATCTCAGTTCTAAATGGCCCACCCCTTATTCTTAAACTGTGGCCGCTGGGTCTGGACTCCCCCAAAATCAGGAACATGTTTCCTGCATCTAGCGTGTCCAATCCCTTAATAATTGTATATGTTTCTATAAGATCCCCTCTCATCCTAAATTCCAGTGAATACAAACCCATTCTTTCATCATATGACAGTCCTGCCATCCCGGGAATTAACCTCGCGAACCTACGCTGCACTCCCTCAATAGCAAGAATGTCCTTCCTCAAATTAGGAGACCAAAACTGCACACAATTCTCTAGGTGTGGTCTCACCAGAACCCAGTACAACTGCAGAAGGACTTCCTTGCTCCTATACTGAACTCATCTCATTATGAAGGCCAACATGCCATTAGCTTTCTTCACTGCCTGTTATACCTGTATGCTGACTTTCAGTGACTGATGTACTAGGACACCCAGGTCTCGTACTTCCCCTTTTCCTAACCTGACACCATTCAGATAATAATCTACTTTCCCGTTCTTGCCTCCAAAATGAATACCTCATATTTATCCACATTAAACTGCATCTGCCATGCATCTGCCCACTCACCCAACCTGTCCCAGTAACCCTGCATTCTCATAGCATCCTCTTCACAGTTCACACCGCCACCCAGCTTTGTGTCATCTGCAAATTTGCTAATGATACTTTTAATTCCTTCATCTAAATCATTAATGTGTACTGTAAACAGCGGCGGTCCCAGGACCGAGCCTTGCCCCACCCTAATAGTCTTGCCTGCCATTCTGAAAGGGATCCGTTAATCCCTACTCTTTGTTTCCTGTCTGTCAACCAATTTGCTATCCATGTCAATACCCTACCCCCAATACCATGTGCTCTAATTTTGCCCACTAATCTCCTGTGTGGGACCTTATCAAAGGCTTTCTGAAGGAGGGATAGATAGATCAGCCATGATTGAATGGCGGAGTAGACTTGATGTGCCAAGTGACCTAATTCTACTCCTATCACTTATGACCTTATGACAGTTTCCTCTCTTTTGCCACATTCCATTCTTGAACATGGAGTAACATTCAAAATGTTCCAGGCCTCTGGGACCAATTCTGACTTGTGATTCTTGAAAGATCACCACTAACGCCTCCACAATCTCAAAAGCTATCTCTTTCAGAACCCTGTAGTGTAGTTTAACTGGTCCAGATGACATTTCTTGTTTCAGACCTTTCAGCTTCCCAAGCACTTTCGTCTGAGTAACAGCAACTCCACTAACTTCTGCTCCCTGACTCTCTTGAATTTCAGCCATATTGCTGGTGTCTTCCACTGTGAAGACTAATACAAAAGATCATAAGCCCTTAGAACTCTTCTTCTGAAGATAGTGAAAGCACAATCTCTGAATATGTTTAAGTTAGAGGGAAGATACCCACAAAAAGCTGGAGTAACTCAATGGGTCAGGCAGCATCTCTGGAGAGAAAGAAAAGGTGACATTTCGGGTCAAGACATTTCTTCAGACACAAGTCAGAGTCCGAGGGAAGATAGGTTCTCAATTAGCAAGGGTATGAAAGGATTTTGCAGGTAGATGAGAATATGAAGTTGAGATGCAGGATGAGCCCATTAAATGGCAGAGAAAGCTTGAAGGGGCTGTCCCACTGCGGTGACCTAATTGGCGAGTTTAGAAGAGTTTAGGAGAGTTTGAAAAAATGTAATGTTAAAGACCTCCTTCGACTATGTAGAAGACCTCCTTCGACCATGTTGAAGACTAGGCTCGACTAGCTTCGACTAGCTTCGGGAAAATTGGGCACCGAATAGTGGAGAGTGAAGACGATCTCCTTCGATATCCTACGACCTTCCCTTCGACCTCCCTTCGACTATGTTGAAGACTATCTATGACTACCTTCGACTACCTTCGATTACCTTTGACTACCCTTGATTACCTACGAATAACATGCCGACCTTCTACGACCGACTTTGACTAAATCTACGAGTGAAAAAAGTATCGATTTTTTCCACGGCGACCTTTTTTTACTCGTGGGCATTTTTCAACATGTTAAAAAATACGGCACGACCTAGCTGAGGCCTCGAGTACGCGGGGACTACTCTCGAGCATGAAGGAGAGTTACAAAGACCTCCTAGGACCTCATGTCGACCATGCTGCGAGTATGAGTCGAGGCCAAACTCGCCAGAACTTGCGGATTAGGTCGCCGCAGTGGGACAGCCCCTTAAGGCTTCTAATAATCAAGTGCCACAAAAGTTGATTCACAGCTTTGCACAACTGGATTGATTACTTATGACAGGAATTACATGTTTGCTAATGCTATGAAAGGTAAATGGAGAAGTGAACTTTGAGGAGGATGCACTGTTTATTAAGATATATTGATTGGTTTAAATAGCACAGAAGTGGCACATATCAATTTTTAGATGCCATATTTATTTCAGTGGTATTTTACTCATTTTTTAAATTTAATTCACTTATTTTCCACTTTTCTTCCTGATGGGATTAAAAATATCTTTAACTTCAAGGTCAACAACCTGTAAGGTTAACACTTGCTCCCTCCACAGCCACTGACTCATGTGCATTTCCAGCATTTTCAAGATGGATTTTTGGACTGTAATTTTTCACTGTAATTTTGGTCACTGGATTTCTTCTCATTGTCATATCTCTTTGCCTGGCATCTTCGTAAATCTGTCAACGTACCCCCTCCAGACTCCCATTCCTCTTTCATTGTTTAAAAACATGTCATCTGTATCTCTTTCAACGACCAAAGCAATAGCTGGGACCTTTGAGCATGAACCCTTTATTTCACCCTCTACAAGGGTCAGAGCCTCAGAATTAAAGGAAGAAAGATAACAAGGAGGAGTTTCTTTAGACAGAGGGTGGTAAATCGATGAAATTCTTTGCCACAGAAGGCTGTGGAGGCCAGGTCAATGGATAATTTTAAGGCAGGGATAGATAGATTCTTGATTAGTACGGGTGTCAGAGGTTATAGGGAGAAGGCAGGAGAATGGGGTTTGGAGGGAGAGATAGATTGGCCATGATTGAATGGCGGGGCAGACTTGATGGGCTGAATGGCCTAATTCTGCTCCTGTCATTTATGACCTTATGATCTACAGGTTATTATTCGAATGAAATTAGCCATCTGACAAGTTACCAGATTAGTAGTGAAGACTCTTCAAATGAGATGTGTATTAATGTAATAATAATACAAGAAGATAATAGATTGAAACGTAGTTTTGTTAATAAATCCTGGAAATAAATAACCAAACTAACACTTAATGAAGAGGGATGTATTAAAGTTAGTGTTTTTATTAGAGACTAACAAAAGGAATATTGAAAATGTAACAAGAAGTTGACAAAGAAGATTTTAAAATACTGAAGGAAAATATGTATAACTTTCTATTGAATAATGAAAGTTGTAAAGCTCTTCCCAACAATTAAATAAGTGAAACATGTGTAGCGTGGATTCAATCTTTTAGAGATGGAAGTGGAAGATTGATGGTTGAGGGGAAGGTGTGCCAGAGATATCACTTTCAAAACAAATCTTTTAACCAATGATGGTAAAAGTTAAACAGTGGCTGTGCCAAAACTACATACAGAAGCCATCTGTAGCTTTATGAAAACCATCATTATAAACTTGTACCTGCATTTAATTAAACAGACATTTAATGCAATTTTTTAAAATAACCTTTTCTATCAGCTTTTCTAGGTTTCTGTACTTCAGTTCAACTGTTGTTCAACAGTACTGGAATATTTGCCACTTTGTGTGCATTTCCATTGTCTATTCTTTACTCAATGGTATATACTCCAAATTTATTGAATTGTTTCTTCCATCATTGCTGTTACTCTGACTTCTCTGAGTCTTCCTGCACCCAATCGCACATATTTCATATTGTTTTCTTTATTCCCTTTTCAAAACATTTATCTGAATGTGCGTTAGGGGATGCTCCAACACAAATCCTTGGAGCTAACCTTTGAGAGGCAGCAATTTACTGTCACGTTCAGCACTTGATCCTGAACTTATGGTTCTAGCCACATACTCAGAATACAGTAAAATAGTAAGATTAAATGAGAACTTACCAGTTTGAAGTTTGATCTTTATTTTATGAGGGGTTACGATGAGCGATTACGTGAAGAACCCCGTCAGTACACATGCGTGTCAATCTTCAAAGCAGCGGTATGAAATCACAGATAACAGTAATTGAAGTAACATAGTAAGATTAGAAACCTAGAACTACCAGATGACCTTTGTGATATGAGGGTTGGGAGTGGTGGGCATGTAATTGCTCATCGTAACTCCCCATAAAATAAAGATCAAACTTCAAACTGGTAAGTTCACGTTTAATCTTACTATTTTACTTCGGAGTCACGTGAGTGATTCCGTGAAGATTTCAAAGCTCTGTGATTTCATGCCATAGATACGAATCCAGGCATCTCACTGCATCAAATGACCCAGGATGATTGAATAATAAACAATTCATTGAACCATGGCATTGATTTGAACATGTTGATGGTTTATTTAACAAAGAAAAAACAATAGCGACCCCTCTCTCCCAGGGGGAAGCTATGAAACAGAACTTAAAATGGAATAGGCGAATACCCCCGGTTCGGTAAGCGGTTTGTTATAGAACCTTTGAAAAGTCAGTTCATTTGACCACCCTGCGGCCGCGAGGATATGGTCGAGAGGGACGTCCATTGCCCTCGCTGCTGACGTTGATGCCGCCCTGGTGGAGTGAGATTTAAAATTATCAGTGTCTACTCCTGCACAAACAAGAACCTGTTTTAGCCATCTTGAAATGGTCTGAACCGACACTTTCATATGCGGCTTTTTGTGGCTAGTAAATAATGCTGATTCCGAGCCTCAGAGTCTCTTGGTGACCTTGATATAATATTGCAAGTGCAAAACTACACACAGCAAATCCGTGGGGTATGCCGAAAACTAAAGCTTGAACCCTGACACCCCTGGTCTGCTCTGCTTAATTAAATCATAAATGTAAAATGTTATGTCATTTCCAGATGACACCATCCTGTCCAGTCGCAGCTTCTGCAACGTCTGGACCCGTTGCGCCGAAACCAGCGCCATGAGCATGACCACCTTAAGGGTGATTTTGAGCAAAGACAGGGATGAGGCTGGAGCCCACTGGCGTAGCAGCGTGAGTACCACGCTCACATCCCAGATTTCAGTACCTGGGCCTGGGGGGATAGGAATTAAAAATACCCTTCATAAACCGGGATATTAGAGGGTGAGATCCAACAGAATGTTGTTCCGACCCCAGCCATAAGTATGATGACAGGGCACTCCTGGCACTATTGATGGCACTATAGCTCAACCCTTCATCAAAATATAGCGTTGACAAAAATTCTAGCACTTCTGAGATGCATGCCGTGTGATATGTTATATTCCCCCGTAAGCAGAACACCTCCCATTTCCTGACATGAGAGATGTAATGTTTTTTGGTACTATCCCTCCAGGCCGCAGTGATCGGTACGGTCGGATAGTCCAAGCCCCAGGCATGGCCTCCTCAGAATCTGCAAATCAACAGATCAATACGGTCATGTAATGGATGTTGATCCCCAGTTACAGGGTGCATCAGTAGGTCACTACCTTTCGGGACAGCCATAAGAGGCTGTGTTATTATCTCCAAAATGAGTGGGAACCATGGCTGTGTAGACCAGTCGGGTACCACCAAAACTCCTGAGGCGGAGTCCTGCTTGATCTTGAGCAAGCACCGACTGATGAGGCAAAATGGGGGAAATGCATATAAAAACATTCCACCCCAGTGTAGCGAAAATGCATCTACCGCTACTGCCCCTGGGTCTGGTTCCCATAAAACATATTTTGGTTACTGGTGATTGAGTCTAGATGCAAACAAATCGATATCTGGCATCCCATACCGAACAACAATATCATTAAATACATCATGATTCAACATCCATTCTGTGTTGTCATTGAATTTACGTGACCTGGTGTCTGCCACCATGTTGAATCTACCTGGTAGGTAGAAAGCTGAAACCCAAATGTTTCTTGTAATACACCAGTGCCAAATAAGGTTAGCCAATCTATCACAAGATTCCGACTTGATTCCACCCATGTGATTAACATACGCCACTGCCGTAGTGTTGTCAATCTGAAGCTGAACATGCAAGTGACGCATAGTTGTACGATAAGCCTTAAGCCCATAAAATGCTCCCAATAGCTCTAAATAGATCCCATGTGATTGAAGAATAAATGCCCCATGCATATTCCATCTGCCTCCACAGCTAGAGATGGCATCAGTAGCAACCCATCCTAGGGCACTAACATCAGTCTGTAAGACAACTGAAGGTTCCTCAACCAGAATTTTGCTGGAGCAACTTGAGATGTTCATTATCCACCACTGCACTTCAGCAATGGCTTCAGCTGGTAATTGCATGGGCCTGTCAAAATGACCTGCATGTATCCTGAGTGCCTGCTCCTTTGCACATTGTAAATTTTGGTAATGCTAAGGTCCAAACTGTGCAGCTGGAAAGGCAGCCACTAATTAGCCAATCAAGCTGGCCACATGTCTAATTGAAGGTTGCTGCTCCACCATGAGCTTGTTACAGCCTTCAATTAAGTCTAATCTCAAGCCCTTGGGCAGAGTCACTGACATGTGAGTTGAGTTAATAGTGAATCCCAAATAATCAATAACTCTAACTGGTATCAATTTGGATTTAACTGGATGAATGAGAAACCCCAATCTCTCAAACGTGAGTTTAACAACTGCAACAGATAATTCAGCTGCTTCCCGAGTCTTTCCTATGATTAAGATATCATCCAAATAAGCCATTACAATATGACCCTGAGCCCGGAGTAGCCCCAGTACTGGTTTTAACAGTTTTGTAAATAATCTAGGGGCCGAGGTTAACCCATTAGGCAGTGCTTTAAATTGCCATAATTGCCTCATCCAGCTAAATTTCAAATATCTCCGGTGATCCCTATGAACTGGCACTGAGTAATATGCATCTTTAAGATCTATACATGCCATATAACATCCTCTGGAAACCAGTTGTTTGGCAGTAACAAACGTTTCCATTTTGAAATGTTTATACTGCACAAAAGGGTTAAGGCTCGTCAAGTCAAGGATGATTCGACACCCCCCATCCTTCTTTGACCTAGGAAAAATATTAGACACGAATTGGTGAGGTCCCGCCTTCTCAATTACCCCTTTTTTATATAACTTTTCAATTTCAGCTTGTACCTCCAAATTCTCTTTTTGTGAGAAAATGAGTGCCCGACTTGGTGTATGCTGTGTGGGTCGACGCAAATTGGGAAGGAATTCAATTCGAGAACCCTTGTATACTGCGCAGTATAAACAAATCTGATGTTATCCCATACCATTCCTTCAGAAACAAGTGTAATCTCCCCCCAACTTGTAGATGATTCCCACTTAATATCTTCCGACAAGGACCAGACCCACCTACCTCCATGGTTACCGGTGGAATTTTCTGCCTCCTGTTTCTGGTGGGAAAGGACATGTTCGCCTGTTGGAGTGCGCCAGCTGCGCATATTTGTTAATGGCCGGCTTGGTCCTTGACCTGACCCGGTTTCAGCAAACCGTTTGTAGGGATACTGCCGCCGAAGCGTTCTGCTGGTCATCGGTGCTTTGATGAGTCCGACCGTTCTTGCCTCGTCGTCCTACTCCTTGACTCTTTTTGCGAGGTCTTCACCAAACAGCAGATTCGGTGGCTAGATATTGCTGGGTTTGCACAGAGCGGCAAACTTAGGGTTGATGGTAGGGCTGATGGCACTCTTTCTCAGACAATTTATCTTGAAATGTGCATTGCACATGAGGGCCAGGGCATCCTGCTGTACATCAGACAGGTGCCCTCCATCCACCGACCTGGCGAACGCTGTAATGCCCGAGGCGAGCAGCTTCAGCACCCTCTGAAGCCTCATTTCCTGAGCTCTGATGCCTACGCCCATATGACCCCAGATGGCGTGGTTCACAGCCAGCGCTTTGAGCAGGACACAATTAGCCGGGGTCTCATACTTTTTGGACGTTTCATCCATAGTAAGCTCTTGAAGCTGATGTGAAGCCAGGTAATTAATACTTGCGGCCAACTCTTCACCCAGCGATTCTGTTGGGATGGCAAATCCTGCTGCCAGGAATGGTACCTCTGACTCGTGCCCTTCATCCTTGGGGTATGCTCCACGGCTAAACCCACAGACTCGGGGTCAGAATAACACTGACCCCGCATTCTCTCCTCCTCCAAGAGGGAGACATTAAGCAGCCCTGAATCAGGTGCCGCTGGCACCTCCTCCTGTTGGAGTGTATCTTGGTGGAGCATCCTCTCCATTAGGAGCTCCATCCTGGACAACCGTCTAAAGACGTTATCCATTACCGGAGGGGAACCCTCCCGGCCCGACTCGTCCGAGTCAACGGGCCATGCAGACTTTTTAGTGGCTTTCCGCCCCAATGGTGCAGCCACGGTGCTCTCGGACACCAAGTCTGCAGTCGCTAGTCGTACCGCTAGCGACTCGGTAGGTGAGATAGGCGGCCGCCCGCTACCCGCACTCCCACGGTCTTCCACAGCAACTCTCCCGGAAGCTCGCCTTGACTTCACCCTCGATGCTTTCTCCATACTCGAACTTGCTCCTGAAACAAGAATTACCAAGCACAGAAAACAACCTCCGACTACGTTTTCCACTTACCTGAGGGTTTTTAAAACTTACCGCTGGAGGAGCGATGCGTCGCGCCATGCGTAAGACGTAATGACATGCATGCGTACTGGCGGGGTTCTTCACGAAATCACTCACGTGACTCCAAAGTAAAATATAGGTTCAACAATGGCCTAGCATTCAGAAGCATCTCTTGAACTGGAGGCAAGATTGTAGAAGTCTCAGCACATAGCAGGGTGAAATGTAAATTCAAACTATTTAATAAATCTGAAGACAGAAGGTGCTTTAACTATTCTCTTCTTAATCTCAGATCTGTTGATTCTCCGACTCCTGGGATTAAAAGACGTACCAGACTGCCTATTGGCACAGTGAGGACCCAAGCAGCAAGCCCTACTGCGATCGTCGAGAACTCCAGCATCTAATAATGTTGAGACGGAATGCAGAAAGGAGATAGAGAACCTCGCAACCTGGTGTCAGCAAGACAAAGGAGATAGTGATCAACCTCAGGAAGCAAAGTGGTGCACATACCCCGGTATACATTGACGACACCAAAGTAGAGATTGTTAAAAGCTTCAAGTTCCTTGGAGTAAAATTCACCAGAAACTTGTCCTGGAATAGCCATATCAAAGCAATGACTAAGAAAGCACAGCAACCACCTCTACTTCCATGGAAGGCATGTTTGGCATGTCCCCAACAACTCTCACCAACTTCTACAGATGCACCATGGAAAGCATTTAATCAGGATGCATCACAGCATGGTTTGGGAACAGCTCCATCTAAGACCACAAGAAATCATAGAGAATTGTGGACACAGCACGGAACATCACACAAACTAACTTCCCTTCTATTGACTCCATTTGCACCTCATGCTGCTTCAGCAAGACCACTGGACTTTATCTTACACTATACATTATTTCCTTAATCGTGTATTTGTACACTGTGTAAACATGTACAGTCTTTCCACTAACTGGATAGCACGTAACAAATTGCTTTTCACTGTACCTTGTTACACGTGTCAATAAACTAAACTAAATGAAACTAAACTAAGCTAAACTAAAGAACTGCAAGTACAGGTTTATGAAAAAAGGCACAAAGTACTTGAGTAACTCAACGGGTTAGGCAGCATCTCTGGAGAACGTGGATAGGTGGCAATTTGGGTCAGGACCCTTCTTCATACTGAATCTGTAATAAGAAGCGAGCATTATTCAATGGTAATTATGAAACCACTTTATTGTAAAACCTGTCTCGTTCACTAATATCCTTCAAGGAAGGAAAGCAGACAGCCTTGCTCCTGACCTGACTCAATGCAAAATGGTTGACTCTTAACTACCCTTTGAAATATGCTGGATGGTCGCACAGTTTAGATACAATTTTGAATGGGCAATAAATGCTGGCTCACATCCCATCCTATGAGTGAATTAAAATAAAATTGCTTTACCTGCAATACCATTGCCACATTGGCTGCAACCAGTATTTTTCATGGCTCTAAAATGTACTAGAAACATAGAATACATAGAATACATAGAAATTAGGTGCAGGAGTAGGCCATTCGGCCCTTCGAGCCTGCACCGCCATTCAATACGATCATGGCTGATCATCCAACTCAGTATCCCGTACCTGCCTTCTCTCCATACCCCCTGATCCCTTTAGCCACAAGGGCCACATCTAATTCCCTCTTAAATATAGCCAATGAACTGGCCTCAACTACCCTCTGTGGCAGAGAGTTCCCAGAGATTCACCACTCTCTGTGTGAAAAAGTTTTTCCTCATCTCGGTCTTAAAGGATTTTCCCCTTATCCTTAAGCTGTGACCCCTTGTCCTGGAGCAATGCCAGCTCTTTTCCATTATCCTCAGAACAAACCACAGTTCACATTCACTGAGGTTCATAAAATGGGGATGGGTTCAGATTCAGATTCAGATTCAGAAAACTTTATTGTCTGTCGTAACAGAAAATCTTCTTGCAAACATATTCTGAGGTTCTAGTTTGAAAATAAACTTCTGTGTGTGAAAAAGTATAGTATCTTCAAATGAGGAAAACACTTGGCTTATTTGACAAAAAAAATCTTGCACTCAAGTACAAACATCTTTTATATCTTTATCTTTATATATCTATATCTTCGTATTTGTTAACATATTAACATATTCAAGTTATGACACTGAATGGAATTATTTGGACCACATAGTCAAAGAATTCAACAATAATACTGAACACTCCTCAATTTCATAATCAAATTTATTGCAAGTTTTTTTAGTAGACTGCATGAGAGCTCCATAAAGTTGGTGGACATGTCGGTATGTAAGTGAAATTTGTGGGGTTAGGAACAGCTTTATTGTTCTCAATGTTCTGCCTGTTACCTGACCCTTTGAGATCTAACTCTTTAGGGCCCCCTGCCCCTTCAATGAAACAGAGCTGCCTTAACTCAGTGTTGGACTAGATGAATATTGTCCTTCTTGCTATGATGAGCTGTTTTGGATACATGAGCAGTATGCAGCAAATATGATAAATGGTACATTTCCACCTTCAAAATGGTCAGGGTGTTTGCTTTGCCTCGTTCTTGTCTTAGAAATGGATTGCATCAATTTTAGCCCTAATGAACAGCTATATGCCTGAAGAAGGGTCTCGACCTGGAATCTCTCCATAGATGCTGCCTGTCCCGCTGAGTTACTCCAGCATGTTGTGTCTATCTTCGGTCTAAACCAGCATCTGCAGTTTCTTCCTACACATGTTTTTTTCAATCATCGGTTGTTATGAATTGAAATAAGAAAAGTTTTATGAGTGCCATTAAGATGTTTACTTCTGTCACAACATTCTGAATGTCAAGGGGGAATTAACTTATTTGGTCACTCAAAGTTGATCCAATTTACTTTTGATTCATGATAAGTAGGGATTGCAACTTAGCTAAGCTATTCTGTTTTTCAATGGTAGGTGTATTTCCATCATGTCTAGCAAAAGGCCTACTCATGTACTGAATGAACAATTAAATTAAAATTGGTGAGATTATTTTAGGCTTTGCTTTAATTCAGTGAGAATTAAAAATAGAGTATATTTGCCATAGGTGGTTTGGAAACTATCCATTTTCCTCTGGCACTCACAATCACTTGAAGCTTAAATAGGCTGTAAGATTTGTCCATGATAATTGCAAAGGACGAGTTGGATTAGTTTTAATTTTCTTTCCCATAAATATTTCCACAAAGTGAAAAAATGGGCAAGATTCAACAACACTAAACTGGCAGCCCCCCATTTCCTGTTACTGTTTCCATTGTACTGTATTCAATCTCTTTATTTTTCAAGGAGGACTTGCAAAGGGAACTGTTAAATCAAGGAACCGCAGATTGAAACTGTTCATTTGTACCTCACTTCAAAGTTATGAACACATGCTGTGGCATTGCCACTTCAATTGCTTGGAGCAGGCCAGTATAGATTAGCAATATTTAAGAGAAACATACAGGATAAAGGCATTAAGGATTCAGTTTATACTCAGAAAAAAATAGCACTTTGTATGTGCGTTATAGGTAATACCACCATTGATTCCTGTCCACGTAGAAATAGCTGCCAAAGTTGAGGTGGTTCCTTCTCTTAAACTTCTACAGTCAAAATGGAGAAACTGCTTGCACAGTTTACACCTTCTATCAGTGGTAAAACATGTTATGAGAAACAAGGAACTGCAGATGCTGGTTTATATCATAGATAGACACACAGTGCTGGAGTAACTTAATGGATCAGGCAGCATCTTCAGTGAAAAAGGATGGGCGATGTTTCGTGTTGGGATCCTTCTTACAGGTATGTAGGTTAATTGTTAAAGAAGGAACTGCAGATGCTGGAAAATCGAAGGTACACAAAAATGCTGGAGAAACTCAGCGGGTGCAGCAGCATCTATGGAGCGAAGGAAATAGGCAACTTTTCGCGCCGAAACCCTTCTTCAGACTGATAGGGGGTGGGGAGAAGAAAATAAAAAAGGAAAAAAGGCGGAGGAGGAGCCCGAGGGCTGGGGGATGGGAGGAGACAACCAGAGGGCTGATGAAGGGGAGGGGACAGCAAGGGCTAGCAGAATTGGGAGAATTCAATGTTCATGCCCCCAGGATGTACACTGCCCAAGCGGAATATGAGGTGCATTTCCTCCAATTTCCGGTGTTGCTCGCTGTGGCCATGGAGGAGACCCAGGACAGAGAGGTCAGATACGGAATGGGAGGGGGAGTTGAAGTGCTGAGCCAACGGGAGGTCAGGTTGGTTATTGCGGACCGACCGGAGGTGTTCGGCGAAACGATCGCCAAGCCTCCTCTTGGTCTCACCGATGTAGATCAGCTGACATCTAGAGCAGCGGATGCAATAGATGAGGTTGCAGGAGATGCAGGTGAACCTCTGTCGCACCTGGAACGATTGCTTAGGTCCTTGAATGGAGTCGAGGGGGGAGGTGAAGGGACAAGTGTTGCATCTCTTGCGGTTGCAAGGGAAAGTACCCAGGGAGGGGGTGGTACGGGAGGGAAGGGAAGAATTGACAAGGGAGTTACGGAGGGAGCGGTCTTTGCGGAAGGCAGACATGGGGGGAGATGGGAAGATGTGGCGAGTGGTGGGGTCACGTTGGAGGTGGCGAAACTGACGGAGGATCACTTGTTGTATGTGACGGCTGGTGGGGTGAAAGGTGAGGACTAGGGGGACTCTGCCCTTGTTGTGAGTGGGGGATGGGGAGAGAGAGCAGTGTTGCGGAGTATGGCAGAGTCCCTGGTGCGAGCCTCATCTATGGTGGAGGAGGGGAACCGCCGTTCCCTGAAGAATGAGGACATTTCGGATGCCCTGGTGTGGAACGCCTCATCCTGGGAGCAGATGCGGCGTAGCCGGAGGAATTGGGAGTGGGGGATGGAGTCCTTACAGGAAGCAGGGTGGAAAGAAGTGTAGTCCAGATAGCCATGGGAGTCGGTAGGTTTGTAATCGATGTCGGTAAGAAGTCTATCACCTGCGATGGAGATAGTGAGGTCAAGGAATGGTAGGGAAGTGTCGGAAATGGTCCAGGTGTATTTGAGTGCCGGATGGAAGTTGGTGGTGAAGCGGATGAAGTCAGTCAGTTGTGTGTGGGTGCAGGAGGTGGCACCAAAACAGTCATCGATGTAGCGGAGGTAGAGGTCGGGGATGGGGCCCAGGTACGTATTGAACAAGGATTGTTCTACGTACCCGACAAAGAGGCAGGCATAGCTGGGGCCCATGCGTGTGCCCATAGCTACGCCTTGTATTTGGAGGAAATGGGAGGAGTCAAATGAGGTTATTGAGGGTAAGGACCAGCTCCGCTAGGCGGAGGAGGGTGTCAGTGGCCGGGTATAGGTTGCTTCTCTGGTTGAGGAAAAACCGGAGGGCTTCGAGACCATCCTGGTGGGGGATGGAGGTGTACAGTGACTGGACGTCCATGGTGAAGATGAGGGGGTGAGGGCCTAGAGAGTGGAATGCGCGGAGACGATGGAGAGTGTCTGAGGTGTCTTGAACCTGTAGGTTAATTGGCTTGGTTTATGTGTAAGTTGTCCCTAGTGTGTGTAGGATAGTGTTAATGTGCAGGGATTGCTGGTCAGCTGAAGGGCCTGTTTCCGCGCTGTACTCTAAACTAAAACTAAACTCCTCAGGGAAATAAGTGATGGACAGTAAATGCTCAATTTGCCAGTAATGTCCATATATCCCAAAAATGCTTCCATTTGCAACAAAAGGATTTTGACCAAACAAAAAAAAAAGGAGAAGCAAACATTTAGCCAGTAAGAATGTGTATTTGTGTTAGTGTGACTCAGATGAGAAATAGGTATTATTTCAGCTGAACAGATTCATAGTCATAAAGCTATTCAGCATAAAGTTTTGTTTAATTTAGTTGAGTTTATTGTCACATGTACCAAGGGATAGTGAAAAGCATTTGATGCATGCTAATCAGTCAGTGGAAAGACTGTATATGATTACAATTGAGCCCGTCAAGGTGTGCAGATGTGTGATAAAGAGAATAATGTTTAGTGCAAGATAAAGTTCAGTAAAGTCCAATAAACATTAGCTGAGGGTCTCCAGTGAAGTAGATAATAGCTCAGGACTGGTCTCTAGAGGTAGTCCTAGAGGGAAGGATGCTCCTCAATCTGTGGAGCATCTTGGACAATACAGCTCACCCCCTCTATGACCCACTGGTCAACCCGAGGAGTACCTTCAGCAACAGATTGGTTCCACCAAGATGCAATACAGAACGCCACAGGAGATCCTTCCTTCCTGTGGCTATCAAACTGTACAAATCCTTCCCCTTCTGCGGTAGACTGACTCCCCCCACCCAATCTTTGCACATCCCCAATCCTATCCACGCGACACTTTAATTTCATGTTTCATATATTTTGTGTTTTATGACGGTTGGCAGATCAATTTCCCTCCTGGGATTAATAAAGTTCTATCATATTGTATCGTATCGTATCGTATCGTAGCTGTTGATAGGATGGTTCAGTTGCCTGATAACAGCTGGGAAGACACTGTCCCTGATTTGGAGGTATCACACTTCTGTACTATTTGCGTGATGAGAGAGGGGAGAAGAGGGTGTAATCAGGATGAGACTCATCCTTGATTATGCTGCTGGCCTTGCCGAGGCAGCATGAAGTGTAAATTGAGTCAATGGAAGGGAGGTTGGTTTGTTTGTTGGTCTGGGCTGCGTCCACAATTCTCTGAAATTTCTTGCGGTCTTGGATGGAACTGTTCCCAAACCATGCTGTGATGCATCCCGATAAAATACTTTCTACGGCGCATCTGTAGAAATTGGTTAGAATTGTTGAGGACATGCCAAACATCCTAAGGCTTCCAAGGAAGTCGGTGTGCTGTATTGGTCATTGCTTTGATATGGGAGTTCCAGGACAAGTTGCTGCTGATACGTACTTTGCTGGTGATATTTATTCCTTTACTCCTTTGTCTTGCTGACATTAAGAAAAGGGTGGTTGCCTTAACATCAGGTCATGAGTTTCTCAATTCTCCTTCCTGTACTCCGTTATTTGATACCTGGCCCACAATGGTGGTGTCGTCCGTAAATTTGTAAATTGAATTGGATTTGTATTTGACTGCATAGCCGTGGGTGTACCAGGAGTAAAGAAGGGGGCTGCCACTGCATCTTTGCAGTGCACCAGTGTTGAGGATTATCGGAGAGGATGATTTGTCCCCTATCCTCACTGCTTGTGGTCTGTTGGTCAGGAAGTTGACAATCCATTTGCAGTGATGAGTGCTGACTCCAAGTAACACAATTTTAGTGTTGAGCTTGGATGGGATAATGGTATTAAAAGCAGAGCTGTAGTTTATGAATAGAAGTCTGACCTACTTGTCTCTCTTATTCCAGGTGTTCCAGGGTTGAGTGCAGGGTCAAGGAGATGATATCAGCCGTGAACCTGTTGTGATGGTAGGCGAATTGCAGTGGGTCAAGGCTGCTCGGTATGCTGAATATTAGTTTATAGTTTAGAGATGCAACGCGGAAACAGGCCCTTCGGCCCACCGGGTCCGCGCCGACCAGCGATCCCCGCACTAATACCATCCTACACCACTAGGGACAAATTTTACATTTACCAAGCCAACTAACCTACAGACCTGTACGTCTTTGGAGTGTGGGAGGAAACCGAAGATCTCGGAGAAAACCCACGCAGGTCACGGGGAGAAAGTACAAACTCCGTACAGACAGAACCCGTGGTCGGGATCGAACCCGTGTCTCCGGCGCTGCATTCGCTGTAAGGCAGCAACGCTACACTGCGCCACCATGGTTATGTGTTCCATAACCAACCACTCAAAGCTCTTCATGATGGTGGATGTCAAGACCTCTGGACAGTCATTAAGGCATGAGATCTTGCTTTTCTCTGGCACCGGGATGATAATGGTCTTCTTGAAGCAGGTGGGAACCTCAGAACGGAACTGGTCCTCCAGCCCGACTGAACCATGACGAACAAGTTGCTTAGCCAAGCTCATCCCACTTGCCTGTGCCTGGCCCATATCCCTCCAACCTTTCCCATCCATGTACCAAGTGTCTGTTAATTGTCATAATTGTACCTCCCCCTACAACTTCCTCTGGCAGCTTGTTCCATGTACACACCAACCTCTGTGTGAAAATCTGCTGCCTTTGTCCCTGTGGACATGCATTCTGTAGAGGGCATTCGTTCACACTAGTTCTGTTATCCCACTTTTGCATCTACTCCCTAGGGGCAACTTTACAGAAACCAATTTACGTGCAAGCTCCACATAGACACAGCACTTAAGGTCAGGCTCAAACCAAGATCTCTGGTGCTGTGAGGCAGCAGCTCTACCAACTGCGCCAATGTTTGGATGAAGGGACCAGCGCGATGAGAAATTGGAAGGCACCAAGAAAACAGATGTTGCTGAGCAAATTATTGGTGAACAAGTAGTACTTGTTTACTTTACTGATTGGGACGAGTCTGACAAGAAGGTAATCAGCCAAGTTGAATTTGTATTATTTACAGTAATCTGGGGAATTGTCCACATTGTTGTGTTGATGCCAGGAAGGCAGCTATACGGGAACAGATTAGTTGAGGTTGTAGCTTACTCAGAATTTGAATCAAACTAAAAATAAATTATCGTGGAAGTTTTCCAATAGTGGCTAGACCAGTTTAATCAGATAGTGATCTTCCCTCAGCTCGACTGGTGTTGATGCAAAGATGCATGTTTGCGGGGAAGTCTCAGAGATCTGACTGGCTTTTTTTCGGTGTGCAATTCTGACAATAAGCTTGGGCAATCCATTTAATTGTTGAAAGCCTGACCATATCCTTACTTCACCTGTGTTTAATTATAATTGTCTGATTGTTGTTTGGATTCTATTAGTTAGCTTAGTTAACTCCTCCTGTACATTTACCAGTTGAACTACGAGCAATTGATTGTGTAAAGATTGGCTACTTCCATTTGAAACACAACCTAACAAGTTAACACAAGATAATTAGAATATGTGGTCTTCCATTTAATAGACACTTCGTACATTTGAGCTTCTTCATTGTTAACATAGAAACAGAAATGTAGAAAATAGGTGCAGGAGGAGGCCATTCGGCCCTTTGGCCCTTCGAGGCAGCACCGCCATTCATTGTGATCATGGCTGATCGAACATTCACAATCAGTAACCCGTGCCTGCCTTCTCCCTATACCCCTTGATTCCGCTAGCCCCAAGAGCTCTATCTCACTCTCTTTTAAATGCATCCAGTGAATTGGCCTCCACTGCCTACTGTGGCAGAGAATTCCACAAATTCACAACTCTCTTGGGGTGGGAGATTGCAACCTTCACGTGGTCCACCCTGTTTCGACTAATGCAATCAACCCGACGCCATACACAAGAAGAAGAAGTAGAAGACAACTCTCTGGGTGAAAAAGTATTTTCTCATCTCAGTTTTAAATGGCCTTCCCTTTATTCTTAGACTGTGGCCCCTGGTTCTGGACTCCTCCAACATTGGGAACATTTTTCCTACATCTAGCTTGTCCAGTCCTTTTATAATTTTATATGTTTCTATAAGATCGCCTCTCATCCTTCTAAATTCCAGTGAATACAAGCCCAGTCTTCCCAATCTTTCCTCATATGACAGTCCCGCCATCCCGGGGATTAACCTCGTGAACCTACGCTGCACTGCCTCAATAGCAAGAATGTTCTTCCTCAAATTAGGAGACCAAAATTGCACACAATGCTCCAGATGTGGTCTCACCAGGGCCCAGTACAACTGCAGAAGGACCTCTTCACTCCTATACTCATTAGACGGTACTTTTCTGTCTAGATCATTGCCAAACCTTCGGAATGGAGTGGGTAAGGATCGGTTTAAATACTGGCAAAAACCAAGCAAATCCTGAAGAGCATATGGCTTACATCAAACACACCCTGATTGCTTGTTTTATCATTGGCAATGGAACTTGCCAGCTCTCAGTAATTTGAATTCATTTGATAGTATTTTAGAGAATGCCTAATGCGTCCAAGTCTTTCCTGATATAGGTAGTAAAATCAAAATGTGACATTTTGTCCCAGTCTCAGTAATTACAGTAATCAGGCCCAGATGTACCCTACAGCGCGAATGAAAATCTCCAAGACCAAATGGTTTCATTTTAACTTGTTATGGTGTGAGTTTCCCCTCATATTTTTCTTTGACATTCCATGATTAGGCCTGCTTTTGTAACAGTGATTGCAGTAAATCAAGACTGAACATCTCAACTTTAATGTACAAAGAAACTATTTGTAGAAAGACATTTTTTTATATATGGAACTTGATTTTCAGAGGTGTGATAAATTTCGAATAAAGTTTTGGGGATCTGAGTAGGAAATAGCAGGTGAGAAAAAAACCTTATCTAAACATTTCATTGCTTTATTTATACTCTGGTTTGTAACATGATTTGCTGGTTTAAACATTTGGAGCCGAGGCTGTCATATTACCAAACCCGGGGCTTTTATATTGAGGGAAGGTGGGAATTCTAATTCCTTTAAGGCAGTCATGAGAGTCTTAAATCAAACACAAACACTGTGCAACTATATTTTAAATGATGCATACCAAACCTGAAGCCATTTAATCAATAAGCAATAGTGAGAAATGCCAGGGTCAGTTTGAATGTGAGCCAACATTTTGAAATATAGACAGATTTTTCCGTTTTAGCCCTTTCCCTCAGGAAGGAATGCATGGTACACAACTTCCTTTCACTCACATGGCCATTCTTCACTTGCAGATCTGGCTTGTAAATCTACACCGATTCTCATCTGGTATCTGCAACGAGCAATGTGCAGCAGAGACTGGTGAGGCAGCTTTAGTTAATTTTTTCCATCCTCCAGGCCTAAGGATATTAAGGCCAGATTTATTACAGTCATGTTATTCTGGCTGAGATCAATGGAGGTCAGCTAACTCAGCTAAACAAAACTCAAATGGGCTCCTACTTGGATGGTGTTTAATTTAATTCTGCATCCTGCTGCAGATTTAACCGACTGAACCATCAGAAAGCCAGCCAGTGTTTAATGTGGATCAATGCTGAGCGATAGAACTTAGCTGAGAAAAGAAGATCCTCGCACGTTACCCAGTACCAAGAAGGTTCTGCTTTAAATCACATTGTGTGGTTAGAATGGGCGATTTGAGTAAACAGATTATTATTTGTTTAGTTTATTGTCACATGTACCGAGGTGCAGTGAAAAGCTTTTATTATATCACTTATATCGTTATTTTGTTCTTTTATATTGCTTTTAGTTTGAGTTTTTAGTTTTTTTAGCTACAGTGCGGAAACAGGCCTTTCAGCCCACTGAGTCCGCACCGACTAGCTATTTCCACACATTAACACTATCCTACACACACTGGGTACAAATTACACATACACCAAGATAAGATATAAAGATGGGCAGATGGAGCCAAGGTGGCCAGTGTAGTGTTAATAACACAACTACATTTGGGTATTACCCATCTTATTTTTTTCTACGTATTTGATTTAACACTTTAGTAAAACAGTTGTATGACATAAGATTTTTATGTAAGTTCTTAGAGTCATAGTCATAGAGTTTAACAGCATGGAAACAGGCCCTATGACCCAACATGCCCAAGCCGACCAACATGTCCCATCTACACTAGTCCCACCTGCCTGCGTTTGGCCCATATCCTTCTAAACCTGTCATATCCATGTACCTGACTAAATGTTTCTTAACCATAGCGATAGTGTCTGCTTCAACTATCTCCTCCGGCAGCTCGTTCCACACACCTACCACTCTTTGTGTGAAAAGGTGACCCCTCAGGGGTTTATAAATCTTTCCCTCCTCACCTTAAACCTATGTCCACTGGTTCTCGATTCCCCTACTGGGCAAGAGGCTCTGTGCGTCTACCTGATCTATTCATCTCAATAGACAATAGACAATAGACAATAGTTGCAGGAGTAGGCCATTCGGCCCTTTGAGCTAGCACCGCCATTCAATGTGATCATGGCTGATCATTCATGATTTTATGCACCTCTATAAGATTAAGCTTGAAAGTGTTCAGAGAAGATTTACGAGGATGTTGCCAGAACTAGAGGGTCTGAGCAATAGGGAGAGGTTGAGTAGGCTGGGTCTCCATTCCTTGGAGTGCTGGAGGATGAGGGTGATCTTATAGATATAAAATCATGAGAGGAATCGTTCGGTAGATGCACAAAATGTCTTGCCCAGAGTAGGGGAATCGAGGACTAGAGAACATAGGTTCAAGGTGATGGGGAAAAGGTTTAATAGAAATCTGAGGGGTAACTTTTTCACACAAAGGGTGGTGGGTGTTTGGAACAAGCTGCCAGAGGAGGTAGTTGAGGCTGGGACTACCCCAATGTTTAAGAAACAGTTAGACAGGTACATGGATAGGACAGGTTTGGAGGGATATGGACCAAGCGCAGGCAGGTGGGACTCGTGTAGCTGGGACATGTTGGCTGGTGTGGGCAAGATGGGCCGAAAGGCCTGTCTCCACACTGTATCACTCTATGACTCTATGACTCGAACCCCTCATCCTCCACGGAATAGAACCCTAACTTTGAATAGTCTGGCGAGATACCCCCTCCCTTTCTCCCACCCAGCTACATCTTTCCATCATTGCCCCCTCATCAGGTACGACCTATCACCTACCAGCTGCTAATTCACCACTCTCTCTCACTTCTATATTCTGGCTATCTTCCCTCCGGGCTCTCAGAATCGGAAACTTTTGTTCACCTCCAGCAGAGTGAGGTGATTCCAACAAGTGTATAAAATAATAATGCTTAGATAAATCATTCTTTATTTAGGAAGGCAAAATTCAGCTTGAAAATGAGATATTTTGGAAACTAGATTTTCCTCAATTCCAGCTTTCATTTGCCAACTATGATGCAAAATAATCATTGCATTTGTCAAGAATGTTTTGTTTGTGCGTCCTCCCTTGCATAGTTCCTTCTCCTACGCTTCAAATGTCTGATTCCAATTTCTGTTTCATTCCTCAGATAAAAATAATGATAAAACAGAACTTGATAGATCAAAGTGAGAATGTTTGCAGAATTTTGGCTAAGAAATTGTCCAAGAAATGATAATTTTAACTCACAAACCCTTTGTTAAGTTAAAGATACATATTAAGTAGCAGCCTTGCCTTGTGATACATACTTAATTCTGATTTAGAGGTGCAGTTCTTCATATCTCAGTAAAGGAGGGTTCTGTATATAATTTGGCTCTTCAGACTTTAGACTTTAGACACACTGCGTGGAAGCAGGCCGACCAAGTCCGCACTAACCAGTGATCACCCGTACATTAGCACTATCCTACACACTAGGGACAATTTACAGACACAGTGTGCCACTGTGCCACCCCTGTACATACAGTAGCCAGCGTGGAAGCAATTCATCCTCAATCCCAAGGAGCTGCCCTAGAGAAAAGATGAGATATGGTACTTTAGAGGTGTCCAAATCCGTATTGCATCTGTTTCTAATATGACCTCCCCGCTCTTATGTTCGATGCTTCACCTGATGACGGTATGTGCCTGTGGTAGAGAACAGAAGAAGATTTTGCCTGGACATCCATCAAGGATAAGTAACCCTGCAACACTAACTGACATATGAAAGAGTGAGGCCTGCGTGCTGTACTAACAGGCCACTGTGTCTTTGGATTCATACCAGAGGCTTCAGGGGAGAAAGGGTGAAACTGGAGAAGTAAACGAGCCAGAAAATGATTCCCTACGTAGTATATCAAAATTGAATTTTGTAATTCTTCCACGCTACAAGAGGCTTTCAACAGAACATTTTTAATGGTGGTTCACAACCCTCGTTTAAATCCTTCCGTCGTGTAGAACACGGGACCCAGTGGAGGCTAAGAATAGCATGCAATCTTTCATATTTCACAATGCTAACAGAACCTTTGCTGCACAACTTTATTTGAGGGAGACTTCAAAGAGCTCCAATGTGCCCCGTGATCCCTGAAAGCTGTTCAACAGCTGAACGCTTGGAACCATTTATTATGCAAACAGGAACCCTCCTTCAGCCAAAAGTCAAGAGGATCCTCAGTTTAAAATGAAGCAACGATGTCCTTTCAGATAACAAAACGCCGGAAGAGAAAGGCTGGAAGTTCTGGTGTATAAGTTCATGGACTACAGTCTGCGTTTGGGGAAAAAAGTGCCGATTAGGCGATGTCTGATAAACTGGGGGTCACAACAAATTTTAATTTATAAGTGAAATCTGTGTTGATGCATAAACCTCGTGACTCTTCCTGACTGAAAGGAACATATTTTTCTATATTCTTTAAACCTCTTTTTAAAATTTGACTGTAGAACTTTCTCATTGACCTAGTTAAGCTCATTGCCAGTTATTTTAATATCATAACTAAGGCACAAAGCTGCAAATATTCTGAAACTCTATCCCCTTCCAACACATCCAGTTTCAATCTGCATCATTATTGCTCAAAAGCATTTAAAGCACACCATGCCAAAAACAGGCAACTGGACTAAAGTAAGTAAAACTCTTTTTATTGAATGATCATTCTATTCTCTCAGTTACATTGGTTATGCCTGATAGTTAGTGTTGTCCTAATACACCAACTCCCATTGCTCATAAATTCATGTCATAGGAACAGAATTAGGTCATTCGGCCCATCATGTCCACTCCGCCATTCAATCATGGCTGATCTATCTTTCCCTCTCAACACCATTCTCCTGCCTTCTCCCCATAACCCCTAACACCTTTGTGTACTTCAAACTTACATTTTTTTATGCATTTAATTTCTAACTTGGTTATAAATAGCTCTATGATAAAACTGATGGATATGAAATCTTCTGATACGTCAGGGAATCATGGACATAGATGAATCAATGGACTGAAAGCCATTTTGAACTGGTACCATCAACTACGTTTGTTAATCTAATTAAAATGGTGGCTATTGCTGAATGTTGCCACAACATCAGCTTTTACGGGCTCGTGAGACCTTAAACATTATTGGCAATCTCTCTAATATTCAACTGCATTGGGACTGCACAGTCTTGTTGAGTCTCATTGTCTCGTCTGTAACTTGTTTTCACCTAGGCCACAGCAAACAATGTCTGTTCACTTTATCATCGTAAGTTTTTTCCATATCTTTCATTCATTTGTTCTATAACTCTATATCACCATCTAGATCTCTCGTTTCCCTTTCCCTGGACTCTCAGTCTGAAGAAGGGTCTCGACCCGAAATGTCACCTATTCCTTTTCTCTGGAGATGCTGTCTGATCCGCTGAGTTACTCCAGCTTTTTGTGTCTATCTTCGATTTAAATCAGTGTCAACATTTCCTTCCTTCCTTTGGGCGGCCACGGTTGCGCAGCGGTAGAGTTACTGCCTTACAGAGCTTGCAGTGCCAGAGACCCGGCTTCGATCCCGACTACGGTTGCTGTCTGTACGGAGTTTGTACATTCTGCCCGTGACCTCATGGGTTTTCTCAGAGATCTTCTGATTCCTCCCACACTCCAAAGACATACAGGTTTGTAGGTTAATTGGCTTGGTGTATGTGTAAATTGGCCCTAGTGTGTGTAGGATAGTGTTAATGTGCAGGGATCGCTGGTCGGTGTGGACTCAGTGGGTCGAAGGGCCTGTTTCCGCCCTGTATCTCTAAACTAAACTCAACTACTCATAAATAATGAGGTAGCTGAATTTGCTTTAGACAGTGTGATCCAAGACCGGCAGTTGCCTAGCGTGAGTCCAATAAAAATCAGAATCAAAAGAACTCTGTTTATAAGTACGCGTAGATTTTGTTATACTGAAAAATCACGCTTTACACCAATAGCCTCTGCAACCATTTCTTTGCCTGATTTACATGGATAAGAAAGATTGAGAGGGATATGGGCCAAATGTGGGCAGGCGGGACTAGTGTGGATGGGACATCTGGATCAGCATGGCAAGTTGGGCTGAAGGGCATGTTTCCATGCTGTGGTTGGCACCCACTACTGCAAAGGCATGTCAGCAGTAGATGAACTAGATGTGTTGATTGGTGGATGGGGCCAGTCAGTCTGCTACTTTTTCCTAGATAATGTCAGTCTTCACGAGTTTGGGTGCTTAGCATTCATCATGCTAAGGGCAGGGCATTCAATCATGCTCCTGCCTTATGTCTTGTAAGTGGTGGAAAGGCTTTGGGCTGTAGAGAGGTGAGTCATTTGATGCTGAAAATCCATCCACTGACCTCCACCACTTGGTCAGCACTTCCATAAGTACCAAATTGGCTTGAGATTACTCACTTGGAAGCATTTCTGATTTAGTTTTAGTTTAGTTTAGAGATACAGCGTGGAAACAAGCCATTCAGCCCACTGAGTCCAGGCCGACCATCGATCACCCTAACACTAGTTCTATGTTATCCCACTTTTGCATCCTACACACACTTGGGGAAATTTACAGAAGCCAATTAACCTACAAACCTAAGATAAACACAAAAAGCTGGAGTAAGTCTGCGGGGCGGACAGCATCTCTGCAGAAAAGATGACGAAACGATGCAGATGACGTTTCTGGTCGAGTCCCTTCTTCATCTTTGGTTTAAATCAGCATCTGCAGTTCCTTCCTACACAACCTACAAACCTATATGTCTTTGGAATGTGGGAGGAAACCGGGGCACCCAGAGAAAACCCACTTGGTCACAAGAAGAATGTACAAACTCTGCACCGACACCACCCATAGTCATAATCATAATCGAGTCTCTGGCGTTGTGAGGGAGCAGCTCTACCGCTGCACCACTGGGCTACCGTGCCAGCTGGTACCTCTTTCTGTTTTCATTCTTTGTATATATTTCATCCACAAAAAAAACATCAATGTACCTCGAGTCTCAGTAGGAGGTATTTGAAGTGTGCTGTGTTCTGGGGATCTGGATTGAATCATGAAATAGCCCAAGCAATACACAAACCTCAGAGCAATTACTTCTACCGTGACTTTGTGAGACCCAATATTTCTTATTTCGTCTGAATATCAGATATTAGCTTCAGAGATCATCTTTCTTGGAATCTGTTTGCATCCAGTTGAGAGAGCTGACAGCGTTTCAGTTTAAATGTTATTCAAAAGACACAGTGAATGAAGCTCAGCAACTTCCATATCATAAGAACAATCCAAATGTATTTAGCATATGAATCAGAGTCAGCAACAGTCGTGACAAGAGTATAAGAATGAGGCTATAATTTACTTTATAAACCATTTTATGTCACGGCAGATAGTATTTTGGTGGAACTGCGAAAATATTTTTATAATAACAGTTTTCTTGATCTTCTCATGTAGGTTTCAGTCAGACAAGGAAATAAAAGAGATTTATGGACTATAAATGGAAGCCGATATGAATGTGGAGGAAGCCAAATGGTGCTAAACTGTAATATATCCAACATGGGAAGGCATTCAGCACAGACTTCTGGATTTCCTCAGTGTCAAGAAAGTTGCATGCCTCCAACACGTTAAATCAGTAAAATACTGAGCTAAACAAGAAGGAACCATGCTACGGACCCTGGAGCAGAACAGGCCTTATTACAAAATGATAGCCTGGGACTCGATAATGCATTCCTTCCTTTTTTAATGGGATCATATAGTCCATTGCACCTTAGCCCAGGCCCCTGTGATGTACCAAGTCAGCTGAAATACAATAGAGGCAATTTGCCAGACTGCAGGAGCACGTGCTGAGGGACGCACTAAAGCTTGGTGCAGTCAACGGCAAGGCTCTGTGGGGGAGCACCACAGTATAGGGTCCTTCTGCAGCTGGACATTGGGGGGGTAGCGTGAGGTGGAGATGTCCCTTAAACGAGGGAAGGGATATCACCCTAGGGGGCCACATGAGTGGCAAGGCTGCCAGGTATAATTATATTTCTGTGAACACTACGATACAATGCTAATGAATGTATGTATAGCTTCTGAGAATGTCAGAAGAATTTTTTTCACAGTTCTTGTTTTGAATATATATTTTATTATGAATAAGTTATTATGATTTTAAAAAGTTGCCTGTCTTTCCCTTTTACTGGTTAGCCAGAGCTCCTGCCTTTGGTTACAAGTAAGACATTGTTTACTCTTGGAGGTTTCATTCCTTGTAGGTCAAGAACAAAAAGAAGCAGTGGGGATGTCGTTATTAAGAATTAGCTCATTTTACTTTTGACAATTTTGATGACTAAATCTCCTTTTTCTCTGCAGATTAAGTCGGTGAATAAATAGATGCCAGGATGTGGGATTTTTCTGATTTTATCAGGATTTTATCAGGATTTCATTAACAAAACAGCTGATTCTACCTGAATGTCACTAAATTCTGTACATAATAAATCTGACTGGTGACTGAAGCCTGTTTGGGCTTTCTGCAGAGTCCATCAATAAATCTGGAATTTATTGATCGAATATCTTTCTGACCAAGCAGTGAATTCACTGAGCAAGTTGAATAAATTGTGCTGTTACTGGACAAACATGCAAAGAATGAGTATTTGTGCAAGTAGTCGACTAGTTACTTCACGCAGTGAATGGTGTGCGAGTTTAATGTATAGGATTTTAAATATTCTTTGAATGGTGTATCTGGAGAAGACCATCTTCTCCTCTAAACCCCCCCCCCCCTCCAACCCCCCTTCAGACACAAATCACCTTGAGAAACTGCAAAACTGATTTTCACATAAGAAGTTGGTGCTTAGTTTCGTATGCATGGGGTCAGGTCTGGAATATAGAACACTTTTGTTGTCTGGAGAAGGGTCCCAACCTGAAACATCACCCTTATCTGTGCTCTCCAGAGATGCTGCCTGACCTGCTGAGTTATTCCAGCACTTTGTGTTTTGTTCAAGATTCCAGCATTTGCAGTTCCTTTTGTTTCCACTCCTCATTTGTATTCATTATCAATACTCCAAGCAGAACACTTTTGGATCATTGAGAAACTATTCTTCCTGTATTAAAGGTTCAGGAAAAGGGCACAAAGTGCTGAAGTAACTCAACAAGTCAGACAAGCATCTCAGGAAAACATGGATATGTGATGTTTAGGGTCAGGGCCCTTCTTGAAACTGAAGGGGTCTGAAGAAGGGTCCTGACCTGAAACATCACCTATCCAGAGATGACCTGACCTGCTGAGTCACCCCAGTACTTTGTGCCTTTCTCTTTGTTGTAAACCAGCATCCGCAGTTCTTTGTTTCCCCTACTTGAAGGTTTAGAAGGTAGATGAGCAACCTAAAGTTGACATGATGTGCTCTTCTTTTGAATAAATTACTCACTGGCAGGCATTCTGCGTTTCTGCTGAGTCTGTCATTAGATGCCTACAAGCCACTTACCAAGCTAGCAATATAGTTGTCTTCCACATTGGTAACACGTGCTGACCTATGACCTGGAAATACTTCAGGCTGATCATATCACATTACCACGAGATGGTGCTGAACCTCTGACGACGCTGGCCAAAGTTCTGAGTTAATGGCTTGTTTTATTTGTCAATATAAAATTATAATACATAAAATTGAAGAGTTTTTTAAAATTTCTGTAAGTATTTTTTTACTTAGTCTGGGATTTTTATTCTGCCATATATATGAAGAAATGTTTTAATCAATAATATCAAAAAAAGATTTAGAAATAAAAATTGGTATCATCTGAAATAGATACAAAAATTTAGGTAGGATAAACATTTTAATACCACTGATTCGGCCGATTAGGGATAAGGACATTGGTGACCATTTAGTAAACTGTTGTCTAATGTGGTCAATTAAGGGCGTAAAATTGGCTTTAAATAGATCCTTGTGTTTCTTGGTAATCTTAATGCCTAAATAAGTAAAACAGTCAATCGAAATGGAAACTGTCCATAATTCGAAATTTGATTGTTTAATGGAAAAAGCTCACTCTTACTAAGATTTAGTTTATAACCAGAAAAACTAATACATTGATTAAGTAGTGCTAGTATTGTAGGAATAGATTTCTCTGGGTTAGAGATAAATAATAACAGATCATCTGCATAGAGAGATAGCTTATATGTCTTATTCTCACGGACAATGCCAAAGATATTGGGGGATTCCCTAAAGGTTCCCTAGGCCAAAGGTTCCAGAGCGATATGGAAGAGTTTAAATCAATTTTCAAAAATACAGGATGAATTTTGCTCTTATTGAATGCCAAAACAATTTCAGATTGAAACTTTTTTTTTCTTTTTAGATTAGTTTAGTTTAGCTTAGTTTAGAGATGCAGCGTGAAAGTAGGCCCGAGTCCACGTCGACCAGCGAACACCTGTACACTAGTTCTATCCTACACACTAGGGACAATTTACAGAAGCCAATTAACCTACAAACCTGTACGTCTTTGGAGTGTGGGACCCAGAGAAAACCCACACGGTCAAAGGGAGAACGTACAATCTCTGTACAGACAGCACCTGTAGTCAGGATCGAACCTGGGTCTCTAGCATTGCAAGGCAGCAACTCTACTGTCGGTCCACTGTGCCGCCTGTTCTTGTTCTATTCTTGTCGATGAATGGATTAAAAATACATGCCAAGAAAATGAAACAAAAAAAAGAGTCCTGCACCATGGCACCAAAGCATGGAGGGCTCTAGACTGCCATAGACGCACAATATGTGATTGGATGCCATTTCTGTAATTTTAGTCATAAGGCGAGTATGACATTTATAAGGAAACAGCCTTTCACAGCACTTGTGGAGTCCACTTGCCCACCACTCAAAGTATCTGCCTGAGTAGATCCCAGTCTAGCATTGGAGCAGAGCACCCGGAGAATGCCCACACAGTCACAGTGAGGACGAACAAATTCTGTAAAGACAGCACCCATAGTTAGGATCGTACCTGGTTCCCTGGTGCTGTACCGCTGCACCACCATGCCACCCTATTCTATCATGGCAGGGTGGTGCAGCATTAAAACAGACTATTGCTTGCAGTCAATGTGACAGGAACTCAGGCTGCCCAGTTTAAGGGCGGCTCATTCAAGGCCTCCCGTTGTGTGCCTCCACTAAAGTTGAATTCATGCCCTACAACGTCAGCAGGATTTAATATTGCAATAAATTTGAAAACAATTTGGTTCATGTGAAATTTGTGGTTAACGTAAACTAAAATGTTTTCCTTACTCAACAGAAATAATAAGAAACAGACTTGTCTGGGGCCTGCCAGATTTGAAATCTTAACTCTCACAACCATTTACTACTCTCTTTTTTTCCTGGTGTTAAGATCCCTGTAGGTCTGTGAAAAGTCTGAAAATGAACCTGGCATTTGTGGTTGACCTGAGTGTGTGGTATTCAGGAACAGACTGATTGCCAGTCTGCCTTCAGATGAGTCTGCCACATCTTGAATTCTATCCCCCGGAATAGAATCATAGCACTGTAACTTTTTCCAAAGGGCAATGTCGCAGTCAAAGTCTTACTAAACAGTCTTCCAGCTGTAGGTACTGGCTCTGGCTCTGCCTCTGCAGATCACTAGCTTGTGGGCATTCGAGCAAGGATGTGATGCTGAGGCTTTAAAAGGCACTAGTCAGACCACATTTGAAATATTGTGTGCAGTTCTGGGCCCCATATCAAAGGAAGGACGTGCAGGCGTTGAAGAGGGTCCAGAGGACGTTTACGAGAATTATTGGGTTAACATTCAAAGGACGTTTGATGGCTTTAGGCCTGTGTTCCCTGAAGTTTAGAAGATGAGAGGAGATCTCATTGAAACCTACCAAATAATTCTTTAACCATTGGGTGGTGAATCTGTGGTGAATGGGTGAATCTCCAACAGATGGCTTTGCAGGCCAAGTCATTGGGCATTTTTAAAGCAGAGATTGATAGGTTCTTGATCAATAATGGAGTCAAAGGTTATGGGGAGGAGCAAGAGAAAGGGTTTGACAGGGAAAAATAACGGAATTGATGGGCCAAAAGGCCTAATTCTGCTCCTATGTCTTATGGTCTTATTTAGCAAGTAATGAACACATAATAATAATAATAACTTTATTTATAAAGCACTTTATACAACTGCAGTTGCCACAAAGTGCTGTACATGAGAACTCATGGACAAGAAGTTATTACAAACCATTAAAAACTGTAAAACAAAGGACTATAAAACAGTAAAAATTAAAAGACATTAAAAGCACTCAAAAACAGGAGCAATGTCTCAGCCAGTGTCGAAAGCCAGAGAATAAAAGTGAGTTTTTAAGGTGGATTTGAAGATGGACAGTGAGGGGGCCTGTCTGATGTGCAACGGCAATGTGTTCCAGAGTGCCGGAGCAGCAACAGAGAAGGCTCTATCCCCTCTGAGCTTCCTATTAGACCCCGGTACCTCCAGGAGCAGTTGATCAGCTGACCTGAGGCACCGGGCAGGAGCATATAGGTGGAGCAGCTCAGAGAGGTAAGGCGGGGCGAGCCCATTCAAAGATTTAAAAACAAATAAAATAATTTTAAAATGAACTCGAAAGTGCACTGGTAGCCAGTGAAGGGAGGCCAAAATTGGCGTAATGTGCTCCCTCTTTCGAGTTCCGGTTAAAAGGCGAGCGGCAGCATTTTGGACCAGCTGGAGACGAGCCAATGAAGCTCGTGCGACTCCCGAGTTGAGTGCGTTACAGTAATCCAGCCTAGATGTAATAAAGGCATGGATTACTGTTTCAAAATGCTGCCGCTCGAGAATGGGCTTCACCTTTGCCAGCTTCATTAGGTGAAAGAAGCTGGACTTAACCACCGCACCTATTTGTTTATCTAGTTTAAAATCACCGTCCATCCTAAAACCCAGGTTTAAAACTGTTGGCTTTACGGACAATGCCAGTGGACCCAAGTCAACAAAGGGAGGTTCACGGCAGCCATTGGGGCCAAACAAAATCACCTCTGTCTTTTTTTCATTAAGTCCCAGAAAGTTTAAGGCCATCCAGGACTTAATGTCCTCAAGTCAAGATAGAAGTGATTTTAGAGAATAGTCGTCTTCCTTCCTGAGTGGCATATATAACTGGCTATCATCTGCGTAAAAGTGAAAGAAGATGCCATGCCTTCTTAAAATTGAGCCCAGAGGAAGTAGGTATAGAGAGAAGAGCAGGGGCCCTAAAATTGAGCCCTGTGGAACCCCATATGCCAAGGGAGCGGAGGAGGATTCAAAGCCAGCAAGGCTTACACGCATGGTTCTGTCTGCCAGATAGGACCTGAACCATCCCAGGGCACTGCCACAGATGCCCACTTGGTGCTGTAATCGGGAAATTAAAATTCCATGGTCCACTGTACTGTAGGTATGTTACAAAACTTATCTTCAGCGGCGCTGCAGTTCTGTCACTGCCCGTCTTTGGCGCATTTGAGAGGGGGGGGCAGGTTTAAAATGCCGTTTTCTCCAGCCTGTTGAAATCGATCTTTGTCAGGCTGTTTAGTTGCTGAAGAAAAATCGCTCCGACTACCGTTTTATCAAGTTTATTAAAAATAGCACTGGATAATTTAATAGCAGGAGTAAAATTAAAATCGTCTTCTAAAGCCGTCAATGCCGACAAATCTCACGTACGGGACAAAGCAAGGTACGCAGTTTATTTTTACATATAAACGTGCTTCTTAGGATGCCTTTAATCAAAATTTCACGTTACGAAAAGGTGATTTAGGCCCCATAAGAACCGGCAGTGTTTTTCCTGCCGATATGGGGTTTAAATTCACCGCAAATGCAATGTTCCAATCGATCGCATTCCACAAAATCTCACTCGCAAGATGATTTAAATGGCCATTAATTTACGGGAATTAAACAGTAAATTCCTTCCATTTGGCCTATAAATTCATGACAATGAGATTTAAAAATCATGCTATATTGTGAATTCTTGTGTGAATGTTTTTTGGACACTTAGGCTATTTAAAAATGTTAACCTTTTCTTAAGAAATGGATAGATGTTTAGATCTAGAAATGGAATTTTGTAATTAGCTACAATTAGGTAACTAACTAATTAGATGCTTTAATTTCAGGTCATCCAAGTAAGATTGTTTCATATTTGTTTCAGAATGCTTCAATCTATAATAACTGAAAATTTCATTCAGTTATCTTAATTTATAAGATAGTTATGGGCTTTTGACTGTCCTTGATCACAGCTTTTGAGTTAAGTCAATGGAAAAGCAATAGGGAACAAGATGCTAATTTCCGAGTATGAAAATGGCCATAACTTTTTTAATACTGAAGATATGAAATAAACGTCTTTTTATGCTTTATCTGATGGGATAAATTGCAGACTTAATTTTTTAAATCTCAAAATGTTGTAACATTGCTACATACTGTTACACAGACTAGTTTTACATTAATGGAATTTTCATGATACATCTGAGCAAAGGAAATTCCACTTAAAAGTAGCTTTGTTTTCCAACATCTTATTTTGCAAATGGAGATGGAGCAAGGATTCCCGAGTGAGAAGTTATCATTGGGACAGATTTTTCAACATCCACATTGTAGACTATCTGCCCCATTCATAAGTCCAAGACAATGATCAATGCTACTGAACTATAATCATTGTACACTGATTGAATGGTAGGAATTTACAGCACTGAAAATTATACTTAGTTTTAGTTTAGAGATACAGCGTAGAAACAGGCCCTTCGGAACACCAAGTCCACACCGACCAATGATCCCCGCGCACTAATGCTATCTCTATCACTAATGCTAACGGTATAAATGTATAAATGTAAAATTGCCCCTAGTGTGTGTAGGGTAGTGTTATTGGTTGGTGCAGACTCGATGGGCCAAAGGGCCTGTTTCTGCGCTATATCTCTCAATTAAACTAAACTAAATTAAACTAAACTAAACTAAATTAAACTAAGCTGTCCTACACACTAGAGACAATTTTACAATTATGCCAAGCCAATTAATCTACAAACTTGTACATCCTTGGAGTGTGGGAGAAAACTGGAGCTTCCAGAGAAAACCCACGCAGGTCACGGGGAGAACATACAAACGCCGTAAAGACAGCAAGGATTGAACCTGGGTCTCTGGCACTGTAAGGCAGCATCTATACCACTGCGTCATCATGCCGCTTCAAGGAACTGCAGAAAAAAATTACAAATTGTTGGAGTAATTTAGTGAGTCGGGCAACATCTCTAGAGGAATGGATAGACAATGTTTCGGGTTGAAGAAGGGCCCTGATTCGAAATGTCACCTATCCATGTCCTCCAGACATGCTGCCTGACCTGCTGAGTTATTCCAGCACTGTGTTTTATATATCAAAGAGGACTTTCTGTTCACCATGTCCACACTGGTCATTCCTACTTCCCACCTTCCACAATTTGCCTTGTAGATTACAGATCTTCAAAAGCTTATCCAAGTACCTCTTAAATGTGATCTTCACTACTCTTTGAGTGAAAATGATTAATATACTAAATACATTTTCTCTCTCCTCCTCTAGTCATCTCTTTCCTCCTCTACAGGATGGTGCAAAAAACGTTGCGACCTTTGTGTGATGACTCAGTGTGGTCTACAGGATTACACTTATACTTAGAATGTTTGTGCCTAATGTATAGGAGGATTGTTACTGAACTGCATGCAAAAAAAAAAGCCTTTTCACTGTGTCTAGGCACACTTGATAAGAAAGTGCCATTGAACCATTGAATCCACTTTAGTTCTTTCTGATAAGGGAGATTCTGTTCACCCTATTCAGGATCCATGATTTTGTTTCAAATTCTAGGTTACATATAGATTTTATTTTTGAAATATAATATATTTATATAAAACTAGGTAATTGATGGAACTCATCCATTCAGTTAAAATCAGGCAAGATGACCTACAAGGAACAATTTTATTCCAGTTCAATAAAGCCAAGAAACTAATGCAAGATCAGCATTGTTTTCAAAGTAAACCCCTCAATGCAACATACATCACAAAACCTATAACATACAACACAAGTGACCCTTCTCGGGGTTTTGAAGAAGGGTCTTGTCCTGGAACGTCACTTATCCATTTTCTCCAGAGATGCCACCCGACCCGCTGAGTTATCTCCAGCATTTTGTGTCCAGCACATAAACTGTTATTTCCTGTTCATCTGTCCTGATTTACATGGATGTGCTTTGTTAAAGTGTTCACTACCTGTGTGAGATTTTGCAGGGTCAATGCGGATCGATCTTGCTGAATGACAAGAATAATTTTATTTTAGTCTATTACTAGTCAATCTAAATTACTGTAATAGTTTGTGCCTAAGATATGATTGTATTGGAACTGATCCTGTGCAATTGCAAAGAGGGTGCTTAAAATATATAAATGTCCAATTATGTCTTTCTTTTCATTTTTGTAGGCTATAAAGGAAAGATTGTCAAGATGTATTAAAGTAGGAATTTCAAATGGAAGAGCAGAGCAGTAATTTATATAATTTTAACTCAGGATTGTATTGCATCTAACAACACTGGATCTAGTCAAAACTTCCGATATGCATAAATAAACCCAGATTGGTACCTGGAGCAAAACATTGTTTGAACTGAACTTTAGAACTGAATTGTTTTGAACGGAACTGAACCAGGGCAGCTCAGTGACGTAGCGGGAGAGTTGCTGCCTAACAGCGCCAGAGACACGGGTTTGATCCTGACTACAGGTGTTGGCTGCACAAAGTTTGTACGTTCTCCCCATGACCGTGAGGGTTTTCTCCGGGTGCTCCGGTTTCCTCCCACATTCCCAAGACATGCAGGTTTGTAGTTTTTTTTAAAATATTTTATTTATTAGAAGTACTGTACATTACAGTGATATAAGCCAAAAATAACATAATACATTTCCTGTACCACTTCTTATTTTAAACTTTAAAAAGCAGAAGAATAGAGAGAGTTAGATAAGATAGTAAGTGCGTGAAAGAGTGATCAGGAGAAACCCGTAGAAACGTAAACCACGAGAATGAGTTAAAAAGAAAACCAAAGAAAAAGAAAGAGAAAAATAGAAAACAGATATAAGAAAGTAAAATAAGATAAAAGGGATGTACCTACTTCGTATCTTTACACACCCCTCACCAGGTCCTGAAACCAGTTATTTTCAAAGTTATGTTGCACCCTATGCTTGTAATAAGGCAGGTTTGTAGGTTAATTGGCTTCTGTAAATTGTCCCTGGAGTGCAGGATATATAAATATATCTCTGTACTTTGTTTACATATTGTGCTGCTGCAAGTAAGAATTCAATTGTTCTGTAATTGCCACAACTTTTGTATCAAATAAGAACGGAGCAGAAAGACAAAACCACTGCTCCCAAGCATCTGCAGTTCCTTCCTATCTCATTTTGGCTGTCCATGCTTCCTGCAGGATGATCGGTGGTGGTAATTGTCACAACTTTTATACCCTATGACTGCCACTCATAACTGTTTAAGAAGGAACTGCAGATGCTGGAAAAATCGAAGGTCGACAAAAATGCTGGAGAAACTCAGCGGGTGAGGCAGCATCTTTAGAGCAAAGGAATAGGTGACGTTTTGGGTCAAGACCCGAAACGTCAGCTATTCCTTCGCTCCATAGATGCTGCCTCACCCACTGAGCTTCTCCAGCATTTTTGTCTACCTGCCAGTCATAACTGAGTCTTTTGTTCCCACAGGATTTATTCTCAGAATTCACTTTTGGAACAGTGGGTGTGCCACCAGGTTTGTGGTGCTCTGCAGTGCCAAGACCTGACGGCTGGGATACCTCTCTGAAACAACCTTGCGTGTAAAAATGGCCCTGACGGAGGAAAACGGTCCTGAGACAATTACTGGAAGTGCTGCCTTGTTGGGACACTGGCACAAGATGGAAAATAATGTTCTTGTGAAGAAAAATATGATTTGAATTAAAAAATGGGTTTCTAAATGATTTATATATTTTTAAAATATTTGTTTGTACAACAACTTCCTTTCTTATGGTGAGATTAGATTAGATTTTATTCTTTTCATTTGAACCTCAAAGTGGCTCAAACGAAGCTCCATTTCCACAGCCATACAACAAAACAATTCCTACACGACACACAAACAATTCAATTTACAGAAAAAACATCCATCACAGTGAATCTCCTCCTCACTGTAATGGAAGGCAAAGTCTTTTCTCTCCCCTGCACCATTTTTCTCCCGGGAGAAAAATGAAACTTTTCGACTCTAGATGATATTTAAAGGGAAAATATAATTTGTATTTGGAGAAATTTGGACAGATACATGGATAGGAAATGTTTGGAGGGATATGGGCCAAATGTGAGCAGATGGGACTAGTCTAGATGGGGCATATTGGTTTGAAAGTTGGGTTGAAAGGCCTGTTGTGCAGGAAGGAACTGCAGATGCTGGTTTAAACCGAAGATAGACACAAAATGCTGGTGTAACTCAGCAGGACAGGCAGTATCTCTGGAGAGAAGGAATGGGTGACATTTCGGATCGAGAGTCTTCTTCAGACTGGCCTATTGAAAGGCCTGTTTCCATGCTGTATGACTCTATGACTTCTAAAATGTCTTTCGGTGTTTTATTCTGTTGAACAGACTATGTGAATACATTTTTGTTCACCAGAAGTAACAGTTATAAAAATAAAAAAATAAACAAAGTGCTGGAGTAACTCAGCAGGTCAGGCAGCGTCTTTGGAAAACATGGATAGGTGACTTTTCGGGTTGAGACCCTTCTTCATACTGAAGCAGGGTCCAGACCTGAAACTGAAGAAGGGTCTCGCAACTTCTGTTTTCATCTCTGGCCTTTGTTCCAACCATCTTCCTATCAAAAGCCTCACTCACCTGTTGTCACCTATTACTCGCTCTGCTTTGTGCTGCACCTCCTCTCTCCCAGCTTTCTTTCCCCACCCCTCACCCTCAACACAATCAGTTTGAAAAAGGACCCTGACCCAAAACGTATCCATGTTCTCCGGAGATGCTCCCTGATCAGTAAGTTACTTCAGCATTTTGTGTCTTTTTTGGTGAACCAGAATCTATTGTTCCTTATATCTGCAATTTTATAAATCCTTTTGTTATTCTGGAGATATGTGTTCTGTGCTTAAGAACATTTCTTGCCTGCTCTCCAGTAGCACTTGAGTAGGTGCTGTTGAGCCATCTCCTCGAACTTCCGCCATGCATGTTGTGAAGATGCATTCATTTTCATGCTACTTGGGACCTTTCAGGACTTTGTCCATTCAATCATGAAGTCAAGTTAATTGTTCTGAATTTGGATGTCACTCATTTTCGGTACACTCGATAGGTGATGTGGGGTGCCATTAACCGACCAGTACAGGGCTGTACAGTGGCGCAGCTGGTACAGCTGCTGCCTCACAGTGCCAGAGACAATCGTTCATTCCTGACCTATGTTGCCGTCTGTCTTGAGTTTGCACGTTCTCCCCATGATCATGTAGGTTTCCTCCGGGTGCTCTGGTTTCCTCCCACATTCAAAAAGCGTGCGGGTTTGTGAGTTAATTAGCCTCTGTAAATTCCCTCTAGTGTGTAGGGAGCGTATGTGAAAGTGGGATAACAAAGAACTAGTGTGAATGGGTGTTCGATGCTCAGCTGGGTACTCAGTGGGCCCAAGAGCCTGTTTCGTGCTGTATCTCTAAACTGAAACAAAACCACATCTTTGCTGTAATGATTTCTTTTGCTGGTTTTCTCCCACTTAGAGGCGTTAGAAGTGAACCTCAGTGTTGACAGAAAGCAGCTGCAGCCCGAGCTCTCAGCTGCCGTCTGGTTCGCCTGTTGCTGTCTGGGAAGTGGGTCAGGTCCGTTATGGGGTTCAGTCTGTGGCAACCGCACATGGAAACGAAGGATGGAGGAATGGGGGACAGGGAGGGAAAAATACAGAGGGGAGAAGCTGTGGAGGTAGAGTCGATGGATATTTTTAATGCGGAGGTTAACAAATTCTTGATCAGAAACGTTGGGAGAAGGCAGGAGAATGGGATTGAGAGGGAGAGATAGATCAGCCATGATTGAATGGAGTAGACTTGATGGGCTGAATGGCCTAATTCTGCTCCTATAACATGAATTTATGAACATCAATTTTGTGGAGGAGGTGAAATTAAATACAGTTGTGAGATGTAGATATAGATTTATAATCATAGTCACACAGCATGGAAATAGGCCCTTCGGCCTAACTCGTTTATGCCGACCAAGCGTATATCTAAGCTAGTCCCGTTTGCCTGCTTTTGGCCCATCTTCCTCTAAAGCTTTCCTATCCATGAATCTGTCCAAATGCCTTTTAAATACAGCTATATCGGGCGAAGTGTTTAGGTCAAAGATGCAGCATGAAAAAAAGGTCCTTCAGCCCATCGAGTCCACTCCAACCAGAGTAATTTACAGCGACCATTTAACCTAAAGATCCACACATCTTTGCAGGAAACCGGAGCACCCGTAGGAAACCCATGCAGTCACAGGGAGTATGCGCAAACTCCACACACGGTGAGGATCGAACCCGAGACCCTGGCGCTGTGACGCAGCAGCTCTACTGCTGCGCCACTGCCTCAGTATTGAGTATCAAGGCCTCCCACACTATTGAATGTGCTGCTCGGACTTCATGCTTTCTTCACGCCTGCAGATCATAGCATCTAGCTCTTAGGCACTGTGATCTTTCAAAAAGATAGCACTTGTAAATTAATGAGGGAAACCTCAGCAGGGACTCTTTAACTGGGGTATCTTTTTTGACTTCCTGCATAATGTACTCTTGTTTTACTGTAAGTGAACAATGAGCATTGAAGGTCAAGATCCTTTGATCTGTAAGTCAGAAATGCTGGCCCCATGCACAATAATAATGCTGTCACATGGGCACAAGAAATATCATCCACGTAAGGGTGAATCACAGCAGGAGGTGCCTGGTCTCAATGGGTGGGCCTGTTGTTGCAAATGAGCGCAAACACTTCAAAATATGCGCAAAGTGCTTTCATGCATCATTTACATCTATGTCACGTTTGTGTATTATTCGGACGGGAATTTGATAGAACCTGCTTGCCTGTCCCGCTGAGTTACTCCAGCTTTTTGTGTCTGTCTTATACTGTATCTCCTTAATTGTGTTCAGTGGCCTCCTGTGGCAAAGTAGTGACATGTGAAGCTTTACTCTGCAAATGGTGTTACATAAATACAGGTGATTGTTGCAGAAACAATGTGTTTTACTGTTTTATTTTTGGCTCATCTACTTTTCTTAACATAATATCTCTTTTGCCCACTGTTCAGTAAACCTACTTCATAATTTGCTTTTGTTCAGGAATAGATTACAAAACTGTATGTCTTTGGAGTGTGGGAGGAAACCGGAGCACTGGAGAAAACCCATGCAGACACAGGGGGAATATACAAGCTCCATGCAGACAGCACCCATCGTCATGATCGAACTCATGTCTCTAGCGCTGTAAGGCAGCAACTCTACCGCTGCGCCACTGTGCTGCCCTCATTCCACCTTTCTCTCCAAATTGGAGATGGTGCATCTTGCACAAATTCAAGTTGCTGCGGTTTGGATGCTACGATATTTTTAATGACTTGACAAAATTTAATTCATGAAACAGTGTTTAAAAAAATACAACATGCACACCATGAAAGGTTTCTAATTCATCATTCATTCACCCCCATTGAAATTCATCCTTATTCATTACCACACACTGTGATAAACTTGAGTCCATTTCCAGTATGGAGCTCTGTCATGCTCTGGCATGTTTTTGATGTAAAAATTTTCACACAGTTGTGTCTCCAAGTGTTTACCAAATGTGGTCAAAGCAGTTATGCAGCTGCACTGCATCATCCTTGCTTGCTCTTTTACTTTTACTACCCAATTTTAAGATGAAGTGGTAACATATGTAGAATGAAAATCTGCAAATAAATGTCGGAAACTTAAACTTAGCAAATACTTTTCAATTTTTTTCCCGAAATGATACATTCTGTACTGAAGTAAAGCTTTCAAGAATTAGTATGAGAGTACTGTAATGCTATCCGTGCAAATGTTTATTATTCTTATATCAAATTACTTTCTCTGCCATTTGAATGGAGGGTCATAACTGGAGGATGTTGCCAGGACTCAAGGGCCTGAGCTATAGGGAGAGGTTGAACAGGCTAGGACTTTATTCCTTGGAGCGCAGGAGACTAAAGGACTAATCTTATAGGGGTGTATAAAATCATGAGAGGAATAGATAGAGTGAATGCACAGAGTATTTTCTCCAGGGTAGGGAAATCAAGAAGTAGAAGGCATTGGTTTAAGATGAGAGGGTAAAGATATAATAGGAACCCGAGGGGCGGCATATGGAATGAGCTGCTAGAGGAAGTAGTTGAGGCAGATACAATGACAACATTTAAAAGGCTTTTGGACAGGTACATGGACACTGGCCCAACATGGGTCAATGGGACGATCTTAGATTGGGTATTTTGGTCGGCATCTTGGGCCGAAGGGCCTGTTTGCATGCTGTTTCACGCTTTGACTCTAACCCAATGGTCTCGTAAACTCAAGGGCCTTTTCCCATTCCAGGCCATGCTACCAAACAACCCTTTGCTATTGCACAGCAGGTCAGTCTTGATTCATGTGATGAGGTATCACAACTCACTCTAACATCTTTAAGAATGATAAGACAATATATGGATAGCAATCATTATATTGGAAAATTTGCAGTCTTCTTCCAGTGTCAGAATCTGAGCAACTTTGGTCTGCACCATTTTTAAGGCAAAAAAATAATTAAACAATTCAAAATGTCTTCAAAATAAAAATTTGCTCTATGGGCATATTTGTGTTAAATGTGTGCTTGGTTACACGTTTTTATAATAGCACGCCAATCGAATTACTACCGAATTATTATCGAACACAATTACTACTGCAGTTTAATTTACGTTCTCCTATTTTCGGAGAAATTGACTGAAATTTATGCCTAGCATCGTATGGCAGCATTGGTGCCTGCGGTGCCAGCCGTGAGTTTGATTTACACGCTTTTGATTTACATGGTGCTTTTCAAGCGTGTAACTCACGCATAAAACGCAAGGTGCCTGTACTTCTGAAATGTAATTTGCTAGTCACGAGACATTATCTACCCCACCAATTAATTTATGAACCTCTTTTCTCAGTGAAACAAATAGAATTCTACAAAAAAAAATCTCTTCACTGTTTACTAACCAACTGAGCTCGTGAACTGTGCAGTCATGGTGGTGTGGCGGTAGAGTTGCTGCCTTACAGCGAATGCAGTGCTGAAGACCCGGGTTCAATCTCAACTGCTGTCTTTATGGAGTTTGTATGATCTCCCCATGAGCTGCGTGGGTTTTCTCCGAGATCTTCGGTTTCCTCCCACACTCCAATGACGTACAGGTTTGTAGGGTAATTGGCTTGGTAATTGTAAAAATTGTCCCCAGTGGGTGTAGGATAGTGTTAATGTGCGGGGATTGCCTGCTGGCGCGGACCAGATGGGCCGCAGGGCCTGTTTCCGCGCTGTATCTCCAAAAAAAAACTGTAGAAGGGTCTTGACCCAAGACATTACCTATTCCTTCTCTCCAGAGATGCTGCATGACCCATTGAGTTATTCAAGCTTTTTGTGTCTATCTTCTGAGAACATCACCAAAGATTTTTGACCATTATTGTAGTCTTCCATTGCATTTTGCTCTCTCTCCAAACTTCTCTCTCCAATATTTCTTCCCTATGCCTCTGAATGCGTAAAGTCACAAAGGTGCTGACTGTCTTTGGTACCTGACTTAAATATAAGATTGTCTACACTTAGTTATGGTTACCTGAACATTTATTTCCACATAACACGCATGGTTATTTAAACAAGGTTCATGCAGGTACAAAGTTGCACAAAGAAGTCATGGAATTTCAGGCACTTTTTGGGAGGCAAGTATTAATGACTGGGAAAAATTAAGAAGCTCAGGCCCTTTACATGTGCATATTATAATGGTAATCATTGGCGCTGCGGGGCATTGGAAACACATGTGCTATTGCTCTCATCCCTTCCTTTCTGAATTCCCAGCTAAGGAGCAAACGTGTTTTTTGATTGGCTTTAATTTCTTCAAGACAGCTGTCTTTGTCCCGTAATGGATATGTTTTCAGCCCGTTAATGAATACCATCTTGGAGCTGGTTTTCCCTGTCCGAGTGATGCAGTTTGATGAAAACTAAGATCACATTCATTTTTGTTCATCAGACAAATGATGAATAACAGATGATATCATCCTATGCATGCTGACTGAGATGGTTAAAAGGTAATCACTAACCTCAAATCTTTGGTTTGCTTGTTTGACCAAACCTTATGAAGACTCCCAGTTTAATTGTAGACTCAACTGGCATTTAATAAAGATGTGCTGTGTTTCCCAACACTGAATGTGGGAAATGCTTTCCAACATATGCTTCATGGAGAAAAATGGCTTTAACATCTATTCCACAGATTTAAGGAGTGCATCTGAAAAGGGTCCTGACCCGAAATGCCACATACCTTTTTCTCTAGAGATGCTCCTGATCTGCTGAGTTACTCCAACACTTTGCGTTTATCTTTGGTATAAACCAGCATCTGCAGTTCTTTTTTTCTACATTTAAGGAGTGTGTTATTGTTGTAACCACATCTGGTTAGCACATTCAGGAGACTCAGTGGAGAACGATTTACTTCATTCCTCCCCCACCCTCTCTGCAACTAAATATCTAGCTTGCTTACTCACTTTTCCAGTTCTGATGAAGGATCTTCAGCTTGAAATCACTCAATTTCTCTTTCCATAGACGCTGCCCTGACCAGATGTGTTTTCTTTTAGAGGTGCAACGTGGAAAAAGGTCCTTAGGCCCACCGTGTCCGCGCCGACCAGCGATCACCCATACACTAGGTCTATCCTACACACTAGAGACAATTAACAGAAACCAATTAACCTACAAACCTGCACATTTTGGGAATGTGGGAAGAAACCAGAGCACCCGGAGAAAACCTACGCGGTTAAAGGGAGAGCGTACATACTCCTTACAGACAGCACTCGTAGTCAGGATCGAACCCGCATTGAAACTTACCAAGTAGTTAAAAGGCAGGATAGAGTGAATGTGGAGAGGTTGTTTCCACTAGTGGGAAAGTCTGAGCAGAGCCCTTAGCCTCAGAATAAAAGGAAGTACCTTTAGAAAGGAGATGAAGAGGAATTTCTATAATCAGAGGGTGGTGAATCTGTGGAATTCATTGTCACAGACGGCTGTGGAGGCCATCAACGGGTGTTTTTAAAGCGGAGATTGACAGATTCTTGATTAGTAAGGGTGTCAGGGGTTATGGGGAGAAGGCAGGAGAATGGGGTTGAGAGAGAAAGGTAGATCAGCCATGATTAAATGGCAGAGTAAACTGGATGGGCCAAATGGCAGAGTAGACTGGATGGGCCAAATGGCCTAATGGCCTAACTTATGAGCTTATGAACTTCTCATTGTTTTTTTAAACTTTATACATCCAATCAAAATCCCTCTCCAGTGCAACTGATCATCCCATTCCAGGGAAGATGTATTTCTGGATGTTTCTGGATCTTTCTGTTATTTTCCCCTTAAGGGCCTGTCCCACTTACGCAATTTTTTCGGCGACATGCCGGCACCCTTCATAGTCGCAGGAGGTCGCCGAAAATGTTCAAAGTTGATAATCCAGCGGCGACCAGAAAAAGGTACGACTCTTTGGGCGACTACTCACGACCATACAGGTGTCACATGTAAGCTGGGAAGAAACTGTCCCTGAATCTGGAGGTGTGCGTTTTCACACTTCTATAACTTTTGGGAAGATGGGAGAGGGGAGAAGAGAGAGTGGCCAGGGTGCGACTCATCCTTGATTATGCTGTTGGCGTAGCCGAGGCAGCGTGAGCTATAAATGGAAGGGAGGATGTTTGTATCTCCTCAGAACTTCTCCACACCAGTCAATGCTGAATATGGTCCCCTTTTCACTTCCAGTGCAGTTAAGCAGGCTGAGTAAGCAATCCATGAAAATATTTACAGGGAATTTAAGAGAAAAAAAATTGGTGAACTCGGTGGGCTGAAAGGTGTAGCAAGGAACTGCAGATGCTGGTTTACACAGAAGATGGACACAAAATTCGGGAGTAACTCAGCGGGTCAGGCAGCATCTCTGCAGAGAAGGAATCGGTGACGTTTCGGGTCAAGACCCTTCTTCTGTGCTGAAGGGCCTAATTCCATGCTGTATTTTTAAACTAAACTGTCTCTAAACTAAAACTAACCATGGAGCCTTTTCTACTTAAGTCAAGGGCTAGCTGGGCTTCTATGATGAACCGGGTGCATAAAATAATGCAGTTGATATTACAGATGTTGAAATTAAGTTTCAAAACGTTTTTCTGCGATTACATGTAAGGCGTTTGGAATATAGGTGACAAACCATTTGTTGGGCTAGACGGAAACAAGGCTGATTGCAACCACATGCTTGCAGTTATCTCAGCTCATAAGAGAGAGCAGAGTGAGAAATTTCAGGAAGTACAACTGCTGCGATGTCCCATTAAGCCAGTTCAGCTCCACTTCTGCACAAATCTGCAAAGATTTAGAAGATTCAATTATATGAAGAGTAAAACAAGGCAGAAGATTACCCGAACAATCCTAACAGCCATTTTAACAGTTCCTTGTGTGTAGAAAGGAACTGCAGATTTTAGTTTACACCGAAGATAGGCACAAAATGCTGGAGTAACTCAGCGGGACAGGCAGCATCACTGGATAGAAAGAATGGGTGAGGTTTCGGGTCGAGACCCTTCATCGGACTATCCGGAATGCTGCCTGTCCCGCTGAGGTACTCCAGCATTTTATGTCTATCAACAGTTCTTAGAAGGTTCAATATTCTTTCTCAGCAGAATAATTTATTGTTGCTGCTTTCTTTTTAGTTTAGTTTACTTTAGAAAAGACCTTTTTGCCCACTGAGTCCATGCCGACCAGAGATCACCTTTTCACACTAGTTCTATCCTACACACTGGGGACAATTTACAAAAAACAATTACCCACACAAACCTGCATGTCATTGGGATGTGGGAGGAACCCGGAGCACCCGGAGCACCCGGAGGAAACCCATAGTCACAGGGAGAACGTATAAACTCCTTACAGAGAGCACCCGAGGTCAGGATTGAACCCGTCTTTTTAAAATTTTTATACTGTTTTTGCACCATAATGTTTCTATCCTGAAGCCAGAACCAATGAGTCACTGTCGTAGCACCATAGAAGGAAGCCAACCTGCTGCACTACAATGCTGAGAATGATATCCTGCACTCTATATCTTTCCCTTTGCTCCACCTGTTATACTTGATTTGATTTGATTTGAATTGATAGTTTATTTTAGTTTAGTTTAGTTTAGAGGTACAGCGCCGAAACGAACCCTTCCGCCCACCAGCGACCACTATCCTACACGCACTAGAGACAATTTTTACATTTACCAAGTTAATTCACATTCATACCTGTGCGTCCTTGGAGTGTGGGAGGAAACCGAGGATCTCGGAGAAAACCCACGCGGTCACGGGGAGAACGTACAAACTCCGTACAGACATCTCTCGTAGTCAGGATTGAACCCGGGTCTCCGGCGCTGCAAGTGCTGTAAGGCAGCAACTCTACCGCTGCGCCGCATAATAGTATTGTCTGATTTGGTTGGATAGCATGCAAATCAACGCTTTTCACTGAACATCGGTAAATCTGGCAATAGTGAACATAAACAATTGATCAAGGGAGTCCATTTTGGCTCTTTGTAGAGTAATCCAGTCAATTCCATTCCCTTCTTTTTTGCTGTAACTCTGCAAGTTAATTTCCCTCAAGTTCCTAACCAAGGTTCTTTAGAGACTATTGCCTGTCTCTACTTCTACCATAGGAAATCCTCATCTCACTTTCTGTATCTCTTCCCCATAAACTTAAATCTATATTTCCCATCCTTCCAACATTAGCTGCAGGTAAGAATTTCTCTTTAACCAGATGAGTGGGACAGATGATGGGCAGGTGGTGGGCGGTGGGAATTAGGCTGACTATGTCTGAAGAAGGGTCTGACCAGAAACAGCACCTATTCCTTTTCTCCTGAGATGCTGCCTGACCCGCTGAGTTACTCCAGCATTTTGTGTCTAACAAGGCTGACTAACCTACCCATACTTCCCAATAGGTCATGTTCTGCTTGGGCAGCTTACAATCCAATGCTATGAGCAGCAGATTTTCCATTTTCAAGTAACCCAAACCTTCAGTGTTCTCACATACACACACACATCCCTCCACCTAGTTTGCTTCTGTCTCTGTTTTGATGTACCTTTTCGCCGTATCTAGGCACTTCATTTTTAGGTATGCTAGCTATTGGTCCCAGGATGGCTTTCTGTGTTCCTTATTGAATCAGAGTATCTCCCATGCGATGATTGCAATGTTGAACCACTAGGTTACTAATAGTGTTAGAGTACATTTTTCCTGCCAGTGATTGTCCGTAGAATCTCACAAACACACACTTTTGACCTGCCAGAACTGTTCTGGGCGCATCCTCTTTAAGCACTGTAAAAGAGCCAAGTTGTTTTTCCTTCAATCACAATCACAATAATACTTTATTAGCCAAGTATGTTTTGCAACATATGATGAATTTCATTTGCCAAGTCAGTCATACAAATACAAAGCATCGGAACACACAAAACACTTTTTAGCATAAACATCCATCACAGAGACTCCTCCGCATTCCTCACTGTGATGGAAGGCGAAAAAAAGTTCAATCTCTTCCCTTTGCTCTCCTGCGGTCGGGGGCCTCGACCGCTCCGTTGACGTGATGATCTTGACTCCTGTAGCCAGCAGCGGGCCCTCCACGTCAAGGTGATCAGCTCCTGCATCGGGGGGATGTCAGGAGACCCTTGGGTAGGCCCTTGTCTTTGGTACTAGATTATAAGCCTTCAAAGTATCAACACATCCAGCATTGTGGGGGCAGTCTGAGATTGGCCACCACCACAAAGTCCCCTGTGCTTCCAACCTATGACTAAACTATTGGATGACACCCATTTTCTATGCTGCACTCTCTTCGCCTCTTTGGTGGCAATCTTTAGACCTTAGACTTCAGACCTTAGAGATACAGCACGGAAACAGGTCCTTCGGCCCACTGAGCCGCCAACCAGCGATCACCCCATACACTAGGACCATCCTACACATTGGGGCCAATTTGCAATTTTTACCGAACCCGATTAACCTTGTGGGGCAATCAAGAGTCAAACATATTTTATTGTCATATGTTCCAAACAGAACAATGAAATTCTTACTTGCAACAGCATGACAGAATATGTAAACATAGTAGTCTGTAAACAATACAATAAGCAGAAAAATTGTTATATGTATGTACATATATATGTATATATATTGGGCGGCACGGTGGCGCAGCATTAGAGTTGCTGCCTTACAGCGCTTGCAGCACCAGAGACCCAGGTTCGATCCTGACTACGGGTGTTCTCTGTACGGAGTTTGTAGGTTCTCCCCGTGATCGCGTGGGTTTTCTCCATGATCTTCAGTTTGTCCCCCACACTCCAAAGACTGTAGATTAATTGGTTTGGTATAAGTGTAAAATTGTCCCTAGTATGTAGTGTTAATGTGCGGGGATTGCTGGTCAGTGCGGACTCAGTGGGCTGAAGGGCATGTTTCCGCGCTGTATCTCTAAACTGAATTAAACTAAACTAAACACATGCACACATACACGCACATTATATATATATAATATGTACACATACAAATGAAGACCAGCAGGGGTCACTGATGAACAATCAGAAGCATGAACGATGCTTCGTGCTGGATGTTTTTTATTTGTATCAATCTGTTTGTTTAGGTCATCTCTTGTCCTATTTATCCCAGGGGTAGCAATTGGGCAAAGAATGAATTTAATTTGAAAAAAATCAAATCAAAGCGATTTTTTTTGGGGGGGTGGAAGTGTGGCGGATGGGAGGAGGTCGATAATGTCATGACAGGCCCTTCAATGTCCCCTGCTCTTGCTAGTGGGCACTGTAACCTTCTTCTCCAGAGACTCCTTTTGTTTAGTTTAGAGATACAGCGTGGAATCAGGCTCTTCCATCCACCAAACCCAGGCCAAGCAACGATCACCCGTACACTAGTTCTATCCTAGACACTAGGGATCATTTGCAGAAGCCAATTAATCTACAAACCTGCACGTCTTTGGAATGTGGGAGAAAACCGGAGAACTCAAAGAAACCCATGCGGTCACAGGGAGAAAGTACAAACTCCATATAATAATAATAATAATAATGGATGGGATTTATATAGCGCCTTTCTAATACTCAAGGCGCTTTACATCGCATTATTCATTCACTCCTCAGTCACACTCGGTGGTGGTGAGGTACTTCTGTAGCCACAGCTGCCCTGGGGAAGACTGACGGAAGCGTGGCTGCTAATCTGCGCCAACGGCCCCTCCGACCACCACCAATCACTCACACACATTCACACACATTCACACACATTCACACGCAGGCAAAGGTGGGTGAAGTGTCTTGCCCAAGGACACAACGACAGTATGCACTCCAAGCGGGATTCGAACCGGCTACCTTCCGGTTGCCAGCCGAACAGTTAGCCCATTGCGCCATCTGTCGTCATCACTTATAGTCAGGATTGAACCCGGTTCTCTGCCGCTGGGAGGCAACAACTCTACCGCTGCATCATTGTGCCGCCCCTCGGATTGAGTACAGCTGCATATAAGGCAAGGAGTATTTAGAGATAGAAAAATGCAGGCAAATGAGATTAGTTTATCTTGGCATCATATCCAGCATAGACATAGTGGGCCGAAGGGCCTGTTTCTATGCTGCGCTGTTTTACATTCTCTTGATCATTTTCTGAAGGAGTGGGGGATTGAAGGACTATGGAGATCTGGCATGGCGGAGAAGAGGCCTGGGCTGGATCAGCCATGATCATTTGGCAGGGCCACACATGAGGAGGCAGGGTGTTTATTTATGCTGCCATTTTCCTGTGTTCTTGTGTACAGGTGGTCAGGCTGAAGGAATCCATCCACCACTCACTAACAGGATGGTTGGTGGCCATTTTAACCAAGCCCCATGAGCAGGTTGCCCACTGATTCTGCACCCCCTTCCTCTTCCCCCACCCCCTCCCCCTCCCACCACACACACACACCCCAAATGGGGGGAGCAAAGGTTAGAAGTTTAGAAGTAGAAACAAGGAACTGCAGATGCGGGTATACACAAAAGGATTCAAAATTGCTTGAGTAACTCAGCAGGTCAGGGCAGCAGTATCTCTGGAGAACATTGATGGGTGACGTTACCAATCCATGTTCTCCTGAGATGCTGCCTGACCCACTGTGTTACTCAGCACATTGTGTCCTTAGCAGTTTAGAGTGACAGGGAGCCTCGAAAGATTGGGAGAGAAATTCCACACTATCTTTGAAACTTTGACTTAACTCAGGCCAGGCATCAGGTTGCTTTATCTCAACAACTCAATGCATTTACCCAATGTTTTGAAGAGCAGCAGTATTTTAAAATATCCTGCATTTTGTTACAAGAGAATGTATTGTTAGTGAATTTGGATGCACTTTACTGTCAACTGCAGAGCATTCCTTCTTTACAGCCGCCTTATTTTTGAACAGGGATCGAGAAATGACTGCATTATGCAACACATAAAAACTACACACGACACCCCCCCCTCCCCCCCGAAGAGGCGAGATAAAAGCAAAAGAAATATACACGACTGGCTGAGATAGCTTGAGGATTTTCCCTGTAAAGGCCAAACGATGGTAAGCTATTTGCGCATTTCCAATATCACAAGGGAGCGTAATGTTTTCAAAGACCGACTCAGAAGTCATCCCTTGGTTTATGCTGCATATCGTTTGGGCTTTGAGTTGAATGCTATTGTGGTTATCAGTTCCTTGCCAACAAGGAATTCAGAAGAAAGCAAATAACATTATAATTGTAAAAATTAATCATTCACAAATAATTATTTGAGACAGGATATGTACAGTATCACAAACTGGAAAGAATACCCTCCCATTCATTTCAAGATATAACTAACAGATAAAAATGTTTTATTCAATGCCATAAATTTTCATCAGAGACGAGTGTAATTCTGTACGTTCCTTCCTTTAAAGTTATGTTTCAAATTTGTTAATGATTTATATATTTAATCTTCATACGGCAAAAGTTGCTGCGTGCCAGCTTAGCTTTCCTCAGAGCTTGGAAAGGCACAACTTGCTGCAGTCATTAGTTCCAAGGGATTACTCCAGTGTCGAGGAGTTAGGTTTAATTACAAAAAATGGTTTAAAGTGTGGGATAGAGGAGAAAAATATTCCCAAGATCGCTGTATATTTTTATAGTGTTTGGGATAACTGCGCCTTTCAGAAAATGGCTAGCCAGCTGCTGAAACTTCATTCCAGCTCATATAATTCTAATTCCAGCAGCTCCGATGTGCTTTCCCAGCATGGGATGCACAGCACTGCCAGGACCTCAGTCTTATGACTGAGGTTTGTACAAGGTCACACCGAGGCACAGATTTAACCCCTGTGTGCAGCCGTAAGCTGACGACTCCACAGAAGCCTCTGTCATTACCATTGAAAGGTTTAAGCATTGAAATGTTTAATGCACACTTCTTCTGTTTTTTTTTTTTAAATTCAAGTTTTTGAAATGTAAATAAAATAATTAAATCCGCATTTCAGTTTTCAACATAAACTGATTTACTCATGCTTTAAGACCTTCAATAGACCCCAAAACAGTTCCTTAGGGACAATGAATTTTTTTAAATGTAGGAATAATATTACATTAACAAAGAGGCTAGAAGATTTTTTAAATCCTTTTTCTCCTTCCACGGTCAGAGTATGGTTTTATTGCACTTCTAAATGGAGTTTAATGCAGATAAATGTGAGGTGTTGCATTTTGGAAAGTCAAACCAGGGTAGGATTTTTACAGTGAATGGCCGTGCCCTGGGGAGTGTTGTGGAGCAGATGGATCTAGGAGTGCAGGTACATACTTCCCCTAAAGTGGCATCACATAGGGTGGTCAAGAGGGATTTTAGTACGTTGGCCTTCATCAGGCTGGGTGTTACATTCAGAAGTTGGGATGTTATGTTACAGTTGTACAACCAGTTGGTGAGGCTGCATTGTGAGTCTTTGGGCACCGTGCTATAGAAAGGATGTCTTTAAGCTGGAAAGAATGCAGAGCAGATTTACGAGGATGTTGCCAGGAATTAAGGGCCAGAGCTATAGGGAGAGGTTGGGTAGATTAGGAGTTTATTCCATAGAGCTCAGGAGGATGAGTGGTAATCTTATAGAGGTGAATAAGATCATTAAGGGAACAGAAAGGGTAAATGCATAGAGTCTTTTAACTAGAGTAACAGAATCAAGAACCAGAGGACAAGATTTAAAGTGAGAGGGAAAAGATTTAATAGACACCTGAAGGGCAACTTTTTTCACACAGAAGGTGGTGAATATATGGAACGAGCTGCCAGAGGAGGTAGTTGAGGCAGGTACTATAACAATACTTAAAAGACGTGGACAAGTACATGGAAGGGAAGGTTTAGAGCGATATGGGCCAACTACGGACAGCTGGGACTAGTACAGATGGGGCATCTTAGTCGCTGTGGACAGGTTAGGCTACCTGTTTCCATGTGTTATGACTCCATGACTTCTGCATCTTTGCGGAACTATAGACATTGAGGCTCAGTAACCGGCTCAATGAGTCTGATCCTATCCACACATGAGGACCCTGCAGCTGAGGATACTGATTCAGAGGAGGTTTATGAGAATGGTCTCGGGGATGATTGGGTTAATGTACGATGAACGTTTGATGGCCTGTACTCGCTGGAGTTTAGAAGGATGAGGGGATACCTCATTGAAACTTATAGTGAAAGGCCTGGATAGAGTGGATGCAGAGAGGATGTTTTCACTAGTGGGAGAGTCGAGGACCAGAGGGCATAGCTTCATAATAAAAGGACATACCTATAGAAAGGAGATGATGAGGAATTTCTTTAGTCAGAGGGTGGTGAATCTGTGGAATTCAATGCCACAGATGGCCATGGAGGCCATCATTGGGTCTTTTTTAAGGCAGAGATCGACAAATCCTTGATTAGTAATGGTCTCAGGGGTTATGCAGAGAAAGAAGGAGAGTGGGGGTGAGAGGGAAAGCCACGATTGAATGGCTGAGTAGACTTGATGGGCTGAATGGCCTAACTCTGCTCCTAGAACTTCTGAATTTATGAATCCATTAGGAAGTGAGAATTGTGAATCCAGAGCATTCTAAGGTTTCCACATCAGCTCGAATGTTAATGGGACTGTGCAATGATGCCAAGCTCAAATGCATTTTCCATTGATGGTGATCATACAGCTGTACTCACACAAAGGATTCAAGCTGGGTCTTGGAGAGAGGGTCGTAGAGTCATACAGCATGGAAACAGGCTCTTCGGCCCAACTTGCCCACGCCAACCAAAATGCCCCATCTGCACAAATCCCACCTGCCTACGTGTGGGCCATATCCCTCTAAACCCATCCTATCTGTGTACCTGTCTACATGTTTTTGAAACGCTGTGCTAATACCTGCTGAAATGTCGTGATGGTACCTGCTATCTTACTAAAGCACACAGCAGTGCTTTAGACCCATTGCAGCAATCACTAGTCACACTCAAAACTCCAAGGTAAAGGTAGCCTGTGAGCTTCTTCACCATTGATTAAAGTAGCTACTTTCTTTCCAGCTATTTTCCATAAAGTCTTTGAGAACAAATAATGAGGAAATGTTTTTCTCTTTAACCGCCTAAAGGTGAAACAGTTGTTGTCACCTGTGATTCATTCAATTTACGTCGAGGAAAATAAATTGCCTGAATTTAAATTTTAATTCAGGATCCTTAGTGATCTCCAAGAGTTAACGTTACTTAACTGTATCTGGCATTCACATGTGTTTCCTGTTTTTCCAGTGAGTTCTGTGCTGCACCAGACCTCTGGGAGTGAGTGTCCAGGATTTTCCTGAAAGGAAGGAGGGCTTTGTTCATTGCTATCATGGGAATGTTTCAAATTTAGACATCTATAATAGAGGCCTCCTGTGTTTCAAATGAGCTGATATCATCTCAGTGCATGCAATTAATAAGTCTGAGAGACCGTGAAGGTTTTATGAGAACTATGTGCAGATTCCAGGCATCAGCCACAATCAACTTAGTGAGTCAACCTCTGGCAAAGTTCTTTATAAAGTGATGCACAGGGATGTGTGCTGGAAAGCAGCTTACTTCAGCCTTCTGTGAACTAACATACTGTATAACATTTCAAATCATGAATTCCCAAACAAGGAGGGAGCGATGCCTTCAACTAAAAACGATCAACTTGTGCACCATAAACATGGTCCGCTGTTTAGTCTCATTATCTCCCAGCGCCGCGAATCAAGACGGTGCCACATCAGGAGAAAATGGGATTTTTGCAAACTTTCTCCGACGAACATCTCACCCCAGTAAAAGTTGAGGACCAGCCAGAAGACCATCAAGGGCCACACCAGAGTCCTTTCTGAGAACGGAGCCTCGTTACAGGCTAGTGCACAGAAACTGAGAGTCCCGGGCAATCAGTTTGCATGAAATGGTTTAGTTTAGTTTACTTTACTTTAGAGATACAGCGTGAAACAGGCCCTTCGGCCCACCAAGTCTGCACCAACCAGTAATCACCATACACTAGCACTATCCTACACACTAGGGACAATTTACAATTTTTACCAAAGCCAATTAACCTCCAAACCTGTAGGTCTTTGGAATGTGGGAGCAAACCGGAGCACCCAGTGGAAACTCACGCAAGGAAAACGTACAAACTCTGTACAGACAATACCCATAGTCAGGATCAAACCCGGCTCTCTGGCGTTCACTGGGAGAATGTACAAACTCCATGCAGATAAGATCGAACTCGGGTCTCTGGCGCTGTAAGGCAGCAACTCTACTGCCACACCACTGTGCCACCCATGCGCCAATGTGCCACCCAATTCAGATGAGCTTTCCCGAACTTCCTCAATCCTCGTAAATTAACTACAATGTGCCTTCTGAATAACTGCCATGGGATACTGACTCACATATTCAATAGTCTTACCACTTATGTTGAGCAGGTGACAACCTATGGCATATGGTGTTGGGGCGTAGGCTTTTTGTGTCTATCTCCAGAAGGTCAATGCCTTTTTCATTTCTCCTCATGGGCAAGGAGGAGCAAGGGTGCTCCACTTGGCTCGTCAGACCTTCAGCCTACCTACTGTTGACTGGCACATTCACAGCTGAACATCAGAATCAGTGATGAGCCTCAGTCTCTGTCTCCTCTCACACTGAGTGTGGCTGTTCTGAGGAATGCGGTAGTATCATTACACCAATGACTGAGTTCAACAACATGAAACGGCAGCACACTGTTAAGCGCAGCACAGTGGTGCAGCGGTAGAGTTGCTGCCTTACAGCGCCAGAGCCCCGGGTTCGTTCCTGACTACGGGTGGTGTCTGTACGGAGTTTGTACATTCTCCCTGTGACCATGTGAGATTTCTTCTGGTGCTCCGGTTTCCTCCTGCACTCCAAAGACGTCCAGATATTTAGGTTAACTGGCCTCGGTAAGTTTAATTTGGTTTAGTTCAGAGATACAGTGCGGAAACAGACCCTTCGGCCCACCGAGTTCGCGCCAACCAGCGATCACCCCGCACACTTACACCATTCAACACACTAGGAACAATTTACAATTATACCAAGCCAATTAGCCTACAAACTTGTACGTCTTAGGAGTGTTGGAGGAAACCGGAGATCCCTGAGAAAACCCACGCAGGTCATGGGGGAAAGTACAAACTCCGTACAGATAGCACCTTTGGTGCTGTAAGGCAGCAACTCTGCTGCTGTGCCACCGTGCTGCCCATGTAAAATTGTTGCTAATATGAACGATAGTGCTAGCATACAGGGTGATCGCTGGTTGGCACTGACTCGATGGGCCAAAGGGCCTGTTTCTGCATTATATCTCTAATGCACACTACCAATCAAGTCAACCACAATCACCTTTATGGCCTGCATCCGTTTTTTTACACTGAGCCTCAAGCCCATCGCACAAAGTGCTCAGCAGTTTCATTCTGTCTTCTCCTTCTCCCAGCTGCCTGGCAGGAGGCTGGATTTTCCTACCTGGCAGCCAGCCGATCTGTCAATTCAGCTGTCTTCTGAGTGGGGATAAAACTATAACAAAGTCCTGCTGTTAAACTCATCAGGACCTCCATATCCCAGACCTCGTTGCATTAATTTGGCCTCCTTCAGCCTCCCGAGATGCTCCCTGCAGACCTCCACTGTGAGTCTGGTAATGGGGTTAACCATGTCTGATCTCAGGAGTAAATATAGCGAGGCCTGATCACTGCTCAGATGGAAACCCACCTGGAATACTCTGCCTAGGAGCATGGAAGCTTGCAAGCCTACCTGACCATGGGTGCTGTCTGTACGGAGTTTGTACGTTCTCCCCGTGACCATGTGGGTTTTCTCCAGGTGCTTTGGTTTCCTCCCACATTCCAAAGACGTATAGGTTTGTAGTTAATTGGTTGTGATAAAGATTGTAAATTGTCCCTAGAACATGTGCTGTATCTGTAAACTAAACTATTTGCCTGCCATAGACTTTAATCTAGATAGGTGCCACCATGTCACCCTGACAGAATCACCCAGGATATAATGGAATAGCTTCTGAGGTGCTCAACAGCCTATTAACTAACTTTGATCCTGATATCTTCCCTACCTTTAGTTTCAAGGTTTTCAAGGTCTCAAGGTCAGTTTATTGTCACGTGTACCAATTAAGGTACAGTGAAATTCGAATTACCATACAGACATATTTTAAAAAAGGCAACAAGACACACAACTACATAAAAGTTACATAAACATCCACCACAGCGGATTCCCCACGTTCCTCACTGTGATGGAAAGCAATAAAGTCCAAGCTTCTTCCTCTTATATTCTCCCGCGGTCAGGGCAGTCAAACCATCCGCAGTCAGGGCGATCAAAGCTCCCACAGCTGGCGGTCGAAGTCCCCATGTCAAAGCTCCCGCGCCGGGGCAATCGAAGCTCCCTCGTCGGGGCCGTCGAAGCTCCTGCGGCTTGGAGCTCCCGAAGTTGGTCTCCAACCAGAGACCACGAGCTCTGGGATGTTAAAGTCTACAGGCACCCGCGTTTGGAGCCACAAAGTCAACCCCTGACAGGGATCGCAAGCTCCGTGATGGTAAATCTGCAGGCTCCCGCGGTGGAGCTCTCCAATTCGGTCTCCAGCAAAGGCCGCCAACTCCTCGATGTTAGACCGCAGTGCGGATGGATATACGATACGGGAAAAAATTGCATCTCCGTCGACGTAAGAGATTAGAAAAAGTTTCCCCCAACTACCCCCCCCCCCAACCCCCCACTTAAAACAAGCTAAAGAATACTAAAAATATACATTTAACACATACAAATAAACAACAAAGAAGGAAGGGACAGACAGAAAGTTGGCGAGGCAGCCATTGCTGGCGCCACCCGGTGGATCAGTTTAGTTTAGTTTAGCGTGGAAACAGGCCCTTCAACCCACTGAGTCCACGCCGACCAGCGATCACCCCGTACACCATCACTATACTGCACATTAAGGAAAATTTACAGAGGCCGATTAACCTTCAAACCTGCACGCCTTTGGGATGTGGGAGGAAACTGGAGCTCCCCTGGTGAAAACCCACACGGCCAAACTATGGGACCATAATCTGTCTTCCTGAACCTAGATATGAGAACTCCTTACATGTTTCATCATGATATAGGAATGTACATATTACTATCAATGGAACTCCAAAGATTCAGGGGAGGCCTGAGCAAAGTATATAAAATTATGAGAGCCATCGATAGAGATTAATTAAAACAAATGTAGGTCCCTTGCAGTCCGAAACAGGTGAATTGATCATGGGGAACAAGGACATGGCAGACCAATTGAATAACTACTTTGGTTCTGTCTTCACTATGGAAGACATAAATAAACTGCCGGAAATAGCAGGGGACTGCGGGTCAAATGAGATAGAGGAACTGAGTGAAATCCAGGTTAGCCGGGAAGTGGTGTTAGGTAAATTGAATGGATTAAAGGCCAATAAATCCCCAGGGCCAGATAGGCTGCATCCCAGAGTACTTAGGGAAGTAGCCCCAGAAATAGTGGATGCATTAGTGATAATTTTTCAAAAACTCCTTAGATTCTGGAGTAGTTCCTGAGGATTGGAGGGTAGCTAATGTAACCCCCCTTTTTAAAAAGGGAGGGAGAGAGAAAACGGAGAATTACAGACCAGTTAGTCTACCATCGGTAGTGGGGAAACTGCTAGAGTCAGTTATTAAAGATGGGATAGCAGCACATTTGGAAATTGGTGAAATCATTGGACAAAGTCAGCATGGATTTACGAAAGGTAAATCATGTCTGACGAACCTTATAGAATTTTTCGAGGATGTAACTAGTAGAGTGGATAAGGGAGAACCAGTGGATGTGTTATATCTGGACTTTCAGAAGGCTTTCGACAAGGTCCCACATAAGAGATTAGTATACAAACTTAAAGCACACGGTATTGGGGGTTCAGTATTGATGTGGATAGAGAACTGGCTGGCAAACAGGAAGCAAAGAGTAGGAGTAAACGGGTCCTTTTTAGAATGGCAGTCAGTGACTAGTGGGGTACCGCAAGGCTCAGTGCTGGGACCCCAGCTATTTACAATATATATTAATGATTTGGACGAGGGAATTGAATGCAACATCTCCAAGTTTGCGGATGACACGAAGCTGGGGGGCAGTGTTAGCTGTGAGGAGGATGCTAGGAGGCTGCAAGGTGACTTGGATAGGCTGGGTGAGTGGGCAAATGCATGGCAGATGCAGTATAATGTGGATAAATGTGAGGTTATCCACTTTGGTGGCAAAAACAGGAAAGTAGACTATTATCTAAATGATGGCCGATTAGGAAAAGGGGAGATGCAACGAGACCTGGGTGTCATGGTACACCAGTCATTGAAAGTAGGCATGCAGGTGCAGCAGGCAGTGTAGAAAGCGAATGGTATGTTGGCATTCATAGCGAAAGGATTTGAGTATAGGAGCAGGGAGGTTCTACTGCAGTTGTACAGGGTTTTGGTGAGACCACACCTGGAGCATTGCGTACAGTTTTGGTCTCCAAATCTGAGGAAAGACATTCTTGCCATAGAGGGAGCACATAGAAGGTTCACCAGATTGATTCCTGGGATGTCAGGACTTTCATATGAAGAAAGACTGGATAGACTCGGCTTGTACTCGCTAGAATTTAGAAGATTGAGGGGGGATCTTATAGAAACTTACAAAATTCTTAAGGGGTTGGACAGGCTAGATGCAGGAAGATTGTTCCCGATGTTGGGGAAGTCCAGGACAAGGGGTCACAGTTTAAGGATTAAGGGGAAATCCTTTAGGACTGAGATGAGAAAAACATTTTTCACACAGAGAGTGGTGAATCTCTGGAACTCTCTGCCACATAAGGTAGTTGAGGCCAGTTCATTGGCTATATTTAAGAGGGAGTTAGATGTGGGCCTTGTGGCTAAAGGGATCAGGGGTATGGAGAGAAGGCAGGTACAGGATACTGAGTTGGATGATCAGCCATGATCATGTTGAATGGCGGTGCAGGCTCGAAGGGCCGAATGGCCTGCTCCTGCACCTATTTTCTATGTTTCTATGTTTCTATGATAGGGTAGATATTCAGAACCTTTACCCAGAATGGATGGCGTGCAGGCAGATGAAATTAGTTTATCTTGGCATTATGTTCAGCACAGACATTGTGGGCTGTAAAGCCTGTTTCTTTTATACAGTATCTTCTAAATGCACACAAAATATCTGTTATTTAAGTTTGCCAGCAAAACAGAAATAATTTCTTTATTATTCCTAAATGGGATAATCAGTGATTAAGAGCTTTTGTTCAGCTTTTACAGGCTTTGTCAGCAGGACTGTAGCTGTGCCATTTGTCTCTGGATTAACTGAAAGGTACAGTCTGGGACCTGCACCTCAGACCTGAAGCCTTCAGATTCAATGATTTCCAACTCAGCAGTTCCCATGAGATCATAATGGTACAATGGTTCAATGGCACTTTTTTTGTCACATGTACTGAGGTACAGTGAAATTATTTTTTGTACACAGTTCGATACAAGTATCACTATAATAAGCAATTAGATAAGTATCTTGGCAACAGTACAAGTGTATAGCAGTAGTATACTAAGGCAGCATAGTTTCGCCAGCTCTGCCGACATTTTCAAGTCCCAGTTTGTTAGTGCAGGGTTCTTGACCTGATCAATACTGAGCTTCCTGGTGTTCCTGACCTCTGCGGATGTCCCAGTTTCACCATTAGAAACCACTTTGCTACAATGTTGAAGCTGGCATTTGAACATGACCATAATCCAAATATCTCTGGTGTCTTAATTCTGGTTGGTAGGTTCCTCTGAAGAGGACACATTGTTCTCTGGACAACATTGGGAGCAGATGTTGTTTCTAGCATTGCTCATTAGGTTTGAACTTGAAGATGCCTCAGAAACCGCAACCTAAAGCTAAAGCAAAACAAAAAGTGCTGGAGGAACGCTGGAGATCTGTGGAAGAAATGGATGGGCGACGTTTCGGGTCAGGGCCCTTCTTCAGACTGCAGTTCCGTGTATACCAAATCGAATTCTTTAAATCAACAATAATATGGCTTGAATTATAAGTATGTCCATAGACTCAATAATCCAAGTTGTGCTCCTAAAATTAATTATTAATTCATCTGCAAAGCCAGAGGAGGCCAGGAAAGAATAGGTGAAGGTGAGAGGGGGGGTTGAATTATTATTCAGATCAATACCACATTTTTTAAAATAATCATATGTGGGGAATGACAATGAGAAAGAAATAATTCCATTATCCTAAAGTTTTACTCCTTAAATAAATGTACATTGATCACTATTTCCCTGCAGTTCCTTCCTCCACACTGGGGTTCATTAAGTTGGGGCCAACTGAGGTTCCAATGACTGCCCGGCCAGATATGGTCAGCTGCAAGAATTCATTCATGATGCCATAGGAAGATGGAAGGGAACAAACTTATTTTCAAGTAATCCTGTTGCCCTCAATTACGTCTGAGAAGGAATATAAAAGTTTGAATCTATTTTAGTCCTATATTTCTAGCACGGTAATCAAAGGTTTCAAAGGTTTCAAAGGTCTTTTATTGTCACGTGTACCAATTAAGGTACAGTGATATTCGTATTACCATACAGCCATACAAAAAAAAGCAACAAGATACACAACTACATAAAAGTTAACATAAACATCCACCACAGCAGATTTCACATTCCTTAATGGAAGGCAATGAAGTCTAAACTTCTTCCCTCATTTTTTTCTCCCGCGGTCGGGGGAGTCGAACCATCCGTCAGAGCGATCAAAGCCCCCGTGTCGGGTCGACCGAAGCTCCTGCGGCTTGGAGTCCCGAAGTCGGTCTCTAACCAGAGACCGCAAGCTCTTGCCCATGTTGATTTTGTACACATCCTACGATACACAAATGAGGTGCCATTGGCTCCAAAGTACTTTGAGACATCATAGAACATAGAACATAGTATAGTACAGCACAGGAACAGACCCTTTGGCCCTAATTGTCTGTGCTGAACATGATGCCATGTGAAATTAACCTCATCTGCCTGCACATGCCTATCTAAAAGCCTCTTATCTGCCCCCGTCACTACCTCTGGCAGCTGGTCCAGGAAGGCACCCATATATATATATATGCACGTCTTTCTCCTTTCATTGGGAATACTAGTTTATCTAGGACCATACCTCCAGAGCAAAATCAAGTCTCTCACATGAGAGTGGTTAACATTTTTGCCAGAGACATAATAATATATTTTGTTCAGCATGAGTTAACTGTATCAAACAAATTCCTCACACAGACGAAAGCTAGTCTTTTTGGTAAATGTTATCCTTTAGACTATTTAATTTGTTCACATTGACAACAGATGTCTCTTTTTTTTTCTGGGAGGGGACATGTTGAGGGAATAGATTGGGGCAAAGACCTTTGGTTTTACCAATAACCTCCATGGAAAACACACATATTTCATTTGGACAGAGTCAAGATATCTTTAACGAGCTAATTCTCGCGGAGTCAACAAATCCTCCTATAAACAGATGCTTCCTGTTTGGCAAAATACTTAAATAAGCAAAGCAAAATGAATTTCCTGACCTTCGTCAAGGCCAATCTGTAAAAGAAAGTCTTAGAACTTTAGCTGGTAAAACTGAAACCAATGGGCATCAGAAAAAAACACTTCACCGGCTGGAAACAAATTCTGCACATAGGAGGATGTTTTAGATTGTGGGAGAGCAATCAACGTAACTCGAAGATATTACCGCAGAAGTTGAGAAGGATATGGATTGTATGCAGGTAGATAAGAGATGATCTTGGCATCATGTTCAGTACAGGTATTGTGGGCCGAAAGGCCTGACGTTGTACTGTACTCTTTTATGTTCTATGTTCTCAGTTCCTCAGGATATGGTCGTCAGCCCAGCCATTTTTAATCATGTCACCAACGACCTTCACTCCATCTTTGGGTTAGATGTGGGGATGGTCCCCAGATTGCACAATGTTAACAATAACTCACAAGATGAAACAGTCCACATCTGCATGCCGCAAGCCCTAGACAACATTCAGGCATGGGATAAGCAGTAGCAGGTAACATTTGCATCCTACAGGTGCCAGCTAATGACCATTCCCAGAAGAGAGAGTCCATCACCTGCCCTTGTCATGCAATGCCATTACCGTAACCAAGTCATAGAAACATAGAAAATAGGTGCAGTAGACCATTCAGCCCTTCGAGCCAGCACCGCCATTCAATATGATCATGGCTGATCATCCACAATCAGTACCCCGTTCCTAATTTCTCACCATATCCCTTGATTCAGTTCACCCTGAGAGCTCTCCCACCATCAATGTCCTGTAATGACACCATTGAGCAAAAAATCAAGGACCATCCAAATGAAACAATCACTGCAAGACTAGTCAAAGGGTTGGCATTCGGGATGAGTGATTCACCTTTTAACATCATAAAACCCTTTCCCAGATCTGCAAAACACAAGTCACGTGTACATAGATACATAGAAACATAGAAAGTAGGTGCAGGAGTAGGCCATTCGGCCCTTCGAGCCAGCACCCCCATTCAATGTGATCGTGGCTGATCATCAACAATCAGTACCCTGTTCCTGCCTTCTCCCCATATCCCTTGATTCTGCCAGTCCTAAGAACTCTATCTAACTATCTTTTAAATGCATCCAGTGAATTGGCCTCCACTGCCTTTTGAGGCAGAGAATTCCACAAATTCACAACTCTCTGGGTGAAAAAATCTTTCCTCATCTCAGTTCTAAATGGCCTATCTCTTATTCTTAAACTGTGGTCCCTCTTTCTGGACTCTCCCAACAATGGGAACATGTTTCCTGCATCAAGCGTGTCCAATCCCTTAATAATTTTATATGTTTCTATAAGATATCCTCTCATCCTTCTAAATTCCAGCGAATACATGCCCAGTCGTTCCATTCTTTCATCATATGACAGTCCTGCCATCTCCGGAATTAACCTTGTGAACTTACACTGCACTCTCTCAAAACCAAGAATGTCCTTCCTCAAATTAAGAGACCAAAACTACACACGATACTCCAGGTGTGGTCTCACCAGGACCCTGTACAAGTGCAGGAGGACCTCTTTGCTCCTCTACTCAAATCACCTTGTTATTAAGGCCAACATGCCATTAGCTTTCTTCACTGACTGCTGTGCCTGCATGCTTACTTTCAGTAACTGGTGTACAAAGACACCATTCAGGCATGGGGTAAGGAAAACCTCCCCTTTTACTAATCTGACACCATTCAGATAATAATCTGCCTTCTTGTTCTTGCCACCAAAGTGGACAACCTCACATTTATCCACATAATACTGCAACTGCCATGCATCTGCCCACTCACCCAACCTGTCCAAGTCACTCTGCATCCTCATAGCATCCTCTTCACAGTTCACACTGCTACCCAGCTTTGTGTCATCTGCAAATTTGCTAATGTTACTTCCTACTCTTTTGTTCTAACGTTAATTCCTACTCTTTGTTTCCTGTCTGTCAATCAATTTTCTATCCATGTCAATACCCTACCCCCAATACCATGTGCTCTAATTTTGCCCACTAATCTCCTGTGTGGGACCTTATCAAAGGCTTTCTGAAAGTCCAGATACACTACATCCACTGGCTCTCCCTTATCCATTTTACTTGTTACATCCACAAAAAATTCCAGAAGATTAGACAAGCAAGATTTCACCTTTGTAAATCCATGCTGACTTATACCGATCCTGTTACTGCTATCCAAATGCACCGCTTTTACATCTTTTATAATTGACTCCAGCATCTTCCCCACCACAGATGTCAGGCTAATTGGTCTATAATTCCCTGATTTCTCTCTCCCTCCTTTCTTAAAAAGTGGGATAACATTAGCTACCCTCCAATCCACAGGAACCGATCCAGATTCTATAGAACATTGTGAAATGATCACCAATACGTCCACAATTTCTAGAGCCACCGCCTTGAGTACCCTGGGATGTGTGATACAATACGCTCCTCATGCCCGAAGACTACAGTGACAATAACACAACAGAAGACCCTACAAGTAAAGGTATCCCATATTATTGGCATACCATTCATTACCCTAATCATTTGTTTCACTGCTGCTGCATAATGATTGCAGAATGTGCTATTTACTCAATGCATTGCAGTTACTTGTAGAGGCCTCTTGGACAGCACTTTCCCAACTTACATCCTCAGCCACCAAGAAAGTCAAGGACAGGTGAGGGCATTAATACACCCACATTTGTAAATGAAAAAACATTGCTACAAATAAATGTGAATTATTTTTTGTAATTATTGGTTCCTCTACTCCAGAAAGAGAAGGAGAAGCATCATCTATAAAAAGCCCTCTCTTCATTCATCTGTATTATCTGACTACTATCCAATCTTGCCCTCGTACTTTGATGGTGCTATTATTTCCCAGTTGCTTGCTCAGTTCTGGGTGATAACACATCAGATCACAACAAGCCTAGTCAAAATCATCAGTGATTTCAATGACTACAAGCATAATGTTTTATGCCACCTGGACCTTCCTGCAATGCTCCATATGGCTGCCCACTCATCTTTCTCATCAAATCTCCTCCACAGCGGGATGCCCCTTGACTGTTTCCACACCTGCCTTCTCTAATTTGGCTCATTTGCCTCCATACTTGATTCTCCACCAGATCCTTCATAGCCTCTTGTGGATTATATTTTTTGGCTATATCCTTTTATTAATCGATGCTAATCCTCATTAATGGCAAGGTCTTGAAGCATGGGGGGATTCAGCATGCATGTGTACTTTGACAGGATCGTTATGGACCTTTCCATCACCTCAGTAGATCCCTGTGTTTCTCAGGTTGAGATTCAACCATGGATAAGCTCAGGATCTCCTATTGTTGAATTGCCTTACCTACCAGAATTTGCACACTTTGTGTCTCCATTTTACCTTCTGGTTAGTCACTCAAAGTTGAAGTAACTTCACAACTTTGATATGAACATAAAGTGCTGGAATAACTCAAGGGGACAAGCAGCATCTCTGGATGACATGGAAAGGCAATGTTTCAGTTTGGGTCCTTCAGAGATGTCGCTTTACTCACTGCATTACTCCAGCACTTTGTGTCCTATGCGAGATTCCAGCATCTGCAGTTCCTTGTGCCCAATATTGCTCTGGTTAAAAGAAGGACAAAAAGAGGTGGAGCAACTCACCGGGTCAGCCAACATCCCTGGAAAAAGCGAAAAGGTGACATTTTGGGTTGGGACCCTTTTCCAGACTCTGAGTTACTCCAGCACTTTGTGTCTGTTTTGGTAAAGCAGCATCTGCACTTCTTTGTTTCTAAGGTTTGATATGTAGTTCAATCTGAGATGAGCTGGAAGCTCACATATCTATACCCACTTCTACACAATTCCTTGCCTTCATTCCTACCATAAATCATATTAATTAATGACAATTACGTTAGACTGATGAGGAATTAAGGTTGAGAGGAGATGTGATGTGGGTTGCACTCTATGCTTTAGAACTTTTAGGGGGCAAAGAAAGTGGCAAAAAGGGTGTTGGGCAAATCAAATCTCGAAGTGTTAATGTTACTCTGTTTGTATGTGTTTTGCTGATTCTGCTATTGCTTAAGCAGTGCAAAGTCAGGACTTTAGACTTTAGAGATACAGCGAGGAAACAGGCACTTTGGCCCATCGAGTCAGCAACGACCAGTGATCGCCCCCATACACTAGCACTAGGGATAATTTACAATTTTACTGAAGTCAATTAAATTAAATTAAAAACCTATATGTCTTTGGAGTGTGGGAGGAAACCGGAGCACCCGGAGAAAACCCAAGGGGGTGGGGGGTCACAGGGAGAACATACAAACAGCACCCATAGTCAGGATTGAACTAGAGTCTCTGGCGCTGTAAGAGACTGTGCCACCCTAACATTTTGTTGCAACCATGAAAGGGGCAGTCTTAAAGTAGCATTTTGACAGTACTGAGAGTTATACAGAAGAAACAAAATACTGCAAAAGTTGGACATTTGAAATAAAATGTTAAGTGCTGAAAATACTCAGTAGACCAGGTCACAACAGTGGTGGAATAGATGTTGTTGACATTTCAGATCAATGAACTTACATCAAAACAATATTTGACTCTAAAGCTACTTAAAATGAGTCGATTTACATGAAGCTGCAGTAACGGAATGGGAGATAACATGAGCAAATTATCCCAATAAAAATTGAATGACGTCAGGCTTAATAATATTTGTTCCAAGCCAACGTAGGGAACTCGGATACCTTGAGAAATTAAGCTGTTGATCACATTCAAATGAAAAAAGAAAATATTGGAAACACTCAGCAAGTTAATCAGCAACTGTGAAAAGGGAAACAGAGATAACAGTTCAGATTGATGAACCTTTTTTGGGAATTGAAATGAGAGAAAACAAATGAGTTTGAAGCTGCAGAGAGATTATTCAGTCTGCATTCGCACAGGCTGACCTGCGGCACATGTCCCACAGCCCCACATGTAACATTTCTTTGCTGTGTTCTCACAGTCTGGCTATCTTCATTTTTGACAATGGAATACTACAGCTCACCTCTTGCAATCAATGGACTCGTTTTTTCTAATTGTATTTTGTACTAATGACTTTTTTTGGCACAGTCTTTCTTTTAGAAATGTTCTGTATACTTTACGTATAACTTGTTTTGCTGTGTTTTCTATGTGCCTATGGTGTAGCTACAGGCAAGATATTAATTGTACATGTAGTCACCATACCTGTGCATGTCTTGACGACTTGATGTAAGACAGATACAAAATGCTGGAGTAACTCAGCGGGACAGACAACATATATGAAGAGAATGGGTGACGTTTCGGGTCAAGACCCTTCTTCAGAGTGAGAGTCAGTGGAGAGGAAGACAGAGACAAGGAAGTGTAAGGATACATCAAAGGGGATGCAGTTCAAGGAACGTAGAATAGATAATTGTTAGCTAGAAGGTGACAACAAAGCACACAGAGATTAAAAAAAATCAGGGGGACAGTCTGATTCTCTGACTGGTCAGAGAACTAGGAAGGGGGAGGGATGGAGAGAGAAGGAAAACAGGGGTTACTTGAAGTTAGAGAAGTCAATATTCTTACTGCTGGGGTGGAAGCTGTCCAAGGAAAATATGAGGTTCTGTTCCTCCAATTTGCACTGGACCATTTCAAAATGGTGGCAGACAGAGGACAACGGTGCTCTCAGGACAACGGCCGTTAAGGCCAAGACTGCACTCTTAAGAACTTTGAAACTATGTTGGTGCCAGAAATGTGGCGAGTCTTTGTGTGCTGCCTCAGTAAAGTCTACTATTGCACTACAAGCACTTTTGTACTTGTCTCTGATTGTGCGTATCTATAATATGATTTTAGTGAATTGTATGCAAAACAAAGATTTTTACTGTGCCTAGTTACATACGTACATGTGACAATAACGTGTCATCATCATCATCAAACTACCTCATTAACCCATCAAACAAATAACCTCCACAGCTCATTCCCATTTCCATCCAGGCTTCATGTTATTGAGATACTCCATTTATCCTGCTCATTGCTCCCCTCACTACCTCCACCCCCTCACCTTCTGTGCAACTCAAACTTTACAGATTTGCAACAACTGCGACTTGAAAATGGCGTCAAATCTGGTGATCCTTGTATACTGTCTCAGTGTCCTATTTTTATACACTTGTACTGTATCTAAGATATGCTTATGTACTGAACTGTATGCACAACTAAATATCACTGTACCTCGGTACATGTGACAATAACGTACCATTGAACCATTGAAATGTGTTTGTTTTCTCTCTTCCCCGGTTCTGACAAAAGATCTTCAGCCTGAAATGTGCTGACTGGTTAATCTGAGCTCAGCAGCACTCATTGTTTTAATTTCACATTTCCAGCAAGTGCAATGTCTTGATTTTCATTCACATTTTAAAATCTGTGAATTAATTGGCAATATTTTTTGCAGCACCACACCAAACATAACAAAACTTCATATACACAACCTTTGAAGTGAGAATGTTGCACAACATACGATTCTTTGCAAAAGGATTTGTATCTTTGTAGCTCTCTACATGCCTATCCATCATGTTGCTGTTTCCAAATAACTGAGTTGTTGAGAACTGTGAAAAAAACACACATTTTGAGCCATCACAAGAGATGAACATCTGGGCTCTTTTCCTCATAAAGGTCAACATTCCAGTTGCTTTCCTAATTGCTTGCTGTATCTGACTGTTAGCATTCAGTGATTTGTGACAAGGACAGATTGGATCCATGTGAATAGCAACATATCCCAATTTCTCATCATTCGATGAATACTCTTTCCTATCAAAGTGGATAGATCTTTATTTGCCCACATTATACTCCATCTGCCAGATTCTTGGCCGTTTGCTTCATCAGATATAAATCCTTTGCAGAAGGATCCCAACCCGTAACGGCACCTATCCATTTTCTCCAGAAGTGCTGCCCGGCCCGTTGAGTTACTCCAGCATTTTGTGTCTATCTTTGGTATAAACTAGCATCTGCAGTTCCTTTTTTTTTTGCAATGAAGCCTATGTAGGCTGCTTGAAACCTTACAGATTGCTTTTCCACACAGCTTGGACATATAACAATCAATCTCCCTCGTTATTTAATGGACACAAAGTGCTGGACTCACACAGAGGGTCAGGCAGCATCTCTGGAGAACATGCCTAGGTGATGTTTTGGGTCGTGACCCTTCTTCAGACTCTAAACATACAAAAAATACATTCAGCTGCAAACTATGTCAATGTCCCTGGTCTTTAACATAGTCTGCAGCTGAGTGCATTTCTCAAATATTGATTATCTAGTGTTAGTCTAAAACTTCATGAAGTAGATGCTCCTCATTTTGATTGAAAATGATTCATTTCAAGCTTAAAGTTGATTTGCAACACAAACGTAAAGAACATACACTTGATCCTGTGTAGGAAAGAACTGCAGATGCTGGTTTTAACCAAAGATAGACACAAAAAGCTGGAGTAACTCAGCAGGATAGGCAATATCTCTAGAGAGAAGGAACAGGTGACGTTCAGGTCTGAAGAAGGGTCTCGACCCGAAACATCACACATTCTTTCTCTCCAGAGATGCTGCCTGTCCCGCAGAGTTACTCCAGCTTTTTGTGTATATACAGTTGATCTTGTCACGTCTGATCAGTTGAGATCCTGTTTCGAGGCAAATTAGGTTTAATGCAAACCTAAAGGTCAAAGATTTGCACTGAGATTTCTCAGGAACATGCATTCATGTTGTGAGTGCGGCATGTGTAATTATTTCATACCAATGTCATTTTGCAAGTGTGGAGAGAGGGTTAGTCACTGAACAATATGTATATTATCTGTCAAAGGGAGAGAGAAAAACTGTGCAAAGATTGGATCTTAAATTCCTACTCAAGGCAGAATCTCAATTCCATATCACTTAAATATTATCAAGCCATCTTTTTTATCTGCTCACATATGAATGTTGAATGAAAGATTGATTCCATGAGATGATTATCATCAGCCCTTTGGACAGAACCAGAAACAGCTTTGAACCACCTTTTGAACAGAAATATTCTGTTGACAGAGTTTGTCTTAAATCCTCCTGTTTCCTAGATTGATGAAAACTATTTGGGGAGCTGTTGTCCCGACCCCAGTATGTTTATGGCAATTCCATATGAGCATTAACTCCTGGGAGCCTTGTTTGAGAATTTTAGTGGAAAGTATTAACTATGTGTAAGGCTACCTTTGGGATTGCTTCAGGATTGAGTGAAGACTAAGTTTAACATTGAAATTCAATGCACAAAAGGATTTTGCTAATCTATGCAGGTGTGAGAAAATTGAAAACTGGTCTTTAAAGTACAGATCAGTTTTGTAGTTGATAAATTTGCGAACACCAGAATTGCAAAGTCTGAAGAAGGGTCTGGGCCCGAAACGTCACCCATTCCTTCTCTCCAGAGATGCTGCCTGTCCCGCTGAGTTACTCCAGCTTTTTGTGTCTATCTTCGGTGTAAACCAGCATCCGCAGTTCCTTCCTACAAAGAATTACAAAGTGTTCCCTACATCACTAACTGGTAAGAACAATTCTCAAAATACTGCCCAAAGCTTTGGGAATAGTGTCATGTGCCTGGGCAGGGTCGAGGATGAATAGTTTCAGTCTCAGCTGGGAAGACTATGACTGACTTGTTCCTTATAAAGTGAGAAAGATCCACCAGAATAGTTTATCATTCACAATGGGCTGCAGGGGAATAAAGGTTAAGGCCAACATTTTAGAGTCATATAGTATTACAGTGTGCTCTTAAATATTTCCATGAATTACTCCTCATAGAGATTTTGTTTGCTATTGATCGCCACATATTTCTTCCCAACCATTTCAGAACAAGTATTGCAAACATCATTGTCGGATTGTTAATTTTGTTTCTGCTTCTGCTGACAAACTACTTGAGAACCATTTGACAACCAGGTTTACAAGTGCTTCTCAATTGAATATTCTTCAAATAGTCAGTTAATGGATGTTTCATTCCACATATTTCAAAACAGCGCATCCTTGGAAGGTGTACACAATTAATAGAGAAATTCAGTCATTTGCAGAAGAAAGAAAAAAAAAATACAGCCATTTTTGGTTAAATTAAAATAGAGGGCATTTTAAAAACAATCATCTTACTTTCAACCTGCCTCATCTGGACTATGCCTACAGATGAAATATTTTTCTTTGAAGTTTTACATTTTGATGATTGCATTTAATTGATATAAAAATATGAAGGAAAGAAGATATTAAGATTACTTAACCAATTACAATTCTGAGTCAAAATAACTAGCTACAATCCATTTATATATCCTTTGAAATTTCGGACCAAGGCGACAATTGGAACCAAAGCAGAATCTCACAGATATTATTAGAATTAAGCCCTGGGTCCTCTATTCTGCAATGTTAGGGAGAGAATTGGCCTTCAGTATTTCTCTTCTGTCAAACAGAATGAGTCAAGTGGGCAGCAGGGATGGGAGGGAGTGAGAGAAGTCTCTGATTTCCAGGCCTGCTGCAAACCTCAGCACTCATCTCCGCTAAGAACCATAAAACCTTGAAGAGTGAAAACAAATTCCTGCAGTACACCACAGTAATTAATTCAGAGATAATTTGTGATCTTCCTGAAGAGGAAACGTCATTCCATTTAGAACAAAATTGAAACATTCAAGAAACATTTAGACAGGTACATGAATAGGACGGGTTTAGACGGTTATTGGCCAAACGCAGGCAAGTGGGACTAATGTACATGGGTCATGTTTGGTCGGCATGGGCAAGTTGGGCCTCTTTCCACACGCCATGATTCTAAAAGAATAAGAAATACGTAGTTAGGGCAATTGGATCATAGAAGAACTCTGCAGTAGCATTGAATCCGAGTATTAAATGAGTTACATGACTGCATGCTGCAATTCGAAGACCATTAAACATTTTATACAGAATTTATTGTGCCACATTGGCAATTATTGCATCATGGCCACTATCCATTAAGCAGTGTTTTTCAAAAGAACCCAGTTGAAATGAAAACAAAAACTATACAGCTTAAAACATTAACTATGTTTCTCTTTCCGCAAGTGTCTCCAGACCGCCTGATTATTTCCAACATTTACTGTATGCATTTCAGATTTCCAGCATATGCAGTTTTATTTTTGATTTTCAAGACTTTATTTGCTGCTGCCATGGTTTCATCATTCAGTATTTAAGTGAAAAGCGTTGTCAGAAGAACTTTGAAAACACAGTGTGATCAGGTGCCTCCTTGTGGAGTTTCATTGACTAGGGCACTATAATACCGGGATCATTCTTAACCCCAACTGTGTTCCAGAAAATGACAGGATGAGGTCAAACACTGCCTTCACACTTTGACCAATTAAACTCTCCATTGTTGCCAGGCGGATTAGACAAATGCTAACCACATTGTATCTGAAATGCTTTGAACCATAGTTTCAGTCACAGTGCAATTTTC